>OY728155.1:874881383-876081383 GCA_963277665.1 Viscum album | reverse complement strand
ATGTGATATGAACTGAATAATAATATGTAAAGGAGGTCCTTAAGAAATTTTTAATTGACCAAAGTTTATTATTTAGAAATATGATGAAACGAACAAGACAAGTTGGACTTGATGTAAGGGATCCAACCTCTCTCATTCTTTTTAAAGTACACACGTTTATGTCATTCCTTTTAAAGCTCATCTTTATTGTTATTGGGATGTTCTTTTATATTAATATTACTGTAATTTTTATGTTAATATTATGAGAGACCCTATTCTCTATTATCAATCCATTTTGGATGTTTTTAGTGGCACCGTCAGGCTGCCGAATTTTCATAAGAGATCCAACCCCTCTCTTTCTTTTTAATGTACACTCTTTTATGTCATTCCTTTTAAAGCTCATCTTTCTTGTTATTGGGATGTTCTTTTATATTGATCTTACTGTAATTTTTATGTTAATATTATAAGAGACCCTATTCTCTCTCATCAATCCATTTTGGATGTTTTGAGTGGCGCCGTTAGGCTGCCGAATTTTCGTAAGAGATCTAACCTTTCTCTTTTTTAAGTACTCTCCATTATGTCACTTCTTTTAAGATCCTCTTTGTTATGTTGGGGGATGTTCTTTTATATTCCTCTTTCTGTAAACTTTATTTTAATATGATTGGAGACCCTATTTTCTCTCATCAATCCATTTTGGAAGTTTTAAGTGGCGTCGTTAGGCTGCCGAGTTTTCGTAAGGGATTTTTCATCTCACTTTTATTCCCATGAGATTTATGCTACATTTTACACAATTTCCTTTGAGTGGTGTATGTACTTCCAATTATTTTACTCATTGTGTAATATAATTTCATTTATGAGTATTTACATCAATGTTGTATTGTTCTTCTTTCATGGGGTGTATGTTTCGAAAGATACCCATGTCGGTAAGGGAACCTTTCACCCTCCTCTTTTTAAAAAACTTCTTTTGTTGGGTATTTTAATTTACATATTGTTATGTTGGGATATGTTCTCATATATCCTTATTGATGTAAATTTTATGTCCAAGTGATGAGATACCCTTTTTATCTCTCACCAACTCTTTTTCCGAATTTTGAAGTGATGCCGTTAGGCTGTCAAATTTTTGTAAGGGAACTTCTTAACCCAAATTTGATTATTTGGGATAAACTTGTACTCCTTCAATATGTAATTATATGAATATGTGTGAATAAAATCTGATTGTTTTACACTTAAAAACCACTTATATTTGTTGTATTCGTTTGTCACACATAATTTTGTAATTGATTTATCCTTAAACCGAGGATACCGTCTTTGTATGGGACTTCGTCTCAATCTCCTTTAATTGAGGCATATTTTGTTTTATTCACAACCTTCTTTTATATGGTGTATAAAACCCTTTTACTTTTAAGTTTATCCGAAAGGAATCTTTTTTATAAAAAGTGTTTTACTAAACGACAAAATGGAATGTTTTTGTCGTACGTATGCGGCGACAAAGACTTCTCTGCCGCCGTGACCATTATTTGAGTTTCGTCTTCCTCTACAAGCCATACCTTCTTTTTAAAAGAAAAATAAATACGATGTTTTACTTTTCTTTTATTTTGGTATTGAAAATGGGTTTCATAATGTTTTTTTATATCAATGTGTTTTATTGATATCTTGTGATTAAAATGTGGAAATGTTATGTTTCCTTTATGCATGTATTATGTGGTACGATTATGTTATTGTTCTTGGGAATTGTTAAAAAGACGGGTGGTTCTGTGATAAACTAAGGGCGGGTGAGCCCGATATAGCTCTCCAATGCATTGGGAAACGCGAAGGAGTGAAACTTTAAGGTTTCTCCGAAGAGATTTAGGTAATATACTATGGTGGGTATTCCAAACGTAACCAAGAGGGTTACTCCCTACATAAGAATGTTATGAATACCTCAACTTACCTTTATGTCTTATGATTTCTATGATTTATTCATGATTTTTATGAGGTATGTTAATGTGATTAAGTTTTATGGGTAATGTATGGTTTCATTCTTATGTATACATGTACTCATGTTTCCTTTCCATATTTTTATATCCCTTACTGAGATTTTTATGCTCATCCCAAGTTTTTGAAATGTTTTTCACAGGTCAAGGGAATGGTACATGATATGATGATAGTGTCCAGGAAGTGTCAAGAAATAATCCATGTTTTATTTTAAATATGTTTCCGTTGATGGGAAAAATGAATACTATCTTTTATGTAACCACTTTGTTTAAATGTGGAATGTAATGCATGTTTTATGATCTAATTCTCTAAAACTATAAACCTAAAAAGATCCTCAATGTGTAATCTTGTAATAACTCAAGATTAAGTATGGATTAAGGCTGGGGCCTTATAATCTATAATTTTCTTATCTTCATTATCTTCTACATTAGGTATAAGGTGTTTGGAAAGGTTGTCCTTAATACGATGTTCAATCCACACTATATTTTTTATGACAATTTAAAACTATTTTTGTAATAAGATCCACTATATAAACCTTGGTTTGAAATAATTTCTCTTTAGAAAATACTTTAATGTAGCATTATTGGTGAATATAATGACTCTAGTGAGATCAAGGTATGATCATAATTTATCGAACCCAAAAACCACTACAATATGATTCTTTAATATATTTTTTTAATAGTATTTAACATTGTTTATATTATTGTTATAATAGTAGATGGTTCAGAAAATATTACTATTTTACTATCCTAAGAAAATTCCAACAAAAAATCACTTGCATCACACATTAGATCAGAATAAATTTCCAAATAACAAAAAATAATAACAATATATACCACCGGGTTTTCATTCAATGTATCAATATCTCTATATCTCTATTCACTGAATTATTTTTAGAAATTATTATCAATAATTTTTTCTGATGGCTGAGCTATTACAGAGAAATTCTTGAAAACCTAATAGAATAATCTTCATGGACAAGAAAACCCTTGATTGTTTTAATTGTGTATGGTTGGGTAGTAAATTAATGACTGTAATCTTATTTTTTTCATCTTCTATGTTATTATTTGAAATATTATTCTCATGTACTACACCTATTTTAATTAAAAAATTGAATTCTTCCAAATTTAGGAATAGGATTTTTTTAATGTTGTATTATGAGTTCTAAATAATCCATGAAATCCATGAACAATCATCCATAAATATACAAATCATTCAATGAGATATATAGATACACATCCTCTATATCATCAATGATATGTGTTATGCCGAATAGTAATTTTTCTAATCTGTCACATAGTCTGAATGAAATTCATTGATAGGAAAATGTTTCGAATGGATCGGGGAAAATTGTGTTAGAATAATCACACATGTCGATAGAAATTTGATTTTATCTAGATTATCTATGTAATAAATAATACTATTCATTCCTAGATAATCTCTCTATTATATAATACATCAATGGTATAAGAAAATTATCTTTCTAGGTCACTATATTGATATTTCTATAATATATAAAGACTTAACTTTTAGTAATGGTCCAATTTGGGTTTATTTAATCTTTATTGTTTTTAATTACAGAGATTCCTTCTTTCATTGGCTCTATAGGTAGTGGTATTACCAGTTCACTATTAAAGACAAAGAAAATAATACTAGAGTTAATATTAATCATAACATACTTATTAACCAAATCATTCAAGTGTGGTGTGATTTGTATTTGGGGTAGGAATTTTTTCTCAAATTATTCATCAAGTAATATATTTTGAGTTAAAATTATAGATTTGATTCTATTAATATCCCCCATGGCATAATACATTGATTTGTTATAAATTTTATGTGATTTGAATAATTTTATCCACTTGTTCTTGATCTAGTATAGATATTGTAATGATTGTTGATTTTTACTTAGCCTCTATTAATGAGTATTTAATAAATATTCTTGTAGTCACTACTATCATCTTTTTTTGGGGACTAGATCTCACTCTCATCTTCATGGTGCATAAAATTATCTTGGTCATCTACCAAGAAAATTTCTTTCCAGATGAGTGAATTGTCACTTTGGTTGGCTAATTTGAGCAGATAAAAAACTACTTGTTCTTCATTGACTCAAAATATAAGTTTACCTTGATTCACATCAGTGAGAACATTTTTTGTCATAAGAAATTATCACACTAGTATTTTTATAATATCCCCTTCCTCATCCTTATATTGGGTGAGAATCTTATCAGAAAAAATGAACTCACCAACCTTAGCTACGAAAACCATACGAAGTTCACATGGATAATTTATAAATTTTTTAGAAAATTAATGTTATACCTTTTTTATTTTAAAATCCCCAATTCTATACCATATGAAAATTATCATTTTCATTAGATTTATTCCCACACCATGATCAAATACACCTTCTTCCAATACTTCACATCATAATAGTGCATTGGTTTAAGGAAATAGAAGGTTATTTCATATTTTGGGAAGGTTATCTAGGAAAACAATATTTCATTCTTACATAATGGACATAAATCCTAAGTATTACATTTTTTCCTTATTTGAGATAATTTCTATTACAATTTATTATTAATAGGTATATAAAAAATGGATTCAACATATGAAATATTGATATGGTGTTTTTAAACATCTTCATAATTTTTTAATGGACCTCAATGATCCCATATCACAACATATATGGGAGTATATTTGGGTGAATGTATAATGGAATCGAAACCTATATATATTTTAGATGTGTTGTCTTTTTCCTAATAATTTTCCCTTACACTGACTTTCGATATAGGATATTGTTTTGTTTTTCAGTTTTCTAATAAAATTTTTACCACATTCTGCATATAATACACTTTATTCTACTCATCTCCATTAAAGGGTTGTTTAGATATCGTCCCTTATCTACATAGATATACCATATCCTTGTCCTCCTATCTTGTATCGTTCATGGTATTAATGGGTAGTGTACCTAGTATTCGATCTGATAGTGTTTTGGAAATTTAAATTACATGAAATTAAGGGTTGTATGGGGTAGATATGTTATTTTTAATTTTTTATTTTCTATTAATTCTCTATTCTTCCTTTGGAAAAAAAATAAATTAACCAAATTCTAAAAGATTCGAAATTGGAGGTTGGGATGATTGTGGAAGTAGAGGTGGAGATTTCAACTCAAATTTTCATTACTCAGGTGGGAACTACTAGTCACTAAAGGAAAATTTTATTTGGGGAACTATATTTTGTGTGTGAGAAGAAAGGTATTATGGTGAGTACCTAGAAATTATTTAATTTATTTTTATATTTTTTTCATTTCTTTGTTGTTAATAACCATGATTGTACTGTTGTTTCTTTTGAACTTGTCATTGATTCTTGTATGGTTATTAGTATTTTTGTTATTATTAATGGTTATTAATTTACTAAAAATATTGATATTTTTTAACAATTACTATTTCATAATCATGATATTGGTGCGGGAATTGAACAGCATCACATTAATGTATATCTATAATCGGAGTAGGTGGTGGTATTTAGGGTTTAAGTAACTAAAATATTTTTATCTTTTCTATAAGAACACCGACTTTGGCAAAAAAATCTAGTGGGTTATTGGATTGGAGTGACCCATTCCTCAGAGTTCCTTGATTATTTTTGTAATTGCATGCATTTTATGAAATCTAGAAGACATCCTCCAACTTCATAACTTTTAAATATTATTCAAACATCAATAGTAGCATACACCATAGTGTGAACAAAATGTTGTGATCCATGGTAAATGAACTGTAGCTGGAGATAGATGTTGTTCCCATTGTGATACCACCATCATGTGAATTACATAAAATAGTACCATGCATCCCAAGAATAATATCCATTTAGTTGGGTCAAATTAGGAATATCATTTCATTTTTTAAATGTTTATATAGGTGGAATGTACTTATCAAGTAATTTATTTGTCCAAATCATCCCAAGTATTAATGGACTAAGAGCATGGCCTTTCAGGAAATCCATGGATTTTACCCTTAGGGAAAATGGAAATACTATGAGATAAATATATTTTTATGATACAAATTTTTTACTGATATATCATCTACTTCTAAGAAACATTATAAATTCTTATGTCAATCCTCACCCTGAAACTCACCAAAATGAACCATATTCCGGATCATATAAATAAGGCCAGGTTTTATTTCAGAGATATGTTCCTATATTGGACGAAGAAGAATGCACGGAAAAATACCACTGATGGATAGAAATATATAGTCAATAATGATGAAATCTGGTAGTAATGGTTATGCTCCCACCTATTCAAGTAGAACAAATTGGTCATTTATTATACTGGGATCAATAATTTTGTTATGTTTATCTTTGGATGTGAGAGGATGTGTAGATAGATATATTTCTATTTCGGGTTCAAAATCAATTGTTTATTGATTTTCTATTATCGTTGATCATTTAAAATAGTCAGTTATTGTGGACTAATCATTATATGTGGATGAACAAACTAATCTATGTATAGTAGTTCTAAGAAAAAATGAATAAGGAAGGAAAATTTAGGCAATCCCCATTTTGAAATCATAAGTCATTGTACTGAAGATTTATCCAAGGAAATAATGAAAAAATAGGATTGGACTCTACAAAACATTATTGATTCCATATGGGAAGATAAGATTATAAATTTATATTTAATCCAAATAACACTATTTATAAGGCTCCAAGAATAGTGGACGTCCATAGTCAAACATGCATGAAGGTGATAATAAAAGGTTCTCACATAGGGATTGGAATCTTAGAGGGATTGATAGTTTGAATTTTGTATAGTTTAATTAAAACTAAAAATTGGATTATATTACAATTTATTAATAATGTTTTTATAATAATTTTATTAAGTCTATGAAAATGGTATTCCTAAATCTAGATTGGGTAGGTCATATCACTTAGGCTACAATGTGGCTTGATATTCTCTAATTGGTTTTGGTCAATCCAATTAGATCCAGCAGGACACAAAAACACTATTCCTTATAGAGGTTGTTTTCAATCAAGGTTGATAAGGAAAAAATTTAAAAGTATATAAAAAATAGGTAATTGGTCGTAACTATCATTATTGCAGTAATCTTTTTGTCCTTCATTTGAACTTCCCTTGATTCAGACCCTGAAAAGTACTGAAATTAATGCAATTTTTAAGATAATTCTTAGAAGATGTATTACCCAAGTCTTAATTTAAGGATTCAAGTGTGTTTACAAATACTCTTTATCCCTTACCCTAGATAGATTAGTTGGTAGGTAAATGAATAATTAGATAATCAAAATAGAGGCTCAATAATTATTTTTTCTATTAAGAAAGCTATTATCAAATAAATAATATAAGTCAAACCACATAATTTTATAATGAATAATAAAATATAATATAATTGTAATTCACAGTGTAATTGTGTTAAAAATAATGAAATAATTTTGAATCATCTATGGAATAAGAGTACAATTGAATATAATTAAAAATGAATAAAAATAAGAGAGAACAAGGTAAAAAGAGTGAATGATGAATGTTTTCAAATTTAAAAAAACCATTAATATAATTTTTTTGGATAAACTCATCATTTTAATGGTTTTCATATAGTGAGTCTTTATGGAAATTTTCCTTCTCAGATCTCTCAATTCTTGAATTCGAATGTTATATGTTCAATGTTGTGTATCTCTCAAGATTCATGAATAGATTAAATTTCATGGGATCATTGAGAATGTTGACCATATACCCGGGTCAATACATTCACATCATTATTGGTTTTTACATCATGAATTTTTTTTTCACCAAATGATTTATTTCTTGTACTAGATTCACATTAATGGTATCAAATCTACAGAGTTATTTCTATGAGGAGAAAACATTGTGAATATTGTTCACATTCAAAAAATTCTTCATCCCATAAATTCATGACCTATAATGATTTCACAACCTATGATTTCTTCAAAAGCGTTCAATTCTATAACAATTCATTTTATGAGTCTCATTAATGACATGAAATTTATTCAACTACTACAATTTGCAGTAGCACTCCCTTTTTAAAATGAGATTCAATTTACAACAAGAATCAATCAAATATCAATGTATCATAGTATTAAACATCAATCAAACTCAATTATTTGATTAAAAAATTTATACATAAGTTAAAAAAATTAATAACTATTAATAATTATTTTTTAGGGCACTTTGAGTTGAAAAAAATAGTTTTCATTATACTGAGAATTCCCCAAAAACACTAAAATGGAAATAAAACATTTGATATAGATATGATTGAAATAAATTATAAACGATGTCCCAATTTATTCATAGATAAAGTACCCATGTTCTCATATCCTAATTTTGGTGGAAATTAAAAATCCCCATTTTCACCCCTTGATAATAAATCTTTTATAAAAAATGTTGTGTTGAGATATATTATAACATAATGTGAGTATATTTCACCCTACCGATATACTATATGAAATGAGCATCACTTTTATCATTCATTCCAAAAGAATCCTGATGGTGCAAATATCCGTGTTATAGTTTAATAACCCTAACTCTATAAACCTGATTCTAGTGATTATTTTATTACATTTGTATAATATATAGGGGATCACATCATGAATGATCACATATTTTTGAGGTATTTTGAGTCTAAATACATACAAATATATCAAATTACATTTTTAAACTATAAATACAACAAACAATTTTAGTGAGAACAATATTTTTTCTTTTGGAATGTCCACAAATTTGTCAAAGTTCACTTATGAGTACCCATGGGATAAGAAGAAAAAATATGGTGATATTTGATACTGAAGAAAGGAAAATGTATAATATAATATATCCTCTAATAACAAAGTAATTAATTGTATGTTATATTTAAAAGGTAATCAAATGTTTTATATAACTAATATCATTAATGAGTAATGTAAATATGATGGTATAAAAATATAATTAATCTCGTAGATAGAAATATTATGTTTTATAATGATACAATAAATAATAATTTAATTCATAATATAACCATCAAGACCTTATTACATGATATTATACTGAAATAGGTATGTAATATTCTATATAATCACCCTAGATTATATCATTAGACCTATAAATGCATTAAAGGGGTATCGTGGGACCCAACACTCAATTAATAAGTCCAATAAATTCATAATAAAAAAGTAATAAATAATTAAATTGATTCATAATAATTTTTTCTTAGTAATAAATTAAAATATATGATAGAATAATAAATATATAAGACATTAATAATTTCCCTAGTTGATAAATAATATAACATGATCATAAGCCATCTAAGGAAAGAAGATTGTTGATATCACTATAGCATAACCCCAATGAAACGTGATAAAATTCATGTGATGTTGATATAGATAAAAAATTAGACTAGAACTAAAAAATCACATGGAAAAATTAGTTTCTTAAGGATAACTAATACAAGTGGTAGAAATGCATTAGTATAGAAAATGTTTAAAAGAATATTCCATTGAAATTTTGTCGATAAGGTCGATGTTAATCTAAAATTAAGTTAGATTTGAAATTTATATATCATTTTCCATAATATTAATTCAATGCCTTCTAAAATAGTACATAAAAATATAAATATTAAAATATTTAACATTGAAAAAAAACTATGGAAAAGCCCAGAAAAGTGGAGTGAAATATATAAGAGGCGAACTGAAATAATTTTTAAAAATATATTTATGGACAATAGAGTCATTAAAATATTAATATGATTTTATTATTAAAATATTTAAAAATATAAATGAAGATAAAAAAAATAATAAATATTTTAATTTAAAAATAATATAATAAAATATTATCAGGAAGAAAAATATGGATATAAATGAGAATGATTTCCAACCAAAAACTAGTAAGATTGGAAAATAAAACCACATGGATTTGGTAATTTTTAAATAAGAGGTCATTCAAAAGAATAACATGATATGGATTTAAAAATAAATGGATTTTGATGATGGATATAGTAGAATATACTCATGGGTATTATACATTCCACATAAAGAGAGAAGCTATTTGTTATAGAACCTATATCAATGAATGAAACTTATTATGAGAAAACTCTTACCTTTTACACTCGACATTCATGAAAGATCATTAAACACATGTATAATAAAAATAAAAAAAGTAATAACTTATTTTATAACCTTATAAATATCTATATGCTTTTATATTGCTCATTAACAACAAATATATTATTTAATTAATATTTATTTTCATCATTAGATGTTAGTAATTATGATTATTTAATACTTGTCACATAATGATGATTTTAGAACCCGTTCTTTGATAGAATGTTCAAAAATAACCAAATTATTCATGATATTAGAATAAATTTATATAAATTATTTTTGAATTCACATTTTTTCATTGAAGTCATGATTATGGTTTGCAAAAATCGAATGTGTGATGAGCTTGTTTCGGGTAATTTAACAATATTAACAAGTTATTATATAGTGATTGTGAATTACAACGTTATAATGGATTAATATTATTCATGAAATAAATTAATTCTTAATATCACATATATTCACCGAGTAATATTTTATAACTACCCTTAGATTCCATTATCATTTTTCATAAAACCGATGGATGGTAGAGAATTGTTTACCTTTCAAAAATATTAGAAAATTTATAAAAATAATTTATATTCATAAAATTATCTTTTCAAACCATCTATGTAATTTAGATGTGAGAAGTGAAATACATATCTTTGTGGATGTGATAGTCGGCACAGAAGCATATATAAAGATTCATTTTTTCGAAATAACTAATATGGTTATATAATTTAATTCCATTAACATAATTACATTTATTTTATAATAATAATTTTTTATTATATTTTTTTTTGTAAAATATATTTTTTGAGAGAGATATAGAAGAAGAAAACATTGAAATGTGATTAGTACTCACATTGTGAAATTGAAACATCTATTTTAAGACCCTTTAGAAATGAAGTATTAATTGATTTCCCCTGGATAAAGGGGATGATAATATTGGTAGTTGTATCTATGGTAAATGAAATAGATATATTTTAAATATTATATCTAATTTATATTATATAAAATGGGGTGGTTTTAATTTTCTTATTATGTGAGGGGAGTAGCATTTTCAGATAATATAAAATAAAAAGTCATTATTCAAGGCAACTGAGTCCAAAACTTGACCATGATAACTACTTTTTAACTTTTACCTAAATTTACATTATCCACAATAACTAATTTTTATCCATGTTAATTTATTTTAATGAAAAAATTTACGACTGAAAATATAATATATTTTTAACATTATAACTTAAAATAGAAAAATAATTTAATTAAAAAAATAAGGTAAAGAAAAAATAATCTTTATATTAGTTCACACAATGCGTAAAATTATTTTTTTAGAAATTGTTTATTTTCAATAATGAAATTTAATTTTAGGAAAAAATTATCAATGTTTTGTGTTTTCATGACATGAATTGCTTTATTTCATAAAAAATAATAATTTCATGGATTTGAATGAAATATATAACCAAAATACACCATATTAATAGTTAATGGAGTGGTAGTGGTTTTCGTAGATAAAGACATGTCTTGCATATTTATTTTAGAGATTTCCATGTGTGTGAACATCTCTGATGAACAATATCAGTCAATCCAAACATGATGTAGTTTAGCTTGACCATGGTAACAGGAAACCCCTAACTATGCCACCCCATCTATGCTCAAATAAATGAGCCTTGTAAGTAATAATTCAACTACATGATTCCATTTCTACTTTTTTCAATAGATATTACATAATTTGGTAATTTATTTTAATACTCACTATTTAAATATCTATATTAATACAAATATATTAAAATTATAAAATTTTTCTGAAAAAAATAATTTTTTTCACCATTTTTTTAAAAACATGTTATTTAAAAAATATTAATTTTTACGAATATAATATTAAAATATCAGGGTTTTATATCCACCCCCATAAATATATTTCATCCTCACAATTATACATACTACTAACTAATGAAAAAATATCTAAGGGTGTGAATAATGTTGAAATTTATAATCGATATTAACCAAACTCTCATTATAATGGATATAAAAATATTATCATTTTTTATAATAGGATTTTACCCAATATTATGTTTCTCTCTAATCATCCGAGTAAATCACCCCTCCATGAATGGGTATCCTAACTAATTTAATAAGTTTTTATAAAAATTTCACTATAAAAATTACACTAATATATGATCATTGGTTGGTTTGATATATGTAATATGTTTCCCCTATTTAAGTAATTCACATGGTTTATATTGAGATAAATATTCAATTTCCGAAATCTCATCAAATTCATTTAACGGGAGAAGTAATAATATTTATATGAATAAAATTCTTGTAAACATCATATAAGGATAAGATATTCGTATAATTATATGTATTATTTGTTAATAAAAACATCATGGTGATCATTTAATTATCTTATAAAGTGTACATTATATACTGGTGATCATATAATAAAACCCTATTAAGATATCCATATCTCTAGAGAAGAATATAAGTGTTTTTAAACTATCATAATTCACTTCAATAATTATCATATAATAAGAATATAATTATTCACATTGTATAAAATATTATTAATGTTTATTAACGTTTTCCCTCTTATTAGGGAATAGAAAAGGATAATCCTAGGTTCCCAATATTTATAAAAATTAAATGTTACTATTACCTTATGATGATATTTTTTTCCTTCAGTAATTTTACTTGAACTCGTTTTTGTTCCATAGAAATTAATTATTCTATACATTTTTATACTAAAAAATAACCCTCATTTCAATCCATAAAATTGTATGGGTGATTCCTACCATACTCTTGGCATGTAGGGATTGAATCTAATTTCCTCCATGGTTTTTATCACTTTAACTCCCAGGAAGATTCATCATTAACTTATTTTGTGTGTTTGAAAATTCAACTATGATCAATTTTTTAATCATAATTAATGATATATAGTTCGGAACAATAACAATATCCCTCACTACATCTTTTATCTCATTTCCTTACTCATAGGGACAATCAATACATTATCCATTTCATCAATTGTTATCTCGGTTTCACTTTTCTCTATTCATTACATAAAATAAGGTAGTTTAACGAATGAGAAAAACAATAATATATAAGTGGAAAATATTAACAGAGATATAGTAATTCATAAATTATTTTCATAACCTAACAAATGAAACATGATGTTTTAAAATTGTTTATCCATGTTCATACTTAAATTAATTTCTATAACCGAACTAGTTAATTATTTCATCATCAACTTATATTAATATTTCTTATAATGGTTTGTAATGTGAATGTGAAAAAAAGTAATGTAGGTCATCTAGTAGTGTAAATACAACTATATAGTTCGATCTAATTTTCATGCTCCAGTTGATTATTGAGTTAATACACATCTAGTCATTTAAAGGTTTTTATCCCTACGAGAAGTTGTGTCAAAGACTACATCTAGTTGTTTTTATCCATATAGGGATTTCAATTCTATGAAATATCAAATTTTGTACTTTTCCAAAATTTTATCCTTTTTAATATACTAATAATTATATCTAGAGCATTACATAGTGTTATTTTCTCAAGGATATATATTCCCAAATCTAGTTCCCAATGTTTCTATTTTTTAATATGAACTATAACAACCCTGGCTCTCGTAACCCAGAGTCGAAGGTTTCATTATTAAATTGGTATATAATACAACGGATAACATATAATTGGATTTCATATGTCATTATACATTGTAGACTATACACATAAATAATTCTAAATTTATATTTTAAAAATAGATATTTTAATTATAATAATAGAGATTACATTGTAATTAATTTTAGTATATTCTAAAAATAAATTAAAGGTTACACCATAGAACCCTAAAGAAAAGAAAAAAAGGATGAGATATGATCCCCATTAAGGGATTAAATATAATAGAATCTGTCATTGAATTACCAACGAATGAATAATATAGAAGAGATAAATAATAATAAAATTTTATATATAACTAATATCATTAACAGGGAATATATTAATGGATGAAAAAAAATAAATAATCTCATGGATTACAATAATTGTGTTCACTTTAACATAATTCATAATGTAATATGTCATAATCATATTATCATGGCTTCTTTCAAAGATATCATACAAAAATAGGTATGGCACATGTGAAATACATATAAGCTAGTTTCTCTCATGAGACCATCTAATTCATTAAGGGGATATTTGGTCCCCACCCATCACTTAATAAATCTAATGCATTTCCCAAATAAAATAAATAATTAATTTAAATTTCATAATTATCTTTCATTATGAATAAAAAAACATCCAAATTAGAATAATAAAAATATAATATATTAAAACATTCTGAAGTTAATAAACGAATAAACATGATCACAAGTCATCTAGAAAAAAATTTGGATAGTATAATTAGGGAATATCTATAGTAAAACAAGATAAAATGTAATGGATCCTGATATAGATGAAAATATACATTAGAAGAATTTTGAAAATTAACTACGATAAATAATTTTCTAAAATATAATTGATGAAGGAAGCACAAAAAATAATAGTATGGAAAAAATTTTATATTGATTTCATATTTTGTAATGAAGGTATTGTTAATATAAAATGAAGTCACAAGACACATATAAATATCATTTTGATGAATATGATTAGAATTCCATGAAAAATATTTCTTCAAAATAATAAACTCAAAATATTATTTTTCTAAAAGAAAAAATGGTTAGGTATATAAACATGGAGTGGAAGATAAAATATACAAACACAAATAGAGTTTGAAGAAATCATTATTTAGAACCATATTTTTAAAATTTTAAATATGAATTAACTTGAAAAATATATAATGATAAATAGGAATATAATTAAAGATAATTAATATTTTCAATTCAAAATAAGAAATGATAACATTAGTGGGTATAAAAATAAAAATATGGGGGACACAAATTATGATCCTAAAATGAATAATGATTGGAAAAGAAACCCTTAATGATCCAGTAACATATAAATACAAAAGGTTTTACGGGATAAAAATGATTTGGTATTGGATATTACTTGAATATCATGATATATGTGGTGTCATATAGTCATGGGGTAGTATATACATCACCCAAATAATGAATACGATGAATATAGAACATATCTCTAAATGTTTGTGACAAAACTATTTTCTTTTACTCCTGAAATTCAGATAAGAATTTAAACAAACTGTATAATAAACAGAATAATATTTATAACAAACTTTAGAAACTAATTGATATCAGTTACTTTTTTATATTATTTAATTATACTTATTCCATACTCATATATTTTTTAATTAATTTTTATTTTCCTCAATAGATGATAGTAATTTCAATTGTTTTTCATGTGTTTCATAATGAAGAGGCAAAACCCCATTATTTGAAAAAATAATAATTCCATGATTATTATATATATATTATAATATTATTCGGTATTTATAACATATGAATTTTTTTAATTTAATACATGGTAATTTTTTGTGAAAATGGAATCCCTGATGAACTTATTTTTTGTAATTTACAGATATCAATGAATTAACTTATAATGATCATTAATTCTTCTATTATACTATTATATTTTTATTCATTAAATATATTAATCATTAATAATATATATATTCAAATAATATATGTTTAGAACCATCTATGTATGGCAGTGAGGGAAAATAAATCACTTTGCTTTATGGAGGCAGTAGTCTATACATTCGCATAGATGATGTTTTATATTTTCAAAGAACATGGAGTAGATAAAAATTGGTTTACCATTTTAGATTCATAAACATTGTATAAATAATATATTTATTAATTAAATTCCCTTTTATAATATTCTGTGTAATGGTTTTGGATAAATTATATACATTACATTGAGGAGAAAATAATCTGCTCATACACATGAAAAACATTATTATTTTAAGGAGGTTGGATGGGTGAATAATGTTTATACCATTAACATGATAAATTTTCAGAATAATTATAATATTTAAGTTGTTAGATTTGGATGGGTAATGTATTTCTTGAATAGAAATATATATATATAACAAAATATTCTATAGAGACTCTTACTCGCCTTGATAATTTGATCCTTCATTAGTGGACCTCATAGAAATTAAGGATATTAGATTATCTATTCATAAAGGAGTTCAAAAACATGGTATAGGGATATAGGTAATGTAAAATTGTTATTATTTCAGGAGGAATGTTAATTTTTTCAGTTTAAGTAAAATGGTCATGTATGTCCTCTTTTATAAGTGAGGGGAGTGAAATTTTTGTAATAAAATAAATGTAAATGTCATTATTCATTATATGTTACTGAAAAATATTTAAATAATGAAGGTTATATGATGTTTTGGTTGAGAGAAATTATGACTACATATTTTTATAAATTATTTATGAATTTTAAGCATATTATCCTTAGTTTTACCTTTTACCTTATTTAAATTTTACCGCGATAGCTTTTTTTTATAATTTGTAAATTATTTTAAAGGCCATGATTAAGACTGAAATTATCTACTAATTTAAATATGTATGTTTTAATCAAATTAAAAAAAATAAATGGTGATAATAATAATTTTTAATATTACTGTACTCAGGATATAAAAAAAATTATTTAAAAAAAATTTATAAGAATAAAAATTATGAATATGATAAAATTATAACTATATTTTTTGGTAAAATTAATTGTTTTTTTTCTATGGATATAAAATTTATGTGTTCTTTAGATAAATAAAAAACTTAATTCACCATGTGATTATTTAATTAAAATTAAGGACAAAAAATTATTTTTATTGGAATAATGTATTATTTGAATAGATAATATCAAAATTAATTTTCTAAATAAAACAAATTATGTTAAATGTTTAATAATATTCATTAAATTCATATTTTTTTTAATAAAATTAGTTTTATAAATTTTTATACATTTTTATAGTAATGATTTCATAAAATATATGGTATTTATAAAAATAGTATTTTCTATTATTCACCGAAAAATTAATCTTTCCAAAAGATATATAAAATACATTCAAATATAATATTATCTTAATGAATCAAACAAAGACAATGTTAATTTTTTCAAATTAAAATTCTAAAATTCAGGATTTTTTAGTTTAAATTGAATTATATAATGAAAACTATATTTATAGGGAAATGACATTATTAAAACCTGATGGGATATTCATTTATGTTTATATAAATATTCAATAAAATAATGGATAATATAGTTTTTAGGTTGATAGATTTTATCATTATAATATTTTAAAAAATTTCATTTGAATTTGATATGTTCAAAATAATTAACAAACATAAAAATAAAATTCCTCAAAAAATAGATCAAACTAACTATATTTTTAATGTCTAATTTTTATAAGAAAATTAAAAACTATTAACTATATTATGTCAATATTTTTTTATTATTTCAATATATTATTATTTAGTTAAAATAATTGTTTAAAATTAAATAATATAGAAATATGTTGTTTTAAAAAAGAATGTATTAATTTGAAATCAACCACTATACATTTTTAAATCATTATAACATACACTAACAAATCCCACAAATACATTATGCATATGACCCGAGGGTAAGATATGTGTTGATGGTTGCGGTGGGTGGAAAATCTTCTAGCATGGATCTTGTATCATTTAACTTGAACATTAAATTCACATACAAATGATTTTTCCCATTCAAAACTTGATTTTTTTGTCTTGGTATTAGTTTGGTGAAAATACTATTGATGGTACTTCCATTATAAGCTTAGATAAAGGTTCCTTGTAAGCAAGAACTATATAATTGAATTTCTTTTATTCTTATTTCTATTTATATTTCATAACGTGGTTACTTATTTTTATCCCCACTAAAATAATATATAATCATGTTGTTTTTTCCATGATGTTTTATATAGGGTACATGCAATATAATATAGAGGTTACAAATTACAAGTCGAAATAGCCAATGTCACACAATAGAGGTGTCTCTGAAGGCTTGAGTTCTAGTTTTTGTTTCAAAAAGTAGATGTGTGTCACACTACAGTGGTAGTTATCATGAAATTTGTAATATGAGTTTATGGGTTTCTATATTTTTTAATAACATTCATAAGAAGGTTAATATTATCATTTATTCCATGATTTTTAATATGATATAATGGTGATTCTATGGTGGGGTTTTCCATCATAATCGTTGATAAATTGTAGTTTGAAGATAGAAACATGGAAAATTTCCCTTCTAATATGGAAAATAGAATAATGGATATATCTATCTATAAGAATAATAAAGATTATTTTTGTGTATAAATGGAGAATTATTTATATATTTATTATTACAAGAGTGGATCTCCTTAATGTTTAGAGAATAGTGATTAAATAAGTATTTTTTACACTTTTAATATAGTTTAAAATAATGAATATTAAGTTTCCAGGATTTCTCATGTAAGGAAGAATTATTATTATGGTGATGTTCAAAAACTATCTATAAAGGAGAAAAACATGGAGACTAAGGGTAAATTTTTTATGCATAGTACATCAACAATAACATTACTATTTTCTCTACGTCAGTGGGTTTTCAAAGTTGTGTTCCTTCTATGAAGTCATATAAAACATTTATGAGTAAGGTAGTTGTAATATGTAGGTAGTGAACCAACCCTAAACATTATTAAGTGGAGACCAACATTTATCAAAAAAGATATAGAAAATGACAAGGGAAATGAACATCGTATCTTAATTATAAGAAGAACGTAAGTCTGGCCCTACTAAAAATGAGTTCAATGATCAATTAGAATGATTAGAGTTTCAAGACTAAGTATTTAAGTTCAAATGAGTTTTTTACCCTGATTCTCCAGAAATTTTGTTACCTCTCACTAAATACCCTTATGGTATTAATATTATATCATATTTTGGATATAAAAAAATATTATTTTTTTGATTTATTAGATTAAAAGATGAGGTTGTCAAAAACATTATATTTATATTGTGATATTTGAAGGAAATAATGAATTTGAAACATTATTTATATTCATTAATTAATAAAATATGTTTTTATAAATTTTTGTAATTAAATTCGAACGTGAGTTGACCAACCCTTTAAACATCCTTAAGCCACCATGTTTATTTATATGAAAAATATCATGTTGTGTGAGATTTATCTTTAAACCAAACCAACCCACCCATTTGAATAACTATAGTTTTCAATTTGATATCATTTTCTCATGGTTTTGTAGAGTTTTTTTTAGATGGGGTTCCATAAAATATATATTTAATGAGATCATACTATAAATATTTATGATTATAGTCATGAAATACATTAATTATGTTTATGAATTTATTTAAATTAATAAAAATATCCAGATTTAAGGATTTTTTTGAATTATATATAAAAAATTAAATATTTTATTTTTATTATATCCAATATTTCATTAATTAAATTAATCCAAAAATATTACATAAAATATCACTAACTCTTTATTTTTAGAAGATATGAGTCTTGACCCACTAATGCCTATTAGTTGGTGTGTGTTTGTGGTTAGCAATCACCTCAATCAAATAAATATCATCATCATTAATTAAAAATAATAATTTAATTAATTATATTATTAATAATGTGATTGATAATAATTTTTAATATTTAATAATAAAAATAATAATTTATACTAGATAAAAGGCATTACAACAACCAAGCATTAACACACCCAAACACCATAGTGGGTCAAACCTCATCCCTCCATGTAAGGATTAATAGAATACCACTATCCCTATTTAATAACATATTAATGTCCCTTAAAAGACCATTAATTTAAAGACTCAAAGGCTCTATGGTATGATGCATCAATGTGCCCTTATATTATCGTTCTGACATGAATCATAGCCAACCTGACCACATTGTAGTCCTTTTCCTAGAACTAAGGCTCCACCACATGGTGTGCCTCGTGTTATCATTATTACCATCACTATGTCATGGTGATTTATGAGCCACTATGTCCTACAACAGGGAACTCTATGTAGAACAACAATTGAGAAAGCACCAATCCCATTGAAATGTTGTAGTTCTCTATGTGTTGTCCTATCGACCACTGAAGGGATCCCCAATAGAGCTGTCGATGATGAACTAAGAACCACACCTTCAATAGAGGCTCCTCATAGAGTGCCCTTTGGTGAACGTTACATATGCCCTGTACCTCCGCAATGAGCTCCCAGTAATGATTAAGACATTCAGTCTGGATTATATTTATCTAGCACACTCACCATCCCTCATCAGGAATTTGAGTGGGTGGGGGATGTTTAATAACACCAGAGTTCCCTAAAAATGTTGTGTCATCGAACCAAAAATTCAATCCATCACCAAACAAAGTTCACTTCACATATACCAACACATCACCCAGAACAATTAATAATCATCTTATATCCAGACATTTTAGGATTTTTTAATGAATTTATTTCAATAAAAAAATGATTAATTTTTCTTATTGTTGTAGAATTGTTTTATGATTTTTTGGGGATACTAAACGTTTATATAAAATGAGAAAAAAGATGCATATATAGGTAGAAAGTTAATGATGTCTGGATAAGTTGTTGAATGACATTTATAAATAATGTAAATCAAAAAAAATGTGAGATTCTCAAGAGAAGGATAACTAAACACTAACCAAACATATATTTGGTGAATAACACATTACATGTCATGAGATACCTTTCATACCCTGAAAGCATCAAAATAAGAGATAATATATTAAATTCACCTCCCCCACATCTTTCACGTTGTGTAAAAATTTCATGTTATGAACCCCTGAGGAAACATAAATAGAAATGAGGATATGAGGGTTTTTACACCAAGTGGCATATCTATAGATCACTTCAGGCACACAACAGATGTATCTCATAACTCGAGATGAGAAGAACATCCACTCAATTACCAGATACATGAACACAACCATGGAGCCCTAAATTCGACCACTATTCACCACTCATATCTATGGGTAAATTTTCCACTCAGTCATAACTTGTTTTCCATTACTGAGTGTTCCTCTCTATTCTGGGTGATGTGAATATATGCATAATTGATGCTTGTTGGATATTTTAATATTTATTTCAGGTTTTTAATTATACCAAATATGTTTCTTAATTCCAATTTATCTTCTTTTCATATAGAAAACCTATTTTCAATGTTCTGAGGAGAATTATTTTATTAGGTCAATTAATTTCCTTAATTTTTGTATGAAAACAATACAATTTTGGTCAATTATCATTTAATATGGGTTTTCGATACCTATATTTTATTTGAATCTAGTAGGTGACCATTTAATTTCTTCAATAATAATATTATAATAGGGTATGCAAACCAATGATATATGTTGAACTAATTCTGACACCATGCAAATATGAACCCAAAATCAATTGAATCCCTAGCACATGACCCTAAAAACCACTAAACCTAGAAATCCTCAAATATTGATTTTGACCTCATTTATTTTCAATAATTTCATTATTTTTCTCCAAAAAAAATCATTTATATTTTTAATTCATTTAATTTATTTAGAGTACACAAATCGTCCATATGGGTTCAACACATGTGTTTTCCATGTACACATTTTTTAGTTATGTTGTTTGATTTTTATTACATAATTAATTTTATTGACCCTATAACAGTTTAATTATTCCTAACAAGATAGAAATATTTTTTTCCATATTTACATAGATATTTTATTTTATGTTGTTGTCAATTAGGATTTTTGATGTTAAAATTATTTTTATTTATTATTTTACACTTGGAATTTATGTCATATAGTTTCAGGTTCAAATAATCAGCATGAATACTCCACTGCTAGGAAATGTAAAATTGAGGATATTTCAAATTAAGTAGATCTATAAAGCACCATTATGATGAAAATAACAGAAAATCAATAGGGTACACATGAATAGGGAATCGTAGCTGGAGGCAATAAATATCAAGATGATGAATATGATATAGGTGCGAGAGTAGGACCTGGGATACAAAGAAAGAATACAAGGGGATTTCTAATCAAATATAGATGAAACTTTAACCTAGCTATTAAACCATGTATTATCATATCCCCTATCACTACTCTATATTTTGATATTTGGCCAGCAGGAATCATAGGGATCACACATTCAATCCAATTTTTTGAGCAACCTTCAAATGACCCCAACATTCACATTGGTAGTATTCTTGAAAATTTTGACATGTTTAAATTTCATAATTTCACAAATTATTTTGTGAGAGAACACATATTTAGATTCTCATTGAAGTATAAATAATAGGATTCAATATAAATTTTTTTTCTTGAATTCCATCAACAATTGAGTGTTTCTGCTATGAATATTATGAAACTGGGTTTTCCACTCCCGAATTCAATGGATCTAGGGGTATGTATTCTAAATTTTGAGAAATATACTGATGAATCAAAATATAGATCATGTAATAGAATTTTAGTTTTTATAATATGATTTTTTCATAATGGAATCAATGTTTTCTTTATAATACAAACCATTACAATGGAATTTGATAGGAAAATCACCTCAATAGTTGATGCTACTACTGGAGGTCCAATAATAAGATAATCACTATAGTAAAGGTGTGATTTTTTTTCCTGAGAATTAAAATAATAGTTTTCAGGGTATCTATAAGAAGAGAGAGAACATGTAGTGAACATTATTGATAATAACTAGGTTCCCCCCAAATGAATGTCATTTCACAAAAACTCATTATAATTATGGCCAACCAAACTATAAAATATATGTATTGTGTAGACGTGAATTATTTGGAAAATCACTATCATAAAACATAATAGGGATGGGGGAAATAAAAAAACACAAAAAATTTAAGGCTAAGGATTTCATCCAAGAGAATAATGTTTTTATCCTCAACTCTTAGGGCACACACAAACTAGTATTGTCCATTCAATTGAAGAGACAATTTGAAACATTATGACTAGTATACTTGCTTCAAATATTGAGTTTAAATCATACAAAATGAATCAAGGTTAAAAAAATATAATTTTTGAAAGATGAATCATTGAACGGAAATGATGAAATAAGGAACATGGAAAATCAAGTTCGTTAGGCTGCTAAGCAATTTAGATTAAGACCTAAAATAGTAGTTCCATAATGCCAATACTAGAATCCCTAAGTAGATATGAAGGATGTATTTCATAGAAGTTGTAAGAACATACAAGGAAGTTGTATTTATTTTACAATACATAATTAAGAAAAACTAGTGGGACAAAGTAAATAAAATAACAATGAAGGTAAAGAACATAATTAAGAGAAATAACTAAAACCATAAGAACCACCAATACTATTTATTTATAATTATATAGGTAATGTTTTATAAGAGGATAGAAATTTTCATAGAAATTTTTAGAAAGTTGCATATCAATATTACATTTTTGGAGGCAATCACCAAATTACCAATTTATTAAATGTTCATAAAGGATTTCAAAATGTACAAAAATATTTTTTACAAATTATTTTCCATTCCATTGACATGGGAATGATTAGTAGTAGTATCAATCCTCCTACAAGTTAAGAAAAGATAACCAAGAATTTTTTCCATTCGATTTAATATTGGTTCAAATGGTTTTGGTATTTTATTTGGGATCTAGGTCACAGTGTAAATATAATTTCAAATCACTCATTCAAGATATTGGTATTGAGGTAGATGAAACCAACTCATGTTAATATTATACAATCCAATACAATAGTGATTCATTCCTGAAAACTATTTGAATATTTCCTCATTAATGTAAAAAAAATTTATTTTTCGATGAATTTTACGGTGAAGGACATGGATGTGGATGAGGTCCCAATAATTTTTGGAACAATGTTCCATGATATGGGATGGTAAATTGATGAGGATCAGTATAGGGAACTGTGTTTATGGGTTGGAGGATCTTATGTAATGTTAAAATACCATAAAAAATGATAAAATCAAAATAAATAGTTGATTAATTCTAAAATGATAGTCTAGTGGATGTCGAAGAGGTTGTTTCCATGGAAAAAGATATGAAGTAATTATTATATAATGTAAATAAGAAATTGAAAATGATATGAGAAAATGTAACATATTTCAAGAAATAATTGATGATAGTGTAGGAAATTTCATCCAAGAAGAATTCAATGAAGAATAATAGGTTAGGTAGTCAGTGAGTTTCCATTTAATTATTCAATAAGATCCATGAATTACTGGATTGGGACCATGTGAACAGAGAAAATCTTAACCAATATAAGATTAAAATTATTCTAATAAACGGGGAATGAACCCTATAAATAGGAACCATAAAATTGTTATTTTCTATTTCTATATCAGGTAACCTCTTCCCTGTAATCCATCACATGAGATAAAATAGGAAAGTTC
Organism: Viscum album; assembly: GCA_963277665.1. Taxonomy (NCBI): domain Eukaryota; kingdom Viridiplantae; phylum Streptophyta; class Magnoliopsida; order Santalales; family Viscaceae; genus Viscum; species Viscum album. Next base: position 876,056,975 of record OY728155.1, on the reverse strand, counting down.
GAGCCAATGCTATTAAAAAAAGCACATCCGGGAGGCAACACAAGTGTTTAGGTATTTTAATTAATTATTTTCTATTTATATCTACATGACCTCTTCCCCAAATATTTTAAATTTCATTAATATTGAATGTACATTCACTTGTGTATTTTTATTTTTTTATAACAATTAATACCTCATAATGAATAAAAAAAATATTTCATGAAAATAAGCTTCATTAAAAAGGGAATTAAGTGTTTCAATTTGGTAATATTCTACTATATCTCCCAAATATTATTTATTTAATATTTTAAATACTAGTATCTTGACCACACTTTATTATCACAATAATTAGTTATAATATGTGAAATAAACATCATCTTGCAATTAACCTGATATGAATTTATATTCACTTCTACAGATAATTTGAATGCGAAAATGGGAGAAATAATTGATAGGGATAAGAATATGGATTAGGAATTTAAAAATCGAGATTTAGGGGGGAATGATGATTTTGGTAAAAGATATTTAATTGTGATTTGGAATTACATTATTTTATGAAATTTTCAATAATTTATATTATTATTCATATTTATTTATTGGGGTGATTTTCCCAACAAATTATCTCATTCCCAAGATATCCGGAAAGACTAGAATTTCTCATTATTTTGTCACATATTTTCATTATAAATTCAGTCATGTACTCTTCTAGAACATTATTTGCATATTATCAAATATATTCCATATCATTATCTCTTTTAAACTGATTTAGGAATCATTTTTATTCCTTTGTCCTTGAAACCACATTACATTAATCATTTTTATGATTTATGAATCCATGAACATCCTTGTTATGAGATGATACAAGTTACATGAATATATTATCCATTCATACATTTCTATAAATTAATTTCATCATTTCTAAAAGAATATGTGTGTGGGAGATATTGTTTATTGTGGATAGGGATATTTTCATTGTGTGAATATCATTGGCATATTTCATGATTTTAGGACACTACATGATTTTTTTTATTATATATAGTGACCTTTATTTTCCTAATAAGAGATTGAGATATTTCTAGATATTATTCAAGAGCTACACTCTGAAACATCTAGTGGTTCTGAAGCCTGGTGTGCCATATAATAATCTTAAAAATATATTAAATATAATGTATATTATTCATGCACAATTGATAAATGAAAACCAGATAACTCTAATAAGGATTGTAGAATTTAAAATCTAATACAATGGTTTGGGTCCAAAACATGGGTTTTACCTTAAGACAGATAAAAAATGAGTCAGCATAGAACGTTTAGTTCCCACGCTTTTGGTGTCGTGTTTTTATTGATTTTATTTATTATTTCTAATAACAAATAAAAATCATTTAATATAACAAATTTTTATGTAAACTGGATTATGAGGATTTGGGATCTTAATCCTATATTTTTTTCAATGATGGAATGTCCTCTCAAATAATATCCTCTCTTATAACTTCTATTGTCGAACAATGATGAAATAATAACGAACCCCTAGATTAAGATGGATCAAATCATAGACGATCCTTATAATTATTCAATAGAAAACGATCTAATCCAGGTAAGAATCATTATTTGTGTTCATACACCCTGTATCAATTCTTTTACCATGATGTTAATTGATTCATCAACCTACCATCTTGAAATCAAACATTTCATGAGCCCAACTACTGGTTTATTATTCATTATTTTTCGATCTAACCAAAATTTCACAATTATGATTGGATAGCCAAGAATACTAGTCCAATGATCAAACCCCTTATTTTTATTCCACTCCAACTTTATTTGTGCACTATCATCAATGTGGAATCCTTGTGGATCTGGGTTTAATGACTGTCAAGCAACATGATCTTGAACAAGTGCCCAAAAAAGGGATGGAATCATTGAATGAAAATGGTTTTGCGAGTGAGTCATATATAAAGAAATAGAACGATTAAAGGATGAAAAGTCAAATTATTTAACATCAATTTGAAAATTAATAACATCTCCTTGGAAAGTGGAGGATCCATCCAGTCCCTCATTTCTGAATGTGGCTGATTCACGATGAATGGTGATGTGATCCCGTGTTCTTTGGCTCGATCTAGAGTTTTCTGAGTTGTTTATGGCGACATTGACCATGGATGGAGCATATTTGGAGTTTGGAAAATGAATTTTGAGAATCTAGAGACACTAGTGAAAATATCTACTACATTTCACATTCAACGAAGAACACATGGCATGTATCCTCCATCAGTTGAACAAGCAGGGTATTTGAAATTATAAAGATGGAACAACATGTTCTCACCTTCAAATTACTTGTACCACCTATCCATATGTGATGAGTCATGTTATGGATAAATTGATAGGAACATTTACGTGCCTATGAAATGGAAACATCTTGGTCACACAAACAACATCTAATGTGGACCTACTCGTCGTGTACCAAGTACAAGAACATGGAGTCCGACTACATGGACACGACCAACAAACATGCTTAGGTCCCTGATAAGAGGGAGACACTATGTAGTCCACCTAAATGGAATGCACTACTACATGGGACATGACCCATGTCCAAACAAAGATATAGTCAGACAATGAAGAGGGGCAACCCACGGTCTGGGCTCGATCACACGTTTTTCATATTTGAACCACCACAAGAAAACATCAATCCTTCTTATATCATTCATTTGAACATGTATTTTATCATGAGTTATTCCATCCAAAGCATCTTATTGTGTAGAATGTGATGGTTCCCTTTGAAAAGAATTTATATATATGATGTGGATGTTTATGGTCGGCACACATAGTGACAACTGTCGATGACAGTAGCAATCAGATAGGTTTACCAGAGCAGCTTTAGGCTGTCACTTAAGCTGGGCTAGATTGTGTTGTCCATGATGACCTTCTAGGTTGAGCCTCCATCCAAGATGGGTATTTTTGTCCATGTCCAAATTCATGGAAGTGCCCTTAGCCAGGCTAGGTAGGGTAGTCCCTAACAATGAGATTCCAAGATAACCCTCCAGCTAGGGCCAGGTTGGGTAGTCCCCAACAATGAGATACACGGATGACCCTCCAGTAAGTCTGGGTAGTTTAGTCCCCACCAATGAGATACAGGTCTGACCCTCTAGTTGGGCTAGGTATTGTAGTCACCAATGATGATATATTGGGCTGACCCTCCAATTAGGTCAGGCAATGTAGTCCCTGACGATTCATCGAAAACCATTGACTATACAACATAGTGGTTAGGAATGGATCAAATTAGAAAAGGGATCATGAGAAAGAGGGGCACTGTGTCACAACATAAAACTATTCGGATGATTTAGTGCCACCCAAAGAAGATAGTATCATGTTGTGTTAATTGAGCACCATTGACTTATGCCTCCTGGGCAGATGCACGAGGTCTTGTGCTTTGTAGATGGGTTTACCTTATAATCAAAGACAAATCATCTACTTTGGCTGAGATGTATGATGTATATCCCCTTACTATCATTTTTGGGTTTCTTTGATTGATCATATGTATATATATCTATCCCACTACAGTTCCCACTTCTTGGGTCATGGTTACTCTCCTTCCATGAGAGGTGAAGGCTCATCTAGTATGGCATGAACTTTCCATTTATATATTATCATGGTTGGATGAGTCTAATATCAAGATATATGTAGTGAATTCTAGACAAGAGGGTTCACCGCCTCAATGTTTCGAGATAGTTATGTTGGTATGCACCTACTTTCACACTCTTGTTGTGTAGAAATGCTATCTTTTCATCCACTTTTACAGCCCCATGTTCCATTTACTACTTCTCATTTTAGGTATATCATGTTTCTCCTCCCTCATGTATTTGGGGCATTCTGCTAGGAATGTATGTACTCACCCCTATCTGGGTTTCACCCAACACATGTCTTTCTTAATGTAAATAGTGAGTAGGTTGATCATGACCATATATGATCTTTGGGATACATGATATGTGGACTGTGTATGCTGATCATTATTTGGATACTTGATTTGGGATCTCTTAGAAGATACAATTTTCTTTTTGACTTCTGTTTGGAACCATATTTTGATTTGGGTGTGTGTTTTTATCCATTACCTTTTAGTATTGTCTACTGTACTCTTGTACCATTTATATTTTCATTCTTGTTCAATTTACTATATAGGAGTTTCAACATTTTTTAATTTTCCTCTGAAATTTTTCATTGAGATGGTTGTGTGTGAGTTTATAGGTTCTTGTAAAATTTATTCCTATGATTTTTGTGCTTGTGGCTCTTGTCACAAACCCCTGTCTTGTAGATATGGGCATGGGGTAGTTGCAGCTCGAGCCCCAGATTTGGATGGTCGTTACATAGTGGTACCTGAAGAGGATGGTTCCTTTTGTTTTTGTTCTCATTATCCCTATTTTTTTAGGATTTATTGAAATAGTGTCTATGTGTCTCAAGAGGTAATTTATGGATAGGTAATCTATTGATGGAAAGGGAGGCTATTGTATCTATTCAGAAAGACCCTGATTACCCATTTGTCGACTTGGATCCCTAAGACATATGTTCCAGGAGACAATGGTACTTGAAACATATAGGATTGAGTCTTCAACTATATTTCATGAGTAATTTTTCATTTATTTGTTTAAATATATGTGTGTGTGTGTGTGTGTCTGTTTGTGCTCATATAACCTAATATTACTAAAAAAATTGGATGCCTCCACGATGTCATCCATCCCAAATACTAGCTCTAATTCATCACGAACAACTGTTTAGTGATGAGGCCTTAGTTCACGGCCCATTGAGTGATACCCTTCCCCCTTTTGGATAGTTATTAGAACCTCCACACATGGAAAATCAGATAGTCTCAACAAGGATGGCTCATGACTTGCATAGTCTGAGAGCACATGGCATGTTCTTGCAATAGTTACCACTATGGTCCCTTGGTGAGCAATACCGTTAGGCAGTAGAGGATTGGATGGAGTCAGTGGTCCATGTGTTAGGACTGTTTCAAACAACAATAGATCAAAGGGTGGATTTAGTATCTATTAGTTTCCATAGAGTATCTTATAGATGGTGAAGCTTAGTTTCCTAGATGCGTGATGAGGAAATAATATCATGGGATGACTTTTAGCATTTTTTTGTGAAGCGTACTACCCCCTGCTTATTCATTGTCTATATTTAAGAGATTCTATAGCTTCAATAGGGAGGGATGAAATTGGTAGAGTATTTAAAAAGGTTCATAGACCTTACATAATGCCCTGTTGACATGGTGATTGATGGACACTTTTGAGCACAAAATTTCGAGCTGGGATTCTGTTGAGATTTCTGGTCCAACATAGTTCTATTGTGCACCCCCACATATGACTGGGTGCTAGTGCATGAACATGTGCCGGAGAGATTCATGGCAGTATGATACTAAAGAGTTGGAGCAGTTAGTAGGCGTGTTAGAGCTTAGTCACCGTTAGCAGCGACAAGGTTCCATATATCATGTAGTAGGAAACACATCCTTGATCAAAGATTGTGGCATATTTTCCCAGTTCAATGGAAATGAATAGAACCAAGGATACTTAGAGAGGATTGAATCTACAAATGTGATGGGAAAGGATACATGGACCAGGACTTCTCTACCAGGAATATGGGAATCCAAGGAAAGTCGCAGATGGACCACCACGGTGGAGGCAGCACTGTGATCCGAGATATCCCCAGCAAGGATTGGATGATCCCCTTGGTGGTGAGGCTGGTACAGACGTGGGAGGATCTATATGGGGAGATTTGTGTGAGTGTATCCCTACACCACCACTATGTGGCCCACTACACACTCAGGGAGACACAAACGGGCCTGTAGATATATACAGGCTATGGACATCTTAAAATTGATGGCACACGATGTAACGACCCAAAATTTTGAATAAATCTTGATTCCTAATTTTATTTGTTATTTTATTTTGTTTTTTATACTCAACAAAGATGTTTCATTTGATAACATGAGTATAATTAAAATGAGACCATTAGGTTATGACTGTTATATGACTATTGGTCAATTTGACCCCTGGAAACTAAACGTTTTGATTACTGTCTCTAAATACATGTAATCTTGGTTTATTATTATAGAAAGAAGATTTGATGGCCTCACCCAGTAGTCTTGGACCGATCGAATCCCATCTAACAGATCTTGGGAAGGAGGTAGCACCACTGGGCTTTGCTCTAGACAAAACCCAAGCTGAACTTCATCATGTGAAGCTAGAAAGGAATCGCCTTTGCGAGAAGTTCAAACTGATATAAATTACTACTCCTGCGATGTTAGCTGAGCCTCCCTTAGATTCTCTCACCTTAGCACACCATACACTTAGGTCCAATGCTGGTGTGATAAGAGGGCTATGTAAGGAGACCGTAACTGCCTTATGTAATCCTTTGTTTTAAATAAAAATTGGGATTTCTTCTTATGATGAAGATTATGAATTTTTAAATGATCAGATAAATATAGTATGTATATTTTTGATGAATTTTAGAAAAATGATATTTTAAAAATTTTTATGTAAACCTTAAATAATTAAAAATGTGTAATGATTTTCAAAAAATGGTCTTCTACAATTATGTTCAGTACAAAATTTAGAGTCTAATAAGATCAACTTGATTTTTGATGAATAGTAAATTATGAATAGTGATTTTATGATTTGGATTAGTAATGTGTCCAAATGTATTAGTAATCTCACTTAAAGAAAGTATTAATATAATATAGGCACCTTGATTAAGTAATGTGATTTAATAAAATGGTTAAATAACGGTTTCATAAATTATTATTCAAGTATTAGTTTTTTCGAGTGAATAGAGTTTTTAAATTAAAAAATAAATTAAAAATATTAAAAAAATTATTTTTATAAAATGGATTTCATTTTTGAACTCAGAGCACCGATATTATGTTATGGTAATTTTTGGGGTTTTTTTCTGAAAAAATGAATTTTCGATGAATAGTGTATTTATTTAAAAAAAACATAAAAATATTTAGAAGATTATTTTTATAAAATGGAGTTCATTTTTTTAAAAAAGAGCATTGATATTTGGTTAAGGTGAGATTTTTGGATTATTCTGAGAAAGTTGAATTTTCGATGAATAGTGAAAATACAGTTTTTAAGTTACGGGTATTTAATGACATCATTAAATGATGTATTAAGTTTGTAATCAATATGTTCGTCTTATGAATAATAAGATAAGGTATGAGGTGTCCCAATAGGCCAATAACATGGGAAAATACCATGGTCAAGCGCATGGTTTTGCCAAAACCACTAATGAGGTGTCCCTTGGCCATTAATGCCTTGTCCCCTCACTTTCCCTATAAATACCAAGCCATCCTCTCATCCATTCGGCTCCCCACAGTCCCACAACGAAGTTCTGGTCTCATTACCTCCCAAAGAGTCCTCCCAAGGTGCCCCCAAGCCTTCAAGGTCCCAACCTTTGAGTTTAATGAGTTACGTTTTAAGGTAAGGGATCTGATCTCTCTCTTTCTTTTCAAGAAATCTCTTTTATGTAATTTCTTTTATTCTCCATGTTCTTATGTTAAAGGATGTTATTTTATACTCCTCTTACTTCCCTTTTCATGTTCACATAATGAGAGATCCCCACTTACCATCATTATTTCGTTTTATGAAGTTTTAAGTGGCGTCATTAGGCTGCCGAATTTTTCAGGGATTCTTTCACCCTTCTCCTTTTCAAAGTTCTAATTCCATGTCAAGTCTTGCAGGTTCCTTTTTATTATGTTGGGGTATGATCTCTATATCTATCATACTGATCTTTTATATTCATATGATGAGAGACCCTATTTTACATCATCGATTCATTTTTGGTTGAAGTTTATGTAACACTGTTAGGCTGCCGAATTTTCATAAGAGAAATCTTATTTTTGTCGTCCTTTCATGTTATTCATTTCATATGTTATATTTTCAAATTTCATTACCATGTTCTTAAATCCCTTATATTATGTCCCTCTACTGTTTTATGGGTCATTTATGATTTTTTGACCCATGTCCCCTCTCTTTTCAACGTTTTCTAAAACCCTATAACGTAGCTGTTGTGCTGCAGAATTTTCGTCTCAAAATGCCTCTCTCTTTTTGTCAAAATTACATCATGTTATTAAGTGAATAATCAAAGCTCTTATTTCTATATGGTTATTCACATTTATAACAAAATGTTATATTTCAAATTCTTGGATTTACATACATGAAACCCGCACTCCCCTTCAGTGGGTTTAAAGCGACGTAAAGATAATGTCTTTAAAGAGGATTTTAAAACATTATGATTATGAAATAAAACCCATTTATTTTATGAAATATGGGTTATTTATGAAATGTTTGATGATGATATATATGGATAACATGATAACAAAGTTAAATTTAAGGGTGTGCCCTGATAGCGCTCCAATGCATTGGGTAATGATGTAACCACTAGAGATTACAAGTTTCACGATACCTTGGTGAATAACCTTGGTAATTTTCAAATGACACCTTGGGGATGGACCTTGGTGATATGTTCATGATTGTCTATGTTAAATGATGTAGCCACATCTTCAAGTTTTGAAAATGTTATTTTTATTATGATATGCCTCATTATTTCATTCTCATGCCTTAAAGTTCTTTTCATGACCTCATTGAAGTATTTCAAGTTCACATGTAAAATGTTTCTCTTGATTCCCTTACTGGGCTTTTTGCACACCCTTTCTTTTGATGTATGTTCCTAGGTTATGTGATGCAGTAATGAAGATAGGATGAACATGAGGAGAATCCTTTCAAGTGTTTTAGAAGAACGATTTATGTTTTCATGTTTAAAGTTCCTAGTTTCCAAGACACTAAACCCTAAAGATCCTCGGTTTTGTAAAATGTAATGAAAGTTTATGTGATAAAAAGGCGGGAAACTATAGTTGGTATCAAAGGATGGTTTATTTATTGAAGTGCCCAGATCAGTGTGAATCACTGAGAGGGGGAGGGGGTGAATCAGTGATCCTTTAAAACTTTTTACTAATTGATTCTTAATCTATTAAACCTCTATGGCTGGTTAAAGCCTCGATCCACTCTTCTTTTATCTCTCAACCTTTCCCGGATAATGCAGTAATGAAGAGGCACAGGACACAAGGATTTACAAGGTTCGGCACCAAAGGCCTACATCCTTGCCATGCTCTCTCAGCATGGATTCTCCATTATAATCGGTTAGTATTACAATGGTCGATATAGAGTCCCACTGTATCTCTCCTGAGTCCCACAGAAGGGTCTTTATACTCCGTCCCACAGTGTTACCAGAGTCCCACTGGCCTGCTCCAGAATCCCACTGAAGACTTCTTCACCCTGAGTCCCACAGGGTCTTTTCCTGGCTGCTCGAGTCACACGAGTAGCTCTTCTTCTTGTTCAGCTCTTCAAGTATCTTCAGCAGTCTGGGATAAAGACTGCTGGCCTTGCTCTGTACCTCTGATCACTTGTGATGATCAGGGTCTTCTCAATCTACTGAAAACTCAGACAACCAATCTCTTTAACTTCAGTCTGGCTCAGTCTCAGTCCTGGTCTTGGACAACTCAAATGCACACCACTGATTTGGCTTTGTTCACGTGTGCACGTGCATGCATGCATGCATGCACTCTCCTTTTCTTCCTCTTGGTGCAGTAGACCCACAAAGGGTGTATTCAATTATAGCACACACCTTCTCCACAATCATCACACACTATATTCAAATTGTTCACACACTTAGAAGTGTGTTTTACTTTAGTGTGGAACTTCTTCTTCTTCTTCTAATGTGTATACACTATTTAGTGCACACACATAGGTTCGGCCACTTCTTCAATTTGCACACAATTGTTTCACTTTAGAACACACATGAGTTGGCCTCCTCCTCTTCTTGTTGCACACACACACTTTAGTGTTCTTTTAGATTGTTCTTCAAGGTATGCACACACAAGGTCACAACCCTCGGCCTCTTCAAATGAAAACACTTAAAGTGTGTTCCTCTTTGTTCAAATGCACAACCAAGACTATGGATTATTCAATTCTTACACACACAAAAAGTGTGGTCTTCCACTTCACTTGGCACACACCACTTGATGTTGTTCTTTGTGCACACACATGGCCTCGGGTTCTTCTTCTCCACTTGGCACACACTTGGCCCGTAGGTGATCTTGTCCACTTTGCACACACACAAATAGTGTGGTCTTCCACCTTTCTTTTACACACACTTGAGTTCTAAGGTCCTCTTGTCTTCCCACTTGGCTACGGCCTTCTTCTTCAAATTGCACACAAAGTGCCTTGGGTACTTCTTCTCCACTTAGCACACACACAAGGGCTACGGCCACTTGTTGTCTTTTTGCACACAAAGGCACAAAGGCCTCGGCCTTCCTTCTTCACCTCTCACACACACAAAGTGTGGTATACTTGGCCTCAACTCTTTTGCACACACTCAACCCGTAGGTTCTTCACTTGGAACTTGTGCAAACACTTCGGTTCTCCTTTATTTGCACACCTACTGCCCGTAGGGCCTTCTTGTCTTCTTGGTACACAAGCACAAGGGCTCAGCCTTCCTTCTCTTCTTGCACACACCCTACTGCCCCTTCTTTCCCACTATCGCGCAAGTCCTCAAGTACTTGAGTGCAAGGAGGCTCGGGTGCGCAAGTGCCACTGCCACAAGGGCGTGAAAGTGTGCACTGGCCGCAGGTCGCGCAAGTCACAAGGCACAAGGGTGCGCAAGTGCAAACCGCGGGCTCCAACCAAGGGTGCGCAAGGCTTGCTGCAACCCCAGTTCTTCCTGCCGCGCAAGTATTAGCGCGCAGGGGATCTCCTTTCACCTCTTTCGCGCAAGGGGTGCGCGAAAGGAACTCCTTCGGGCCTCGGGTGGCACCGGGAACAATAGCCGCGCAAAGTATTTGCGCGGTGGCTTCTTTCTTCGCGAGGCAGAGAAAGCTCTACGCGGATCTTCAAGTTTTCAGCAAACATTACCGTGCTTCGGGTTCTCTTTTTATAGGCAGAGGGATGCTTCACCTCTTCCGCGGGATTCAAATCCAAACTCCCGAAATATTCGGATCTTCATGATTTTTTTCAAATCTTGAACTTTCTTTCCTCTGTTTCAACGCGGCTTCCCTTATTTTTCGGTCCCTCTACGTGTATGTGCATGGAACAACATGCAGAGCCTCATTAAAATCCCTCCATGCAAAATACGAATACACCGAGGCCTCGACAACGTTGTTTGCCTCGGCCGATACTCGAAATTCTCCTTCGATGCATGCATGGAACATTTTAATGCATGCATGAGTTCGTTATGGCCTAACGATCACAGTGAAGGTCTTGGTTTGCTCAGAGGTGGCCGAGAACTCGAAATCCTTCTCTCGGATGGCCTCTGGTTCGTCGGCAGCTCGCGGGTGACTTCGGGGTGGATCGACGAAGGAGATGAGCCGGGAGCCGTCGGATCAGGTGATCGAAAGACATCGGACGGCCGGATTAAATCGGGGGCGCGGCGGATCAGATGAGCGGTCCAGATCGAGCGCGCGATTGCTCGGACGACGGAGATTTGCTCCCGGTGGAATTTGCGCGTCCCACATCGAAACGCCGCGGGATTTTTCCGCGGTTTATTACCCTGCCGCTTCCCGCAACTCCTCAGTTGCATCTTCTCCCTCCACGGTGCCGCCCCGCACCGTGTTCTCCCTGCGGGCGCGCTCCTGCGCCCACTATGCTCCCTGCGGGCGCGCTTCTAGCGCCCACCATGCTTCCTGCGGGCGCGCCACTGGCGCCCACTGCGTTCCTCCGGGCGTGCCCCAGCGCCTCTGTGGTGTCTGCGGGTGCGCCCCTGCCGCCCTGAGCTCGCCCCACGGGTTCCCCCTTGGGCGTGGCGCCTTAGGCCCACATGAGCCTTGGGGTTGAACCCACAAGGTGTTCACGGGCTGGCCATATTTTTTGGCAATGGAAGGATAACCATTTTGTTAAAAAACAACGTTCACCAAATGTATAAATCCCAACCCATGTTCTTCCAAGCCAAATTCCACTTCAATCCATTCTTCCTCTTCCTATTCTTCCTCTTCCTATTCTTCCTTCTTCATTTCTTCTCTACTCTTCTTCTTAAGAATTCCATAATTTCTCCTCTCATATGATCTCTACTTAGGATACGGAATTCCCAAGGTTTCTTCATCTTCAACCGAACTCCTGAATCACTTAAATTCTTCAATGAATCTTCATTGATCCAATCAGAGATCAATTGGAACTTCTTCAGATTCACATGCACTAAGTTTTAGTGCATGGACTTCTTTCAATCTACTTCATCCACTCAATGGTTGTGGATGGATCATCTTGCTTCTTCAACTCCTCATGCATTGTAGTGACAATGCATGGTCTTCTAACATTGTTGTAACATTGTATCCAGTTGATACAAGTTCTTGGAACTTTAAGAACAGCTCAACAATCGTCAGATGTACATGGAGAATGTTGCAACCACAATTTCCAATACCACTTAGTGAATCTCCTAAGTGACATGCATCTTAGTACCATGGCCATTCTCCTTCATCACCATCACCATCACATCCTTTGACATTCACATCTTGACTCCTTGACATCCATTCAATCCAAGACAACTTCATGCCTCATTGACAACAAATGCAACACAATGCACTTCAATCTCCCCCTTTGTATTTGTTGTCAATACACTCCATCAGCACATATGAATGGGTCAATATGTGTGCCAATATTTTCTCCCCCTTATTGGCAATCAAATGCAAAGGTGTGGTGTGGTTCACTTTCACAAATATCTTCCTCCCTTTGAATAGCATCTTCTTGAAAAACACTAGGAGAGGGATGATGTCACATGTTCACTTGAGCAATGAACCTTTAGTAAATCAGCTCTAAGTCTACTTGGGAAAACCCGGTGTAGAAAACAAGAGTGATATGACCAAGGAATTCAAAGCTGTCCATAATTCTCTACACATGTGAGATCATGCTCGGGGGTTTGAAATTTTTCAGATATAACAATGAATTTGCTAAATCCTGCACATACTTCACAAAAAATATTAGAATGTTCAGGTGCAAAGATAAAGCTCCCCCTTTCAATCATTTGTCTTCAATCCATACTCCCCCTTAATTGACAAGATAAACTCAATTAAGAAACAAGGGATGAAAGCATGATTGGAATACCTTCACTTTCTCAAGATGATATTAATTTTAGAACATCATCTTCTCCAGATTGGCTCCCCCTCAAGTGGTGCACTCCATTCTGTCCAAACCACTCTCCAGATGAGAATGATCATCATCTTCAATTCCCTGCAATGTTAGCACATGTATATACCAAGAGTATAAGGGAATAAGATGGAACCTCCTTGGTTCATCAATGTGAACAACAAGGTTGAGAAGATTCTCTCAACCGAGATGTCCCATTTTCACCATTCTTCACACTTGCACATTTGATCTTCAATGATGTTTGTGCTGGTGTGGTTCTCAAAACATCTTCATGTGAAACCTTCTTCTTCCCTTTTTCTTTAGCAATAGCCAGAGCTTCATCTTCGACTCTTTGTAGTTCTCTGGCAAGTTGCAACTGATGTGGCCATATGACAAGTAAATCATTTGGAAGAGTGGCCTCAGTTTTGGAAGTTCCACATGGTTCTTTGGATGCTGCTAAGCTACCTCTCTTAGGCAACTTATTTTCAATCAGTCCCTTCTTCTTCTGGATTGATTGTCTTTTGGAGTTCAGTCTGCTTCTATTTAGTTTCATGGCTTCTTTACAAAGGTCCATGATGTGTCCTTTCTTTCCACAGTAGAAGAATTTCTTGGTGGTCCTTCTGGATGCATCACCCTTCTTGGACTCAGACTCCAAGGACTTCTCTTCATTTCTCAAACACTTCTTGGGAGCATTCTCTACTTTCTTCTTGCTTCCCAAGGAATCTTTTTGAGCCAGGTTCTGTGATCTTTTCATGTTTTGAGCTCTGGATACAGTTGGAGATTGACATGTATCTTTTTGACCACTTTTGCAATCATCCCAGATGTTGTCAAGTAATCCAAATCTATTAGCAGTAAACAGATGTCTCTGGACCTGTGGATGTTGCTTCTTTTCCTCTGGCTTGCTCCCCCTTGGCATGGGCTTCCTCTGTGCTTTGGCATTCAGTGGATTGTACCAACAATCCTTTGCACAATGCCCATACTTGTTACAACACCAACATTGACCCACAAATCTTGACTTCTTCAGTCCTTCTGATTGTTGGGTACTTTTCTTGATTTGTTGTGTTGTTTCAGGAGAGCTCTGCTTCTTTACTGTCTTCATCCATATTTGTTTGGATTCATTCTCCCATCCTGCACTTTTTGTGGAAACACATTTAGAAACATGAGTACAAGATGGTATGAAAGGTACCTTCTTGTTAGAAGTTGTTGCACTTTCACTAGAGGATGTCTTTCTTTTAGAATCATCCTTCTCAAGGCATACTTGAGTAGCAACATGTCTTCTTCCAGTTGACTGGGAGGCTTTGGCTTTGGGTGATTGCTGATTTGTCAATATCACCTCCAATTCTAAGCATTTCATGTTAAGGGAGTTCTTCTCATCCTAAACAGTTCTTAGCCTTCCTTCCCAATTCTCCACCAGTTGTTTCATCTGGTCTTCATGCACCTTCTTCAATTCTTGCAATGAATTGTCCAGCTCCTTCACCATTTTGACTTTGTCTTCAAGTTGAGCATCTCTGACATTCATTGAAACTTTGTGCCTCTTTTCCAGTGCATGGAAAACTTCTTTGACCACAGTCTTAAAGAATTCTTTCTCAGAAAGGCTTCTTTGCAATTCTTCAGTAGTGTCTTCATATTTTTCATTGCAAAGAGAAACGGTTTCATCTTTAGCCTTCACCAGCTTTCTGAGAGTGTTGGTTATGCCAACCCTTTTAGCCAGCTGATCTTCCATAGCATTGGCTTCTTCTTCTAACTGTGATTATTTTCATGAAGATCATGGATTCCCGTAGCTATACACTTTGCCACTTCCATGGGAACTGTCTTCTGAAGATATTTGAGTGCACTCTGAAGATTATTCATTATTCCAACTTCATCACAGCTAGGACATGCTTTCTTCATCTTCTTGGCCTGTTTCTTCTTTCTATTTTTCTGAGTCTTGGCAGATATCTCCATTTGAGGCTGATCGTTCATTTCCTCAAATCTGCACTTCATAAAGACTCCCTTGGATCTTTTAGAGGCAACCTCGCTCTGATACCAATTGATGTGCCTAGATCAGTGTGAATCACTGAGAGGGGGAGGGGGTGAATCAGTGATCCTTTAAAACTTTTTACTAATTGATTCTTTATCAATTAAACCTCTATGGCTGGTTAAAGCCTCGATCCACTCTTCTTGTATCTCTCAACCTTTCCCGGATAATGCAGTAATGAAAAGGCACAAGACACAAGGATTTACAAGGTTCGGCACCAAAGGCCTACATCCTTTCCATGCTCTCTCAGCATGGATTCTCCATTATAATCGGTTAGTATTACAATGGTCGATACAGAGTCCCACTGTATCTCTCCTGAGTCCCACAGAAGGGTCTTTATACTGCGTCCCACAGTGTTACCAGAGTCCCACTGGCCTGCTCCAGAATCCCACTGAAGACTTCTTCACCCTGAGTCCCACAGGGTCTTCTCCTGGCTGCTCGAGTCACACGAGTAGCTCTTCTTCTTGTTCAGCTCTTCAAGTATCTTCAGCAGTCTGGGATAAAGACTGCTGGCCTTGCTCTGTACCTCTGATCACTTGTGATGATCAGGGTCTTCTCAATCTACTGAAAACTCAGACAACCAATCTCTTTAACTTCAGTCTGGCTCAGTCTCAGTCCTGGTCTTGGACAACTCAAATGCACACCACTGATTTGGCTTTGTTCACGTGTGCACGTGCATGCATGCATGCATGCACTCTCCTTTTCTTCCTCTTGGTGCAGTAGACCCACAAAGGGTGTATTCAATTATAGCACACACCTTCTCCACAATCTTCACACACTATATTCAAATTGTTCACACACTTAGAACTGTGTTTTACTTTAGTGTGGAACTTCTTCTTCTTCTTCTAATGTGTATACACTATTTAGTGCACACACATAGGTTCGGCCACTTCTTCAATTTGCACACAATTGTTTCACTTTAGCACACACATGAGTTGTCCTCCTCCTATTCTTGTTTCACACACACACTTTAGTGTTCTTTTAGTTTGTTCTTCAAGGTATGCACAGACAAGGTCACAACCCTCGGCCTCTTCAAATGCAAACACTTAAAGTGTGTTCCTCTTTGTTAAAATGCACAACCAAGACTATGGATTATTCAATTATTACACACACACAAAGTGTGGTCTTCCACTTCACTTGGCACACACCACTTGATGTTGTTCTTTGTGCACACACATGGCCTCGGGTTCTTCTTCTCCACTTGGCACACACTTGGCCCGTAGGTGATCTTGTCCACTTTGCACACACACAAATAGTGTGGTCTTCCACCTTTCTTTTGCACACACTTGAGTTCTAAGGTCCTCTTGTCTTCCCACTTGGCTACGGCCTTCTTCTTCAAATTTCACACAAAGTGCCTTGGGTACTTCTTCTCCACTTAGCACACACACAAGGGCTACGGCCACTTGTTGTCTTTTTGCACACAAAGGCACAAAGGCCTCGGCCTTCCTTCTTCACCTCTCACACACACAAAGTGTGGTATACTTGGCCTCAACTCTTTTGCACACACTCAACCCGTAGGTTCTTCACTTGGCACTTGTGCACACACTTCGGTTCTCCTTTATTTGCACACCTACTGCCCGTAGGGACTTCTTGTCTTCTTGGTACACAAGCACAAGGGCTCGGCCTTCCTTCTCTTCTTGCACACACCCTACTGCCCCTTCTTTCCCACTATCGCGCAAGTCCTCAAGTACATGAGTGCAAGGAGGCTCGGGTGCGCAAGTGCCACTGCCACAAGGGCGTGCAAGTGTGCACTGGCCGCGGGTCGCGCAAGTCACAAGGCACAAGGGTGCGCAAGTGCAAACCGCGGGCTCCAACCAAGGGTGCGCAAGGCTTGCTGCAACCCCGGTTCTTCCTACCGCGCAAGGATTAGCATGCAGGGGATCTCCTTTCACCTCTTTCACGCAAGGGGTGCGCGAAAGGAACTCCTTCGGGCCTCGGGTGGCACCGAGAACAATAGCCGCGCAAAGTATTTGCGCGGTGGCTTCTTTCTTCGCGAGGCAGAGAAAGCTCTACGCGGATCTTCAAGTTTTCAGCAAACATTACCGTGATTCGGGTTCTCTTTTTATAGGCAGAGGGATGCTTCACCTCTTCCGCGGGATTCAAATCCAAACTCCCGAAATATTCGGATCTTCATGATTTTTTTCAAATCTTGAAATTTCTTTCCTCTGTTTCAACGCGGCTTCCCTTATTTTTCGGTCCCTCTACGTGTATGTGCATGGAACAACATGCAGAGCCTCATTAAAATCCCTCCATGCAAAATACGAATACACCGAGGCCTCGGCAACGTTGTTTTCCTCGGCCGATACTCGAAAATCTCCTTCGATGCATGCATGCAACATTTTAATGCATGCATGAGTTCGTTATGGCCTAACGATCACAGTGAAGGTCTTGGTTTTCTCAGAGGTGGCCGGGAACTCGAAATCCTTCTCTCGGATGGCCTCTGGTTCGTCGGCAGCTCGCGGGTGACTTCGGGGTGGCTCGACGAAGGAGATGAGCCGGGAGCCGTCGAATCAGGTGATCGAAAGACATCAGACGGCCGGATTAAATCGGGGGCGCAGCGGATCAGATGAGCGGTCCAGATCGAGCGCGCGATTGCTCGGACGGCGGAGATTTGCTCCCGGTGGAATTTGAGCGTCCCACATCGAAACGCCGCGGGATTTTTCCGCGGTTTATTACCCTGCCGCTGCCCGCAACTCCTCAGTTGCATCTTCTCCCTCCACGGTGCTGCCCCGCACCGTGTTCTCCCTGCGGGCGCGCTCCTGCGCCTACTATGCTCCCTGCGGGCGCGCTTCTAGCGCCCACCATGCTTCCTGCGGGCGGGCCACTGGCGCCCACTGCGCTCCTCCGGGCGTGCCCCAGTGCCTCTGTGGTGTCTGCGGGTGCGCCCCTGCCGCCCTGAGCTCGCCCCACGGGTTCCCCCTTGGGCGTGGCGCCTTAGGCCCACATGAGCCTTGGGGTTGAACCCACAAGGTGCTCACGGGCTGGCCATATTTTTTGGCAAAGGAAGGATAACAATTTTGTTAAAAAACAAAGTTCTCCAAATGTATAAATGCCAACCCATGTTCTTCCAAGCCAAATGCCACTTCAAGCCATTCTTCCTCTTCCTATTCTTCCTCTTCCTATTCTTCCTTCTTCATTTCTTCTCTACTCTTCTTCTTAAGAATTCCATAATTTCTCCTCTCATATGATCTCTACTTAGGATACGGAATTCCCAAGGTTTCTTCATCTTCAACCGAACTCCTGAATCACTTAAATTCTTCAATGAATCTTCATTGATCCAATCAGAGATCAATTGGAACTTCTTCAGATTCACATGCACTAAGTGTTAGTGCATGGACTTCTTTCAATCTACTTCATCCACTCAATGGTTGTGGATGGATCATCTTGCTTCTTCAACTCCTCATGCATTGTAGTGACAATGCATGGTCTTCTAACATTGTTGTAACATTGTATCCAGTTGATACAAGTTCTTGGAACTTTAAGAACAGCTTAACAATCGTCAGATGTACATGGAGAATGTTGCAACCACAATTTCCAATACCACTTAGTGAATCTCCTAAGTGACATGCATCTTAGTACCATGGCCATTCTCCTTCATCACCATCACCATCACATCCTTTGACATTCACATCTTGACTCCTTGACATCCATTCAATCCAAGACAACTTCATGCCTCATTGACAACAAATGCAACACAATGCACTTCATTTATTTGTGAAAATTAGGATTTGAAAACTCTAGGACGATCCCTATTGAAAAGTTAAAATATTGGAAATCTTCCTGGTATTTTGGTGAGTATTGAGTAAGGGGTTTCCAAGCAAATACTCCCCCATCTGGATACGAGCAGGTAGAGGTGGCTCTAGCACAGATGTACATAGGGGTAAAACTTGAAAACACCGCTTTGAGGTAGACTCGAACGGGAACTAGTACACGACAACGGGCCTTGCTGCACTCTTGGTTACGACACTCCTGGGGGATACGCTTTGGTAAATTCTTAAGCTTAGTGTGAACCATTGTTAAAGGATCAAAGATAAAATAAAATAAAGATTCACATAAGAATATATGATCATGGATACCCTAGATGGGAACCTAGGGGATCACAAGATAGGGTATACTTTTCTTCTACAAGTTATCCTTATATGCTTTCAGTTCCTTTTCATGATTATTGGCTAAGTACTTAAGCCCCTAATTATTTTTTCTCTTCTTAGTTATTGGTGGGAAATGGAAGAACATGTCGCAACAACCAATGTGATATGAAATGCGACGATTTTCATATTAATATGACAAGGATGATTAGAAGATTTAAAATATGATTATTATTTTGTAAGAAGTTCACTATTTTGGGGACCCTATATGATCGAGGTAAATAGATTACAATGGTATTTTCATTGATGGGTAAGGTTGACTTATATTTTGAAGAATCGATGAATTTAAGGTGGACTTATAGAAATTTAGGTTACTTATGGGAATGATTAACCTATATTGGGTAAAATATGTTTAGGTTGGATACATTTGTTATAATATGTTAGGAGTGGTTGATATTGCTTGGAGATGAACAATGAAGTTTATTTTGGAAGACTATGTTATCAAATCCTTCTTGTATTTTGGTTTCAATCTTAGTTTGGTTTATTTTGAGGAATTTTAAGGACAGTTATTTATGGAATAGACTATGATGAACTTTCGGTAGTACCATGGAAGTTTGAAGATTTCAAAGTAGTTTCCATTCCTGTGGGATTTTTTCTTTTTGAAGAGGTTGTTTTACCTTACCCTTTCTGTTTTTCGGATAATGTTTAAAGATAGAAGAAATAGATAGTTAATCTTTTGTGGATTTTGTGATTCTCTAGAAGATGATTCTTGTGTTTTGATGAGACCAAGTAGTTTTTAATGCTCATAGTTTGGAGAAATGATTAGTTTTGGGTAGAATCTTATTAAAGGATGAAACTCTACATGAATATAGGTATATTTTCTTATGTTTTTGTTTTATGTTGTAAATGAATTCCTCAAAATTATGAAAAGGAACGTAAAACAAAAATGTTGTTGGTTTACATTTCCTACTGGGTAATCAAATACCATTTACACACATCATAATTTTGGGATTTTCTTCTGGTTAACTTTCTCCTAATCATGTATTCTATAACTCTCCCTCAGAACTTTACCCTTTGTTTTATCCTCCATATCCATGTTTTCGTACATGGAATCCTAGTGTGGGCTAACTCGGTTGAACTTTGTACTTACCTTTTTTTCTTTTAATGTAATAGTTTTACTGACTCCTTTTCCGATGTGGGACTTTCAATGAAATTTCAAAACCCAATTTTAAAAATTGCGAGGATGAAATTTCTTAAGGGGAGAAGATTGTAACAACCCGAAATTTTGAATAAATCTTGTTTCCTAATTTTATGTGTTATTTTATTTTGTTTTTTATACTCAACATAGATGTTTCATTTGATAACATGAGTATAATTAAAATGAGACCATTGGGTTATGACTGTTATATGACCATTGGTCAATATGACCCCTGGAAACTAAACGTTTTGATTATTGTCTCTAAATACAAGTAATATTGGTTAATTATTATAGAAAGATGATTCGATGGCCTCACCCAGTAGTCTTGGACCAATCGAAGCCCATCTAACAGAACTTGGGAAGAAGGTAGCACCACTGGGCTTTGTTCTGGACCAAACCCAAGTCGAACTTCATCATGTGAAGCTAGAACAGAATCTCCTTTGCGAGAAGTTAAAACTGATAGAAATTACTACTCCTGTGATGTTAGCCGAACCTCCCTCAGATTCTCTCACCTCAGCACACCTTACACTTAGGTCCAATGCTAGTGTGATAAGGGGCTATGTAAGGAGACCGTAACTACCTTATGTAATCCTTTGTTTTAAATAAAAATTGGGGTTTCTTCTTATGATGAAGTTTATGAATTTTTAAATGACCGGATAAATATAGTATGCATATTTTTGATGAATTTTAGAAAAATGATATTTTAAAAATGTTTATGTAAACGTTAAATAATTGAAAATGTGTAATGATTTTCATAAAATGGTCTTCTACAATTATGTTCAGTACGAAATTTAGAGTCTAATAAGATCAACTTGATTTTTGATAAATAGTTAATTATGAATAGTGATTTTATGATTAGGATTAGTAATGTGTCAAAATGGATTAGTAATCTCACTTAAAAAAAGTATTAATATAATCTAGGAACCTTGATTAAGTAGTGTGATTCAATAAAATGGTTAAATAACAGTTTCATAAATTATTATTCAAGTATTAGTTTTTTCTAGTGAATAGTGTTTTTTAATTAAAAATTAAATTAAAATTATTTAAAAAAAATTATTTTAAAAAAATGGATTTCATTTTTGAACTCAGAGCACCGATATTATGTTATTGTAATTTTTGGGGTTTTTTTCTGAAAAAATGATTTTTTAGAGAATAGTGTATTTATTTAAAAAATAAATTAAAAATATGTAGAAGATTATTTTTTAAAATGGAGTTCATTTTTTGAAATCAGAGCATTGATATTTGGTTAAGGTGAAATTTTGGGATTATTCTGAGAAAGTTGAATTTTCGATGAATAGTGAAAATACAGTTTTTAAGTTACAGGTGTTTAATGACATCATTAAATGATGTATTAAGTTTGTAATCAATATTTTAGACTTATGAATTGTAAGATAAGGTATGTGGTGTCCCAATTGGCCAACACCATTGGAAAATACCATGGGCAAGCCCATGGTTTTGCCAAAACCACTAATGAGGTGTCCTTTGGCCATTAATGCCTTGTCCCCTCACTTTCCCTATAAATACCAAGACACCCTCTCATCCAATCGACTCCCCACTCTCCCCCAACAAATTTATGGTCTCATTACCTCCCAAGGAGTCTTACCAAGGTTCCCCCAATCCCTCAAGTTCCCAACCATTGAGTTTTAAGAGTTACGTTTTAAGGTAAGGGATCCGATCTCTCTATTTCTTTTCAAGAAATCTATTTTATGTAATTTCTTTTATGCTCAATGTTATTATGTTAAAGGGTGTTATTTTATACTCCTATTACTGCCCTTTTAATGTTCACATAATTAGAGATCCCCTATTACTCTCATTATTTCGTTTTATGAAGTTTTAAGTGGCGTCGTTAGGCTACCGAAATTTTTGTAACGGATTCTCTCTCCCTTCTCATTTTTCAAGATCGATTATAATGTAAATTATTTCAAGTTCCTTTTTATTATGTTGGGGTATGATCTATAAATTTATCATACTGATCTTTTGTGATCATATTATCAGAGACCCCATTTGATCTATTCAATTCAGTATTTTGATGTTTTAAGTGGCACCGTTAGGCTGCCGAATTTTTAAGTAGTTCTTCACCCTTCTCGTTTTGAAGTTCTACTTTCATGTCAAATATTTCAAGTTCTTTTTTGTTCTGTTAGGGAATGATCTCTATATCTATAATACTGTACTGTTATGTTCATATGATCAGAGACCCTATTTGATCTCATAAATTAATTTTTGTTGAAGTTTAAGTGACGTCGTTAGGCTGCCGAATTTTTAATGGATTCTTTCACCCTTCGACTTTTCAAAGTTTTAATTCCATGTAAAGTATTGAAAGTTCCTTTTTATTATGTTGGGTTATGATCTCTATATCTATCATACTGATCTTTTATGTTAATATGATGAGAGACCCTATTTG
This sequence comes from Viscum album, assembly GCA_963277665.1. Classification (NCBI taxonomy): domain Eukaryota; kingdom Viridiplantae; phylum Streptophyta; class Magnoliopsida; order Santalales; family Viscaceae; genus Viscum; species Viscum album. The sequence continues at coordinate 876,034,141 of OY728155.1, read as the reverse complement.
ACATCATCAATTCATTTTTTGGTTAATGTTTATGTAAAGCTGTTAGGCTGCCGAATTTTCATAAGAGAAATATTTTTTTTGTCTTCCTGTCATGTTCTTCATTTCATATGGTATATTTTCAAATTTCATTACCATGTTCTTAAATCTCTTATATTATGTCCCTCTACTGTTTTATGGGTCATTTATGATTGTTTGACCCATGTCCCCTCTCTTTTGAACGTTTTCTAAAACCCTGTAACGTAGCTGTTGTGCTGCAGAATTTTCGTCTCAAAATGCCTCTCTCTTTTTATCAAAATTACATCATGTTATTAAGTGAATAATCAAAGCCCTTATTTCTATAGGGTTATTCACATATATACCAAAATGTTCTATTTTAAATTATGGGATTTACATACATGAAACCTGCTCTCCCCTTCTGTGGGTTTAAAGTGACGTAAAGATCATGTCTTTAAAGCAGTTTTTAAAATGTTATGATTATGAAATGAAACCCATTTATTTTATGCTATATGGGTTATTTATAAAATTTTTGATGATGATATATGCGGATCACATGATAAAAAAGGAAATTTTAAGGTTGCTCCCTGATAGCGCTCCAATGCATTGGGTAATGATATAACCACTAGAGATTACAATTTTCACGATACCTTGGTGAATAACCAAGGTAATTTTCAAATGACACCTTGGGGATGGACCTTGGTGATATGTTCATTATTGTCTATGTAAATTTATGTAGCCACATCTTCAAGTAATGATAATTTTATTTTTATTATGATATGCCTCATGATTTCATTCTCATGCCTTAATGTTCTTTTCATGACCTCATTGAAGTATCTCAAGTTCACATGTAAAATGTTTCTCTGGTTTCCCTTACTGGGCTTTTTTGTTGACCCTTTCTTTGGATTTATGTCCCCAGGTTATGTGATGTAGTAATTAACATAGGATGAACATGAGTAGAATCCTTTCTAGTGTCTTAGAATAATTTTTTATGTTTTCATTTTTAAAGTTCCTGGTTTCCAAGACACTAAACCTTAAAGATCCTTGGTTTTGTAAAATGTAATGAATGTTTATGTGATAAAAAGGCGGGATTCTATACACGAGATGATTTGAGGTACGATCATTGCTTAATATACTCTTTCCCCATCATTATTATACACATTGGATAGCCATTATTTTATCTCTTAACTCTATGTTCAAGAGATAGAGCTACTAGTATAGTACCTATCGCAATAGCTATGCCTCAGGGTTCCTATAAGGAATGCTTCCTCTGTATGTTTCATCTCCTCGTAGTGCTAGAAATCACTTATAGGGGGGATGTTCAGGTGGGACCTACTCTTCATCATGACAGAACCCTCTGACGTCATCCTGGTTATGGATTGGGTTTCCATGGATCATGCCTAGATTGACTGTCATCACTGGTTAGTTAGATGCATGTGTGCTGATGGGACGAGGATATTCTTTCTAGGTGAGAGGGAACCGGTAGCAGGATAAGTGGGTACTGTGAGCAACAATATGAATCCCATTAAAAATATACTAGGGAGTATGACCCTTGGTGTTGTAGACACTTCAGGTCTCTATATCTTTTCAGTTATGGAGGATTATATGGATGTGTTTCCTAAAGATGTTTAGGGACTACATCTGAAATATGATTTGGGGTTTTTCATTAATTTTTATGTAGGTAGTTTCTTTATATATTCTCCAAAATATCATATAACAACAATTGATCTCCATGATATTAGGTTGTAATTAGAGGACCTTCATTATAAATGTTTTATCATACCCAGTGTGTCACCCTTGGTGACTCCAGTATTATTTAAGAAAAATGTCAGTGGGAGCATACATCTTTTCATAAAATATAATCACCAAAATTACGCCCTGATAATGAAATAGTACCCCATGAAAAGGATTGAGAAACTCTTAGATCCGTTTCAATGTCGTAGATGGTTCTCCACGATCGTTCTCATGTACAGAAACTAAAATCTATGTGTTCGTGAGGTAGACATTCTAAAGTTGGCCTTTCTATGTCACTATAGACACTACGAGTTCAAAGGTATGCCCTTTTGTTTAATGAATTTTGCCGCCATTTGTATGGATTCAATGACCAATATTTTCCTTCTATACTTGGTCCATTTTGTCATTATCATTATCAACAACATACTCATCTAATATGTGATATAGGGGGATCATGTAGAGAATTTTAGGAGGGTCTATAATTTACATCAATAGAACCTTCTTTATGGGAAGCTAAAAAATGACAGTTCTATATACATTAGGTTCACTTTATAGGGAATAAAATTTTTGATCTTGGTTTAGCCATGAATCAAAACAAATTCTAAGAACTTCTCGCTCGGGAGAAACCAATGAATTTGACAATAGTGCAGATGTTTCTTGGCTTGGAAGGGTACTACCAGTGATTTGTTGAAAACATATCCAGAATCGTATCCCAATTGACCATTTTGACATGGAATGGATTTTTGTTTACCTGTTCTGAGCATTACCTAAATTATTTTGAAGAGTTGAGGCAGAGGATGATGAACACTCTTGTTTTGAGACTATCAGGGTGAGGAATTGAGTTCATGGTATATTGTGACGCCTTGAGAGATGAGCGTGGTGGCGTGCTGATGAAACTACATGAGGGCATCAAATATGGTTCAATGAAGTTGGTAAAACATGAGAAGATCTACGTGTATAATGATATAAAGCTGGTATTTGTAGTCTTCACATTGATAATGGTTACACATTACATTTTGAGAGAGCGCTTTTTTTTTATTCAGACCAGCAGAGTCTCATGTAAGACTTCACATAGAGATACCAGAACCTTACATAGAAACACTGGTTGGAGTTCCTGTAGGAATATGACTTTGAGTGATTATGTAGTCTAGGTAAGGGAAATGTTGTCACATATTCCATTAGTAGGAAGTCCTAGGATCACCTAGTGTGGGAATATTCAGAGCAGTAAGCTTCCTTAAAGTTAACCCTGACAAAGCAGGAGTGTATTGTTTTACTATAGTCGATGGGGTTAACTCCTATGATTATCAAGAATGTGAAAGTGTCTAATTTATGAGATATTGAATATGTGGTTATGTTTGATTATATATCCATAGGTGATACTCCATTTCAGTATTCTAAACCATGGAAACATGTGATCTTCTTCCAGGGAGAATAGTCGTTCCAATGGCGATGTGGGAGGAAGTGATGCAGGAGTTCCACCTGACCCTCTTACATATAAATCTCATTGTGTGGAAGATGTATAGGGATATGAAATGATATTTTTGTTTCTCCTGCAGGATATGGATTGTTTCTATGTTCGTCTCAGGATTCCTTACCAATCATCCAGTGATGGCTAAGAATCAGGTCTTAGAAGGTTTTGTTTCATCCACTTTATATCACATAAAGATAATGGAATGACATATCAATAGCTTTATTCGTATGGAATCAATGCACAACAAAGATCCCTGACACAATAAGATTGATAGTGGAGTGATTCCGGAAGTCGGTACACTTACTTACTATCATAGAGAAGAGATCAGTGGAGTGTTTGGGGATGTTTTATGAGAGAGTGATCATCCACATTCACTGGGTACCCTCAACGATTTTCATTGATCATGATGATCATATTAAATCACTATTGTAGAGAGGAATACCTGAGGAATTTGATACTTATCTACAAATGAGTAAAACATTTCAAACCTATAAATATGGAGAAACCAGTCCTACTATGTAGTTTCCAAAGTATTTTCCGAGGGCCGACATCTTTGGTTTTTGCCGGAGCTAAAATGATCACCTGTATTAGGTCGATATTTCATACAAAAATAGAACCCACTACACCATCATAATGGAACCTTTTACGTCCCTATAATGCATACAATATAGGCTACCATTGTTTTGGATGGAGGTTAGAGAGTCATCTCTTCTGGGACCAGAGTTGGTACATGGTACAATAGATAATTTGTAGCTCTTCCATGAATAAACAAAGATAGACAATAACATACATAAATCCTACAAATATCATCATCATAGGCATTTGGAGTGTGATTAGAGAGACCATGTGTTCTTTATAGTCTCCCCATTAAGTGAAATATGGAGGTACATATGGATGATAAAACTACTTGTGATGTTAATCGGGCCATTGAAGATTGTGTAGAGAATTGGAGAAGTTTCCTACCTCTTCACATGATTCCCATTGCTCTATCGGGTTCATGAATTCTTCAACATGTCACATTTGAGATGACAGGTGCATGAACCAACATATGTTATTTATTGGGTAGTGATGTACATTGATGATGGAGCCACCATTGTAGAGCACCCAGTGTTGATTTAGGATTGATTAGATAAGACCCTATGAGGATGATACATCCCTCTAGTTCGTCTGTTGTGGTTGTACGGAAATGTGTAAGAGAGTTCCAGGGAGTAGGATAGAAAAATTCAATGTTAGTATCTAGAGTTGTTTGTTTAGTTTTTCACTTTAGTCATGAAAATCAGTACTGAAGGGAATGATGTAGAGACCTGTTTTTTCTAATAATACATTGAGATAATTCAATATATTATTTTAGCTCTAAGAACTAAGACAGTGTGAGATTATGATGCCCGTTGTGCCCAGGATTAATTTTATTAAAATATTTAACATTTTATTATTACACACATACATTTAATTAAAAAATTGAGTTACACTAAAACATATGCCCAGTTCTGATATATGAAACCACAGTTGGGTCTGAAATGCAGTGTTTACCCTATGTGTGACACAAAATGAGTTTGTGTGGGACATTAAGATCCCTCACTCATTGTAGATACAATTTGAGTGATATTATTAATTAATTTAAGAAAATAATTAAAATAAATTAACCAAATAAATGATTATATTAACCTGATTATGAGTATTTGGCCCCATAATCCTTGCTTTTCCCAATGATGATCTATCATCTCCCCTATAATCTTCACCCTTCCATTGAAAATAAATGATGAAGGAATGGAAAACCCATAGATCTAGAATGATAAAAGCACAAAACTTCCTTCTTATTTGACAATAGATAACGATATAATCAAGGTAGGACTCTTGGATGATGTTCATATACCCATAATTATATGTTTGAGTTTGTTGTTAATTGATTCTCCACCCTACATTCTAGAATTGAATCATTTCATGAGACTTTGTACCAATTTATTATTCTTTGTCGATTGATCTAACCCAAATCAAATGATTATGATTGGTTGGACATGAATGATTGGGAAATGATCCAAAGGCATTTTTGGTGCCTTTACACCACTTATTTTTTCATGTCTTTCACTGTATAATCATTTTGGATCAATGTTTGGTGATTACCGGGAGACATGAGCTTGATCAGGTGCATAGAAACAAGGCAGAATTGTTGAATGAAATTGGTTTTGAGAGATAATCTTAGATCTCGAAAGGGAATGATCAAATTATTAACAATATGATGTTTTCATTTTAATATAATGAGGAATGATGCCATGGAGGTAAGAGGAAGATCCAACGAAACCCTAATTTTAAAACGTGGCCATTTCAAAATGAACGGTGAGGTCCTCACATGTTCATTAGCAATATATAGTGTTTTCAGAGTAGTTTTAGGCAACATTTACCACTAATAGGTATGATTTAGAGTGCCTGTGAAGAATCTGTAGAAGCAGGAGATTCTGGAAATTATCTTGATGACATTCCATGTTCAATGAATAATGAAAGGCATATAGCCTCCCTTAGTAGAAATGTTAGAGTTTTGGATAACATAAGGGCGTAACAGTGTACACTGTTGTTGAAATCTCATGCACCTCCTCTCCATGTGAGATGATATGTTTGAAGTATTCATGGCCAAGAAATGTTCCAAGCACACGAACATGTCTTAGTCACACATAAAACAACCCATGTTGATTGACACAACATTTACCGTAGTACATTGAAATGGAGTCAACGAACAAGGAAACTGCTAGCAGTCACGTCTTGTAGACATGGCCTAGTCCATGGGTAGGTGGTACACACCATGTAGACCACATACATATCTTTCACTAATACATTGGATGAGACTCGTGTCCAGCCAGAGTCATAGCTAGATAGTGAATAGGTTCCACACACCACTTGGTCCCCCTCACACATTATGTACTATTTGAGCTCGCACATGAAAACATCAATTTTCTATATCTCCTTCATTTTATCATGGATTTAGGCCCACATAATTCCTATCATTATTGTTATTTCTATATATAATGTGACGGTACCATCAATTGAGGCCTCCGATATATAATGTTGATGTTTTGGGTAGGTATGCACAGAGAAGACACACAATGATAGAAGCGATTAGACATGATTACTAGAGTTGATTTGGGATGACCCTCTATCTAGGCAAGGTAGTGTATTTTATGAGGACATTTCGAGAATACCCTTTAGTTGGGATGGATAGTGTAGTCCCTGACGAAATTCTAGGAAGACCTTCTAGTTGGGATGGGTAGTGTAGGCTTTGACGATGAGATATTAGGATGAACCTCTAGGTGGGATGGGGAGTGTCTTCCTTGATAATGATATATCGAGCTAACCCTCTAGATAGGTGGGGTAGTGTAGTCCCTGATGAAGAGATATCGGGATGAACCTCATGATGGCCTAGGTAGCATAGTCTCCAATGATGAGATACATGTCTAAAACTCCAGTTAGGCTAGGCTGTGTATTCCCAATCAACGTTGAGACGACCCTCGACTATGTGGAACAGTAGTGAGGGGTCGTTCCTCTTACCTAAGGACTCGCAATAATGAGGGGAACATTCACCACTGATACACATCCTTGTGACACATATGAGAATCTTTTGGGTGAGTCAATGCATCCCAAAGTGGATAGTATCTATGTGTTGTTATTTAATCCCCTTTTACATGTGTGTCTTGGGAAGATGTATAAGGTTCTTGGATTTATAGAAGGTTTTACATTGAAACTATTGTCCAATCATCTTCATGGGTTAAATGTGAGAGGGATATCCCCTTACTATCTTGTTTGGGTTTCTTTGACTAAGAATATATTTATAAACCTATCCTACTATAGTACCCACTCTGTGGGTCTTAGTTACAGTACTTCACAGAGAGGCAAATATGTGTGGGTTATGACACATTTATTCTATATCTGGATTCTTATTGTATTACTGGTATACTATCTGGTTATAGGTAGTGATTACTCAATGGGAGTTTTCACCTCCTTAATATTTTGAGATATTCGCGTTTGGATGATCCTACATTAAATGTATTGAGTGGTTGAGAAGCACTATTTCCATCCTATTTTACGGTACCATGTTACATTTATTGTTTCAATTTGGATATATCTCCTACTTCTCCCCCTTATCCTTTTTGGGGCATTCTAATGGATATGTATATACTCACCCCTGAATGGGATTCACCAAACACGTGTTGTTTCTTTTTGATGATGTTGGATAGGCCGATCATGACTATAGAGGATTGTAGGAATATGGTATGTGTGGACCACATACAGTGGTCATATTTGCTATATAGGAGTCGGGATCTCATAGCTAATACTATTTTATAGTTGCCTTTTGGTTGGGATGGGATTCAGGTTTTGGCATGTGTTTTTCCCTTTTACATTTTAGTATTCTATCCCATATCTTGTACCATATAGAAGTTCATGAATGTACCATTACATTATAGTAAATTTATGTTGTTCTACTTTTACATTTGACCTTTTCAGTGAGACGGTTGTCTGTGTGTGTATATTTTCTTTGGTAAGGCCCCCCCATGTTGGTTGCGCCTTCCGATCATTTCTCCAACCCTGACCTATGGAGGCAGGCTTGGGGTAGTTTTGACTCGATCCTATAATTGTTTTAGGTTGTGACATTATAAATTTTCATTATTCATATCTCTTGATAAATTTTTTTAAGTAATAACAATGAATATATAGATAAAACCGAAATGGTTCATGTCTTAGGAGGATAAAAAATCACCATTACTAGACTAATGATCATTTTTACATATACTGTTATGTGGTGTATGTGAGATTTGTCATCGACCATATTTTTTAAAAAATAATGAAATAGTAAATTGAAATAGATGATGATTTATTCTTTGTGAATAAATTTATCATAAACCCACACTAAGCTTTTTAGGGGAAAGGGATATAGGACATATGTAGAAGGATAGTTTTGGATTTTCCTTCTTGATATCATAAAGTATGATATATAGTCAAACCTTCATTTTGAGTTTTAATTTTTATATCATTTTCCTACCTTCTATATGCCTCATCAAAATTTGATTGTAAAGGTTGAATCCCTCATGAATAATAGTTGTTTTTTTCATTACATGTCAGAGATGTCAGATTACTCACAAGACTATGAAAACTGACATGTTATTAAGGTATGTGATTAAAATTATACACATTAATACCATGATGATGACTATAAAAATTAAAGTGATGTAAATTTAGATTGGAAGACTTTTATACAATGAATTTAAAAATAATAAATAGAATAATGAACATGATTTGTTATTTGAAAGGATAATATTATAATACATTATTGATTTGTTTATTTGAGGAATGAGGAATTGATCAATTTTCATATGTGATTATAGATTGCTTAATTATTTATTTTATTAATTAATTGTATTTAAATTGAATTTAAATAATGTTAGAGTGAGATTGTTTCATTATATATTGATATTCGATCCATGAGAAAAAAATTCTAAATTAATGTTGGGGTATTTAAAATGTGTATCATTTGTAGACATTTTAGGGTGTTTTATTAATGTGTTTTCTACAAATAAATGTTAAAAATTTCTAATTCTTGTATTTTTTAACTTTTTTTTTGTGATTTTTATTTGGATAATACAAACTATTTTAAAGGGAAAAAATATGTGAATATAAAAGGTAAAAGGAACTTCTTTCCACAACAAAATGAAGAGTGGCATGTGACAAGAATTTTGATTCCAATGTAGTCTATATATGGACATACTAGTTCTGATGCCATGAGTCTTATTTATTGAGTCCTTCGAGAAAACACCAGCTCCATCTCGTTGCTCAAAACAAGGTAGATGGATGATCGACATCTAGAGATTTGTGCACCATAACATTTCACTACATCACCACTATTATTCATCATTTATATACTATAAGTATCTAAGTTTCTAATTCTCATAATTCATATCATGATATAGTAGTCCTTTCTATGATGGGTGATGTGATTCTTAGGGGAAGTAATTTTTAAGGATTATTTCTATATTCTTTTAATGTTTTGGATTTCTGCAACTCTCTTTCTCAATTTCAATTGTTCTTGTTACAATATTTCATGAAATATTTCTATGTTTTGAAGATTATTTTTTTTTCAACAATTAATTTCTCTATTTTTTGTATGAAAATTATATAGATTAGGTCAATTATTTTTAAATAGTGTTTTGGGTCACCTGATTTTTTAATTGAACCTAGTATATGGACATTCCAAATTATCAATCACATGATTCTTGTAGGGTACCCATACCAAGGATCCATGAAAAAATTATTCTAGAAACAAACAAGAACGAACCCATAATTTATAGAATACATAGAAAAAATAAGAAAACCACTAAACCAAACATGCCTCACTAATTGATTTCAAAAACATCGCATTGCTTCACTATCTTTTCGTTTTAACGAATCAATCAATCATTTGTGTTTTTGAATTCATTTAATATAATTAAATTATAAAAATTTAATAATTAATATGTATAATGATATACATGAAAAAATAAAGATTGATATTACAATGTCCATGAGTGGATTCTAAACAATTATTTCAAATTCATTTAGAGAGTAATCCAACCTAATAGTCAAAAAATCATAAATATATTGCAATCAACTTGGTCAGTTTTGTCAAGAATATATCAGACACATAATCCACATGGTTAGATGAATTAAAATTATTTGAATGTATTAAGACCATGTTTAAAATATTGGAAAACAATCCAACCCAATGATCATGAATTAATTTTGTTTTACCTTTTTGGTTTTTATTCTCCTTTCGACACACATGGTCAGTGATACAATGGAAAATGAAATAATTAATTAAATCACATCAAAATAATAAAGAATAAAATTTTTATATAAGTGAAGATAAATCATGTCTTATTGGTATACACAACATTTAAATAGGACCACACTCTCATATAGATCTAGACAGCCATCTTCAGGTGATCACCACTGACGAAAAAACCTCAATACATAAGAGATATAAAAGAAAAGAAATAATATGAAAAACAATAAATTAAAGAAACATAAATTAAAGTCATGAAAATAAGATCTTATATCAAAGAATAATACTTGAGTGAATAATTAAAACCAATATATAAAGAAATTTCATTCGTTCAATACCCTAGTAGAATCCTCCAAATGGACAAATCCCATACTCTTTGCATCAGTAATCTATATTTTTGTTAGATTCCATATTTATAAGCCTGATAATCATCCATGGTTTATGTAAAATCATATAACATGGTTTTTGGCCATTGTAATTAGTAAAAAAAATGTTATAATTGAGTGAAATGTCAAAATATTCATTTTTTGGTCCCCTTGGGAAGTTTCATTGTGCCAAACATGTTCAAGTTGTAAAATGTATGGGCCTAATCTAATTTTAATTTTTTTCTACCTAATTTCTTGTACATGGGTCATTTCATGTATATTTTAATCATCCAAAACATAATTCCTGACTTGAATTAAGTATTTATAGTTTTAATAGCATCACATCATCTTGGTTACTCAAGTATGATCCCTAGAACTGTCCAATTAGAACCTACAAAATGGGAAGAAATGAACTCATAAAAGATTATAAAAGAAGAAGATTGATTAAATGATTTATATTATTTTGGATATATTGATTTCAATAAATATTAATAGAGTGAAAAATAATACCCAACCTTTGAGGAGATCCCAATTTTACAAAACATATTTTTATAAAAAATGAAATGATTTTAAATTATAAATATTAAAGGAAACCTCTATTTCTGTTGAAGATTATTCATTTTTTATAGAAAATGTGGGGAGGCCTTCTACCATTAAGAAACTATATTATTAAATTTCTAAATAAATATCAGGGATAATATAATTTAATTTTAATAACGATACCAGTTGTGGGATTTATGCTACACTAATTTTTATGACTAAAATTGACAACTGAATTCAAAGAAAGAATGTAAATTGGATAAGTCATGGTATAATCCGACATGGGGGCCCATGAATTTTTTCATCCACAAAATGGTAATCAAAACTCTTATCCATAATCTGATTGTGGGTGTTCATTTTGGATTTAAACCACCACATGTAGTAATTTTCATCTTATGATTCTTCTTTCTAGGTGAGGAGTCATCCATTAATTAAGTATACCAGATCTGAAGATTTCACAATTAGGTAAATATTTCATGGGATTGGTTGGATGATGTATGGAACATCCACTTAATTGGGTTCTAATTTTGACACCCTCTATTTTTCTAGTGTTGCATCAACATGGTATACATGAATTGTAATTTCAAAAGTATTGTAAGAATGTATAATTAATACAACATGATTTAAACCTGAATAACATAAATTGGATTTACCTCATTTAGTGTGAGTGTCCTCTATATGTATTTCCACAAACAATGGTACTTGGATATTTCTTGGGAATCCTCAAATGTATGTATATAAACATTAGGGATCTCCATGTGTTCTTTAATAAGTGCAGGTTTAGTTTATTCATCTTCTTATAAATAAGATAATGGATTGAACCAATATGAAAATTAAAAACCATAATGCGTGATAATCAAATAAAGTAGAGTAAAAGCACAAAATTACGAGTTCTAATATATATTATCTATATGAATTTGTTTGTGTTCAATAACTTATATAGTGGTATGTGCCTCTTGAATTTTGATATCTATGGTTGGAGGAAGGTGGTTGGGATCCTCCATCATTTATTCAAATTACACCAAATTGGGGGTTTATTAATATTCCATGTCTAGGAATAGGAAGTAATGTTACGATTTATAAATATTGTAGATGGAAATATCTCATTGCATCTCATATTTTTTCCAGTTACTCAAATTTTTTTCTAAATAATTCCCTATCTTTCTAGAAACACCTGACTATTCATCTTCACTATCCATCTCTTAATGGTAATCGTTGATTTGAAATTTGTGATGGATGGGATTATTATGGTCATTGATTTTGGAATCAACTTCTTGGATGTCTACAGTGAAACTAAGAAAAAATAGTGTGAATTTCATCATGGCATCCAATCTTTTCAAGTTAGTTTAGAGTTCATCAATCATGATCAAGAAATATCCATTTGTGATCCATGTCTCTATGACTCTTTGCTTCTAGTTTTATATTATAATAAAACCAAAATCCTTTCTTTATAGGGCCTTCTCAAAATAATTTGTTTCTTTTTTATTAACCAATTAGTTATTATTTCATAGATTGAAAAATTGATCATTTGAAATTATCAGGATTTTTTTGTTTTATACGAAAAATGATGTGTTCATGTGTTTTGACTCATCAAAAATGATGCCAAATTGTTGAGTGAGTATTTTTCATGAATCCTTGGTCAATGTTTTGTTTACCTAAAAATGCAATATAGTGACCACCAATGGTCAACCACAATGAGGTTTCTCAAACACCACATAATTTTTATTTTCACTATTTATATTTTATCTGATATGAAAATAAATAATTTAAATAAGGATAGAATGACTGATTCATAAAATATTAATATATATATATAATGAAATTTGGGAAAAATTAATATCGATATACTGATGCTAGACAAAAATGAGATCTTTCCTTGAGATAACCATGATTGAACCTTCATCGCCTCTTTATTAGTTCTCAGTCTACATAATGAAAATTACCCACAATATGAATGAACATCCTCTTATTCCCATTCTTTCCTAATAAGATGCACACAATGATTTCCAGGAACTGCACATCCACCTCATTCATCGAGGACACAAAGATTCATTTCATACTAAGATCCCCCATGGATTAACTCTATATAAAATAGAATCATTAAATATGATGGATACAAAAATTTGTTCAACACTACATTGTTTCCATGGTAACTTCCATAGGTTAGTTACTCATGAACAATAATATATGAGATCACAATTTGGATGAATGGAGTGGAAACACAGAAGATAAAAATAAAATAATTGAGTAATAAGAATAGTAAAGTATATTAAAAAATTATTATAATTTCATTGAATATAGTAATATAAAAAAAATATAAAAAATTTCTAATATTTTTTTCAATACTTTAAATTGGATATGAGATTCATTTTTATAAGAAAAATAGGTGAAATTTAGGCTCCAAAAATTTCTTTCCGAATTTTTCAGGTGGTAATCCCATTTAATGGAAAATTTTTGAATTATTTATTCATTAATGTTATTTAAAAATATCATTCAAATTCCACAAAAAATTCATCCTCATTATCACAGTATAAGATAAGTTATATTCCGTTTAAATAGAAAATTTATATTGATTATGTTGAATATTTGAGTTTCTTAAATCAAATTTATCATGAATTTATTCCCTGAATAACAATATAATCATGTGGGTACATAGTTATGCAACTTTTTACCCCAAATGTGATCATTACCAATGTAAAATTTCAAATTCATTATTCCATCCATTTACGAGTTATATGCCCAACTTAAAATAGGTCTACATCTATCCATAGATTTTTAGACTTGAATTGTGAGGATATTTTGGGCCTCCAAATGTTGGATTAACCTCTTGGTATAGATGATTGAAATTAATCTCAATATTTTTTAAGCCCAAATAATAAATTTTATATATTAAATCCATGTGTAAAAAGTTATGTACTAGATATATAAATAAATTAAAATAGTAAAAATCCAATATTATTTTATTTCTACAATTAACCTCAAAATTATTATAAAACTATAAAATTGGATAGTTAGCCTTAATATAAAATATATTTGGGAATAATTAAATTTAAATAAAAATTATAATAATTCAAAATATTTTTTTTCTACAATTCCTCTTAGAAAATATAATTTTCTAATTGTACGTCCTAATAATTAAATACATTTAAGGGATATAAAATGTTAATCCTCACTATGGATACATGTAATAAATTGTGTACTTGAGACAAAGTTGGAAGGAGTGCTAGTCCTTCAATTTTATCATGAATTTTAAAGGGGCCAATGTACTTGTTAATTATCATTCCCTTATTTTTAGATATAATGAATCTATTCCAAAAGGATAAATGGAGGAAGACCATACCCCCAAAATCAATCTCCGGGTTCCTTCAATGACTGTCAGTGTAGTTATTCTATAATATATGAGTATTCATGGTGTTTCTCAAACTTATTTTAACGATTTGTACCATTTCCTCAACCATTTCATGTCCCAACTCCATTCATTCACCAAATTCAACCCATCAGATAAGTTATCTACAAATTTTCCCATTAAGGATTACACCTTGAGTTAGTTGGGTGCTTGAATGGAAATTATTATTGTTTGATAACTCAACTATAGGAATATACTAATCCCATAATCATTTGATGTCCATAGAAAATTCTCTACACATAAATTAAAATATTTATATAGTTCACATAGATATGAAATTATATTGGTGTGGTAATTCATATTGATGTTCAAATTATTTTCATGAGAATGATGATGACTCTTCCTGAAATTATTGTTAAATCATGATTCTTCGTCAGATAAAATCAATAACAGTAATCCATGATACCTACATGAGTATAGTATTTATATCAATTCAATTATATTGAGTGAGAATTAATATATAATTTTAATTAAGTGATAATCCATTAAAAGATGGTCCACCAAAACCCATATAGAATTATTTATTATAGATGTCTTCAAAATACTGGTGATAAATTCCATGTTGATGTTATACCTTTTATACACACTTATGGGTAATTTTTTCACCATCACCTTATAATTTTTCCTTCAAACATCCAAATGATAAAATACCAGGAACATTAATGTGTATTCTATGATCACATTCTTGATGTCTTCCCACCAAGAGAAATTTTATAGAACTTCATACATTTAGGGTGGATAGAAAATGTTGACCTACATGTATCATACAATAACTCTTTAATTATCTTAAGATTTTATAAAAAATATATTTATGACCTCAATATAACAACTCATTCTTCATCATTTTTAAAATATGATGTTTTCACTTTTCCTATAACTTCCACCTTCTTCTAAATTTCCACATCATTTCTCATAGTATCCTTAATCGTGTACTTAATTTATGGTTGAGGAATAATTTGGGAAAGGAATGAAGGTGTTCCTTCCGTTATAATTAAGATGTACATCCTTTACAAGTATAATAATTTTTGTTCATATTAAATTCTTGTTATTCATATGTTTGGAATATCCTTTCTACATAGATTATCTGTCGCTTTATTTGATTTCCCATGGTGATAGTGGATTGAGTAGTCATAGCCCTTGATAAACTATAAAAATAAAATATATTTACTATTTCAATGTGAATATATACATGATTATCTTCTATTATTTTTATATTTCATAGTTCTCCAAATAGAGATAATGCCTCACTATTTTCAATATAGATATAACTACAACTAAGCACAAATCATGCATTGGGTAGTTTTTCTCATTAACCATCAACCACTGTGGGGTGTAGACTATCAATTATTCATTTTTCATTAGCATATATACTAACAGCTTCTTAAATGAATCATTATATACAATGATAATTTCTACACTTGTTGGTAGTGTATGTAATGGGGAAATGATAATCCTATTTTTCTACTCCTTAAAGTTATCTTCTCATTCATTGGTCTAGAAAAATATTCACCCTTCCAATTCATCATTGATAGTGTGTTTGAATATATTGACATGTTTATCAAAAATCATTAAAAATGCAAAAAAAATCTAAACAAACTATAGATCTTTATTATATATGCTCGTATAGTTCACTCCTCAATAGTATTTTTCATGTTAGGGTTTATAGATACCCCTCTATTGGAGATAACTTTCCCCATGAATTATAACTATTTTTTCCAGAAGTTACATTTGATATAAATTACACATATATTCTACTTTTCCAACATTATTATAACTGCATTCAAATGATCCATATTCTCCGCCTTTCATTTTTATTAATCTTTATGTCTTCTAATAATATAAAAAAAATTAAGGTAATATCAAAAGACTCTATTCATGATTTCCATAAATGTTGTTCAATAATTAGTAAGTCCAATGGGAATAAATATATAATCATAGTTTCTCTAACTTGTTTCAAAAACAGTAATGGGAAAATATACATTCATCACTTTTAATTCATGATATATCAACCAAAGGTCCACCATAGAAAAATAACAGACACCACATATTTGATTTAGAAATTCATATATTAGTATAGAAAATACTTTGTATTTTCATAATTTTTTTAGTTCCAGATAATCAATGTAGTAGTGCATTAAACTGTCCTTCATTTTAATTAACAGAACAACCACACCCAATGGTGAAGCACTCAGGTTTATAAAACCATTTTATATATTCTCTTCTAAATTCTTGTTCTGTTCATCCAACTCATGGGAAGCCATTACGTAAGGAGGATTTGATATTGGTATAGATCATGGTGTATGTTAATTTTATAACTGAACCTCTTGGTACTGAGGATGGATTGACAATTCATTAGGGAACACATCAATATAATCAATCGTAATGGGAATGTCTTGAAGAATGATTGTATTCTTGGTATTACTATCTTGAGTTAGATACGATTGATCACAAGGAGCTAATATCTACACATGAAGTGATGTATCAAATAGAGATTCATCATCAATCTTATAGTTGAATGAAATTATAGGATAACATGGGATGTGAAGAGTGATCTCCCTATCTCAATATTTTACATCTTATTTATATAATGATAAACAATCCTTTCCCAGTATAACATAAAATTCCATTAATGGAAGTATAAAAGAATTTATAACAATTATATTCCAATGGAACTGAACATTAGATACAATAATCATAGAAGTTTTCCCTCATGAAATTTATTCATTCTGGGCTATGACTTGATGATATTGGAAGAAAACTCACATACACTAAACTTTCAACAAGATATAAAAAACTATGTATTGTTGGGTCATAATCATCATAGTTAATTACATTCTTATTTTTATTTGGTTTGTCAATTTTTAGTAGTTATCATCCTTATTATACCTTGTAATAGGGAATTGACTTAGATAATGACCAATGTCCCCACATTTATAACATTGTCCAATTAGTGGTTCCTTATGTTGAGAATTACTTCCCTTAGTATTTTTAACCAGATGCGACATTTTTATTTACAAATTCACATCTTTAAACCTTAATTTTAAACATATAAATAATTTTTTTTATTAATACATTCCCATTGGTGAATCTTACCAAATTTTTGACACATACGGAAATAAATCATCTTTTCATTATTATATTTATAATCTAAACAGATATGAGATACTATCATTATGTTAATTGATGTGCTTGGAAGCTCATATTTGTCTGATTACTTATCATAACCCATGATAAATATTTTTTCCATAATCAAAAGATATGATACATCAGCACATATCATGTTAAGATTCTTCTTATGGAAATCCTCACATTTTCGATCAAATTTTTTTTGGAACATGTATTATTATTTTTTCCAATTAACTAAAAAAGAAAATATAATTTGGGATTTGGAAAATTAAATATTATTTATGTCAAAAAGGAAACATTTAAATTACAATCAATAACTTATAGATTATAAGAATACCCTAACATATGAGTCTCTTGGATTCAATTTAGGAAATACACTGTAGTTTTCTAATTAGGAATTCCAACAAAATAGTCATTCCATGTCCTTTATAATTGTTCATAAAGGGTGCCTGAATTCTCAAAAGCATATCCCTCTGGAGTTCCAAATCAGTTTTGGGGAAATGCCTCTTTAATGTACCAAGTGATGATCAATGTGAACTTTTGGGGTTTCAACCAAAGGTAAAATTGTTCCAATCCACATCCACATATTTTATTGGGATAGGTACATCATTTCATGGAATCAAATCACTCTATACTTCACTAAAATTCTTGGATATTTTCTGATACTAAGAATTTTAGTTAGACTAATACATATGGTTATATCTATATTTTTTTATCTTAATCCCTAAAACAACTAGACCACGCTATTATATAGATTGTATTAACCCAATCAATTTAAAAAATCATGATTTTAAAAATTAATATTCATCAAATAAATTGAATGATCATGAGGAATAATGTCTTTGGAAGACATGCTTTGAAAAATAAAATCATGAAACTAAAACAACACATCCTTTTTCTAACCTCTATAGTAAAAACCTAAATCCACATAATCTCCTGAAACTACATTGGATAACGTGGGAATACATAAAAAATCAGAGATGTGTTATGCCTATTAAGGGAATTAACATAGAAATGAAACATAACATATGAGTGATATAGATGAACATGATAACCTAAATTTCATGGTTCATGGATAAAAATTAATATGAATAACTTGAATATAAATGAATAATGAGATTATTGAAACATAAGAAAGTATTTCTATCGTCCCACATGAAGAAAGCATAATCATAAGATCACCATCAAGACAAAATCACATGTTTAACAGAGTCCAATCATAGATTAGGTTCACTCCCAAATCCTAAAAATATTGCCTTATTAGACAAAACAATCACCCAATTCATTTGATCACTATGAGGGATTTACCATCATAACATGTACATGCGTATGTTTGAAACAAAAAATAAATCAATCAAAAATCATAAACTCCAAAATTTCCCATTGAATGAAATGCAGTGAATAGTTTTGCCTCACTATGGGAAACATTAAAAAATGTATTAACCATTCAAAAAAAAATCAATAATACTCAGTATTGAATTTTGGGATACATATAAAGAATATAGAATATGTTATCCGGATTAATAGGATGATAAATAAAGGTATGGAAATAGAAATAAAAAACCAATGGAATGGTAGTTCAGAGAGATCCATTACATTATATACCATGTTTATTTAGTTATTTCACTAACTGTCGAGAATAATCAAATTAAATTCAAAAATTACTTAATTCAGAACCTAATCCATTTTTATTTGATTTATTATAATTTATTATTCTCATTTATAACCATTTAAAGGTGTTATAAATCTCAATATCATTGTTTTTTTAGGGGTGTTTATTTGATGGTTATAAGGAAATTTTTTTTTTGTAATTAATAATGTTCATTTACAAGGGGACTAAAAATAAAAAAGAGAAATGAAATAATACATATTTTATTATATAAAAGTTAGTAGTGAAGGAAATCTATTTTTTTCGACATAGGAGTGAGTCGTTTCGTAAAAATGTTAACATCATTATGTTAATTTATTTTGGTGGTTTTACTATCCTTGATGAACTAGTTACATTATAATTATTATTATGAATATATATTATTTCAAAAAATGAGATAACATATATATAATACATAATTAGTTCTTTTTGAAGCATTATAGGTGATATTAAACCATCCATGATGGTGATAATTGGAAATAAAAAACCATGGTAAGTGAAGGTGATAAACTGATATATTATAGAAAAATATTATTTTTTACAATAAGACGAGAAGGGAAGTGATTGGATGATAGATATTACCATAAAAAAATAAAAATATATTATATATATGTTACTATACTTAACATTACATGTTGGTTGATGGATGTGAGAATATTAAATGAATGGAAAATAAATTAAAAGTGGTATTTGAATGTGTTACCTCATGAATTTGACCTCCTTGAAAAACATTATAATGAATGTAGAATTAGTATTTTCGTGATAGAATCAAATCTATGATATGGAAGACTGGTTTATTAAATATAATTGGTAGAATTGTTTTATGACCCAAGGATTATTTTGTATGGGATAAGGGGTGGTGATGGATGGTATTTATAAGGGGAGGAGAGGTGTGTTTTTTTAAATATTATATTCATTTAATTATCATTATAGCTAGATATCATCAATATTATTGATTATTACGATTATAAAAAGTAACGAGTGCATGATACTGAGAAATAATTTTTGATTACATCATTGATGAATGAAAAATTCATTTATTTAGTAGAGAATGTGAAATAAAACTATTTACCGAATTTCCTGATTCCCATAAAATTACACTACTTTAAAAAAATAAAAATTCACCTTATTCTTTTTTTATTTTTATATTTTCAAAATTCAATAATTTTTTTGAAAATAAAATTTTAAATAAGAGAATGAAAACATTAAAAAATATTAACATTTTATTGAAAATTATAAATTTTAATATTATAATCGATGTTCCCACAATTTGAACATTTAATTATTGTCTCATTAAATTATCATATCATTATAATTAAACATATTTTTCATTTATAATTACATTAAATGAATGAAAATTTCTTTTAAATCATGAAATTTATTATAAACATGAATTTGAAACATTTATGTTTTACAAAAAGCCAAAAAAATCAGATTATTATTTATAACATGTTTATTTACTTGTAAAATGATATAAATATGACATATATTCATTTTATATTGCACATAAATATTATTATACACTTCCGTAGGTGATGTTACTATTCTATTAGTTTGGTTACTATTCATAACTATTTTATTACTACTCAAACGGTTAGATTATTATTCCAACAATCTGATTTTTAATGGTAATGTGTGTTCCATTATTCTTATGAGTACATATTATTTAAATAATAATTAATTTATTCCTTTATATCTCAAGGATATATATATTATCATTTTTAAAATTGACACTCTATAACTAAAATTATTCATTAATTCTATAATATTATTTTTGAGAGCACTTAATCTGGTGGATCAAGTAGATATAAATTTTCATATTTCTGTTACATTGATTTATATTTTCAATTCCAATGTAATATTTTCAATTATTATGGTCATTTTCATTCCCTAAATTTAATGTGAAATTGAATAAATTGTTTCTTGTTTCATTATGTGGTGCATTTTCTTTATACCATATTAATAATTTTGATAGAATTATTTGAAAGAATATTTCATCAACTAAATTCTAGGGTATTACTATATCTGAAATCTTTTCTCTTCAATATTATAGTGTTCACCCAATTTCAACCAGTCTCAAGTGAATTGATGAAAATTTAGTAACATTTTCAATATTCTAAATCCATATTTCATAAGCTATATTGTTATTTTTTTAAGATTAATTAATTAATTAATAAATATAAATTGCATACAACCATTCATTTTTTTGTTTTCAACATATAATCAATTATATTATATTATATTATATTTTATTTTATAAATATATCATGGTTATATTTTTTATTATTAAAATTATTTTGGTTTTAATTGTTTGTATTTATATGTGTATTTATTTATGAATATTTATGGTAATAATTATTTTTTGGTAAATAAATTTAATTTTTTAATTTATAAATTATTTTTTGTCGTCATAATTACATTTGATTAATTTTTATATGGTTTATTTTATTCATTTTTAATATATTTTAACATATAAGTTATATTTAAAACATTTATGCATATATGAATATTTACATGATTATATGTATTAATTTTTTTTGTATATATATGTTTTTACATTTTAATATGTATTAATATATTCATATATTGTATTGTAGAATTTTAGGAAATTAATGAAGAAAAATTGGTAAATAGTTGAAGATTTAGTAATGAATATATGAAATGGATTGGAAATTTCATATAATTTTCGTAATGATGTCCTAAAAAATGTGTTTTTCTTCTAATGCATGATGTTTTTAAATATGTGTGATTTACATTATAGAGAAATCAATGGCCATATGACTTGATATTCATTTATCTATTATTATAATTTATAGATCTGGCATTTTTAAAATAACAAAAATGTATAGATCTAATGATGATAAATATTATTGGCCAAGAATAAAGGATCTTCTTGACAAAATATTTCCTGATGTTGGTTTTGAAAAAATTGAAAAAAACTATTGAATGGATGTATAGAGATACTGAGAAACATATGTTCTTAGGTTGCACTATATTTATAGTGTTATTAGTTGTTCTAATATTATTTAACATAGAATAATGATATGGTTGGTGTGATAGTAGTTTCATTTAATTACTCTAACTATTAAAAGGTATACATCCTCATGGAAATGAGTTTTTTGATTCCAAATATTACGAAAAAATAGTATGTATAAGGGTATTAGGGTATAATACACAAAGGCTTTTCTAAAGGATAGTGTGGTGTATATGAAGTAATATAATATTCTATTATGAAAAATTTAATGTGGCACATCACGATATAAATTTGATGAAAAATACAATCATGGTCCATTCCAAAGAATATTTAATAGATGTAATACTAAATTATTTAGGTATCATTTAATAATTCTATTTTCAGAGTTTTCCTTTTAAAATTAAAATGATGCAATGTGGCTAAGAAGTCCTAAAAATGAATTCATATCAAATTGAAATATATATCACCCTATTAATTAACCCTAATAAAAATTATTTGAATAAAAAATAATTATGGAAATGAATTTGTAAAATTTATAATGGTTCTATTGAACAATCGAATGAATGCATATCAATGTATTAATATCCCACATTGTTCATGTCATGTTATGTTGGTGTTCCACAACTTATCCCTATAGATAAGTATAAATAAACAATATGTGACAAAAATCATGATGATTTCTAGAAAAAAATATCGTGTAAATGATATTAATGTTTTCGATCTCCATTGATTAATGATTTAATTTTTTTCTGCAAAGAGTTGTCATATTATTTGATGCATATAATAAAGAGGGTTTTCGATAGCATTCAATGATAATATTTCCAATAAATGTCTTTTTTACACATGGAAACTAATCTATATATAATGTTCAAGGGAATAAATCTATTTCAGTTTGTGGAGAGGGTACATAATAATATCAATTGTCTAATGTTAAAATATAAAGCTCTATAGATGTTATTGGTATTTTTTGAATGGATCATCCTTATTTTTTATTAAAGGACATTAATCTATTTACAATAATATGATATTAAATACAAATATTTATATATAAATATTATTTTCAAAAGGAGACAAACATTGATGTAACAATTAGAGAGAGATTATGTCCGGGTTTTCAAACAAATAAATGGAATAACTATACATTTTATTAAAACAATAATATTGTAAATTTTTAGACATAAAACATAACATTACTATAATGAATGTAGAGAAAAAAATTGTGATAGTCTAATTGGAACATTTTTGAACTTAAAATAAAATAATATATATGGATTTCAATCAATATTAATATCAATAAACTTTGGAATATGTTTAGAGTAAGATCCCACAATCAAATGAAATACAACATATTTTCCTTCATCATTTCACACATTAAGAAAGAGTCATAATATAAATTTCAATCAATGTCTACATGTTATTAAAGAACCCTTTGGGGGTTGATGAAATGTGAAAAATTGGTTTCATTGATGTATTTAATGTTAATGGTATGAAATATATCATTTATCATGTATTGATTCAATAATTTCAATTGATGCAAAACATGGAATATTTTGGTTTCCTGAAAAAATGTCTATCATCAGGTTGTGTTTCCTTTTCAAATAAATTTATAGAAAATGAATAAATCCATATTTATTATATTTTTTGGAGAATGAATATTTCTTCATAAATTTTCATATATAAATTTATTTTTTACCATCATTTTTATATAATGGTTCATTTTATAATTCATTTAGTATGAGAGATAGAAATATGTGAGGTCTATTTTTTTATATTTAATGCATACATTAAAAATATATATGAATATTCTGAAGGGATATGTTAAGAAATTACATTGACAAGAGGGATTTATTGTTCAAAAATATAAATCAGAAATGGTAATTGAGTTCTGTAATGATTTATTATTTGATTTAAAGCACAATTTTCTCCTTATAAATATATAATCGATAGATTATAGTGATGGTAAATGGATTCGTGTCTTAAAGGTATAGGTACAATCCTTATAAGAAGTGATACATAAAATATATAAATTTTGAACAACATAGGTAAGCTTTTCCATACATATCATAACATATTGCTTGATTAAAGGTATAATATCCACGAATAAAACAAATTGGTGGATTAATGAACATAAAAACACATTTTCATCATGGTATAAGTAGAAAATAAATAACGTTTAATATATATTAGAAATAATGAAATGGTAATATAGGGGACTAAGGGTTATTTTGATCATGTTTTTTGAATTTGATATTAATGGGTATATTATTTAATCAAGAAAAACTATGATGGAAAAATTACTTTTAAAAGAGTAGAGTAATTCTTTTTGTTGAAGCACTGATTTTTTTATAAAAAAATATAATAACCCAAATTCCATATTAAGATTACATTTTGGAGTTTCTGAGTAAATATGGGAGATTCATTATAATAAATTTCAAGTATATGTATTTATGTGTGACTTGGTTGATGTCAATAGTGGTGTAAAACATGATGTGTGTGGATTTAAAGTTGGTGATTTGAAAAGAGTAATTTTCTATGGGTAATAATTAATAATGTAAAATCATGAAAAATAAATATCTTATTTTTTCCCCATCAAATGATCAATGGTATAAAATTTTTTGAAGAAAAATTTCCTTTGCGAGATGGGAATATTGATGACATTGAATACATATCTAAACATTATTCATCTATTAAAGTATTATCCAATGATAAAAATTAATATGACAAGTACATTTCCACTGTGATAAGAAATTTTCAAGTACAAGGGATATGGGAAAACACTCCATTACTCTCTTAATGAATATGGTAATCTATTTTTTCTTGAAAATAATCACAATTAAATATTTTGTTTTTTCATTGTATTTTAATATATAAATGTTTCAAATTCCTATATAGTTTTTAATATTTTGTATATTAATTAGATTCATATAAATTTTTTTGGTTGAATACATTTACCATGATCATTTTTTGGGACACTCATGTTTTAGATCAGTTCTCTGATGTGCTCTGAAAAATTGTGGATCCCAAAATCAAAATTCCAAAGTCTGTCACACAAGATCATGTTACGTGCTTTCTCCTAACCATTTGGGAAATTTAATTTTCATCTTTGTGACCATCTATTGGCCAACCTTATTAAATGAAAACAATTCAATAAAATTGGCCCAAAATTCTGCGTGGATGAGTTGGAATCACTCAAACTGGCATAATGTCCTACGTCACCCACCTATCATAGGTATCTTCAATACATATGCGTTTATATATTCATTTTTATCCACATAATCACTGAGGAAGCATCCCCACACATTCATATACATGGTTACGGACAATACATCGCTCTCCACTTCGATCCCATCATGTGGCAGCCAGATTGACATGGCGATATTGAGGGTACACGCTTAAGTGTCGTCCTAGTGAATATTTCTGAGCTCGCATTGGCAATGTACATGCATACTAGTTTACAATCCAATGAATATTGCTAGCCCACTATGGTAGAAAACTACTATGTGGACCCTCACACAGGTGTCCTCAATCACCTTAAATGCCATACACATGGCCTTGGAGAGCCTTGGATGTCATTAATCATTTTTTGGGACACAAATAAGTGTAAAATATTATTATAACTTCCAAAACCTTTTATCATATTGACATTGTGTAGATAGTAAAGGTTTATCCTAATATGGATGCATTTAAAAAATATATTACATAACAACACATGATCATCATTGAGATCCTTGCATAGTGACATTAATATTATTCTTCCCCTCAAAAGGATCATGATCATCCTCCAGCGGGGTAATAGGGTCAGCTAAAATTCCTTTTAATCCAGTTTCCCCTATTATAGCCTAGTGATCCAACGCATCATGATATGTTAGAGACTAGGTTTTAGGGAAAGTGACCATGGTATGTGTCTCCAAACCATCCCAAACAAAGTGAGAATCACCAACAAGACCCATATCTGGCTACTCCGCAAGTCACTATATAGGTAGATTTGTGATCCTCTAGTCATGCATACTATGATGATGATCCATTCAACACACTAGTGGTGGAAAATCCACACTATGATAAGAATCCCCACCATGATGATCATTTTTCAACTATCACTACATAGCTTGAAGCCCTGGAAATGTGAAAGGTGGTGATCCCACCTAATGGAACGCGATATCCATCTTGGGTGGACAAAAAGTAGCACACCATGATTTTGGGAATCAAAACATTCATCCCCATTCAATTGGATGTGTGAACAACTACAACATCTGTCCTACATCATCTCTAAGTGAGGACATGTGTTGGGAAACCCGGAGCGGTAGGATACAACAAAGCCCTGATGATTCATTTAGAGATTAAAAGGATTTTGTTTGTACAATACATCTAGTTACCAAATGGGTCAATCACTTATTGGGATGACCTCCATATGTAGTTTGTCTTCCATTTTAGCTCCAGTATGTGTCATAAAATCGTTTTCAATCTCTTCAAATTCAGGAAACTACCATTAGAACTTGTTAAAAACATTATTTCTAGATGTAAGATCCTTATGTACTCACTTGAAAAGTTGTTGGCTCAAAAGTAGCTGATGGCGATATGTATGGGGAACATCACAACTGAATTGGTTCCCAAACTCATCACTCATAATATCCCATCATGATTTTGGGTTTTCTCAAAAAATGAATAATGCCTTTAGGAATACTTGATGCCAGACAATAATTCATGACCCATGCATCTTATAACTCCTACAAGAAGATCTTCCAAGGTATATAAATCTGTCACAGTATAGGTTGGGGACTTAGATCCACTAGAGCTATTGCCCATTTATGTATCACCATGATCAAACTTTTCTAGGATATTTACCATAGTAATATCCACCTCACCATGCTCTGAATTTGAAGGTGTCTCCTCAATAAGAACCACTTCCCAAATGAGAGAGTGTGGATATGGATCCTCAAAATCCACCAGTCCATTTTCCATGAAAACCTTCTATATATCTATTTCTAGATATGATAATCTAACCTAATCCATCCTAGGGGCCAGGGTTTTTAGTAATTTCCATTGGGTTGTGTAACAAGGTATTCAGAACATTCTAGATTTTAGGACGCCAAATTATTTCCACCTCATGGATCATCTCATACAGTACCCTTACCACATAATCATCATACATAACATCAATGTATGTTATGTCTTCAATGATTTTATCCAAGACTACATGGATAACAGCGTGGTGAGGTTCGGTGAAGTCTATGTGTAGTAAGAACACATATAACTCGAAAATGGAAGTGATGGTGATTGTTCTGGTGAATGGAAATTGGGTTGTAACCACGAGACATATATTTCTAATGATTGGATGGACATCATGGTAGTTTCTCATGGCCACAACATCATATGTACCCACCTAGTCCTACCCGAACCTAAGGAACATGTAACCCCTTCTCTAGCTACGACTTTAGCATCCACCCCTCATCCTTCCAAATATAAAATGTGTAGGTTCCATCAATGAAAAGAAAAATAAAGTCACCTAACCGTGGTGATTTCATCCGGAACTCTTGGTGACATTATTTCCCTAGAGATGGGAATTGATCCAAGGGTCCATCAAATATTGGAAGAATCCTCTGATGATTATAAGGAGTATTCCTATGTAAATACTATCCAACTTTTTGATCTCTACATAGTCCTGTATGACAAAGAGTACCAGGATATACCATTGAATTTTCTCATCAAATTACATTAAAGAGGATATTGGGGATAGTAAAATCACCTGAATGCTCAGTCCATTGTATCATGCAAGTGAATGCATACCACTGAGACTAGAAAATTGGTGTTGTGTAGATCTCATCAAGAATATTCCTTTCATACTACTCCACCAACTTTTCAAATGCTATTGATCATGATAGTTTAGCTGGATGAACAACCACAACCATGTCATGATAAGATGTTTCTAGTTAATTGAAGGCCTTAGTCAACCGGTTGAAGTTCTAGAATTTTTTTTTGATGAGTATCAAAATCTTTCCAGCACCATCCTGAATCTGTGGGTTTAACCAACAGTGCTCAGCATTCTTCTTTCATAGGATAAAGCCCTTATGGGTAGAAATGTAAATCCAATACAGAATTAAAATGTCATAAAGCACCTCGCCAGTATTTATTATAATCTCTTGATTATCAAGGATCTCATTATATCTAAAAAGAATCAAGAATTATTTATAGTAACCATGAAAATACCCTTCTAGTTCAAAATAGAGTTTTTAGCCACATAGACATTCTATTCTAAGGATGTTAGAGATTCAAATTTCCAAGCCATCATATAATTTTCTAGATAAGTTGAAATATCTCTTGTATAGGGGTACATCCTCCCATTGTATATCAACTACTAATTCAATTTCATGGATGCACATTTTCTTTTTGTCAATCCTTTTTTGGGATCAATCTCATCCCAACCCATACTCTTTGTAGGATCAGACTCACGGATGTAGGCAGGATCCCCATTGACATGAAGATTAAAGGGTATGAAAATAATGAACTATGACCTTGTTTAAGGATCATTTTTAATACACAGTTCATTTGTTTGTTATAATTTACTAAATTCATGGTTTAATGCAAGACACCTCTGAAAACGCGTTGATGTGTCGGATCTGGTTCCATCTGTATGAAGCAGTCCTATCCTCGTATCACTAATTCCTCGAGTACTCCCTATATAGTTGTGTATTCATGCTACATGGTGATGTGTCTACCATAAAATCTCTTTACTCCTACTATATAGATGCAACTTATTACCAGATAAAGGGAATTATGGTTAAGATCAATTAAATTGAGACTGCCTCCATTTTAACCAACCTATAGATTGATTTGGATGACACATTCATCCTCCTATTTCACCATTTGGTATCCACAACACCAGTCTTGAAGTGTTTCCATTTCATTTAAAATAGGAAATGGCGCCACATAATTTGGCAAAATTAACATCATAATATTAACTCGTACACCAATATGGATCATGTATAGGTGATACCATAATACCCTATTCCTATAAAGTACTGAGATCTTCGTACCACTACATCAAGACCACTTGTTTCATTAAGAATGATTAATCTAGAACAAATAGAAATATCACCTTTTGTGGGTATCAATAATGTGTCCAATGGTTTTAGGATTGATTAAATTAGCACTATATAATTTTTCTCCATGGAATCACCAGAGCATGAGCCTCCCATTGAGGGATCCACCGCTGCCCAAGCATGCACTTCTGTTCCCATTAGATAAGTCATGTTGGATGAACATCCTTCTCTAGCTAATACCCCTACCTCTGAAGAAGAAGATGATTTGTAGGATGTTCCTCGTAAATTTGATGAAGGAATATCCACCACCTTCGATTATCTGGTTTAGGTGAACCTTGTTGCAATTGAAGATATGAGGCTGACACTAATCATTGCAGCCATACACGCTGAAGAACAATAGTAGTTCATGTATATCCTAAAATCGAATCATGATGTGTTTTCTTAGAGATATGATGAAATGTTGATATTGGACACTCAAGTCACCCTCCACCATTTTGTCTCCTACTAATCCATTTTTAGATCAAGTATCCTTTGAGGAAATGAAGTCATCCCGAAATGCCATGGTCAAGGCAAATGTTGTAAAGATTATCAAATACACATTATTCCTGGAATATTAGAAACACAAGTGTTTATCCAACATTATCCCAATAAGGAAAAAGAGATGGAATATCAACAATTGATTCAACCATAGGTTTCCCAGTAGTCACTTTAGGTATGATGATTTTCCCCTTCTTGTGATGGGGTTCTTGGTCGATGTTATAGTTGGGTTTTAGGATCTGTCCTTCTTGTATGGGTACTCTGAATGAAATCATATCTGGATGGATCCAAGAGATAATGAGTATACCACCTTAAAAGAACTGCAAGGTACTTTCTATTATCATATGATTTCTTCTATTCTGATAAATGCAGGGGTTAATTATTAGTGATCCATGCAACACATATTCAAACAGATCATCATGATGCTAGTGCAATTATTTATAGGTTATTTTTTAGTCAAATATTCCCAGCATCAGGACCATCAAAATGATTTTGATAGAGTTTCCTGCTTGCGCCATTCCTATGAATAGATGATTAACCCCTTGAAATGTGATTTTATGACATCCTCCTGAATGATAATCTGTTTTTTCAGATACAGGGGCATTAGGATCAACCAATATAATATCAAGACCATCAACTGGATGCCTCTTCGGAGTAACCTATATGTACTCTAAGGACTTCATGGACACCTAGCCTACATATTTTGATTCATCTTCAAATTTCCAAAATATATAAGACCTTTTCAAGGATCATGAATTAATGTGTTGTCTATTAATGGGATAAAGAGTGTCAGGCCATGTTTGGGGAGATCAAGAAATATATGTTATAGTCATCAGTTACGATGCCACTTATCTAATGGAATATATAAGTCTGTTATGTGGTATCCTTGGAATGATCATTCATCAACACAATTTCCTAGAAGAACAACAGAGGGATAAACAAAAATTTATATTATCTGAATCAAATTCTCCTCGAAACTGATTCAATCTATTCTTTTATCGAGAAGTGATTCCTCATGCTGGTATTCACAATGTAGATGTCATTACATTAACTACTTCATAATGGGATATTGTTGGTTTCCTTCATGGATCCACCAAATTATATCTGAACTACCCAATTCTGACTGGAACAATATCATGTTGGGAAGATAATCTTCAGTATTCAATCATTAGTTCGATTCTATTGAAGGCCATTCAGGGGAAAGTTCTCGCAGAATTTCTAGGTGCTCATCCATCCCTAATAAAGTGCATATGGATGGGGATTACCCATATAAGGATATCCTATTGGTGGATCAATCCATGATCTACTGGAAGATTCATATTGATAGTTCCTCATGGAGTCCAACTAGTATAATTCTATGTAATCCAATGCTCAATAGAGTGGTTTTTGAAATATTCTTGATCGTCGTAGCACATTATGTCATTCTCTATTCGTTTCAAATATCATAGGGCTGCACCAAAAATGAGGTGGAATATCAGGCACTCATTTCTAGTAAGTATTATCATCTCAAGATTTGTGTTTCCTAAATACACATAAGTGGAGACACTGAGTTATTAATCATGGAAATCATTGGTGATGATGTTATTAGGAAATAAGAGATTCTTCACATTCTCGAATGAACTAACCATCTGATGGACCAATTCCATTCTAATATAGAAGTGACCGATATTATTCAGTAACAGAATGGTCGATCTGACACCATAGAAATTATAGATTATTCTCTCATAGACCATAACCATGATGATATATTAATTCATGAGGCACATTCACTCGTCATCACTCATGTAATTTCATATGATGGAGATAGTTAGTAAGTAATCCGCCAAACCACATGTGCTTCCACATCTGAGCAACAAAAATATCTTGAAGCTGAATAAATGTACAATTTGGTACCTTCCTTCCTCATGTATCCCCATAATGGAGTTCTCCCCAAAGATACAGCTAATCATACAGTTATCCATAGATTCAAAACACAATCCACCATTAATTGTAGTCCAAATCACAAGCATACTCTCTACAAACATGGGTTTGATGGGAATCTCCTTTGCTACATTCAATGTCCGGATATCCCTAGCTAAATTATGATTTTTATAATAGGTTTTTTGGTTATCACTGGATATTTTTGAAGCTCTCCCATAAAATTCAAAGGATTATATACTTCTGGGCCACCATGATCCATGAATGTATTATGTTTTCCCAAAGGTGAAAAATGTGTTAGTTACATGCCATAATTGTATATAGACTACCAGATCTCCTCAATAATACCATGTATGTTGGGACCATTTCTTTATAGGGACACAATGTCATTGGATTCAATCCACCAATAGTAGTTTTCCTATGTATGTTCATTCTAATAATGAAAAATATCTTTTCATTGTTAGAAATTTTAATTCATGTCAAATAATTCAAGGCCCGACCAGTTAGTGAATTCGTGAACTCAGATATCATTCATCAATTTAGAGACCCTTAAACTATTATCATCTAAAATTTAACCAAAATCTGGGCTACTAAGCTGAAGTTGTTGTAATCCCAGTACAGAAACCAGTCTAACCATTCTTCCCACGAGCATGCACTTCAATATGGACATACCTAGGCATTTAATAAAACCATCCTGAACATTATGTATAATATAGTGGGCTCCAATAAGAATATTAGGCCAGAAAAGTCCCATACAATCTATTATTTTAACAAAAAATGTCACAGAATTCCACCAAAGTTACTCGAAATTTAATTTTTCTTAATACAAATATATTCTAAGATATTAGGATCATGTTACCATCACACCAAATAGTTGTCTATGATCGAAATTCATCAAATGATTGATTTTAATTCTATCAATGTCAACAAAAATCCATCAAAAGGAACAAGATTCATGCATTAAATAATCAAAAGAGGCACCAAAAAATGTATAGAGAGTGTTGAACAATAAAGTTCTCCCCCACTTATTAATCAACGGTGATACATTATTTGATCTTTTAAAGATGATGATACTAGGTATAATTCCACCTAAGTTGGAACCAATGTGGTAAGGATCATAAATTATTTATATGGTCTATCCTAATGGAGCATACAATTTTTTTCACCTGGGATGGGGATAAAATCACTCCACCCACCAATGTAGAATTCCTAAAATAGATAATCTCCTTGGTTTTCAGGTAGTATGACCTTAAACTATGTGAACCGTCAAAGAATCACAACATTATATTGGGTGGCCCAGTCCAACCATTATGAATTTCAAATGGGAGTGATTTTTTCCTTGGAAATGTATTGTGTAGTTCATGCCTCCGAGAACTCATTAATATATGGTTTTTCATGTTGTGTTGTCCATGTCCCCTTTCTAAGATACCCCTTATCTTATAGTGTGATTTGTGTAAATTTTAACTACATAGACCTAATCTAAGCATCATGTCTTTATATTTTTTATGTGTTCTTCTCAAGAGTGTGTTGTGTGGTTATGGCCCCCATAGCTCATTCAAATTGGGGTCTTCATGAAGCCACACATAATATTTTTTCTCTAAAACCCTCATTACTCTTGGTTTGAACACAATAAACATAAAATAAGATCCCCTATATTCCTATTTTCTTGAATACATTCTATGTAATAACTAGTTTCCTAGTTTCATGCTGATAAACTTTGTAATAATCATCCTCCAGACCGTATAATGATAAACGACATAATTCTATAATTTTCTCACCTAAGAGGTCATTTCCCCTGACATCAGTCACCTACAATGACATATTTAGAAACTACATAAAGATTGATTCCTATCCCTACAGGATATATTGTGATTCATGGATTCTATTTCCTATTCAATCCACTCCAAATTTCTTTCTCCATTACTATGTATGGATCATACTTATGTGGGGAGGTTTCACATCCAAAAACTATGTCTGGATTGATTTTCATCTTCATGGGATTTGTAATGAAGCACATAAATTTCATCTTCAGGACCAACTGTTTATTAGTTAATCTCTGGGCCCCTTAGCCTTCACATTGTCCCATTTACAAGATGACAAACTCTATATGTGACATTATCTAGAATCTAGGGTGTTGTGTTGGGACTCATTGTCGCTCATTAACATTGGTTTTTTTATAACTGCACACTACACATACCAATTTGGGATATCGCCCCTCCTAGTAAATATAGAGTAATTTTAATGTAATATCCAACATCCTCGATTCATGACATTAAACTGTAGGAATTCCTTAAAATATCTCAAGATGCCTCCTGAAAATCGTGGTATGCCTCACTTCACTCAACATATAGGATTTCCCCTATTGGTTTCACCCTTCTACCACACTATGATCAAGAATTAAGTGTGGATGGTTTACCATACTCAAGGGGTAATTATGGATGTGCATAATTGTTTCCTTTGGACCTAGACACAAACTCCTTCAATCCTTATACCATTGGATTCAATTTTGGTCCAATATATATGAACCTAATCTTTATTTAGTTTATCATATGATATCTATGTTATTCATAATATATCTTGGACCTCATTCACATTGGGTTTTATATCTTCTACGAACCATATATATACCCTTGTAATGAAAATTTCTATTGCAGTCCATGCAACACAAATTTAGAATTTTTTTCAAAGTCCAATGAATATGACACCAAACTATCCACAACTGCTGGTCTGATTCCCATTTTCTAATACTACAGTTATATACATCGAATCATTTCATGTACAAATTTACACAATCATTTTAATCTAGAAAGACCCCTAAGGTTTATGCTCTTGTTCAATTTTGGCTCACCTCATGTCCTATTTCAATGCCTAAATGGATTATATGTAAAAAGGAGTGAGTCATGTGTTTCAAACCTGGTCAATAGTGGATCCAACATTTTCATTCCTTACTATTGATTGGTATTTTAATGGTCCATGTGTTTCAAATATAGCCATCTATTGGACCATACATACAAGTCATCCATTCATTAAAACCATGAATGTCTCGACATACCTCCTCTTCACATTCTCATATCATTGAAGGATTCCACTATTTGTGTCACCCCAAATTTCAATTTCAATATGCCATGTAAAACCATGAATACTATTCCTTATTTCTTACTTCAAGTGTGGCACACATGGAATTTGGAGTCCTCGTAGGGTGGGTACAGATGTGTTCAAGGAACACAAGGGATTTTGAGTCCAAGATCTATAACCTTATACTATGAACATAAAAGGGAATTGTTTTATAGAGCT
Source organism: Viscum album (assembly GCA_963277665.1). Taxonomy (NCBI): domain Eukaryota; kingdom Viridiplantae; phylum Streptophyta; class Magnoliopsida; order Santalales; family Viscaceae; genus Viscum; species Viscum album. Next base: position 875,999,296 of record OY728155.1, on the reverse strand, counting down.
AGTCCTCCAATGGATTTAGTAACTTTGGGTTTCGCTCCTTATACATCATATATTCCTATTTTGGGAAGCCTTAGTCACATTTTTTCCCTGTCACTTTGATGCCACTCATGAATCTCTTTGAACATTGACATTGGGTTTGTTTTCTTCATTCCACAACACATATTATTAGAATAGAAATTTCTTATAGTCTATGCAACATGAATTTAATCAATTGTATAGGTTCCGTGAAATATGAAAATAAATTATCTGAAATTACATGATATCGCATCATTAAACTATACAATGTGTGATCTTAAACAGCTAATGATAAAATACATGTTCCTCATCATTATTTTCATTACATAAAACGACAATAAATCATAGGCCCTATATTGAGAGGTCCTACCCTTTACTGCTGGTCATATACCACATTGTTCACATATTCTGCTATGCATCAACATTAGATAAAATTTTCTCCTAGATTATTGGATTGTTCATTATTCAGAATAATGTTCTTAAACTAATGTGACTTGATCCATGATGGTGTAATTACTATATTATTGGAATTTATTCAAGTATTCCATCACTCCATTCTATGATTTTCATGCCCCTAATTTTGATCTCAACATCTTTCAATTTTGGTGGGATCCCTAGTGGCATATTTCCATGCACCCTTAAGATCACCTAACATCCAAGACCAACATTCCCAAATACGTCATATGTCATTTAGAGATAGGTTATGTGTTCCAAACATGATAATTGGTCGATGCTCAATTGTTTGTCCTTGTATCAAGTTTGCGGTATGAATACAATGTTTCAGTCATGGCCAGAAATTATCCTTTACTAACATGACATCCCCTTTATGTCTTTAATTTTTTCATCATGATTCACATTCCAAATTCCACTTTTTCGATTGATTCTAATTCCCATGTTATTCTCTAGTTCATGGACTAGAAAAAATTATAATGTAAGTTGGTTTCTCTATTCTCCTACCACATCCTCTCCCAGTCTGAAGACATCTATGTAGTCATTGAATGATACAAGAACCCAAGTGCAGTGGGGTTATCTAAAAATTTAATACAAATTCAAATGTTATGTGATCTTCTATTGTTTATCACATCGAGCATGAGCTACATGGGCTTATGGATTGGGAAATATTTATTTGAGAAATATTATAGAGGTGAAAAAATAATCCTATGAAAAAAATGTCACCATGAACATATAATGTATGAAAAATGATCTAGAAATTTGTTTTAATAGAATAGGACATCAAAATACTATATCCTACCATTAGTTGTGGAATGACCACCCTTATAACTCTTCCCTTGAGATCGAGCGCTTCAATTCTGCCATCTTGTGGCCTGTTGCTTCCCCGATCTTCTCCCTTTGCATGATCTCAATTTCTTAATCCTTAAAATATGGATTAATCTCATTAGCCATGATCACTAATCAGTTATATTCAACTTTAAGAACATACACTTCTTTTGATGGATGTCTTAAGTACTCATTTGAAGACTATAACTGATCCCTCAGTTGGATGACAATCCATTATGAGTAGTGATGAGGGGGATACACTCTTCTATTTATTCTACAAAGTGATAGATCTCTTAGTTTTCATCCTGAAGATTCCAGATGCAGTCAATATTCTCGAGATTCTAGAAAAAATGCAAATATTGGCTTCCTTTCTAACACCACAAAATTATAATGTACCTTATATTTGATAGCATTCATGACAAATGACACCTGTCACATAAGGGGATATAATTCCATGACATATTAATATATAAGTACTATTTTAAATGTATTTTATATTTTACAATTCACACACACCATGCTAGCATAGGTTACACTCAAGAGAGACCTTCTTCGATGGATTTCGTTACTTGAAAGAGCATGTTTTAATGAACAATAATACATTATTAAAATATTATTACTTTATATAATAATATATAAAATATTATTTATGAATATTTTTATATAAAATATGAAAAATATATGATTTTTATTAATTCATGGGTTACCAATTAATGAAAAATGAAAAATAAAAACAAATTGGATATAAAGAATATTATTATTTTAATGCATACAAAAGATTTTTATCTGAATATAGATAATTAATTACAAATAATAATTAATATTAATGAAATGTTTATATTATATTTTCAATAAAATATCTTAAATATTCATTTATTAGGATTGAATTTCATAAGATAATAAAAATCCATATTTGAAATATTTAAAACCTTTATTTATATAAAGAAAATTTTTCCCACATTTTAATGGCTACACCATTTTAATATTCATTTTGACCATTAAATTGATTTAATATGTTATTATAAACACCATAAATGATATAGAAACATTATAAATAGGTTATGGTTAATTTTTTAAATTTTACTAAAACATTTTAGTATTTAATGACTAGGGAAAATACTATAATTTTTTCAAATATAAATTTCTATATAATTTATTTTAAGGTTATATTATAATTTATTTTGGTTTTAAGGTTCCAATTGGTAATATTTTTACCTATTTATTTAAAATAGGCCATTGTGATCAATTTAACATTCAAAATTACAATAAAAACATAGCAATTTTTTGGACTTCTATATTTGAAAAAATAATTGTCATCCCACAAGAAAGATGAATTTTAAATTAATTTCTACCACATATATGATTGTAATTTGGAATGATGGGTCCAATATTTGAAATATAAATAATTTATAATACCTAATAAGACCAAAAATATTGTTCCCTAAAATATTATTGTAATTAATTAAAATCCATTATTGGAATTGTGTTGGGTTGGTATGACTTTTGTTATGTAAAAACATATGTAAACAAAACTGGTTTCAAAAAATTCATAGTTATACTTTTTTCCATTACTATAAAAGGTGACCACCTCTTCCACTTCTTCATACATCTCACACCTCTAAGGTTATTCCACAATATACTCTTTATCCTTTTATTTTAATTACCATTATCTACCCATTATACTCTTATTATTCTATGCATACATAATAGAAATATTATAATCAATAAAATAGTATGTTTTTATGTTATGATTTTGACCTAAACTTACACGCACCTCCATCTAATGGGGGAAAAACATACAGTTTCTATGTACAGTGTACAAAAACCTAATGAAACGATGATTTTTCATTTTTCCTTTACCACATATCATGAGGGCCATTATGAAAATATATATATATATATATATATAATATTAACAATATTTATAGTGTCTTTAGTTATGAGAAGTTTATTTTAAAATATACCATTATGCTTTTAATTTGTGTAAATTTGATAATTTTGTATGAGATTGTTTGGAGTACCTCCCCCTCAATGCAATATTACTCATTCTTGTCGTACATAGAATGTTTAGAGGATGGTTATTATAATAATACTTTACATATATTCCATAGATATGATACTAGGACTATTATATATTTATGTATCTTTTATCTTTATTTTTTTATAATATGATAAACAACTGAAATTTTCATCCATGTCTTTATATGGAATGTCGTCTACCTAATTGGTGCACTTATTTTATAATCTCAAAATTTTATAGACTAATTAAATACATATATACTAAATATATATGATAATTATGTTAGGGTTTACATTTTTTAAATGATCAAATCGTGATCTAATTATTAATAATAAAATCAAAAGTCAAAACAATCTTGAGAAAACTGGGCAATTAACACAGAAAATAGTTAACATAACATAAGAGTGTTAAAAAAAGTTTAAAAAATATACTATGAAGTTAATATAAGAAATTATTGACATGATTACATTTTTTCTTATTAGTAAATAACATATATTGAACCTCTATACAAGAGGATAAGGAGATCACAACAAAAGTAAGGTTATGGTAATTGAATTTCTTTTCAATTTATATTCTTTTGATACTTATTTGATATTATGCATAAATTCATTATTATTTTTTGTATGTACTACTTTATCTTATTATATCATGAACTCCATTTTTCTTATTATATTATATGTTTCATTCAGTGTCATACCATTCTGTAGATTATGATTCATATGTTTCATATTTGTATGGGAAACATTTGAATGTTCAAATATTATTCTTCTCAAGAATGTTCTTAATGATTATATATGAAATCTAACAAATATTTCTGATTGTTTAACATTCTATTGATATAATCATATTATTTTAATTATTTTTTCATTTGTAATTACCTATAATATTAATATTCTCACTCAATGGATATTATTATTTCCTAAACTATATATCATTAACATATGGTGTTCTCTTGAAAATTTATTTAATTTACTAGTAATTCTAAAATAATATGTATATTATATTCAATATGGATACATATTATTAAGAAAAATTAGTTACTCAATTTATGAAGAATGGTGTGTGTATAAATTACATGGGTTAAGGCCATTTATGGAATTCCATATGGTGTGAGTACTAGTTACTGTAATCCCCTCGATGCATCGGTAGTCTCACATGGAGAATTAGTTGGAAAATTATACTACATTGTCTCTTGATTATAAAGGTATCATGTTCCTATAAAAAATAACATATAATTACTATGAATTTCATTTAATTATAATTTAGTTATTATTTATCCATTAGATTTTTCATAGATATATGTGTGGAAGAATTTAATTTTCAGTACATTAATTTAATGGAAGGTGTTTTTAGTTTCATAACTTTCCATTTATATATTACCTTATCTAGTTATTTTAATGGAATTTTTTGACATATATTTACCTTTCCTCATTAATATATTCTAATTGTTTAATAATTGATTCTGTTTTTCTAGTCCTTACTAATATTAAGAGCTTTCACTTATTATGATTTTTTCATTACGTTGAGAAGAAAAGTTAATTGAATAAGAATTCGTGGATGTAGTTTATTTCAATTTATTATTCAAAATGTTTTATTCGGTTTTACGTATGTATTCTGGGTATAATGTATGTAATATGTCTCTCCATGACATCAAAACTAAATTTTTCTTCATTTTTTGATTCCACATAATCATGCCAATGGAATTAAATAATGCAACAGATTTGGGATTCTGTGTTAAGGGAATTATAGTTCTTATCATAGGTAGTTTAGCAGAAAACTTGGAAAATATATTTAGAAAACATAGATTAGGGATCAGAACCCTAAGATAGACATTGAGGATTATTATAGAATAATTACATATATTTTTGTATAATAGATATTATATTGGCATTCCTAGTAAAACATCCATGTATAGATACTACATGAGGATGTGGTTCTGGAATAGATTCACCTAGGAGTAACCGCTCTGACTAGATGATCCCAACCTGACATGGAGTAACATGGTACACGACAACAGGACATACTATGAACCTAGTTTAATGAACACAGGGGATACACTGAGGATAATTCACATTCAATTTACCTACCATTATGAAGTATTTAAATGTAATGATGTTCACAAAGTAACTATATTTTAGGATTTTCAGATTTATGGTGCATAAAATTATTTTATTTGTAATATTATATTTAGAGTTATACAGAGTACATAATTTTATGATTTGATATAGTATATTCCATTGTTAACAAATGGATCCTGGAAGGATGAATGGTATCAATACTCATAGAAAATTTTGAGATTTTCTACTTAAGAAACCAATATAATAGTTATTGGGACTAAGAATGTAGTAGAAATACTAGGGTTCATTAATAAGATTACGACATGTAACCTTGATATGATGGACAAACCTGGTCCACAACAAGATTCCATGATTTTGGATCTCTTTATATAGTAGATGATCCAATCATTTAATGGGACTACTAATCCAATGGAATCTGAGAGATGTATTATGTATTTGGAGAAGATATTCATGACTTTAGGATGCAGTGAAATAGATAAGACTACACTTATAGGATATTTTCCTAATGATGAAGTAGAACAGTGTGGGTCTTTGATCTAGAATACTTGTAAGAAATAATAAATATGACTCGTGGAATGGATTACATTTATGGAGATATTATTCGATTAATACTTCATTCATGATCATTATTGTGAGATGAAGACGGTGTTTATTATCTTATTGAAAAATTAAGAGGAGAGTGTTTCAGATTATGAAGATACCATTAAGAGGTTAGCCATGTATTCTAAAAATTGTATTCTAAACAATGTGTGAATGATTGACCATTTATTTAAAATACATAACCCAAATCTAGGAGGGGAATTGGTATTTTAGAATTTTTCATCATACAAAGAAATAGTTTTATTTGACAAAAGTACGGGGATGGAATTCTCAAGATCTTATATATTTGGAGGAAAAATAGAGGAAAACAGGTATGCTAAACATCATGAGAAATGTAATGCTAAAAATAAGAATAATGGAATGAAGAAATTATAACCATGTGAAAATTTTCGAAAGAATCAACATGAGGAATACTTAAATTTAATGGGAGTTTTCTATATGTGTGGAGAAAAGTGGACCCCCAGAAAATGAAAAGGGAAGAATAAAAAGGTAACTACTTAGTGTCAAAAATTCATAGAGATGGGTCACTATGAAAACAAATTCTATAAAGAATTTAATGAATATACCTATAAATAATCTAGGAGATTAATGTGAAGAATATGTTATAAACACAAATAAGTTGGAATGATAAATGTAATTATGTATTTTGATCAGTTTAATATAATGTTAAAGTATTTGGTTTATGATGTTCTCAACGTATGATTTATAAACAATTTAAGGAGTGTAATGAATTACATTTTCATTAATTATTTTAGATGATATGAGTAATGGTACAAAGAAAATTAATTTAATGGAAAGGTAAACATTTTGGAAAACATAGTATTTATGGAATGAAAACTCATAATATGTTCATGATGTTGAGATAATGATAAAAAATGATTCATTTGGATAATTACGGAATACCTGGTACTTGAATAATTATTTTCTAACAATTGCTATATTATATCACTAATGGTGTATTCAAATCTTTTGGATTTAATGAATATATCAAATTGTATCTGTCTTTATTAAAGAATAAGGAATAACTAATATTTACTATAATGTTTTATGGTAATTAGATTTATTACCACATTTCATGAGGATAAATAAAGAAGTTTTTCACATGTTTGGAATGTGACTATTTAGAGCTGCTTCATGTTGACTAATGTCTAATAATAAGTTCATTTTATAAATTCAGTGACAATATTTATAATGTATAGTATCATAATAGTTTAATAAATATAACCATTTGTGAAATGTTTTCTGTTCAACAATGGAACAGGTTTTTTAGAATTGTGTATTACTTCACTATATGATACATATATAGTTTAGAAATGAAATATAAATAGTTTGTCTCATAATAAAAGGAAAACATTTTTTTTGGAAAACCATTATTTACTTATATTCTTATATAGTGAAATGATTTATTAACAACATAAAAAATGGTTTTGAAACAAAAAATATTATCATATTATCATAAATTTTTATTATATCAATGACCATTAGTCAAAACAAAAGTTCATTGTTTTATCATCATTAAATTTCATATGAACATGTTCTTTGTTACTATCAATATGAACATGAATGTTTGACATTTTCTTCCACATCCATTGTTTCATTTCCCACATATGCTCTCATACTAGGGAACCTAGTTACATGAAAATTTAATTTTCATTTATGTCTTATTATGAATATGTGATATTATTTCTTTTCATGATGTGGGTCTCCCAATAATTATTTATTTTTAATCATTCTATAACCAGGTTCAATTTAAAATAGTGAGGATGAAATTTAATTATTGTCCGGATAATGTAACAATTCAAAATTCAAAAGTAAGAAACTTATATTCAATAGCGTGATGACATGAGAATCCATGAACTTAAAAGGTTATAATACTTCAATATATTAAAATATAATTATTATTTTAAATATATTTAATGTTTTCCTTGTCACACAACACCATGTTATCATACATTACACTCAAAAGTGACCTTCATCAATGGATTTCATTACACGCATACATGAGTTTTACAAAAAAATAATTTATTATTAAAATATAAGTGATTGATATAAAAAAATATTAACTATCAATTATGAATAGTATTAACTAACTTGTGAAAATATATGGTTTATATTAATTCATGGGTTACCAATTAATGAGAAACAAAAATAAGAACTGATAGGATATAAACAGATGTATTATTATTTTTATGATTCTAAAAGAGTTTAATCATAATAAAAATACATAATTAAAATTAATTAATTGTTTTAATAAAATATATAAGTTTTATATTTATTAAAATATTTTTTATAATCACCTATTATGTTTTTTATGCATAACATATGAATGAACCCTATTTGACACATTAAAAACCTATATTTTTATAAAGGCAATTTTATTAACTTTTAATGGAGAACCCATTTTAAATCCAGATTTTGACAATATAATTCTTTTATATTTAAAAATAAACATCACTATAGAATTTAATACACAATAATTTTGTCAGGGTGAGGTTTTAGTATTTTTTTTGAATCATTTCATTTCTAAATTAATAGATAAAAATATTGCATTTAAATTCAAAATTGTTTTTTCATCAAATTTCTATATAAGGGTAAATTAATTATTAATTTTTTTATTTGTAATTAGGTAAATTTTTAAAAAATTAATAAAATAATGGTTATTGGGATAAATTTTACATTGAAAATGTCTACGAAAACCATGAAACTTTAAGACCTTTTTACTTTAAAGACTCACATTGTTGTCCTGCCTACGGAATGGATTTTAAATTAATTTATGCCACTTCTATGATTTCAATATGGAAAATGAATTAAAATCTGTAGTAATCATCATTTATAATACAAAATAATACAATTTTTATGAAAAAAAATATTACATAAATTAATTAAAAAAAGTAAAATTATTTTGGTAAAATTAAGATTAATAAATGACTAAACCCATATTTTGATGTCCCAAATGAATTATACAGTTTTCCAAAACCTATTTTATGATGTTATCACCTACATAAAATTTCCATTTTTTAGTTTTGTTTGTTTTTATTAAATTTGGTTAGGTAATTACATGTGTACACCAAACTTGTTTCCAAAAATTCCAAGTGAGTCATTTTCCTTCCCTATAAAAATACCGCACCTCTACTTCTTCTTAAAACCTCTCAAACCTATTATTATTGGCTAATATCTATCCTAATATAATCTCAAAATATATCCTTTTATCTGTTAAGCCTCTCATTGGTCAAAAATAGCTTCAAGGAATCTTTTTTGTATAAACCAAAATATGTTACCCCATTATGAGGTAACATCTTCTTTATAGATTTTTCATTTCATCTCTTTTCTCCACTCCCTATAATATAATTATTATATGATTACATAAAAAAACATTATACTCAATATACAAGGTTTTATTTAGGTTATGAGTTCAAACGTATACTTACACACACCTTCATCTAATGGGTAACAAACATATTGTTTCTGTGTACGACGATGTACTAACACCCAAAACGATGATTGTTCTTTTTTCCTTTACCACCTATCATGGTAGCCATTATAATGAAAAATCTATTTACATATGATATTTATAATATTTATAATTCAATTGTGATATTTAGTTTTTTATATAGAACATACCTTTATGACTTCCATCTTGTGTAAATAAGGTAATTTTGTTTTGGGAAGTGTGGACTACCGACCCCTCAAAGAAATATGACTCATTCATGCCATACATGGAACATAAAGATGGTGGTTTTGTTAAAAAAATATGTAAAATATATAACACATATATGAGAATATAATTATAATATACATATGTATAATTTATCTTTCATTCTTTTAATAGGACAATGAAATGAAAGTATCGTTCTTGTGTATGTTCAACCAAACATCTCCATGAACGGTACACTTCATTTATAATCTACAAATATTATGGACTACTATAAATATATATATACTAAATATAGATTATAATTAAGTCTTATTTTACATTTTGGAGATGATGAAATCATGATCTAATTAATGGGAACATCAAATCAGATGTAAAACAATATTGGAAAAAACTTGGCTATTACCTCCTAAAAAAGTTAAAATAATGGAATATTGGTAACAAACTGGTAATAAAATATTGTAATAAGTTAATTAATGATCTTATTGACATGATTAAATTTTTGGTAATATTTATGAAAATATTTTAAACTAATATTCAAGTGGATAAAAAAACAAAATAAAATGAAGAGTAAGGTAAGGTTATTTCATCTCAATTTACAATCCATTGAAAATTATATTTTATAATTCACCAATACGTTTTTATTTAGTGGGTATACTACCTTTCTCATGTTATATTAGGAATCAAATTATTCTCATGATATTATATGTTTAATGTAATTTCGTTTATTTCATGATATTATAATCCAAATGATTAAATCTTGTATTGAACAATTTGGAATTTTTATAAATTATTCTACTCAAGAATGATAATAATGATTATCTATGAAAATACATTTAATTTTGTGATTATTAAATCAATCATTAAAAAAATCTGATAATATTTCATTGTAAATTACCTTAAAGATTTATGCTCTCTCACAATGTATATTATTATCACCCAAACCATATATCATTTTATATATGGTTCTCACCTTTACAATTATTTGATTAATTAGGAATTTTTGATAAATAGGTATCTTTAATTAAATACAGATACATTTTGATAATTCATATTTTTTATTCAATATATGAAAAGTTATTTACATATGTAATATATGTTTTGGGGACTATTTACGGAAATCCATATGGGTTTGGGGCTGGTTAATGCATGCCCATCGTTGAATCAGTAGTCTCATGAAGAGAATGAGATTCCCAAATATATTAAACTGTATCGTGATGGCACCAGTTTCACATTCCTGGGAAAAATGATGTTCGATAATTTAGTGAAAAATTTAATAATAATTCTGTTATTATTTACCCATGAGATTTTGTGTCGACATATCTATGTATTAATTTCATTTTAAATTAATTTATTTAATTGTTAGTGTCTATAGTTTCTTAACATTAAATATAGATATTTCCATGTATAGTTATTTGAATGGAAATTTTTATCATCTATTTACATAGACATGATAATTTATACTTTTTGACCCATTATTTATTTTCTTTTTATTTCCCTTAATGAGAATCTCATATTACCCTTATATGTTTCATTCCATAGGTTATGAAGAAGATATCATTGAATACGTGTTCCTAGATGAAATTTACTTCTTTTTTGTGTGTAGCATTTTTTATTTCATTTTCCTAGTGTATTATAGGTATCATATATGTAATATAAAAATAAAATACTACAAATTTAAAAGGTCCTTTGGGATCTAATTCCTTTTAATAATACCAATTTAATAAAATAATTCATTGACCATGAGATTATAGGGTCGAGGTGTTACAACTGTCTAATATTTTCTCAAAAAGGTAATCGCTAATCAACACATGAAGGCCTTGATCATACACACCTCTAGAAAATAAGTAGTATAACTAATGGAGGATGGAACCCATGATTCCCACTAGATGTGGATCTAGGGTCTCATCTATTAAAATTATAATGAACAGCTACACCCAGAGCCAAATGATGCGTCTCTCCCCAACCACATCAAGGCCAGATTGATACAAATCTTTAGGATATGTAGGAACGTGCTCTGGGAATGTAGAAATTTGTTCCACATAATGTTCTTGCTCCAACCACTTGCTCAATTATTTGGTCTTCATGGGGTTAAGTTGATCATCATCACTTGATCCCACATTCAAATTTTTTTCTCTATGTACACCAAAATCAACCTTAATAGCATCATTACTCATTTCTGCAACCAAATAATAACTAGAAGTTGTTTCATAGTTAGATTGAAAATTTGGATCTATGTGGAATGAAAACACTATCAGAATAGGGATCCTAGGTCATTCGACAATATCATATTTCAAAGCACCCACTACCCCCAAAAATGTGCTTGTAGGAAACATGCTAGTCCACCTAAACTACCAAACAATGATTGTGAATCTACAATACATTAAACTTTCGGAAACTTAGTGGTCACCATTCAAACCCATATGTATTTTTTATTGTGGTACCAATTCATAGACCCACATTAACGACTAAGAGATCCACAGATTATGGGGAATATGATCTAACCTTTCTAACATAAGTTGTCACCACACATCCTTTTCCCTAGTCATATATCTCAGATTATAGTCTTCAACACCTATTATGAGACCTTCATCCACATCAGTAGGGGTCTCTCATGTGAGCTACTCCTGCAAAAAAAATATTTTATTTTGGAATTTCTCATGAAGCATTATGGAATGTGAAACATGGGGAAATGAATTGAATCATTCTCTGATATGTTCTACGAATTCTCCCATATGGGTTGTGATTACTACATGTTTTGGAGGGATCCATTCATTATAATCTTCTCCCTATGATTTTCCACTTCCTTGTGAAAAGGGTAACTCAACTGTATCTCAGTAGCCGATTGTTTTGGGGTATAGTTCATGTCTAGTATTACCTTTACATGGTCTGTCATTAGGTGAAAAATGCCATGGGAATTCACTAAATTCATCAACTCTTCCATATACCCTTCCCCCTATTATAGGGACACAAGGAAGTGGAACTCGGCCTTACCAATCCTTGAATGTCCCATACTATTCCGATTGAGGTGGTCCCTTATCCTTACAGGGTCAAGAATATTCCTATTGAAATCATATGGTTTCCATGCCTCAGGGTTGACAACATAATTGATAACATCTTCAGCGCATAACAATATACCAAAAACTTGGTCATAAAATATGTCGAACCCACTTAATGGATAATCTTCCTCCCACATTTACATGACATTGATAATTGGACCCTGTGAAACTTCTCCAAATTCTTCTCTTATAGAAAGAGTGTTCTCTGTAATTATTAGATATGTTTCTACAGCTCTACTACCTCAATCTACTCCATCCCTTCATCTATAATTCTCTCTCAATACCATTATTCCTTGGTATTGAGGTAGATAGATCTCTCCCTCGTTAGATCAAATGGTCTACTACATCATGATTACACCTAGATAGGTAGCCTCCAGGTTCATTTCACAACGATGAGTAATCATTCATATAAGGGTGGATAGGGGAATCTAATTCCCCATATTTCTATCATCATTTTTAACATAACACAGAGTTGACTCATCACCAAGGGGTGTCTATTACGAATAACCTCTGAGTACACCATCAGAGTCAGCCTCTACAGGTATTTGAACGACCAAGAGAACTAGTGTAGAGTTTACTTCTAACAGATTAGTTCACAATTTAATATCACCACCTACACCCATCCACAATAGTAGATGAGATAATCTTAATGTTCCTCGATCCCTATTCTATTATTGGTCAAACCCCTATTTTAAAAACGAAATGGTTGGATTGAAAACTGGTCATCCATCCCAATCATGCTTAGAACTTTTTTCTCCTCCAGCTTGAATTGAAAGCTCCCAAAAATGTTCATAATTACTGTAAATATGTTTTTCTCGGGATGGTAGATGTGATTTAGATACTCATAGAATCCCATGTGCATAGCCACAAAAACTTTTATGAAGTGTAATGGACCGAAAATGCACATGAAAATATTCCCCTCATAGATATGTAGCAGTACAATGTATATATTTTCATGCATGGGGATCCTAATGTTGATTCACTACCCTTTTTTTAGCAGTGATTAAATTATGAATGATCTTGGATGAACCCCCATCTGTGCATATATGACCGGATGTATCCACCATCAAATGTGTGTCGCAATGAACCCATACATCCTGACTATGGTTTGAGGATCCGGCTTTGTAATATACCACAAAACATCCATTGTATCTAATTTATGATCTTCTCATAAGAGTTCTCTTAGCCTCACTAGAAACCTCTCGGATAGGGGCGACCCCTTTTTGGGAATTTCTGGGCCACCCATTCCCCCATTGCAGGATCATACACTGGGATGTTCAGAAAATAACTGAATCACTTCTATAATTGGACATCCTTGTCTCCTAACTATCATAGTAATTTCCTAACACCCAATCCAGAAACACCTTAAAATATGATAGTATGTCCGAATCGTCCCACACAATCTCCATGGGGAGGAACTTGATAAAATTATTCCCAAGGTTAGGGATCCCATAGATCTAATGATGGTCCCATCAGATGATTCTGACATCCATGTAATGAAGATGAAATGTGTTGGACCCTACTCACCATCTTCTTAGTAACACTGACATGATATCCAATGGATGGTAGGCATGGAATTGAAAAACCCATGCAACTTCAGGTATTCCTAATCACCTAAAATATTCCTAGATCTTAGCATGAGATGAACATAACTAGTAGACTCGAACCCATTAATATATAATATTTCCCACTTTTTCCATGTCACAATTATTTATTGATCCTTTATCAAGGATATCCAATGCTTAGTTGATCATTTTTTGATATTTTGGCATGGAAACATCATTTTTTTGGATTCTTATGTTGATGTCGTTGAGACGGTTTTAGATAATGTCAGTTGTGATGGAGGAGTGGTCTCTCAAGATATAGATATTAGGATCCCTCTACCACTGGTACCTCCCTAATGTGACTCTCAACCAATAGGATGTTAAATCCCTAGTAGCTGGAAGAATGAAGACAAAATCCCCCATACCAAAACCATTTAGTGGAATCCTCTTTCATAGTGGGTATACTTTCTGAACTTATGATAGTATCCCGAGTAGATATTTGGGGTTTGAGTGGATTAAAATGAACTTGAAGGTAAAAAGTTTTCATTCCATACAATTCCTTCAAGATGAATCCTCATGTATATCGCATGAATCTTATTGAGTGGCCATCAATTATAAGACATAGAAAATTTTTGGTCTGTAACGCCCCGACCCCAGTTACCTAGAGTCGGTGCCTTATTGCGTATCATTGGCATGATCACAAAAGATCAACTCTCGAAGGATCGATTAGTTTAGTATCCTTGTAAACACTAGATACATTCATAAGTCTTACATTACATCATAAAGTAAAAAAAACTACAACAACATCTTGTCCTCATATCCCCTCATACTACCCTGGCAGGTCATTCATAATATACTTCTTCACATCCTGGAAAAATTAAAACATTGGAAGAGGTGAGCTCATATGCTTAGTAAGGATAACAATATAGTGGAAGCTTTCATAAATAAACACTAACATTTAAGGCAATGTATAACTAAAAAAAAATCCTTTTAAACTTGAATTTCAGCATAATATGGAAAAAATAAAATGAAATAATGCCATTTACTTTTTCAAATGGATATTATACTAGTCAAATAATCACATGCAATATCAATAACCACTTTCATAATGATGGAATGCATAATGCCAGACTATCATAACCATGTAGCCAAGGCCTCGTGCCAAGACTACAAATAAGATTTTGTCAAGGCCTCATGCCAAGACACTAGTTTTTCTCATGAGACCTGCCGATGAATCGAGGAAATATAGTGGGCTCCACCCATATCTTATTATGTCCAATGCATTCATCCTATGAATAGGTTTAGACATATCATAAACCATAACATAATCGTGTAACATAAAACATGCATAAAGGAAACATAATATTTCCACATTTCAATCACAAGATATAAATACATCACACTAGTTTAATAAAAAAATTATCAAAACCATTTTCAATACCAAAATAAAAGATAATTAAAACTTGGTATTTATTTTCATTTAAAAAATGTTATTACTTGTAGAGGATGTTGAAACTCAAATAATGGTCACGGCGGCAGAAAATTCGTTGTCGCTGCATACGTAAGACAAAACATTCCTTTTGTGTTTTAGTAAAAACTCATTGTATAAAAATATTCATTTTGAATAAAAGTAAAAGTCAAAGGGGTTTATACACCGTATAAAGGAATGTTGTGTATAAAACAAAATATGCCACAATGAAAGAAGATTGAGACGATGTCCCTTACATTGATAATTTTTTTAAATAAAATAGATCTATTATGTGTATTCAAAATAAGTACACATAATGAAATTAAAAATACATGATAGGATATAATAATATCATGACATTAATTGAAAGTAGGAGATTAACCCAAAGAACGGAAATTGGGTAAAGAAGTTCCCTTACCTCATGTCCGACATGACTCGATCGTTCTTTAGTCTCCTGAATAATACACTAGAGTAAATTTATCATTTCTTAACAACCTTTTTCAAGTTCATTATTCCTTTTATATCACTTATTACCATTCTATAAACATTATATAATTATTTATATTAATAACGGTCGTTTTGTCGATCTTTGGTACCTAAGTCAAAAATAAACTTCTTATAATTACAAGTTGTTCATGTGGTAAAATATCCATTATATCAAGAATTATATTCATTATGTAGATATCATATATCTCGTACATATCCAGTATATACATTCATTAATAATATTAACCAACATTTAGAGGTAAGAAATGAAATGCACCGTTCATGGAGAAGGTAAGCCGTACGTACGCATGAACGCTGCTTTCATTTCTATTTCATATTTAATGGAATGAAATCATAATGATATAAAGGTATATTATAATTCCAGTTTAATATCATATATAATATCATTTACATCATCCTTTACACATCCCACATATGGCATAAATGATTCAAATCACATTGAGGGGGCGGTAGTCCGCACTTCCTAAAATGAAATTATCGTGTTTACCCATAATGGAAATCATAAACGTATTCCATAAATGAAAAATACAGAAGAATAAGGAGAACATAAAAAACATATATATATAATATATGAAAATATTTTCATAATAATTTCCACCATGAGAGGTGTTAAAAGAATATTGAACAATCATCGTTACATGAGGTACTAATTCGCCACCCACAGAAACAGTATGTTCGTTAACCATTAGAAAAAGGTATGTGTAAGTGTAAATAAAATAATTCACAAGAAAACATCCTATAATATTTTAGATACTTGTTTTGTCACCAAATAAATGAATAAAAAGTGTTTAGGGGGTTGGATAATCAAAATAAAACAAAAGAACCCAAGTGAAGACATTACCTTTAAAATCGGGTAACTCTTTTTGATTTGAGACAAAGGCTTCCTTGGGAAGACATCGGCATAATGTGAGGATTCTAGGAGTAAGAGAGAAAATATGGGAGAGTATTTCGGCATAGTTTGGCCGATCCAAATGGCTTGATGGTGTGAATAAGTTGGTAGAGGTGGGGGCCTTTTATACGAAAAGAGGAGGGGTACTATTTGAATGTCATGAAATGTTACAATATTATGAAGTGATTTTCGGATTTCAAAAGGCCCGCAACTATATATTTCATGGATAAGGTGATAAGGGTTATAAATATTCTCATACAATAGGTTTTTTACAAGTGTAAGACTTATATTTTACATTATCTTTTCATTTTATTTAAATAGTTAATTAATGAGGTTATCGTTGCATCATAATGGTGTTATAAAAAAGTTAATTAATTTAATGTCTAAAAATTATAAAAAAAATCCATGATGTAGGAAATCTATTTATATTTCCAATTAATACTTATAGTCTAAATGTTAACTTACATAACCCCATGGAATAATTGTTTTAGTTAAACAACACATGTTTCTGACAATTTTATTTTTACTTTAAATAAAAAGTTATTAATGTCATTTTCTTACCCAAGTGGCTCCATGGGGTCCCCAAGCTGACCCATGGATTGTATGTGTCGTCCATGACTCATCCAATATGTGTAGGACAAGTCTCAATATATTTTAATATTTTAATAATATCATTTTTAACTTAAATTTCACTAATTACCTTTAATCGCGATTAATAGAACTTAAACGTTACTATTCACAAAAATTATTTTAATCCCATTGAACCACATTTTACATCCTAATGACAATGATGTATGTTGGATTTATGAAAATAGAATCACAAAACTGGTAAAGGTTCATTTAAATGAAAAATTTGTTTATTTAACTACCACTTAGTGGTTTCACTATTCATCAAAAATTGACGTTTTTCAGAAAAATACCAAATATTTAACCTAAGATATATTTGATATTACTAATTAAAAAATGATGTATATTTTAAAAAATTAAAAACCTATAAGTTGAATTAATTAATTTAATATTTAATTCCCATTGTCACAACAAATAGCGTGTTTTTAAGAAAGAATATCAATCAAAATATTGACAATTGTCTATGTCCAATTTCAAAGTGAAATTATTTCTAATGACCACCGTTGGATAAAATGGTAAAATAATATTCTAATTACACTTTAGAACCACTGAATTGTATAATTTATCACTATAAATTATTTTGAATAAAAATGTTGTTTTAAAGTATTTTTAACTATTCATCAAAAATTGGAAGTTCTCAGAAAAATAAAAACAAATTCAACATAGGCTAATTTCGATATTCCGAATCCAAAAATGAGGTCCATTTCAAAATATAAAATTTATATAATTTCAAAAGGTGGGTATTAATATACATAACTGCTAGTTTTATTGGTCACGGTGTGTTAGAACTCGAGGTTGCGTACAATACACGCTGCTATATTATTCAATGAGGAGCGTACCATGGATGCTTGGGGTGTTACATTCTCCAATACTTCAATAAATTGTGTCCTTTCAATTTAAAAGTTTTCTTTGAAAATAAAACGTTTAAAATAGAAAATACCATAGTGGAAAACCCTCATCAGAAATAAGGTTAATAAATATATAACATTAAAATAATGAAACAGAAGTACAAAGGTCACATGAGATAGAACATACTAGGATTATATGAAAATATGCATATGGAGGAGAAAAAAACATCATGTTTTGATGGAGAGTTGTAGAAAACAGGATTAGGAGAATGTTTACTACAAGAAAGTCACAAACTTGTGATTGGTTAAACGGTCATTGATTCCCCAATTGGAAAAGATAACCGTCAAAATATTTGATTAAAGTTACCATTCATAATGTTGAGGAATTTATTTAGGAGATTTACTAAGAACGTAAGGAAATATACTTACTTGTCATGTAGACTTTCATTCTTTAATAAATTTTTACCACAAACCCATCTTTCACTCCAAAAGGTAATATAACTCAAAAATATTATATTTATCCTAATCGTACATGGTTAAAAATATTAACCCATACCATTTAGATTAGGAAAACTATTTTGTAATATCCAGGAACTTCCTGTAGTCTAGTGGTAGGTAATAAAGGCCTATCGCACTATGGTTGTGGGTTCGATTCCTGCAGCTTTGTCTGATGCGACGATTTATCCCCCAACCTGCAGGTTTTCCTTTTCCTAAAACTATAGTATTATAATATTCCAAAACATAATCTTCATAAAATCTTTTAACCTTAATAAATACTATCCAAAGTTCGACTTAATCCATTCCAACTTTATAGTTATCCAAAATACCTCCGTCCAGACATTCCCTAAAAGGTCTCTAAATTCCTAAATCAATTGTATCATCAGATTCCTCAAACAAAGTAATGTTTCTCTTATTGGCACATATAAAATTTATTACCTTAATCTTATTAAAATATTAATGAAAACAACAATTACTTCAGTACAATCATTATATATATCACATTATTCTTATAAACAGAATATAATCTTTGAGTCCAAAAGCACCAATACATTAATTATTCCACTTCAACTGTAGTCACAACATAAGATTGTCCTTGATCCCTTGGCCTTTTCTGAGGTAATTTTTTCTGGCGATTAGGACATTCATTTAAATAATACCCCATTTCTCTATAATTGTAGAATTCAACATTGATAGCCTCTTTCTTTCCCTTGCTATCACGAGCCTGGTGACCTTTTTCTACACATTTATAACAAACTCCCATTCCTTTTAGGCAACTACCGGGGTGATTCTTCCCACAATTATCGAATAATGAAAAATCCTTCTTTCAATTTTTCCCTTTATCTGTCTCTTATTCCACCGTCCTCTTCTTCTCTTGATTTACTTTGTTGTCATAAGACATAGAGAATTCCTTTTCTATCTTGACAGCACACGAGACTATATCTTCGTACGTTGAGAAATATTGTGATACTAAATCTCAACGGAGAAATGGTTTTAACCCATAAAAGAAATGGTCAATATTAATTCTTGGGTTACGTATATAATCCGTAGCATGTCTCGCTATCCTTGTAAAGTTAGACTCATTGTTTGCGACATTCTCATCCTCCTTTTGCCTCAGACTCAGAAATTTCCTTTCCATATCTGCTCGATGGTCAGGTGGAAAGTATTTTTCTAAGAAAATTTCCTTAAACTAACTCCATTACATACATGATACTTCTTCATCTTCCTTTGTTTTTTGAATTAGCGACCACCATTGATCGGCATCTCCAGTGAGGCGGTAAACTGCCATGACAACTTTCTCCCTTTCGCTACTCCCAAAGGCGTGGAATATTTTTCTCTAAGGAGTTTATCCATAGCTTAACTACTAATGGATTTGTACATCCATTAAATGTTGGAGGTTGTTGCCTCATGAAGAGGTCTAACATTGATTCTCCATGTTGCGGATCAGGGTTCTCCATACGAGTAAGGTTATTATTAATAACATTAGTTAGTTGTCACAGTATGGTGATAAGCTAATCATAACCAATTGTATCACCAGATCCACTATAATTATTTTTAGCAGGAGGTCAATCCCTACATGGATTGCGTGCATTGATACGGTTTCCATTTCTACCATTAGGCTCCATTTCTAAACAATGGCATAAACTAGATTAGTTTATGAATCCAAATACATAATTACAAACATGAAAAAAAACTTTACATAAAATGAACTATTTATTGATATAATCCATAATCATAAAAATGTTTTATTTGAGGAAGTATATACTCATAAACCTTCATAGTGGTTTGTAACGAAAACGATATTTATATTAACCATATCCCCCAGTAGTGTTGAATCCAAGAGTACAACAAGGCCCGTTTTTGTGCACAAGTTCCCCTTCGAGTCTAGCTCAAAGAGGTGTTTTCAGGTTTTACCCCTAGGTACATCTGCGCCAGAGCCGCCTCTACCTGCTCGTATCAAGACAGGGATGTATTTCTCGGGAAACTAACAAAATCACTATAATACCAAAATTCTAGGAAGTTCTTCTATACTAATCCTCAAATTTTATATTAGATCTATGTGCCCTAATCAGAGTTTATCTAAATCTAGCGTCCAAAGTTAGTACTAAACTGTCTCTGATACCAATTATAACGCCCTGACCCTGGTTACCCAGAGTCAGTGCATTGTTGCGTAACATTTTCATGATCACAAAAGATCATGTATCGAAAGACTAATTAGTTTAGTAGCCTTGGAAACACTAGATACATTTATAAGTCTTTCATTACATCATAATGTAAAACAAAACTACTACAACATCTTGTCTTCATATCCCCTCATACTATCCCTGCAGGTCATTCATAATATACTTCTTCACATCTGGGAAAAATTAAAACATTGGAAGGGGTGAGCTCATATGCTCAGTAAGGATAACAACATAGCGGTAGATTTCATAAATGAACATTAACATTTAGGGCAATGTATAACTAAAACAAAATCCTTTTAAACATGAACTTTAGCATAATATGGAAAAAATAAAATGAAATAATTCCATTTACATATTCACATGGATATTCTAGTAGTCGAATAATCACATGAAATATCAATAACCACTTTCATAATGATTGAATGAATAATGCTAGACTACCATAACCACATAGCCAAGGCCTCGTGCGAAGACTAAAAATAACATTTTGTCAAGGCCTCGTGCCAAGACACTAGTTTTTCTCATGAGACCTGTCGATGCATCGAGGAGTTATAGACGGCTCCACCCGTCACTTATTAAGTCCAATGCATTCCTCATATGAATTGGTTTAAACATATCATAAACCATAACAGAATCGTATCACATAAAAAATGCATAAAGGAAACATAACATTTCCACATTTCAATCACAAGGTATAAATACAACACATTGATATAATAAAAACATTATCAAAACCATTTTAAATTCCAAAATAAAATATAATTAAAACATGGTATTTATTTTCATTTAAAAAAAGTTATGGCTTGTAGAGGAAGATGAAACTCAAATAATGGTCACGGCGGCGGGGAAGACGTTCTCGCCCCATACGTAAGACAAAACATTAATTTTTTCTTTTAGTAAAATCTCTTCGTATAAAAACAATCCTTTTGAATAAAAGTAAAAGTCAAAGGGCATTATACACTGTATAATGGAAAGTTGTGTATAAAACAAAATATGCCTTAATGAAAGGAGATTGGGACGAAGTCCCTTACAAAGAGAATTTTTTAAATAAAATGGATATATTTTGTGTATTCACTATAATTACACATAATTAATGCACAAATACATGATAGGACATAGTAAGATCATCACATAATTTGAAAGTCAGATATTAACCCAAAGAACGGAAATTGGGTTAAGACGTTCCCTTACCTCGTGTCCGACTTGACTCGATCGTTCTTTAGTCTCCTGAATAATAAACTAGAGTTAATTTGTACTTGCTTAAGATCCTTTTTAATGTTAATTATTCCTTTTATATTACTTATTACGATGTTATGAACATTATTTAACTATTTATGTTAATAATTGTTGTTTTGTTGATCATTGTTACTTGAGTCGAAAATAAAATTCTTATAATTACTAGTTGTTCATGTTGTAAAATATCCATTATATCCAGAATTATATTAATGATGTAGTTATAATATATATCATACATATCCAGTGTATACATTCATTTATAATATTACATAAAATTTAGAGGTATGAAATGAAATGCACCGTTCACGGAGACGGTAAACCGTACGTACGCATGAACACTACTTTCATTTGTATTTCATATTTAATGAAATTAAATCATATTGATATAAAGGTATATTATAATTCCAGTATAATATCATATATAATATCATTTACTCCCTCCTTTACACGTCCCATATATGGCGTTATCGATTCAAATCACTTTGAGGGGGCTGTAGTTCGCACTCCCTAAAATGAAATTATCGCATTAACCCATAATGGAAATCATAAAGGTATGCCATAAATGAAAAATAAAAAAGTATAAGTAGAAGATAAACATAATATATATATCTTATATTAAAATAGTGTCATCATAATGGACAACATGAGAGGTGTTAAAATAATATTGAACAATCATCGTTTCGTGAGGCAGTAATTCGTCACCCAAAGAAAAAGTATGTTTTTTGACCATTAAGAATAGGTATGTGTAAGTGTAAATAAAATAATTCACAAGAAAACATCCTATAATATTTTAGATACTTTTTTTGTTACAAAATAAATGAATAAAAAGGGTTTAGGGGGTTGGAGAATCAAAATAAAACAATAGAACCCAAGTGAAGACATTACCTTTAAAATCGGGTAACTCTTTTTGATTTGATCCAAAGGCTTCCTTGGGAAGACTTCGGCCCAATGTGAGGATTCTAGGAGTAAGATAAAGAAGTTAGGAGAGTATTTGGGAAGATTTTGACTGATCCAAATGGCTTGAACGTTTGAATACGTTGGTTGAGGTGGAAGCCTTTTATAAGAGGAGACGAGGGGTACTATTGGAAATTCATGAAATGTTACATTATTATGAGGTGATTTTCAGATTTAAAAGGTCCCACATTTATATATTTCTAGAATAAGGTGATAAGGGTTCTAAATATACTCATACAATATGTTTTTGACAAGTGTAAGTCTTATATGTTACATTATCTTTTCATTTTATTTAAATCGTTAATTAATGAGGTAATCATCACATCATCATGGTGTTATAAAATATTTAATATTTTTAATGTCTAAAAATTATAAAAATAATACCAAGATGTAGGAAATCGTTTTATCTTTCCAATGAATATTTATAGTCTAAAAGGTAACTTATATAACCCCATGTAATAATTGTTTTTGTTAAACAACACATGTTTGTGACAATTTTATTTTTACTTCAAATAAAAAGTTATTAATGTCATTTTCTAACCCATGCGGCTCCATGGGGTCCCCATGTTGACCCATGGATTGTCTTGGTCGGCCATTACTCATCAAATAAGTGTAGGACAAGTTTCATGATATTTTCATATTTTTATAATAACATTTTTACCTTAAATTTCACTAATTATCTTTATTCACGATTAATAGAACTTAAAAGTTACTATTCAGCAAAAATTATTTTAATCGCATTGAACCAAATATTACTTCTTAATGACAATTAAGTATGTCGTATTTGTGAAAATCAAATCCCAGAAATGGTTATGTTTCATTTAAATGAAAAATCAGTTTTTTAACTACCACTTAGTGGTTTCACTATTCATCAAAAATTGATGTTTTTCAGAAAAATACCAAAAATTAAACCGAATATATATTTGATATTCCTAATTAAAAAATGATGTCTGTTTTAAATATTTCAAAACATAATATTTGAATTAATTAATTTAATAATTAATTCCCACTATCACAACAAATAGAGTGTTTTTAAGAAACAATACCAATCAAAAGATTGACAGTTGTTTCTGTCCAATTTCAAAGTGAAATTAATTTAATGGCCCCCATTGGATAAAATGGTAAAAATATATTCTAATTAAACTTTAAAACCACTCAATTGTATAATTTAGCAGTATAAATTATTTTGATTAAAAAAGTGGTTTTTATGTTTTTTTCACTATTCATCAAAAATTGGATGTTCTCAGAAAAATACCAAAAACTCAACATAGGATAATTTCGATATTCCGAATCCAAAAATGAAGTCCATTTTGATATATAAAATTTAAATATTTTCAAAAATTGGGTATTACTATTCATAACTACTACTTTTATTGGTCGCGGTGTGTTAGAACTCGAGGTTGCGTACAACACACTTTGCTCTTTTATTCAAAGAGGAGAATACCATGGATGATTGGGGTGTTACATGGTGTCTTTCTCGTGAAGTCCATTGGTGAATCTTGTTCATAGAACAGTAGGAAAAAATACCCAAGGTAAATTATGTGTTTCATAAATAATCAATGGATAACAATGTATGGTTTGCTAATAAGACATTGAAAATCTAGGGTCCAATATTTCTGATTCACAATGAATGTGTTCATGGAGAAAAAATAGAAGAGGAAATAATATTCATAAAGGCCTATACTACATCTCGCATCATGATCCATGAATCATGATCTATCTTCATGATTGGATATGATTTTTAAAATTATCCCTCAGAATATGAACCTCAATTTCATTCGGCTCCCATTCATAATGGCAGAATTTTTTGTCATTGAAATATATTAAATGTAGTTAATAGTGATGTTAAGAACAATTTGGAAGCATTTACATGCTTGGGAAGACCCAAAAAACCAGTTTAAGGGTCTACCAGGAGAATCTACTTCGTGGAGATCCCCTCCCCACCGTGAATCTGTGAGGAACGAACCCTACTCTCTGCAACTCCAACGGAGCTGCACACCCATGATGAAAGTTGAATGGCGGCTTTGGATTCTGATAAATCCATGTTGATTCATGATGGCAATATTTACATCATGAAAAGTTTTCTATAATCCCGGGACCCATTTTCCTATAAACACTTTTCTCATTTAACCTCAAAATGCATGACGATCCCGACATTTCAAAATTCATTCTCCCAATTTGTGCAGCACCTAAGCACAACAAACCCAATAGAAAGTGATAATCCATGGTACTGGAGCATCAGAAATACCCAATTACCTTTTTTCATAACTACTTCCATCATAGTTGGGGATGTTTTTCTCTATGGAATATGTATCTTATTGAGGAAAAATTACCCTTGGGGGACTTCTGGATTCAAGGAGTATTATTCCTTCTCAAATAACTATGTTACCAAGTTGTGGATTCATGTTAAGATAGGGTCACCGTTTTTCATAAATAACATCCCTTTAGGAATTCCTTGACCATCATGAATCACTCGAGCTTCATAATGAACCTCTGTTTGAGGCCCCCTTCTTCATGAATCCCTTATTCTAGGCCTCACTGTGTTCCTCTCGTCAACTAAAATCTCAATTCGAAGTTTTCATGATCCAAGCCTCTACAACCCTCTAGGATTAGTTTATATACACTCTATGTCATTATTTAACCAACTTTATACATTCATTTGTACCACAACACTCCATATGAGTACCATGAATCTTATTAACCAAAAACCATTATTATACTATGCTAATGACTATTTATTTCAATCATAAGTACAATAATGTGGACCTCGTGAGCGATAATTACTCCTCAAAATTCAATCATTGAATTGTTAAATCCATGCCCCTCCCAAGGGTTTATGTGTAATGAATTTTTGTGCCCAATGGGTGAGGAGGGGTTCCCCTAGGTCTAAGTTGTAGGAATAAAAACTAACCAACACCAGCTTACTCAAAATATGATGTTAAAATGTGATCTCACCCGATGAAGAATGACTTGGACCTCCCCATGTATGTGTGATAAGTAATGAGGTCCACCTAACATGGAATAACATCTTACACACAAGATCAGATAGGGGATGTGAACATCAAACCTCTCACATCCCACACTATTAATATTCCAACTCTCTCCCTCTTTTATTCATCCCCCTATGTTACTCGAGATATTTCCATTTGTAATCCCCATCACACAATTAATAGGATTCTCAATGTATAAATTACAAGGAATTAGATCATACTTACATGGAATGAGATCGCCCCCAAATAGAATGATGTCCTCCATGAGCAGCATAATTTCATAATCCCCACACCATCTCTCATTGACGCTTCTTCCACAACATGAGGGTCAGGTTTGCTACATCCTATTTTTTTTCACACTAATCATAACATACAATGGTAATGATTATAGTAACTTCCATGAAACATGTGCAATCCAAAAATAGGAATCCCACATGTATTAAGCACCAATATTCATTTTCCAATGTGGTACATCCATGTGTGTCCCACAATGATTCCATGTCTCCATCTTGGATGCTCCTATGTTTAATCCTCAACTATATGCTCCACGACCAGGAGCCACCTCCTTAGGTGTAATCCCCGAGACCACTCCAAAACCACCTGTAATTTGATTCCCAATTAACAGTGTTATGTATGAATCCTCATCGAGGTTCAATCCCAACACCCCCATAAATCCATCCATTACATCACTTCTACCCCAACACTTCATCAACATACATCCCAATTTCACCTAGGCCTCCACATGTTAGGTAGATAATTAAATCCACTAGACTTATTCCTACACATACCCCCCAATGACACCATCGTCGCTCCTAGAATCACTCGGGTAGATCCCATGAGCAATCCCCACACACAACAACCCAGATAGAACCTCTTGGGAAGGAAATAAACCATGTATAATCCCTACATCATACATCGATCTACGTGGATTCTGACCCCTTTCCTCTAAACATGGTGTGTATGAAACCTAAATCCTGACCAATAGAAAACCCTAGTGTCCCCCTCATAGGGGTCCACCACTCTAATCCACTACTATTGGTGTCCATATCATCTTTCATAGTGTGAAACCTTCCATTTCTAGGTTACACCTCCTAGCTCCACCTACATAGCTGTTCTGACCAATGAATCTGGTAAACCATTCAGGCACTCCCTCCTGGGGATTCACCTTATTAATCAACCACCACCAATATTTCTAATAAACCTATCCCCATCTTTTAATGATGATAAACTAAAAACCTATTACACTACAACATTTGGTTAATCATGGGATGCCTGTAGAATACCTCAAAAGATATGCCTTTTGAATCAGATACCCTTGGACTAACATGGTATGCCTTGAGTTTGGTGATCGAGTTAACTCCACAAGATTCTCTCTTATGAGTAAGAATATAGGAGCCCGATGTTCTAGTGTCCAAACATTCATTTGATTTCCAACATGGATACTCCCTTGATTGATAGTTTATGCCCTATCCAGACCCATTGGAATGTCTAGATATAAGCAATGTAATTAATCAGTATCCACAAAGAGATTGAATGAGGAATGATTTTTATGAACATGACATAATCAATGAGGTAGACTCGTACTAGAATATGATTTGTTAGGAGGAATCCATGGATGGAAGACCTGGAATCCAATCAACCCATTTTGGACAAGGAGAAAACATCATTGAGGATGTGTTGAATGTCACCCACAATTTGAAAGAGGGAATGCAGGGTAACAATGAAGTGATAATGGTGCACCAACACTCACAGTAGTGTTCCCAAGACAGAGGAATAGTAAAATGATACATTTTAAGTATGTGATTTATCCATTTTCATGACAATTGTTATTTTGTGAGAGCCACCACTATACAATTATCAAAATATACTATTATTGGATCTTTTCTATTAGGTAGAACATCTTGCTATTAGATGAAACTTTACATCCATTCTTTCTCTTTAGCTACCTCATAATCCACAATGTACATAGAATCTTGTAATTCATCTATGAACATGACCTACATTGATCTCTTGTAGATCACAATACCTCTATTCAATGTGATGATGTCTCTAATTTATAACATCTTCACATCCTGATCAGTTTCTAAACTATAATATTTATATCCTCTAATTATTTTTCCTCTTCTCCTCCATAAAAAAAGTACACATCCTTAGTATACATAAGAATATCCTTTACTTCCATCCAATAGTGTTCAGCTGGGCCATCTTGATTAAATACAACTATACATAATTCATATACAAAATTTATTATAGTTTGTAACAAAAAATACATGACTAATCGAATAAATGATTAATATGAATTCCTTGTTATTCTATTTCATTGATCATGTTTTAAGGACATGTTTCCCTAAAAAGATGAATTCTATGTGAATTAAGAAACAATACCCTCTTGGATTGTTATATATTAGATATCTTTAGAATATTTTTGATATATGTACTTTGAATTAGTCCTAAGAACATCTTGGATCTACCAAGATGGATCATGGACTTAATTATATATGATTCATCACCCATGTTCTTCATAGTTTATAATTTATTTTACCACTGTTTAATAGACTGTACAAATAGTATTTCATTCCCAATAAATAATTTTTCATCAATGTATTCTATTAATAAATCAACGAAACTCCAACTATACCTTTTGAGGTCCAAAGGATTACAATAATTCATTATGAAAACAAATTCTGTAATTGATTTATAAAAATGAATTCTCCATGTAATAGATTCATAATTTCATCCATAAATATATATTTTTTTAATTATCAATTTTATTTGGAATCTTTTAGAGTAAAAATTTATTTGGGTTGTATTATATAGAAATATTCCAAAGGGTTCCCATTATGTGAGGCTGTTTTTAAATACATTTTAAATTCTCATATTCATGGTAAGATGTAAAATAATGTAGAGTTATGATGGATTTCAGCATTTAAACTTGTGAAAAGGTTTTATCATAGACAATTCCTCGATGTTGCTTAAACCTTGTTTACACATGTTGCGACTTATAGTACTAACTTATCATTCAATTTCTTGTTTCTTCTTGAATACCAATTTGAAACCAACGTGCTTTATATACACTATAGTATCTTAAAGAAATATAGATATTTTTTCCTACAATGAATCCATCTCAGAATTCATGGGTTCTTTCAACCTTTAAAAATATGTGCCCCATTGAATTTAATTATCGGTTATATGATCATTACTATAATATAATACTGAGTTACCATCCCCAAGGACTAGAAAATCATACCTATCTAACTCTCTATCATCTCTTTCACTTATATGTGGTACATCTATATCTGGAATAGTTTCTTCTTTAATGGGAAATTTTGGAATCTATTCATGTTCCAACTCGTGTTCACCATAGGGTTCAACATCATCAAATTTTATCTCTCCCCCACAATATATTTTAGATATGTTCTCTATATAAAGAAATATTCCATATATTTCTACAATTTTATTTTTATAAGGGTTAATTTTGTTAATATCCTATCATTTACATAGGGTACCTTATAGCACTACACATTGTGCCTTGGTGTGAATGTTTGTTAACTAAATAGGCCTTATAAAATGCTTCATGACCCCAAAGATGTAAATTTGACAGCATGGCTTTTCTTATAATTCAAAATTCATATGAAATATCTTTTATCAATTCATTCGTAAGGGATGTGTGAACACTTAGTTCATTCAATTTTGTACCCAATCATGTAATGTAAGGAATTTTTTAATTAAATATTTGGTTTAGGGATTGTAATTAATAATTAATTAATTTTTTCTTATTCTTTATTTTAAAATTGTTGTTAATATTATGTGGATGTTACATAATTAATTAACCATATTATTTAAAATGAAATTATGCTTAATTAATTTATTTGATTCCCATATCTACACATTAATTAATTTAATTGTGTGATTGTGATCTTTCATCAATAAAATAAATAATTACATAGATAATAATAATTAATTAATTAGATGGCCTACTCATTAGAATTTTATAATCGTTCACATAATTACTGAGAATTGAGTCAAAATTCGACTGAGGGGAAATAACACATGTTACTAGTCTTGTCATGAGATACATAATATCACCTTTCAAAATATGTAACACCTTATTCGATACTATTTGGGTTGTATCTTTAACTACATCCACAAACCTTGTGAAACTCCATTAACTATAAATATTTATAACTCACTTATAGGTTAGGGGAATGAAATGATTGGATAAGGGGGGATTACATAAATATCCTGGGACACACATGACCTATATTATAATGGAGTGACTTATGATTCATAGGCTTTCATATTTAATTTAATAATAAATAATTGTGATCCCTTGCATTATATTGAATTAATTAAATTCCAATTCATACAATAGACATGTTCATGACATTGAAAATTCATAAATGAAATGTTTATATTAAAATAAATCTATAATATTCATTTCCTAATTCATTCTATATTTTTAAGATAAACTTGCCTCCATTAATTATTTAATTTATTAATTAAATATATTTCATCTTTTTATCCATCCGAATTGATTTTGAAGATACCCATCATTAATAGAATTCAAAGAAAATAAATAGGATAACTATTAGTTATAAATTTATTTCAATTAGTTAAATGATAATTACAATTATTTAAATCATTAATTAAAATTTTAAACACTATAGGATTCAATAAATAAATAATTGATTTAATGGTGCAATTTTCAATTTCGTGTAATTTATTTCTTCCATTAATTGGGAGAATACACAATGTGTACAATACAACTACATGGTGTGTATGTTGGTTTCCATGTATCATGGTTCCGTGCTTGGGTCTTCAATGTGTTACCTCATCCAGACTACATGACAGGTATATGGTAGCTACACATTGTGTATCTACATTAAGTGTGACATGATGGACCAATCAACACATAATGTATAATCAATTCACCGTGGATAATTAAATGCGTTGCTATACCAGGTAAATTATGCAATTGTACACGACACGTTCTCTTGTTACACACCATGTAACCCAATTTTATAGGGAGAAAATCAGCAATTCTGAATCGAATCACTAGTCATTCATCAAATGTTTTTAAAAATTTATCAAAATAATACACTAAAAATATTATTAATATATTGATAAGATGTTAATTCAAATATGATTAAATAAAAAACAATATGAAACAATAAATTCAACCAAATTTTTATATATTTCAAAAATCATATAAATCGATATAAACAAAAATGTGACTGATCTGATACAACTTTTTATTTTCGAGGTCAATAGATGTTTGTAGTGGTGGGTGATATATTAAAATTTATCTAAAAAATTCAATACCTGAAACCAAGAGTGTGGATCCTTCACATCCAATTAATAAAAAATTTATATAATATCAAAAGAAATGATTACATTTCCTTGAGTAACATTCTTCATTAATAACGTTGATGATCAAAAAAAGACTATTTCTAATTGGTTTCATGTCATTGTGGTGATCCATGGATATAATATCTCTAGTGGTGGACCACATGTGATCCTTTTATCGATATGTAATGGAAATCTATGTCAAGGATATGGCATTGGAAGTTTATTTTCATATTTTACTCATGTAGATCACTCGTTCGCGGATCTTGAATGGATCTCTCTTATGTTTATCATTATTATAAGGAAGAAGGAAAACAGATTCAAGAGATAATTAATTGTGCACAAGAATTCTATATTCTCAACATTCACTATAATAAAATATAGAAATAAAAATATATTTATAAAGATATGGTTAAGCTAAAAATATTGTTTAATTGCTATTAAACCATTAAATAACACATAATATTTATAATAATCTATTTTCCATGTAATAATAATAATATTTTTTTATAGTGAACTAACTTATGCAACAACATATATTATTTAAGAGTCCTATTGATTAATATTTATCATCGATCATGAACTTGGATTTTTGAACTCCATCATTTAGTGAATGGATGAATAAATATTTTATTCATAAATATATATTTGATACACATTCAAGATAATATAAATTTATTAAAATATTCAATAAATAACATAAATATTTTATTCACAATCTAGTAAATAAATATTTTATATAAATTCACATAATCAAATAAATTTTATATTAAACAAATAATTATTTCTTACCTTCTGAATATTAGTTATCAATAAAAATTAAATAATATTATTCCTCAATAATGAAAATCATATTTATTATGATAATTTAATTAAAATAGAATTTTGTTATTATAATTGAAAAAATGAAGCATGTGATCCTATTAGATTCATTCGTATTGGATTTTGGAGTGTTTCACTAATGTCTAGGTTTACTATATAGAAATGTGTGAAGGAACCCAAGAGAAAGAATATTATTCTGCAGTGGTGATAACCACCTATGAATGCTCATTATTCAATATAATCCATTTATCTATATATTTAATCATGGATGTTACACATTTATATCAAAAACTTATATGCTCAAAATCCCTTCATTAGTCTATATGAAAGAAACATCTAATTATAACATGGCCATGTAATTTTGGGAAACAATTATATTCCAACTAAAGGGATGATATATAAGCTTTGATAATGATGGAAGGGATATTTACTTCCTCAGATTATCCATTAATGACATGTTAATCATGATGTACCCAACATACCCTTCATCCGACCAATATATTTTGTGATGGTTTGGGTCAATAAATCTATGTGTGGGAGTAATGAAATTAATCCATTATAATATTAATACATACCAAAAATGATACACACCAAAAGATAG
The DNA here is from genome assembly GCA_963277665.1 of Viscum album. Lineage (NCBI taxonomy): Eukaryota > Viridiplantae > Streptophyta > Magnoliopsida > Santalales > Viscaceae > Viscum > Viscum album. Next base: position 875,966,081 of record OY728155.1, on the reverse strand, counting down.
AATTATCAGATGACACTAGAACATGCATTGTTCTTATTAGTAGGTCTGTTATCACAATCTCCGTTCTTGTAAATTCAGTAGTATGAACATCCTAAGTAGAGGCCTGATCCACATATGAGTGCTTTCACATGACATTCTATGTACTATGTTCCCCATCATATCATATTATCCAACCAAAAACAATATTTAATAATATTTTCTTATCGCATCAATATTCTTATCAAAAGGGGGAACATATATGACATTATCAATGTGAGATATAATGAAGAACATTATTACTTTAGAGTCATGAAAAACAATTAAAAATATGTAATAAGTTGTATTATTTATATTGAATATATCAATTTTATATGTAATAAATGTACAAATAGTTCGACCTATGACACTAAATCAAATATTATTATTTATTTGTTTCTTAACTTTTTTAGTATACATTGACTATTATGAATATTTTTCTAAAATAATATAATTCATATTGGTTTTTCTTTTTATTGTTTGGTATTCGAATAATATACATAAAGTGATCAAAGAAGTAATCACTATTCTATTCATCTTGTTTTTATACTTAATATTGTCTTTTTATATGAGTTTTGATAATTATTATTTGAAATAAAAATAGTTCATGAATTTAGTTCATTAGGGACCACTATTTCAAATTGGATTGAGAAAAAAATGAATGTGTGAATGTTTGTGTAGATATATTTTATAATAGTGAATACATGTTTTTTTAATCTATTAATTATAATTATAAATTTTTGTAAGAACAATGTGTCATGATATATGAGGGATGGTTATATTTTATCAATAAATTATATATTAATTTATATGATAATCATAACCAGAACTACCAATGATTTTTAAAAGGTTAGTTTCATTTAACTGTTATAATTTTAACAAATATATTATATTTTTTCATTCGTAACACTTTATCTTGTATGATATTTTTGATGTTTTTATATATACATCAAATAAATTGAATCAACTTCAAAATTTACATGTATAATATTTTTAATGATCGAATAATATGATGATTTCCACTCATTATATATATATATAAGGTTATGAATGTTTTTAAGGAAATTTATTTCCCCTTGTTCTATTTCTTTTTTTCTATTTATTCTATCCACACACTGTGTTTACATATATGGAGTTATATATTTTTCAATATTAAAAAAATATCATTCATTTATTATTTTACAAAAAATTGATGTATAAATACTTCTATATTATGTCTTTTATAATGTACTTAAAAATCTGTTTTATAAAATATATCATTGAAAGACAAATTTATTCTATATTTTAGAAGGATTTTATCCCAAATTTTTATAAAACAATTTTGTAGGTATCAATTTATAGGAAAATTGTATTTGGGGCTCCTTATAATAAACATTTAAAGGATAAAAAGAAATGTTAATGTTGTATTTTCCACTAGTAGAAAAAAATTTTATTAATTTTTTATCACGAAGAAGAAAAATTATGATTCGATTGGGAAGATAAATATTATTCATGGGATTTACAATCGAAAGTTTTAAATGTTCAAATATCAAATACTATGGATTCTACAAGAGAAATTTCCTCAAAAGAATTGTAAGATCAAAAAAACATATCAATTCGAAGGACACTAGCACAAAAAATGAAATTATGTTAAATATATATATTAATTTTCATTAGTGTCTATTTCATTATGAAATTTTTTGTTCATATGTCTATTTTTTTCTTGTGAGTTATCGTCATCAAAATAGAAAAAAAAATCAAAGACTTTCCATGTTGGTTATCTGAAAAACCGATGTCTAATATCTATAAGATTCATTTTTTGCATTGATTACCAGAATAAATGATGTTAAAAAGAATAAAAATTATTTATTTGAAGTAATATGTATTTAACCAATGTTAATAATAGTAGCTACACCATTGGATGAATTAATGTCACATAAAAAACCAATGTTAAATTCAAAAAATAAATTAAGAAATATTTTTTCTATTAATGAATTTTGTAGTGTGATGGTCAGAGGTAATATGGCCTAAATGCCATTAAATATTCTGAAAATAATATTTTTATGAATATTATCATTGTTATTGTACATATGTACAATAAATGCAATAATACACGCATTACTGTGGTGTGGTTATCCTACAATAGTACCAAATAAACTCTTCCTTACACAGATTTGATCTGAAGTTTGATTCTTATTAGTTGATATTTTGTTTATTCATTAATTGGTAATTCTTAAATATTGAGTGAATTATTAATTAAAAATGAATAATTATTAATAATTGATAAATTATTATAATAATTTAATTATTATTGTTTGCAATATTATAATAAATAAATAATAAAATTACTATGACAAATTAAAAATAATAATTATGTTATTATTATTTATTCCTAATAGTTATGTTATTACTAATGATACCATTATTATTATTTTTATTAATAATTTAAAATTTGATAATAATTATTTATATAATTAAATATTGTTAGAAACACTAATACTTTATGTATTATTCATTATTGCAATATGTTTATTATATTACTAAATTATTGTAAAATTCATTATAAAATATCACATTATTAATTATCAGTTATTTTATAATATTAATAATATTATATTATACGATTTGTTATTTATAAGTATTAGTTATTATTAATTACATCAATATTATTCATTAATTTTATTTAAATTCTAAACAAAATAATATTTATAAGAATGTATAATTATTAATATATTATCATTCAAATATTGATAAAGACTACATGAATCACACACTATACATTCTTAATGTATTTCAAGGGTCATTCCTTTATAAAATGATGATTTTAATGTGATTTTAAATGATATTTTAAAATAAAATTCAATGAAAAGTAATTTCAGATATATTTAAAAAATTAATATTGTTTAAAATGATAACCTCATTAACTCTATATATCTTAGTATAAATATATATAACATAGTACCATTAAAATATTATTTTTAGAATACCAATTTAAAAAACCCCATTGATTTTATAAATTTTATTACAATTAAAATAAATATATTATATGTGTTTATATAGAAGGATAGATAATATGAAAAATTAAGCATTATATTATATGTTTTTATTTAGATAGTAAGATTACACTATTGATAATAATTATTATTTTACCATACCCGATTGGATTAAATTTGATTGTTGTAGTGGTTTATCAGGTTTTTCATAAGGTTTACATAGTGAATTAAAAAAAAATTATTAATTATTAATACATTAACTATATTTTTTTGAAGGATAATACAATTTTAAAACAGATTTATTTTACTTGGAACAAATTTAGTTTAAACATATAAATAATTTTATAAAATTTAAAATTGAAAACTAGTCTTTATATGAGTAAAGGTTCATAAATGATTATTCCAAAATATAATAGGGTGATTGTAGGTTAATACATTTAGATGTTAAACGGATTTAGCTTGGGAAATATAAAATAGATTAGGATTCATGTTCTCCAAATTTCATGTATACACAACGTGTTGGTTTTCATCCCAATTTTTTTTATAGGATTGCATGTAAAATTCACCCTTAGATTAAATTATCAAATACTTCAATGAAATTTTATATTTTTAAAAATTACAATTTCAAGAAATAAGAAAAAAATTATAATTCAAACATTTAAAAAACAACACTTATGCTTAATTTTCCATTCAATTATAAATATTGAGACACATGCCTAATACTAATTGAATATTGAAGAATCTATTATGAGAGCGTGAATAATAGACTATGGTCTCTCTTAATAACCCCAACGAGCTGCAAAAGAACATTCATGTCATTTCACCTTGATTTAAAAGGGGATTATAGAGTATTTAAATGGGTTTCAGCTACATTTTAGAAGTAATTGTTTTGTAGTGTTTCCTCACAAGGTGATCAATGTCCTCAGACCACACATCACATCTAAGATATCTAAATTGATTATAGAGTTTTTTGGCTAGTGTCAACTACATTTTATAAATAAATTTCCATAGGGATCCCTTGGAAGGTGATCAAAATTTTTGGACCACTCAAAGCCTCATGGATGTTCATATGACTTTTTCCTCACATAGAATAAGGGGAAATTCATCTTCTCAAGTATCATTTCCCCCCTTTAGTTTGTCAATTATTGTCCCTCTTTACCATTTGTTTCTAAATCAGTTGTTTTAAAATATTCATTAATTCAACATTTGTATACCATGCCTTTTTCATTATAAACAGAACTAACATTGATAGGCTTAGCCAACCCATCCCCGGGGATCATATACTTGCCTTTTATGGGACTATAATAATTGAATATTTTTGTTTTTTGAAAGATATGGTGTCCCTTCCTTGGATTGGTAGTGGTGTATTTTATTTCCTTTCATGCTTTGCTGAATATATATGGCCCAATAGAAGAGTGACGTACAAATCAGGGGAAATGAAAGACTCTCTCATAAGATTTTTGTTTATTGTTATTCAATGAATTATTAATATATTTTATTAAGTGTATATTCCCCTTGTATTAAGATTATATATGAAAATTGGGAATCACTCAGTATGGTGAATATGTAGGAGAACACATTTGGATAATATTTGGAGATCTTCTAATATGTTTTCTTTTTAATTTTTGGGGGTTATGTAATTTTTTTTCAATGCATTCATTGTTCATTTTTCCACATATATATTTACATACTTGATCATATTTTTGTGGTAAAATATTTATTTATTTAATATTTTTATTACAATGGAAAATTTATTTTGTTTCTATATTGAATTCAATTCCTTAAAAATTGCTTCACTTACATGTGGATGCTCAACAGACTGATCCACTATTTGTTGATTAGAGTTTATGGAAGTTTTTAATGACTACACCATAGAGAGATGGAGTGATGAGTCCTTTGGTCAATATTCCATGGTCTTAGAATGATTTATGGGTTATGATTCTCTGATAATTTTTTAAACCATAGAAACAACACACTAGATGCATACTCCCCTTCATTGTCACTTATTGTCCTTCCTTCCCACAATTTCCTATTCAACATGCTATAAAATATCGATTAAATAATAATTCATATTACATGAATTTTTCATTATAAACTAAACAAAATATTATTTATCTCTGGTTTTTGGTAATTTCCATGCATTTTTTCATCCGACAGGTCCACATCTTATTGATTTGAGTTTCTTGTAGTATGACTTGAGAACAACAAGGAGAGGTGGGGAGATGAGTCCTTTTGTCCATCTTCCATGGCCTTAAAATTATATCACAATTATTATTTGCTTAAAGAGTTGGTAAAACATCCAAACAAATAACTATAGGTTTACCAGTATTATATTGATACATTGACAAATATTTTTTAAAGGATGTTCTCACATAAAAATCAGAGATGAAAAGTATTTGATGATAATGTCTTTTACCATTATTCATGGAGTTTAATATGTCAATTGAAATTATATATTGAAGAGGTGTTTTCATGTACTAGTTTTGGATTGTATGAGGTTAAAATATTCTTATTTTTATAAATATATATAAATTTTCTTTCACTTATTTAAATTTTTTTATATACATAAAAATATATGTTGTAATTATCAAAACACAGAAGTCATTTTCTGAAATACTGATCAATTTTTCTCTATTTTATGACCATAACATACCGTACATGAAAATATTTTACCAAAATCCATAAATAAATCCATCTATCAGTTCATATAGGGAGATAAAAAATATGTCTTAGAATATATCAATGTGAAAGGGTTATGATGTTTTAGTTATAACTGAGTAAAATAGTTTTAATCTTTAGTTCATATATCCTGGTTTTGACTGTATACTCCTCACAATTTTTTTTAAAAATAACACATACATGAATAATCAATACCAAAAGATATAAGACTATAATAAAACACTATTTTGTTTAAGTAAATATGATATAAATTATAAAATAAAAACATCTAACAAAAATTATTTCACTTGGAAAAGTTCTGCTCCATCAACAATCAAATTACAATATATAATATGATATAAATTATAAAATAAAAACATATAGCAAGAATTATTCTAATTATCAATATTTTTATTCAATAGACTAAAATTATCTTTATTTGATACTTCATAGACATATCATTGATCATTCTTTCGTTAATGAATATTCATCCTTATTCTTCATCATTGGTGGATCAATCAACATTTATTTTGATAAATTTATTACATTAGATTCACTTATTGATTGTAATTTTAAAATTATTATTACCTGTCGAATGTTTTGAAATGATAGAATGATTTCCTTGAATCTCATTGACATAAAATCCCCCCTATTGTGTACCCTGAATCCCAATAAGAAAAATTGGTTGAAGCACAGAGGAAAATATACGATTTAAAATGAAAGGGTTGAACCCAATAAACCGATAATCTTTTAGACATGACACTACATGGAAAACTTTATTATCTTCACAAAAGTATCACCCCAAAATTATTCTCATAACACCTTAAGAACATTTATAATTTCAGTGAAGTGTTGGTGTATTTTAGAAATAGCATGGTAAGATATCATCTCAAATTTTTTATATTTTTATTTAAGTATGAAATTCTTAAATTCATTAATTGTTAGTGCCATGATGGGTGACCTTGATATTTTTTTTAATATATCATGATCAGTTTTAGAAAAAGTTTTTTGGTTATTGATATTTTTACGTACCATACTCATTATTGTATACACAACTCATAAATAAATATTTTTGTGAGTGGGGGATTTGATGCAATGAATCGTTTTATATCTACATAGAATGCATATACTGTAATATTTACTAATATAAAATGACTATAATAAAATCTATATTTTAAGGAAATTGATTTCTGTTATATAATTTAAATAAAAAAATAATTTAGAACAAACATATAAAAAACCACATAAATGGAAATATATTTGAAAATAGTTATAAATAAATCCAATAATTTTTTCAGAAATTGATCAAACTCTATTTTATGATGAAAAAATTCAAAAAAATTACTATATAATTATTAATGTCATTTTAAAACTTTTATATTCTAACACTCAACCATGAAACAGTATTTATATGAATAAATTATTTTCATTTTATAAAAAAATGGAATGCATATCAATCTGAATAAATATAGAACATAACTGAAAATTCAATAAGGAAAATAAATAGCAAGAATGATGCTACAAAATTATCTAAGGAGTTTGGATATAAAATGAATTTATTCTCTTAATAAAAAAATATAATTGATAAAAAGATGTAATAAATATTTATTTCACACTCAATTGGGTATGAGAAATACATTCAAAACATGTTAATTGAAAAAATAAAGAGTCTGACAGTTTTTCAATATGACTTTTAAAAAAATCTATAGGGTTTACTCGTAAGGTGATTGATGTATTTGGACTCCTCAACACTACATGGATGTATATACATCCTAGATTTCACATAGAATGGGGTAAAATCATATTTTCATGTTTTTAACACCATTTCGTTATCGCTAATTGGTTCTCCGTGCCTTGTGTTTTTTTATATGATATATAATATATGTTATTTCAAAAATCATACATCATATTCACAATGAATTTAATTTGTGAAAAAATAAAATTAAATACATTTCATATCATTATATTATTCACAAAAAAATACAATTCGTTTTTTCATTATAAACTGAACCGAAAATTTAAAAGATATGTCATCCCATCTTGAGGATCTTATAATTTTTTACCATGAACTCCATGAGTTTTTATTGTTGATTTTTTGAAATACAATGTGTCACTTACAGGATTTTGAAAGGGTTAATTTAATTTCCTTACATTTTTTATGGAATTCCAAATACCCATTATAAGAATTTATTATAAATTATGGGAAATGTAATATGATATTAGAAGAGTCTTGTTTCTTATTATCCAATGAATTATTATTAAATTTTAATTAGGTTTTATTCTCCTTATATTAAAATTATACATGAAAATTGGTTATCACAATTTTTGCTAAGAATGTATAGGTAAACATTGTGATCACAGTTGGCGAACTTCTTATATGTTCTTTATTTTGTTAATGGTTGTGTTGTTTTTTAGGGATACATTATGGTGCATTTTGATCATGATATATTAATATATATTTTTGTATTTTTATTGTTAAACATTTTCACTTCGTTATCTATATTTAGATAGATAAATATATTTTTCATTATATACTGAATTCAGTTTATTCACAACTTACTTTACATCCCTATTGAAGGTATCTTCTTTCATTTGATTTCCTCGAGTATGTTTATCCATCAGAGTCTTTTCTTCTCCATTTGTGTTTCTAGATTTACATCATGATAACACCAAGGAGAAATGTAGGGAAGAGTATATACATATATATTCCATGGCACTAATATGGTGTCCCAGTTATGTTACACTTGAAATTTTAGTAAACATTTCAAACAAACAATGTACGTATACTGGTTTTGACATTGATATGTTGACCTATATTTCATATTTCATGGATTGTATCACATAAAATAAAGATATGAATGTCTTAGTAGTGAATGAAATTTACCTTTATTCAAGGAGTTGATATAAGCTGATGGAACATCTGTGTTGAAGTGGTGCCTTTGTATAGAGTTATTAGTTAATATAAGATTAACATATTCTTATTATAAGAATCATATGTCAGTTTTATTACCCCGATATAAAATAGTTTACTTAAGTAGAAACATGTATTGTAATTATCAAAATATTCTAGTATTATTATGAAAAACTATTTTCTTTCTATTTTTATGGTCATAACACACTGTACATAAAATTGATTTACTGAAATCAACTGTATATATATATAACATGGATTTATCTCAATACATGTAGTCACTTTTCCATCCATGTTTTCCCTAAAAAAATTTTCCCCACACCCCATATTGTTGATTTATTATTCAAACCATTTAGAATCTTCCTTATTACCATACTTCTGATCCCCAACTCCTCTCCTCTTTTCCACTTCTCTTCTATGCCTCATATTGTGGATAACGTTTTCCTTTATTCCTCCTCATTCCTACCTCCCAATGCCTCCATGTCTTTGATTTCCTATCTCCTCCTCCTTATTATTGAAAAATATGTTTCCTTATACCATTTTAGGGTTATATCCAATTGAAATACCAATATAATCAATTCTTAGACTACATTCTCTCTTCCTACCAAATCAACCAAGTACCGATTACACCATTTCACATATACTCTATGTGAATATTACATGAAAAGTGTCAAAACCTATTTCTTCATAACATTTCTAAAATACTCAATAATTTTCGTATATTCATGACTGTTGAACTATATAATAATATAATCAGTATGTACTATGCCTATATTCACTCACACATCATAGAACTAAAAAATATTTTTGTAACCATGATTTTTTTTAAATTCATTTGTTGGTGTTTCAATTGAAAAATATTTCAACTTCATCATTTTTAGATTCCCATTATCTATAAAACAGAATGGGAAGACATATTTATTTCCAGAAGTTATTTTCTATTATTAGTTTCATATTTCATTTCCAAGCAGTTCAGAAGGGAAACCATTTTTTTGTTAATGTGATATTACGAAGTGAATCTAAAACTATTTAGTTTCAGGTATAAAAAACTAGCTTCCCTTGATAATTTTTTTTTCTAATTTTTATTGTTTCTATTTGAAAATTATAAATCCATTTCATTCCATTAATATAATCACATATCATTTCATATAATAATATTATTAAATTTTTTTGTGTAATTTATTATTTTCAACTAATATTTTAATTCAATGTTTAGAATTCGGATTGATAATTTTCATATTTATATTATATAATTTTATGAAAAAAAGGTGTTAAACTATTTGTGGAATTACAATTTCTTAAAAAAAATTAATTTTGATATTTTTTTAATTTTCATTGTTTGTATTTATTTTTTTCATATTCTCTCTATTCATGTTTACTATTTTTTTACCCATTTTACTTTTAAAATGATTATTAACTTATTTATTCTGTTTCCCAACATGAACATATTCAATAAAATATATATTTTTCTCACACACATTCATATATGTATATATATATATATCCACAAAATATAGTTTTGTAAAATAGATTTTTTAAACTAATCTTTTTATTATTTAAATAATCCATTTTTAGTTTAAAAATTTATGTTCAGTGGTAGAGGAACACCTATTTGTTAACAAAAATTATTTTCCCTTATCTTTTACGTATTTCACTTCTAGATAGTTCATAGTGGTAATAAAATTGGGCATGTGATGTCTATAAGTACATCTATATCTATTTTTTTCAAGACTAAAAAACTTTCTTCAATTGATATTTTTTTATAGTTATTATTGTTTCTATTAAAAAAGTTAAATCCATTTTAATCCATTTCATTCAATTTATATTATCCAAAATCATATTATATAATAATATTTATGTTATTAAATTTGAAATTTTATTGGATTATTCCATTTTATATTTTTATTCATTTTTGATATTTTATAATTATCAATTTACAATTATTATGCCAACATTTTATGAACAAAATGAGTCCATATATATATTAATATTACATTTTCTAAAATTAATTAATGATTTTTTGAAAAAAAAAATTTCTCAATTTTTATATTTTTTAATATTCTCTCTATACTCTATTTTAATGATTATTTACCTTTTATTACTTTTTAATCTCATAATATGTTTAAAATGTTGTCACCCAAAAAAAATGCATCATTACGAAATATATGTTTTTAAAACACACACACACACACAGATATATATATATATCTGGAAAATATGTGTATATATACACACATAATGACGTTTTCAGAACATATATATGGTATTCATATATTCTTATAGAATATACATACATAGATATATATACTCTAAATCCATGTATAACATTATATATATATAGAACAATTATTTTAGAAAATATTTATATGTTCTTTGCATCTATACTTATAAAATATGCATCTATAAATCTATAAACTCTACATTCATGTGTACCACATGGGATATTAACTAAAAAAATTCATATATTATAATGCATACACAGTAATAGAATTTTTAAAATGAAATCTATATTTGTATGTGGAATACAAGTACTATAAAAAATATAGAATCTATAAATTTATTATATAAAAATGAATATATATTAATATATTCTATATTCATGGATATTACTCTATATTTTATTTATATATACTATAATATATGTCAAAAATTTCATTTTGTGAATATATATGAAATATAAAAATACGGATGATGGGAATATAATTTTATAAATGTGCTTATTTTTTCATGAAAAATGTGTCATTTTCATTGTCTACAACAATATTTACATATGTATGAACCTTCAAGTATTGAAATAGAATTTTTTATTAAAAATGCATTCAATTTCATTTAATTTGAATAAATCACTTTTCAAATACATCCAGTCTCATATCCTATATGTTGAGTTAGTATCCTGAACTACATCTCCACAAAACATATTATATGAATGTACATTATAAAAATATAATCATGTACTAATGTTTCAATTAGAATTACCATAGATATATATTCTTATCATGAAATATATGAATGATTCTATGTGAAAAATTTCATATATACAATATAGATTATGGAATATTAGAATATTGTGTACTATAGAATCATGTGTATTCTATTGCTCTAATATGTTATTTTTTTCTTTTGGAAATATTTTTTGTAAGGAATTATTGATGAAAAATAATAAATAATTTATAATAAATCTTCATTTTAATTACTTCATGGTGTATCAAAAATAAATTATATCTGATTATTTTTTTTGAAATAATATCTAAAAAATCAATGATAATGGATTTTTCAAAATAATATTAATCATTGTATGAGGGGTTATAAATAATATAGACATCATCCCTATTTCCATCAGTTGGAATACATAAAATTTCCATCAAGTTAATGGTTTTTATTTTGGGGAATTGGTAAGTTATTTGGTTTTACTTTTGAGAATAGATTTCTAAGAATATTTTGTTTCTTAATTTTATTCATTATTTTTGCACCATCAAAGAAATCTATTTCATATTTCTTTTCCACCCATAAAAATTTTTATCAAAATTTTAAATCTTATTCGTGTATTCTATAATTCAATATTTAAGGGTTATTGTATTTATATAGATCTTTAATTAAATATACTATCAAATATGTATTATTTTTATAATGTCATTCACACCATTTCTAGGTTTTTGATAAATTTGATATGAAATTACAAAATTTTGATTGTGCAATTATTTCATGTAGGGCAATATTCTACATAAAATTTCTAAGGTCTTGATATTTTTTAGTATATCCATTTATTTTTTTTAAAAGATGAGTTAATATTTAACCACGAGAAACAATCAAATTCATAATTGAAAATTTAATATTGCTATTTTATTCCAACCATTCATTATGTTCCATTATTTTGGGAATTTATTGTTTTTAAGTATGAAAATATTTTACATATTAATGATAAGTTTAAATTTTTATATATATATATATAGATATATATATATGGCTTATCCAAATTAATATGTTTTATTCCAATACTAGTTTCTATAAATGATAAATTCGAGTTATGGACACATGGTTTTATGTTCTACTAAGTCTGTGGATGGTCGTATTCCCTTGAAATGACCAACATGGATCTTCAATTTATTTTTCACTAATCCGTACATTGAAAATTATAGGAAATTTCTTGATTTATTTGAGTGGCGTAATATACCATCTATTTAATTATTTCATGTTAATAAGGTAAATCAATATGCTCATTATTGGGTCATGACAATAATTACTATTGATTAATTATATCTCTGTTTGAAAATAATTTATGAAAAATAATTTCCACACTTTTCACTTATCATATGTGACTCTTACAAGTGTTTTCAGATGATTTTTTGAAAAAATTATGCATTGTGAATGTCATTTTTCCATTAATATTTAAAAATATTATTGAAACACAATTAACCACACTTATTTTTTAAATCTAATTATCATAAGTGATAGGTGATAAGTCATATAAATAATTTTCAATTAGTTTTATTGAATAGGCGTTGTGATATTTACTTTCTTATTTCCAAATTTAATACTTTCAACTTGTTCTATGATTTCAAAACGATCAAAATTTGTGGTCATTCAGACTATTAATTCAATCCATTTTATGGTGAATGATTTTCTTTAAAATGATTCTACTAAAATCTTTCACTCTTAGTGGTGTAATGTGAACAATTTGTGCTTGTGGCACTGACATATAACAGTGACTAGTAGAGGGTGAAAATTCCATTTTTATATATTTCTATTTAATTTAAAAAAAAACTCTTCTAAAAATAGCTCATTGCAATGTTAATAATTTTATATCATTATTTTTGTTAAAATTTTATTATTGAATTTTAATTTTTATGTATTATATTCATTTTCAATGTATTGTATCAACATGATGTTTATGTTCAATGGATGGAATTCTTCATTCCATTGAATTAAATCTATAATTATTTTTTTAAAATTTAAATTATAAAATTTTCCATATTGAATTACATACTTCAAAGTATCTTTGGGATTTATGTTGTGTAAATATATTATTTTCACAGATACACAATCACACATATAATTCCTATGAAATTTTTTCCTAGTTAACAACAAATACATACATATATTTTAGTGTAATTTACTCTACATTTAATAAAATAATAGATATATTTTTAGAGAAACAATTATGTATACAATTTTTTTTTCAATTTTTATATAGACTACATATACTATATTTTATTTTATATATTCATTAAAAATTAATTAACATCCATATATGATTTCAGATGTTTTAAAAAAAGTTTTTTGAAATATTCAATTCATGAGTACAAAAACAATAATTTCATTATACATAAATTATATTAACAAACTTTAATACATGGAAAATTAAATGATTTCTATGAAATTATATAATTTAAAAACATTGATATTAATTTATATAATACAAAACTGTATTACTTTTACCCATCTATATATTACTTCTATATATCTATATATATGATGCATCAAAAAAATTTCAAACATCAATATTTTTATTCCTTAATAAAAATTAAGCATAGTAGTGTAGATTTATGTAGTCAAACCAGTGAAGTAATAGTTCTTAAAAAATTCATCATTCAATTAATAAATGAAAAGAAAAAAAATATTGTTTAGACAATATCAATGTGAATGAGTTTTTAGGATTTGACTATAACTTGATTAAAATAGTTTTAATTTCAAATTCATATATCTGAATTTTAGATTTTTAATTCAATAGATTTGCTTTCAGATATTTATACTTATTATACTAAATATAGTTTGAAAACACTTGAAAACGTTTCTAATACGATGTATTTTTAATATCTCGACCAATCAAGAGACGTATCTTTCACGTTTTAATGTACTGGTCTACACCTTTTTTCTTATACATTTATATAGTTTCTATATGAGGTTATGAGATGTGAAATTGTTGAAATTTGGAAGCATGTGGAGAAATCCATTGTCGGTACATGGTTAGGCAAAACTGTGTGGTATATATAGGAAACCGTGAATGCAATATTAGTGCAATATGATGTGGTACATGGTTATACCAAACCATGCAACCACCCTCCCATTATAGTTCACCCTGATGTATTGGGGGTTTACATCATTGGTGCATGAATGTTTTAACTATCCACCACTTTGGAGAAAATTTGCACCCATAATTAGGGGTGCGTAATTATATTGCACAATTTGGAAAACAATGCACCTCTAACAAAGAAACCGTGAACAATGAAATTAAAACCATAAATATTTTATAAATTTTATTAAATGAATAAATATTTACCCTAAATCATCCAAGATTGGATGAATATGTTCTCTTTAGTTTTTAGAGGCTATTAGAAGGATTCTAAGGCTCCTCGAGCCATTTTTTGGTGAATAAAAGATCAATTTAATGGATAAATTCCTCTTTGCTAAGTGATTAATTATTCATTTGGATTTTCCTATCTCTAATATATATATATATATATATATATATATCTTGGGTGAGGGAAGATTTTTTCTCTACTGGGAATTTCTTTAGATCTAGGTTTTGATGGGTTTTTTTATCACGATCCAAGGTTTCGATTCTAGATCTCCCCTGTTTTTATGATTTTGAATTTTCTACATCAAAATCAGTGTTGCGGGTTGACGAACATTTACCCAATATATTGAGGTAGGTCATATTATATTCAATTCCCATGGAATTGATTTTAATTGAATGTATGTGATTGCGAAAATGAAATATCTATATTACTCAATTGCTATCTAAATTAAATTAACTAATTAATTTCTCTTTTGATAATGACACAATTCAAGGGACCCTTTGTAACCATTAGAGATAAAGAGTCTGTCTTGACAACAACCCATGTGGTGTGCAAAATATCATTATATGATTGTTATGAAATGAAAATTGGGAAATAATGGAAGAATGTAATCTATTAAATAATTGATTATTGAAATGGTTTATTAATTGAGTTATTAAATTTTTTGAATATGGACTTATGGAAATTCATGATAAATGAGTTATTAATGTAGAACCATGTGATTTTATTTTGGTCAAATTATATGAATAATTGGATTTTGGATAGATAGTACATCTCCAAATACCAATATGTTTTGTGATTTCTGCTTTAGGCCCCCATATTATGTATATTTATTCTGGTGAACACGTATTTTTTTAGAGACTACCTCTCAAAAAACCCACAGGGTTTCAAACTGCATCATTAAGTACACCATGTTATATATATTTATTTCATGTGATCATAGAGTTTTTGGACATGGACTACTTCTCTAAATACTCATAGTGTTCTAGACTGATGCCCTAGGACACCAATATATGAATGTTAAATTAGAAATTATATTTAAATTTGGAATCCCATGATAGAATGAAATGTTTCATTCATTTGGTGGGCAGTTTAGACAACAACATTAGTAAAAGAATGTATGATTTGTTCATGTATCACCGTGAACATGGGGGACTTTACAGTTAATTATAGAATAATTATAATTTGTAATATTTTTACCGTATCTCTAGTTCATTAGTCCATATAAAAATTGAAACACATCTATAGGTTAGATACTGATTTAGACATCATTGGTGGTCGCCTAACGAGTTGTACTCGCACCTTAATTGGGCGTCCTCATGGGTAACTGAATAATATTCATGTTTATAGTGAATGTAATGGGAATGAGACCTATGTTATAAGGAATATATTGGATTTGGGATGTAGCATGGATGAGGGAACCCGAAATATTGTCAAACCCCACTTTTTAGATTTTATTGTGCCTTTATTTTGGGTTATCATTTAAAAAATGAAAAATATATAGAAGGCTATATATACTGCTTTGTATTATGGTGATTTTTTATTGTTCTACATTCATCATGTGTTGTTGGAAAATTATTTATTATGGTATTATCATGGTTTTTGTTTATTACCTTTTGGATAATATTTATTTATTTTCCTCAATTTTTTAATGTGATAAATATGTTATAGTCTCCACAATCTACACATTATACACACATTTATAATTGGTAGCGGATGGGATATGGGGAGGAGCCCCTAAGGACTTGTGATGAACCCGTTTGGGACACTGGCATGTGGCAGCTAGGCATAGATGTCACAAAGTGGTATTTATGTATATATTATTTTATTTTATTTTTTTCATCCTATTTGGGAAAGGTATAAAAGATATTAGCATTATTAAGGACATGGTAATGAGATTTTTCATAAGATTATCAAATATATATATAAGGTGAAACTAAAGTACCCGAGGTTGGATTATTATTTATGATGTTTGTTGTTATAGTTGAATGTTATATCACCTTGGGTTATGCACTTGTTATGTGGTATTATTGATATATAATATTTTACATCATGGCCTAGTATGTCATGATTTTTTAGTATACAAACATAATTTTCAACACTTAATATTTTATGTGACATTATTCATTTTAGGTAAGCATAGAAAAGAATGTTTTTGGAGAGATTTTTAAATGAAAATTATTTTCTTTATTTGTGTCATGGAATGAAACAGATCCTAATAAAAAATGATAACATCAAATGATTCAACATTTAAAAAATTTAAATGGGTAGAAAGGGTGTCTAATGGAACATTTGAATTTTGGAATTTTTTTACCCGATTTTATCCATGACAGAGATGTTTGATGATAAAGGGTAGTGAAAGTTCATCAGTATCGACCATGTGATGGGGTATGAGGGATTAATTTTAATATCCTTATATAAATTTAATTTTTTATGTGATATTGATGCTTCATGTGTCCTAAAAAATGTTCTTGGTATTTTAGAGTCATGCCACCATGAAGAAATTTGATGATATGATGACATGAAGACATTGTTGCAGATGTGCCTACCGCAACAGAGTGAGAGTCTCTAATAATTCTGGGTGAAGGATTTGGAAGTAAGTTTCGTGAGAACTTTTATTGATTTTTGTAGTTCATGGATATATACCTAGGGAAGGTTGGATAAAATATGTATAACATAACATGGAAGATCAAATTGTATCACCTTTGAGCCTTTATCAGTGAGGGTGGACCTAAGGCAGTTGAGTTCTAAATTGAGTCAATGTAGATGATTTTTGACCACTTATAGGCTCTTACATATATGATAGTATATTTTTCTTCCAATCTGATGCATATTAATGAATACCTAGTCAAATATTCAGTCTCCGGATGAATATCTACAGAATATGGTATGAATGTTCTTCTAATAGAATTTCGTGGAACACTTTAAACTAAATATGAATTGGAATGGGATAAATGCATATTTTACGAGGTTAACCATGGATACAATGCTCGTAATGAACTATGTTAGCCATATAAATAATTTATATTTTTTCATTATAATTGGTATGGTATGAGGAAACAACCGTGCTATGTTTTCAAGATATAATTAAATGTTAGATTATGATCTAGGTAAACATATTTCAACTGATGATGTTTTTTGAGGATGTCAATGAGGCTCTGTTTTCCAAGGAGAATATAAAGGAGTCCTCGAGTGGAATGTATGTGGATTCTGTTATAGAACAATGTGGTATATATTTTGAGATTAGGAATTATTGTTATTTTAACATCAACCATGGTAATGGAAAACATTTTAGCTAGGGGGAGGATAATCTACCCAGATAATTAACTTAATATAATTCCATTAGTGTGGTAGGTCATGTCACATTCATTGCTAGTTTCCATCGACACTAGTGGAGTCTCGAGCATATGATATAATGGGTCACATAGAAAGGTATTTTAAAACCTCTCTAACTATTGGTAATGATATGATATCTAATATAATTTAGAGTGCAGAATGGGGTTTGTGTACGCCATAAAATAAATTTAGTTCTATTATCTATGGTGGTCAAATTGGAAGACTTGTTAATTCAATGAATGAGTGCCTTTAAACTCAAGGTAGTTTTTCTAGGAGGAAAAAGAATATAATATAGGTAAAATGGGTAGTATAGTTAAATGTATTTTAGCCATCACTTGTAGATAGTGAATTCCGACCATCGACTGCTAGAGGTACTATTTTTTAACTTATATACTTGATAGAGCTTAATTTGATACAATAACCTCACATTATTTTATATCTTCTCATATTTTGATTGGTTTATGTATGACTATGATGTTTTTTTGGATTATGATTATTAAAACACCATAGGGAATAAGGTTTAAGGAAATCAATTTATGAAAATGGAATTATCTTGAGGTTGGTGTGTATTGTTTTATTTGGGATATACACAAACTCAACATTTCTGTTTTTACATGATTTTGTGTATGAACTGGTTGGTACCATACAAATCCTACATACATTGTTACCATATGATGGTGACCTCTAAAGCTCCTAATGGTGAAAGTTATGTTCATCCTGAAGAATGGGATATCTTGGAAGGATATATAGGGTCATTTCATCAGCAACTGGGGGAGCTCACCACAATGGTTTCAAATATTCTTTTGATGGTGGGGGTGTGAAAAATTTTATAATTCCACCCATAGTAGACCAGTTTCAAGATGTGTTTGAACATAATTCTCAGGGCCTCCAACAAATAGTTATTTTGAGTTTACAATGGATAGAAAACCATGAGATGAAATTGTTTACTACCCACCATATAAAATTGATCCAGTATATCATCATGATCTTAATACTCAGATGTAATAAATGATGGATAGATTATTTATCTATCTGTGTATGTCACTCTAAGGTTCTTTGGTTTTTTTCTAATAATTTTGTCTAATGTCGTGCTTTTTTGTTGATTACTAGAAGTAAAACCAGATTAAATCACACAACCAGTATCCTATTCATCTAATCTATGATCTCTTTGAGAATTTTATAAGACCTTGTGCATTACATTATATAGACATGAGGTTAGGTTGTCACCAGCTAAGAGTTAGAACATTGGATATACCACATATTTCTTCCATATGTACTTATAGAACATACAATTTCATCATGATGTCATTCGATCTAACCAACAATCCTACTATGTTCATGCCATTATTGTACTAAATCTTCCACCCATACCGAATTTATATTGTGGTTGTTTTTGTGGAAGACATATTATTGTAATCTAAGACACGTCATCATAAGGACCGACATATTCACATCATCCTCTGATCACTAATAGAGTATCAACTATATGCCAAGCTATCTATGAATCAATTACAGGTCAACTTGGTATATTTCATTTGCGAAATCATCTATAATAAATTTATGTTTGTTGACATAGATAAATTTTACATAGAGGATTCATTGGAGAAGAATGATTATGTTTATAATATCTGTTGTTTTAATGGTTTAAGAGGATATTATTTGAGGTTTATCCATGATTTTTTTCCATTTAAAATTTCATTATTTCTTGAATAATAATTAATTCAAATTTTAATGGTCTATAGCATGTGAGAATAGTATCTAGGAGTTGAAAATTCCTTTTCTCTAAGACACTGATTTTAATCCGACACGAGCTGATTGGGTAGTATACCTTGTTTTTTTATGTTCCAGATATTCGACATGGAGAAATTTAAATGTAGGGATAATGAGATATAGAATATGGGTTAAGATAGTTGATCCAACATGAAGTTAATTATCGTATGTAGGTTGACGAGTAAGTTGTGGTGGTTTATTCATTAATGTGTTAGGGACTTTACCTATCACATGAAATGTTTACTATGTATACTGATTACAAAAGTTTGTAATACATTTTTTTAAAATGATATTTGATATAATTGGTAGAATAGTTGGGTTGAGTATTAATAGTTTGATTTTGAGCTTGCCTATACATCATAAAAGAGATAAATTGTTTCTAACACTATGAGTTTGAAGACACATACTTATGATGTTTAGGAGTCCAGTTCTGAGTAAAAGATAATGAACATGCTGTTTGAGATGCATATAGTTGTTTTTGTGGACCAGTATAATATTAAGCTCGTATAATTATAAGTTGAGTCCACACATCTTAGCTGGGACAATTTGATGAAGTATGATGATCTAGATTTTTTATCCTTGAGGGAAATCCGTAATGTTTGAGAGTTTCCTTCTAATTATACTATATATGAGAATGATATAATCTATGATCAAAACCATGTTATTATTACTAGATGAATGAAAAAGTAGCTAATTCATGAGTTCATGGATTTTATGTGGGTGGTGAATGCCTATTTCACCAAAATGTTCCATGAAATATATCAATAATATTGGCTTTAAGGCAAGAAAAAAGTGGTTGCATGTTTTTTGATATGATTTCAATCTTATCAGTAGGTGAATGTCATGCATAAACAACCTTGAAATATACTATATCTATTTCACATTCCATAATATATGTGGAATAACATTACCATATAATTTTGGTGGTTCTTCCAAGGATCCCATAGATGAAAGATGATATTGGGTTGATTGTTGACTGATTGAGAGAAGTATCCAATTTTTTCAATCTAGGAGACTTTTAAAATTGACCAGTTAGATGAGATGTGCATTTAGATGATAGTAGATTTTTTGGGGTTCAATGGCATATATATTCGTGTTGTGATTTATGGTTTACTTTGAACTTCTATAGAGGGTAGAGAGAATGTTTTTTACCAATGTTTTTTTAGTAGATCTATTCAAATAAAGGTAGAACAAAAGTCAAGGTGCACTATCCCATTTCTTGATGAGATCATGCATTCTTCATTTTGGTGGGTTATGGAAGAAACACAGTGTTCTTGTCGAGTTCTCTAATAAAATATTTTATAAGGAGATTATTCTTAATGGCACCATATGATGCACTTTATGGTAGGCCATGAATATCACCTCTAAGATGGTTTTAAGTGTGTGAGTAAAATTTTTTGTACCAAATCTAATGTTGGAGATGTCTTAGAATGATCAGTTGATTCAAAAACATATGACTAATGGCCAGAATACGTATAATTCATACACTGATATATGTCTCTAGGACATTGAGTTTACAATGGGGGCTTGTATTTTTTTAAGTCATTCCCTGATTATGTGACCATAGGATTTAGAGGTAGGTAATGTGGTCACACTATCTTGATGGACCTTCTGATATTGTGGAGGGGATTGGAATGTTGGTGTACTAATTTGATCTTTCGTAGAGGTATATTTTTTTCATTATGTTTTCAATATGTCAAAACTTCGACAGTATCACCCCAAGCCTTCTTTGATATTGATGATATCGATCTTGATGTTGATGTATACTATTTGGATCACCCTATTTATATTATGGAGTGATATGATAATTTTTTATCATGAAACCATGATCCCCTTTTGGTTGCTCAAGAGGTGGCATACAGTTTGAAAAAATCATGAAACCACCCTCCCCAAAACATACACCCTATTATAGTGGGGGTTTTCATTGTTGATCCATAGTTTTTCATACCATGAACCACATTGGTGAAACCATCTACCCAATGTGTATGGGTTCATGGTTTATAAATCCTTACTCCTCCCCCAACAAATAATTGATGAAGAAATTAAATCCCCCAAAAAATTATCTGAAAACATCAATCCTCCCATTTCTAACCAAAAATATATCTTTTATTTGTGAACTCTCTCGAGAGGATTCCAAGGAACCACAAACCCCTATCATGTTTTATTAAATATTCAGTTTATAGATTGATTAATATTTTCTATGTTATTCCATTTTGTTTGGATTCTCCCCTCCATCATATTTTTCTCCATTATAGAAGAATGTTTTTTTCTTTTATTGGAATTTTTTTAGATCAATGATTTTATGGATTCTGATTCGTTGGATATTGATAATAGGTTTTGATTATTTTTTCCAAATTGCTCTCCAATTTTTACATTCTAAATCAAATTGTGACGTGCAGGTGGATGAGTATTCATAATCAATTCTATTGTGGGAGGTAAAATTTCTAATTACCATAGTCATGATTTTTATTGTGTTTGTGTAATTATGGAATTTTTATTTAAAAATTGTGAAAGTTCAACATATAATAAATTTATTTATTTATTTTCAGTGATATGACAAGACCTTTGATGTTCTTTGTCGAACTGTAGGAGAGGATTTGACTGCATTAAATGTGTCTGAGGGGGTGTTCTAAATAACATTTATTGATTATTATGAAATGTAAAATGGAAATAATTGAATTATTAAATCATTATAGAATAACGGACTATAGAAATGGGTGATAAATGTAATTATAAAATTGGATGAATTATGGACTGACGAAATGGATGAAAAAAATTACTAATCTGGAACCATGTGATGTGATAATAGATAATTATGTGAATAATGGGTTTTTGAGACAAGTACTGCTACTCCAAATACCCACAAGGTTCCATAATAAAAATTCAATCCTCTCATTTATGTATATTTATTCTTGTGAACACTGAGTTGTGGGATAGGGACAACGTCTCCAAATACCCATAGTGTTATAGACTGATTCTCTAGGCTACCCCAGTCATATATATTTATTTCTGGTGATTACTATGTTGTGATACATGGACTTCAACTTAAAATACCCATGGGTTCCTAGAATACTAATCCTGCCCTCCATTGTATGAATGTCAATTTTTGAATTAAATAATTAATTGAAGCCCATGATAGATTGAAATGTGATATCTATTTTGTGGATACATTAGACTCTGAAATAAGATAAAGTAGGTATGATTGGATTGGGTGTCACCATGAACATGGGGCATATTTTGTTACTAAAATAATAATTTAAATGTGAAAAGTTGTTTTTATTATATGTTTTTTACTTTACTATTTATTCAACAACAAATACTTTTGTGGACATGTAATTGTTTTAGACTCCATTGATGGTGGATTACATTGATGTACTAACACCCTACTTTGGTTTATGGATCAGTACCTGATTATATTTTGTATTTTTAGTAAAGGATAATGTAAAACCCTTATATTAGATATACAAGTCAAGATTCAGGATGGATCATGGTTGTGGGAAGCATACATGATGTTGGGACCCACTTTAGAGATGTCATTGTGTCTTTATTTTGGGATTTCAATTGACACTTGACATATATATGGAATGATATATCTACTTCTTTGTTTTATTGTCATTTTATCCTATTTTAGATTCATCATATGATGATTGATTTTTATTGACTATTCTATAACATTGGCTGTTGTTTACAAAATTTTGTATCTTATTTATTAATTTCTATAATTGTTTCAATTTGTTAAAGAGGGTAATGTCTCCTCAGATTACATATTCTACCCTCACACCTATTTAGTAGCCTTGGGCATCTGGTGACTCATGCCTGAGGTCTTGGGGACAACTAGCTCGAGGAACATTCATGGGCACCCAAGCCGTATGTCATGGGTTTGATTCAAATAATTTTCTTTTATAAAAATATATAATGTATATAAAATAAAAATATGAAATATGAAATTACTCTTACAAAATCATAATAGTACGGTGAAATGATTTTATTCTAAAAATATAAACAAAATAACCAATTAGGATTGTAATTAAAGACAACATAATCCACGGAAATAGTTTAAAAATAAAATAGTATTTTTTGTGAAATTTATTAAACATTGTTTAAAAATGAAAATAATATTGCTGCTATAATATTATTTAAATTATTTAAAAACATATAAACAATAACTATCCACCTTAAAAAAATCATTATATTGAAAAACAGTTTTCAATATATTGTAAAATTAATAAGAGAAACAAACTAATGAACTAGAGAAATTAATTACAGAAAACAATTAAATGAAGAAAATATATTACAAGATAGATGCAAAAGATTTAAATGATGTGACTAGGTCTATGAATGAACATAGTCTCATCAAGACCAAAATATAAAAGATATACAATATATAATTATTGGACATTACACGCTCAAACAGAAGCTATAATTTATTAAAAAATAAGTGAATTAAATGGATAAATAAAATATTATAATAGTGTTTTAAAATAATACAAGTTAATATAACGACTAAAAATAATAGATATCTGAATATATGCAGTATGAAGACAATGGTATGAATAATTTTTTTTATCCGGTCTGGTGATCGAACTTGATAGTGGAGAAATTTATGGTAAAATTCTTTTGATCAGTTAAGATGGATGATTTAACCATAGTATATATATATTGTTATATTTTTTATATTAATATAATAAAAAGTTTATAAAAGAAAAAAAGAATCAATGTCTAGTCTGATTGGTTTAAAATTGCCTATGGGTGGTAGAAAATAGCCAATAGTCCAAATTGTCCAAATAGCATGGACTAGACTGGAAATACTAGCATTCATTTCTTGGTCAGCTGTTGGTTTTAAGACAGTGATATGGACATAATAACATTGGTATACATTGCATGAAGTGAAAACATAAAATGATTGTTAGACCTAGAATATAACAGTGAAGTCTGAAAGAACATTGATAATTTTCATCAGATCATGCCCCCTATATTTATAGATTCATCAATATGTAAAGTCTTTTAAAGAATTAAAATTGACCTTTTCATAGAATCCCCCTATCACCACCCAATATACAAACTCTTATATCATCAAATACCTAGAGAAAAAAATTAAATTTACATATTGGTAGTTAAAAATATTTTTTATATTATGGAATCGTTTGAGAAAAATTAGAAGTTGATGAATCAGATGAAAAACATTGAAAATGATCATTAAATATTTCTAGTTATTTTTTGAAGAGTTTTCAATACAAATTATTGAGGCATTGAGAAACCACTACAAATGATATTTTTGGTAAATTGAGATTTTCATCGCTTCTTTTATTGAATATAAAAGATATTCATATGGTTGTGAAGAGTATTTTATAGGATTAAATATTTATACTGATAAACTCATGCGATAGATGGATGAATTTTTACATTATTCTAAAAAAACATCAATAAAAATAATCATTATGACTAGAAATATCAAAAAAACTCCATGGTTTAAAACAAATTAAATCTTCAAGATCAAATTTAGGAATATTGATTTTATAATAATAATGACTAGTGGGAATCAAAAAAATTCTAACCCAACATAATTACATTTTCTATTGTAAAAAAACATGAAATTATCAAAATCATAAAAAAAAATGTGAAATAAAAATTCATGTCTCAAATTTGAATTTAATATAATATTTAATCATTATAAATAAAAATACAAATAAAATATGGAATTTAAAATATTATACTATCTGAACCAACACTTAATTATCAAATAATTTTATGATAATTAATATTAGACATATTAAAATAACGTATTTTATACGACAATAACTCGATCATTGAACAAGAAAAAATATAAAATTACTAATCGAAAATATATAAATC
Organism: Viscum album; assembly: GCA_963277665.1. Classification (NCBI taxonomy): domain Eukaryota; kingdom Viridiplantae; phylum Streptophyta; class Magnoliopsida; order Santalales; family Viscaceae; genus Viscum; species Viscum album. Next base: position 875,940,270 of record OY728155.1, on the reverse strand, counting down.
AAAACGTATAAATATATGAAATATTCCAAATTTTATCACCTTTCCATGATAAAAAATAAACAATTTCAAAACATATCAAAAGGGTTACCATTAAAAACCCACGATAAAGAAGATATTGAAAGTAGAAAAAATAAGATACAAATCTATAAGAATTAAACCATAATAGATTCAAAGTAATAATTATTGATTTTATATAAATGAAAACATATATGAGTAAGTAGTAATTCTTTAAAAACAAAAAAATATATTTAACACAAGATAATGGAAAGGACAGAAAAAATTATCTTTTATAAATGAGTACATGTCTAAGAAATTGGATTAAAAATTTAAGGAAACGTGGCTTGAAATACTCTACGAACAAACAAAAAGAATCATAACACTATAAAAATCCCAAAATATAATACAATTCAATATCATTGACATCATTGATACCATTGAGATGTATTTAATTTAACACAATATAATTCTATATGATATAGATTTCCAGATGTTGTAGGGGTAAAATTGCATCCATTTACGGTTCAAAAGCATTCGAGGCCAATTAATGTGAATGTTAGTTAGTAATTTCAGGTTGGTTAGAACTACTATGAGGTACAAATTTAAAAAAGGTATTGAAACGAAAAATATTTGTTAAGGGAAATTAAATGAAGTAAATGCCTGGTCAGGTGCATTAACAGGATTAGGTTAAGATGATTCTCTAACATGATCCATCATAAAAAACAACCTAAATCCTTCGAAACATTTTACAGCCTCAAAATTAGAATCTTTCCTTATTTCCTTCCCAATTCCATGTTGTATAATTTTATTTAATGTATTTATATTCTTCGACAATGTTATACACATTCTCTTTGATCTTATAATTTATAGTAGACATCCTTAATTTCATTGAACAGATTTAAATATAATTTTTGATTCCATTCATTCTATAACTTATTTTTATATTAGTCATTACATGTGTTAGTCAACTATATTCATATTGTTAGTTTATATTATTTACCAATAAAAAATGTTTTGATAATTACCCTATACACATATAGGATATTCTTAACCACTCTTTACCTAGCTTTATAAATTGTTTAATACACCATCTTCTGAATATATCTTTGAAAAACACTTTCAAGAGACACTAAAAACATAATTACCATTATTTTATCTAAAATGAAATATTTTATTGATTTTTAAAATCATATAATGTAGTTGATACTTCGAATGAGATGCTACTAAAATTTTGTGATAATTTTTTAATAAAATATCTGAAATCTTGACTCCTTAAATACATAATATCTGTATTTCAATACAACTTTTGTAGGATTTGGGCTACCAAGACATGGGTTTTAAACCTTGATATGAAGGCACCATCTGTATTACTGATATTGAAATATGATAGTAACTTTTCATCAATTAAACAACATAATTTTGATTCAAATATTGTTAAATAATATTTTGTAACCATGTTATAGAAATTAAGAATATGAGCTGATAAAATAAGTACATTGAAACCAAAACATTTATTGATTACTATATATATTATGAATAAAATTATACCAAAATGTATACACTAGAGTGAGATCAATCTTTACATCTAATTAATCTGGTTATTTCAATAATTTAATAACTCCATGTAATTATTCCAAATATATATATATATCTGTGTGAAATGGTAGTTAAGACATAATTAGATTTATTTTATTTTTGTCAAATTATGTTATGATTCTTCCCTCAACTCTTTTAAAATATAATGATAATAATCTTGAATGGGTGAAAATATATCTTCCATTACAAAGGATGTCATGGAATAAGTAATAGACAATAAAATAAAATCTCCCCACCCACCGTTAATGTGTGTATCTTATAAAGCATGAAAAAAATTCTCATATTCTTGAAATGTTTTCTCAAAGGACCGCTACTATATATTCATGATTCACATGATGGTATTAACTATATATCACTTCTACCCAAATTTCTAGGAAAATTTATTCCAAATAAACATCATATTTATTAGGTTTTTTAATTGTTTCATTATATGAACCTTCTTGAATACCACCTAATTGAATAAAAAATTAGGAATAACATCTTGAAATTATCGAACCAGTCTCACATAAGATATTATCTCTTCATTAAATTCTACTCTAGGGTCTCTTATTAGCTCTTGAACTTCCTCTTCTTTATTATTATATTATCTTAAATAAATTTTAAATGTTATACCAAACAAGGTGTCCAACACATGATCAATTATTGTGTGTGTAATTTACTAGAATATAACATTCATATACTTTATTGAAATCATTCACCCTTATTATCATTTATTTACTCTAACTCAATTTCATCCTCTTTTGAGTAGAAATATCTAGTATTTTATTATAGGGGAACTAAAATTTCATTCCTCCTCCAAACAAGAACATAGGTATCAATACATTTATGTTGAAATTTAATGAAAGGTAAATTGAAGGGGAATGATGTCTTCTATAGAATGGGTGGAGGATAGAAAGTGGCAGTGTCTACTAGAATTGATAGTGAAAAAACGAAAACAACACATAAATATAATTAAATTTTGTAAGACACATTGATATAAAATATCTCATTAGTTTTAATAAATAACATATTCTCATTGAAATCATTTAAAATAGGATCATCTTGAATGATTTGTTTATGGGACCTTTTAATAAGAGATTCTTACATAATACATAATTTAATAATAGTTGAAACACAATTTATTATTATAACATGTCTATATTATAAATTTCATTTCTACTACCCTGATATTTTTTTTCAAGACGACCTACCAAAGAAAAACACTCACAACCTTATAGAATAGCGTGTTTAATAATATTTCTATAAAATATACCATTTTATTTCGAATAATGATTAGGACCACCATTTAACACCCCGACCCCAGTTACCCGGAGTCGGTGCATTATTGAATAACATTGTCATGATAACAAAAGATCAAGTCTCGAAAGGCCGATTATTTTAGTAGACTTGGAAATAATAGAAAAATTCATAAATGTTACATTACATCATAATGTGAAAGAAAATCACAATAACACTGACTCCAAAGTCCACACTCATATCCACTTCAGAAAATCCCTGTAGGATAGTCATAAAATATTTATTCACATTCTATGAAAATAAAACATAGAGAGGGGTGAGCTCAGGTGCTCAGTAAGGATAACAATACAGCATAGACATTCAAAAATAAACATAAAAATTTAAGGCATTTTATAACTAAAACAAAATACTTTTAAACTTGAACTTCAACATAATATGGAATCAATAAAATGAAATAAAGCAATTTACTTATTCACATGGATATTCTACTAGTCGAATAATCACATGCAATATCAATAACCAATTTTATAATGATGGAATGCATAATGAGAGACTATAATTACCACGTAGCCAAGGCCTCATTCCAAGACTACAAATAAGATTATGACAAGGCCTCATGCCAAGACACTATTTTTTCTCATGAGACCTACCGATTCATTGAGGATCTATAGCGGGCACCACCCGTCACTTATTATGTCCAATGCATTCATTATATGAAAAGGTTTAAACATATCATAAGCCACAACATAATAGTATCACATAAAACATGAATAAAGGAAACATAACATTTCGACATTTCAATGACAAGATATCAATACAACACATTGATATAATAAAAACATTATCAAAACTATTTTCAATACCAAAATAAATGAAAATTAATACATGGTATTTATTTTTCATTTAAAAAAAGATATGCCTTGTAGAGGATGTCGAAACTCAAATAATGGTCACTGCAACGGAGAAGTCATTGTTGCATCATACGTACGACAAAAACATTCCCTTTTTTCGTTTAGTAAAAACACTTCGTATAAAATGATTCTTTTTGAATAAAAGTAAATTTTAAAGGGGTTTATACACCGTATAAAAGAAAGTTGTGTATAAAACAAAAGATGACTCAATGAAAGGAAATTGAGATGAAGTCCCTTATAAAGATCATTTTTTAAATAAAATAGATCTATTATGTATATTCACTATAAGTACCCATAAATAAAGTAAAATACAAGATAGGACATAATAATAACATGACAAAATTTGAATGTAGGAGATTAACCCAAAGAACAAAAATTGGGTTAAGAAGTTCCCTTACCACGTGTCCGAATTGACACGATCGTTCTTTAATATCATGAATAATAAACTAGAGTTAATCTATACTTGATTAAGAATATTTTTCAAGATAATTATTCCTTTTATATCACTTATTACCATGTCATGAAAATTATGTAGTCATTTAAGTTAATAACGGTTGTTTTGTCGATCTTTTGTATTTGAGTCAACAATAAACATATTATAATTACAAGTAGTTCATGTGGTAAAGTATCCATTATCTACAGAAATATATTAATGATGTTTATATCATATATATCATATATATCCATTATATTCATGAATTTATAATATTACATAACATTTAGAGGTAATAAATAAGTTGCACTGTTCATGGAGACGATAAGCTCTACGTACGCATGAACGCTACTTTCATTTATATTTCATATTTAATTAAATGAAATCATAATGATATTAAGCTATATAAAAATGACAGTATAATATCATATATAATATCATTAACTCCATACTTTATACGTCCCACATATGGCATTAACGATTCAAATAACATTGAGGGGGCTGTAGTCCGCACTTCCTAAAATTAGATTATCACATTTACCCATAATGGAAATCATAAAGGTATTCCATAAATGAAAAAACACAGAAGCATAAGGAAAACATAAAAATAATATATATCATATATAAATATAGTGACATATTAATGTCCTCTATGAGAGTTGTTAAAAGAAGATTGAACAATCATCTTTTCGTGAGGCAGTAATTCGCCACCCACAGAAACAATATGTTTTTTAACCATTAGACGAAGATTTGTGTAAGTTTAAATCAAATACATCTCTTAAAAACATCCTAGTATATTTAAGATACTGGTTTTGTTTCTAAATAATTCAATTAAAAGTGTTTATTGGGTTGGAGAAGCAAAATAAAATAAAAGAACATACGAGAAGACATTACCTATAAATCAGGGACCTCTTTTTGATTTGTGACAAAGGATTACTTGGGAAGTCTTCAGCCCAAAGTGAAACTTCTAGGAGTATGAGAGGGAATTTGAGAGAGTATTTGGGCCGAGGTTGGCCAAGCCAAACGGATTTGATGGTGTGAATAAGGTGGTAGAGGTGGGGGCCTTTTATAAGAGGAGAGGAGGGGCACTCTTGAAGGCCATGAAATGTTACATTATTATGAAGTGATTTTCGGATTTCAAAGGTCCCACAATTATATATTTCGAGGATAAGGTGACAAGGGGTCGAAATATACTCATCTAATAGGTTTTTGACAAGTGTATGTATTATATGTTAGATTATCTTTTCATTTTATTTAAATCGTTAATTAATGAGGTAATCGTTGCATCATCATGGTGTTATAAAAAAGTTAATTTATTTAACATCTAAAAATTATAAAACAAAACCATGATGTATTAAATCGTTTTATATTTCCAATGGATATTTATAGTTATACTCTAACTTTTATAACCCCTTGTAAAAAAATTTCTAGTAAAACAATGCATGTTTGTGACAATTTGATTTTTGCATTTAATAAAAAGTTATTAATGTCTTTTTCATACCCATGTGGATCCATGGGGCCCCCAAGTTGACCCATGGATTGTCTTGGTCGGCCGTGACTAATACAATATGGGTAGGACAAATTTAATGGTAATTTCAAATTATTATTACATTATATTTTCCTTAAATTACACTAATTACCTTTAATCGCGATTAATAAAACTTAAAAGTAACTATTCACCAAAAATTATTTTCATCACATTGAACCACATTTTACTTACTAATGAAAACCATGTATGTCGGATTTTTGAAATTAAATTCACAGAAGTGGTAAAGTTTCATTTAAATGATAAATTTGTTTTTTAACTACCACTTAGTGGTTTCACTATTCATCAAAATTTGAGGTTTTTCACAAAAATACCAAAAATTAACACTAAGATATATTTGATTTTTCTAATTCAAAAATGACGTATATTTTACAAAATTCAATACATATATGTTTAATTAACTAATTTAATAATTAATTTCCGGTGTCATAACAAATAGTGTGTTTTTTAGAAACAATATATATCAAAAGATTGACAATCGTTTATGTCCAATTTTAAAGTAAAATTAATTATAATGACCAAAAATGGATAAAAAGATTAAAATATACTGTAATTATACATTAAAACCACTATATTGTATAATTTATCACTAAAAATTATTTTGATTAAAAAAGTTGTTTTTATGTATTTTCACTATTCATCGTAAATTGGAAGTTCTCAGAAAAATACCAAAAATTCAACATAGTCTAATTTCGATATTCTGAATCCAAAAATGAAGTCCATTTTGAAATATAAAAATTTTATATTTTAAAAATGTGGGTATTACTATTAATAACGGCTATTTTTATTGGTCATAGAGTGTTAGAATCTCGAACTTATGTACATTGCAAGATATTAAATTATTGAAAGTGAAGAGTATCGTAGAATATTTTGGTGTTACATTCTCCCCTAATTCAATAAATTGCATCCTCGCAATTTAAAATTGTTCTTCAAAAATAAAAGGTTCAAAGTAGAAAATACCTTTGTTGAAAACCCATATCGGAAATAGGGTTAATAAAAATAAAACTTTAAAAGAAAGAAAGAGAAGTACCGAGGACACCTGAGATATCACATAATAGGATTATATGTAAACATGGATATAGAGGAGAAACAAAACATCAAGGGCTGAGGGAGAGTTATAGGAAACAGGATTAGGAGAAAGTTATCTACAAGAAAATCACAAACTAGTGATTGGTTAAACGATCATTGATTCCCCAGTAGGAAAAGTTAACCGACAACATTTTTGTTTTATGTTACCTTTCATAAAGTTGTGGAATTTATTTAGGAGATTTACTAAGAACATAAGGAAATATACATACTTTTCATTTAGACTTTTCATTCTTTAATAATGTTTTACCACAAACCCATCTTTCACTCAAAAAGATAATAGAACTCAAAAATATTATATTTATTCTAATCGTACAAGGTTCCGAATATTAACACATACCCTTTAGATTAAAAAAACTATATTTTAATAACCAGGGACTTCTTGTAGGCTAGTGGTAGGAAATAAAGACATGTCGAACTATGGTTGTGGGTTTGATTCCAATTTCATTGTCTCGCGCGACGGGTTATCGCCCAACCTGCAGGTTGTCCTTTTTCTACAACTATAGTACTATAATATTACATAAATAATCTTAAGAAATGTTTTAACCTTAAGACATACTATCCAAAGTTCAACTTAATCCATTCCAACCATTATAGTTGTCTAAAATACCTCTGTCTAGACTTTCTCTAAAAGGACTCTAATATCCAAAATCAATTGTAACATCAGATTCACCAAAAAAGTAAATTTTCTCTTATTTTCACATAGTAAAAATATGATTAACTTCATCATATTAAAACATTAATGAAAACGAAAAGTAATATAGTACAATCCTTATATATATCACATTATTCTTATAACCATAATATAGTTCATGAGTCCAAAAACACAAATACAATAATTATTCAACATCATTTGTAGAAACAGTATAAGCTTGGCCTTTCTCCCTTAGCCTTTTCTGAGGTATGATTCCTTGGAGCTTAGGGAATTCATTTAAAAAATGCCCCATTTCTCTGCAATTATAGTATTCAACATTTATAGCCTCTTTCATTCCATTACAATCACATGCCTGGTGACCTTTTTCTCCAAATTTTTAACAAACTCTCATTCCCATTAGGCAAGTACCAGGGTGATTCTTCCCACAATTATCACATAATGGAAAATAATTATTTTCCTTTTTCACTTTATATGTCTCTTGTTCCACATTTATCTTCTTGTCTTGCATTACTTCATTGTCATATGATTTAGAGAATTCTTTTTTAGTCTTGATAGAACATGAGACTATATCTTCCTACGTTGAGAAAGATTGTGATACTAAATATCGAAGGAGAAATATTTTTAAACCATCAAAGAAATGGTCAATCTTACTTATTGGGGTACGTATATAATATGCAGCATGTATCGCTAACCATGTAAAGTTACCCTCATACTTTGTGACATTATCATCCTCCTTTTGTCTCAGACTCATAAATTTCCTTTCCATATCTGCTCGATGGTGATGAGGAAAATATTTTTCTATGAAAAGATCTTTTAACTCCATACATTCCATATTTGATACTTCATCATCTTCCTTTGAGTTTTGAATTAATGACCACCATTGATTAGCATCTCTAGTGAGGCAGTAAACTACCATGATAACCTTTTCCCTATCACTACTCCCCAAGGCATGGAATATTTTATCAAATGAATTTATCCATTGCTCAGCTACTGAGGGATTTGTAAATCCATTTAATGTTGGTGGTTTTTGCCTCATGTAGCGATCTAACATTGATCCTCCATGTTGCGGATCATGGTGCTCCATATGAGTAAGCTTATTATTTATAACCTGATTGATTTGTCCTAGTATGGTGATAAGCTGATCAGAACCAGTTGTATCACCAGCTCCCTTATAATTATCTTGAGAAGGATGGGAAATCCCTATATGGAGTGCGTGAATTGATACAGTTTCCATTCCATCCACTAGCACCATTTCTAACCAATTTCATAAACTAGATTAGTTTATGAATCGAAATACATAATTCCATACTTGTAAAACACTTAACATAAATTGAACAGTTTATGGATATAATCCATAATCCTAAAAATGATTTTCTTTGTGGAAGTATATAATCATAAACCCATCATAATGGTCTGTAAAGAAAATTAGAATTATCCTATGCATATCCACTAGGAGTGTCGTAACCCAGAGTCAAACAAGGCCCGTTGTTGTGCAACAGTTCCCATTCAAGTCTAGCTCAAATTAGTGTTTTCAAGTATTGCCCCTAGGTACATATGTTCCGGAGTAGCCTCTACATTCTCGTATCCAGACAAGGATGTATTTCTCTGAAAATACACAAAATCTATACTTTACCAAAATTATATGATGTTCTTCTATACTAATCCTCAAATTCTATCTTAGTTCTATGTTCTCTAATCAGAGTTTATCTAAATCTATATTCTAAGGTTAGTACTAAACTGCCTCTGATACCAACTGTAACACATCGACCCTAGTTACCCAGAGTCGGTGCATTATTGGGTAGCATTGACATGATCACAAAAGGTCATGTCTCGAAAGACCGATTTGTTTAGTATCCTTGGAATCACTAGATAGATTCATAAATGTTACATTACATCATAAAGTGAACAAAATCACAATAACATTGTTTCTATAGTCCACACTCATATACACTTCATACTATCCCTGTAGGTCAGTCATAAAATATTTCTTCACATCCTGGGAAAATAAAACATAGAAATGTGTTAGCTCAGATGCTCAGTAAGGATAATAATACAACAGAATCATTCATAAATAAAAATAAATATTTAAGGCATTGTATAATGGAAACAAAAGCATTTTAAACATGAAAATCATCATAATATAGCAAAAATAAAATTAAATAATTCTATTTACTTATTCACATTGATATTCTACTCGTCGAATAATCATATGCAATATCAATAACCACATTCATAATGATGGAATGCATAACGCCAGACTATCATAACCACGTAGCCAAGGCCTCGTGCCAAGCCTACAAATAATATTTTTTCAAGGCTTCGTGCCAAGACACTAGTTTGTCTCATTAGACCTACCGATGAATCAAGGAGCTATAGCGGGCTCCACCAGTCACTTATTAAGTCCAATTAATACCTTATATGTAATGGTTTAAACATATCATAAACCATAACATAATCGTATCACATAAAACATGCATAAAGGAAACATAACATTTAAAAATTTCAATCACAAGATATCAATACAACACATTGATATAATAAAAAAATTATCAAAAAAATTTTCAATACCAAAATAAAAGAAAATTAAAACATGGTATTTATTTTTCATTTAAAAAAAGTTATGGCTTGTAGAGGAAGCTGAAAATAAAATAATTGTCACGACAGCGGAGAATTAGTTGTCTCCGCATACAGACGACAAAAAAATTTTCCTTTTGTAATTTAGTAAAAATGCTTTGTATAAAAATATTCTTCTTGAATAAATGTACAAGTCAAAGGGGTTTATACACCATATAAAAGAATGTTGTGTATAAAACACAATATGCCTCAATAAAAGGAAATTGAGACGAAGTCCCTTAAAAAGATTATTTTTTAAATAAAATAGATCTATTATGCGTATTCAGTATAAGTATCCATAAATAAAGTACAAATACAATATAAGACATAATAATATCATGAAATAATTTGAAAGTAGGAGATTAACACAATGAACGAAATTAGGGTTAAGAAGTTCCCATACCTCGTGTCCGACTTGACTTGATCGTTCTTTAATCTCCTGAATAATAATCTAGAGTTAAATTATACTTTATTAAAAACATTTTAAAGTTCAATATTCCTTTTATGTCACTTATGACCTTGTTATGAACATTATGTAGTTATTTGAGTTAATAACAGTTATTTTGTTGATCATTGGTACTTGAGTCAACAATAAACTTCTTATAATCAAAAGTTGTTCATGTGGTAAAGAATCCATTATCTCCAGAATTATATTCATTATGTAGATATCATATATATCATATATATCCAGTGTATTCATGCATTTATAATATCACATTACATTTAGAGGTATGAAATGAAATGCACCGTTCATTGAGACGGTAAGCCATACGTACACATAAACGCTACACAGATTCTATTTCTTATTTAATGAAATGAAATCATAATGATATAAATGTATATTATAATTACATTATAATATAATATATAACATCATTAATTCCATCCTTTATATTTCCCACATATGGCATTAACGATTCAAATAACATTAATGGGGCGGTAGTCCACACTTCCTAAATTGAAATTATCGCATTTACCCATAATGGAAATCAAAAAGGTATTCCATAAATGAAAAAAACAGAAGAATAAGGTAAACATAAACATAATATATATCATATATAAATATAGTGACATTTTAATATCCCCAATGAGAGGTTTTAAAAGTATATTGAACAACCATCGTTTCGTGAGGCAGTAATTCACCACCCACAGAAACAGTATGTTCCTTAACCATTAGACGATGGTGTGTGTAAGTCTAAATCAAATAATTATCATAACAACATCCTAGTATATTGAATATACTGGTTTTGTTACAAATTAAATTAATTAAAAGAGTTTAATGGGTTGGGGTAGGAAAAATAAAACAAAAGAACATAATATAAGACATTACCTTAAAATCGGGTAACTCTTTTTGATTTGTGACAAAGGATTCCATGGGATGACTTCATCCAAATGTGAGGCTTCTAGGAGTAATATAGGGAATTTTAGAGAGTATTTGGGATGTGTTTGTCTGAGCCAAAATTCTTTTATGGTGTGAATAAGGTGGTAGAGGTGGGGCCTTTTATAAGAGGATAGGAGGGGCACTCTTGGAATGTCTTGAAATGTTACATTATTATGAAGTGGTTTTGGGATTTCAAAGGTACCACAATTATATATTTCTAGGATAAGCTGATAAGTGTTCTGAATCTACTCATCCAATAGGTTTTTCACTAGTGTAAGTCTTATATTTTACATTATCTTTTAATTTTATTTAAATCGTTAATTAATGAGGTAATTGTTGCATCATCATGGTGTTATAAAAAATTTAATTTATTTATGGTCTAAAAATTATAAAAAAAATATAATGATGTAGGAAATAGTTTTAGATTTCTAATGGATATTTACAGTCAAAACAATAACTTTTAGAACCCCTTTTAAAAATTGTTTTAATAAAACAATGCATGTTTGTGACAAATTTATTTTACTTTAAATAAAAAGTTATTAATGTCATTTTCCTACCCATGTGGCTCCAAGGTGTCCCCATGGTGACCCATGGATTGTCGTGGTTGGCCATGACTCATCCAATAATGGTAGGACGTGTGTAAAGGTAATTTCATATTATTATAACATTATATTTACCTTAAATTACACTAATTGCCTTTAATCGCGATTAATAAAACCTAAAAGTTACTATTCCCCAAAAATAATTTTCATCCCATTGAACCGAATTTTGCTTACTAATGAAAACCATGTATGTAGGATTTTTGAAATTCAATTCACATAAGTGGTAATGTTTCATTTATACGAAAAATTATTTTTTTAACTACCACTTAGTGGTCTCACTATTCATCAAAATTTGAAGTTTTTCTGAAAAATACCAAAAACTAACCCTAATCTATATTTGATATTCCTAATTCAAAAATTATGTCTATTTTAAAAAATTCAAAACATATAAGTTGAATTAATTAATTTAATAATTAATTCCCACTGTCAGAACAAATAGCGTGTTTTTAAGAAACAATATAGATCAAAAGATTGACATTTGATTATGTCCAATTTCAAAGTAAAATTAATTCTAATGACCACAATTGGATAAAAATTTTAATATATATTCTAATTATACTTTAAAACCACTCAATTGTATAATTTGTCTCTATAAATTATTTTTATTAAAAATTTTGTTTTTAAATATATTTCACTATTCATAAAAAATTAGAAGTTATAATAAAAATAAAAAAATTAAACATAGGGTAATTTCGATATTCCAAATCCAAATATGAAGTAATTTTTGAAATATAGAATTTATATAATTTAAAAAAGTGGTTATTACTATTCATAATGGCTATTTTGATTGGTCGCAGTGTGTAAAAATATCAAACTTGCGTACAATGCATGCTATTGCATTATTGAAAGAGAAGCGTATCGTGGAAGCCTCGGGTGTTACCCAACAATCACTATATACGTCTTTCTCTACATTAGCCACATATTTTGGCTCGAATGGGAGAAATCTACATTAATATTTCCATCACATTTAAGAAATATGTCTAAATATCAATAAAATAATAAAATAATTTGGTCTCCTAATCTCACAACTATAAAATTACCATCCAATATTTTTTTAAAATAATAGTAGATATATCCTGTCTTATCTGTGATAAGATGGAAACATTTAGTTTTAACATTTCTCTCTATTCCATTAAATTTAATTTCATAATCTCTTGGGATTCTACTATAATAACTATATCTTCTACAAGAAACATATAATTATATATGTAATCATTTAATCTACAAAAATTAATCCATATAAGTTATTGAATTCTATAAAAGTGATTAGGTGATTTTTTTAGGAATGATTTATCGAATGGGAACCTTAATTAGACTCCTCATATTGAAGGATGAAATAATAAAATCTACTATGGTCATGTTTTACTTTTAAATAGTGTTGCATTTGTATTAACGATTAACATGTTATGTTTTCTAATTTTAATAAGGGGACAAGATCCAACATAAGGTAAATTAAGGAATGGAATTTAAAATTTTCATTCAACCTGATTCACCCTTTCGTTGGCGGTGATATTTCATACTTTTGAATGTTGGTGTTATTTTGTTACATGGATGACATCTTTCCCAAATTTATTTGAAGAACCATCATCAAATCATTTCTCCAAGAATCACATTTTATTAAGGTCACATACCTAAGTAGAAGTCAATATCTCATAATAAAATAACTATTTTCATAAAAGACATAGATAAGATAAATAAAAAGTGTCCATTGTTGGTATGAAACGTTCATTTGGTTGATTTATATCTGGGAAATTATAATTATTGGGTGGAATATAACACATTTTTATTTCATAGATAATTAGTTTGATCCGATAATATAACTTCAATGATAATATTATTTAATCTCCCATAATATAAGTATATATACATGTATTCTTATATTCATTTGTTTTATGAATCATATACACATTCAACCAAATTAACTGAAATTAATTAAAAATGTGTGATATAATTAATTATCATTTTCATGCATACAAAATAACAACATTAAATTTTATTATTATATAGAATAACCAAACAATATATATAAAAATGGATCACAAAACTCATTTCTTGAATGAGATTAGAATCATATAAAATATAAATCATACATTTAATTAGGTAAGATGATGATGATAGGAAACATAAAACATTATACAAAAATAAAAACAACAAAGGCCATTCAGGAACCTAAAATGGAACATTATTAAGCATACATAGTATCCAAGATGTTTTAATTGATTATTTTATATCCAAATATGTTGGAATATAACAAATTTTCAATCAATCTAAACATTGTAATTATAGAAATACAATTCATCAATTTTTATTGAATTTTTGTAAATCAAATGATATATCACGAATTTGACAATTTTAATGAGTGATATGAAAAAATTTATTAGGAATTCAATAATTAATAAGATATAAATATAAAAAATTCCTAAATCATTCATGATCTATAAAAACTTATTAAATCAAAATATGAATACACAATTTATTAAATTTTGATCAATTTTAATATAATATATTAACATTGAAACATAAATTTTAACTCCATAATAATTGTAGTATGGTCCAAATTTACAGGGAATCATTGTTCGTGGCCGATGTGTAGACATAGATGTTCCCATATATTGTAGTGACTAAATAAAAAAATTCATATTTAAAATTTTAATATCTCATAAATTATTAAAATTTAGAATCACAAAAACCACATATTATAAGATACACGTAATTTTATTATCATTTAAATATAATATGAATGATTCATATTAATGAAGTATAATATTTTAAAACAAGTCAAAAATAGATAACAAAGGATTATTTATTGCATTATGATTGGGGATTTCATAAAATGAGTGAAAAATATCATTTTTTATCATGATACAACAACCTAGAGTAATAGGGGATTGTACACACATGTTCTAAGATATTAATGAAATTTTTTATATTGGTTTGGAGTGTATTATATCATACAAAATGTTTTAAAAATGTATTTTTCAATGTTTAATATATTGATACATTACTCAATACTCTTAATGAATTTTTTTTATATAATAAAACTTATTGTGATAATGTAGTCTCATAATATTATTATGTTGATCTATATGTTGGAGGACCATACGAAACACTAGCCCACAACTCCTGTATATAGTAGAAAAGCTGACCAGTGATATGGACTAGGAACTGTAGTTGTGCAGGCTCATTAATGAAGCATTTTGTAGTGCTACTGTAGCAATGTGAACTTCTATCACTAAAATATTTCATCGTGGACATGGGTAGTTCCATTTAATTATGATAGTGACATTTCTGTGTGTGAATTATAGAAAAATGGGATATTAATATATGAATTTCTTTAATATCTCATTCATGCTAATGTCGTGTGAACTCCAAAACATACTCAATAATTATACTCTTGATTTTAGTGCACTAACTATACCTCTATGTGGGTTTAGAAATTATTCTCATACCACATAAATCATTTTATCCAATTTTATTGTACTTATTCATTTTATTTCTTCCATTTTCTCACTTATCGGAGATCCCTATTCGTTGTTTATCTATGTGTTTTGCAACACATGATTTTGAATATATTGTACAATACAACAAAAAAGATCATACTACAAGACTGATGAACAAATATAGAAATAATGATCAACATCACATCATAGAACACGACCATTAAGGACTTCTATTGGGCCATAATTTTCTAGAAAACTAAAATATAAATAAAATATAAACATATATATATATAGCGAGATAGAGGAAGGGAGGTGCTTTGAATGAGGGGATCCTCAATTAAATTATGCTCTTTTTTATGGACTTTTTCTATTTTCATTCGTTTCATTCATATAATCATTGTAATAATTAAAATAATCAAATGAATAATTGGGGATGAAAACATGAAATTTTTAATATTCGCTTACATATTTTTGGAAACAAGACATAATCCAAATGGTGGAAGATGATATTAAGGAGATGAGTCAACTTTTGGTGATATTGAGTAGGAATTCAACAAATTCTAATGTGGGGGATTATGGTATAATTTTATCCTTCATCATTGATCATTTAATATTATTTTCTGCATGAAAATCAATGAATTTGGTTGGAGATTATTTATGATGAGAAAACTTATGATAGATCAACAACATTGAAAATCATCTTGCAAGTTGATTGACCTACTGCGATGGCATGACTACCATGTTTTCTACCATATCCCATTCCCCATATAGTATTTCCCTATTCTTTATTTCCCAACCCCAGTTACATAGAGTCGAGGCATTATTACATAACGTTGGCATGATACAAGGAATAATGTCCCGAAAGTCCAATCAGTTTAGTAGTATTGGATGTACTGGACATATACAAATGATTTACATTACATTATGAAATAAAAAAACATTGTGTCCACTTTGAACACTCTTATATCCCTTAGAATACTCTTAGAGTATAATCTTAATATACCTCTTTGCATTGTGGGAAAAATAAAACATAAGAAAGGGGTGAGATCCAAAACTCTATAAGGATAACAATATAGCAGAAACTATAATAAATAAGCATAAACATTTAAGGCAATGTATATGACTAAAATAAAAGGCTTCTAAACATAAACATGTGAATAATATTGCAATAATAAATCAAATAATTCCATTTAGTTAATAAAATGGATTTTCTAATAGTCTAATTATCACATGTTATATAAATATCAAAATTCATAACGAGGGAATGCATAATGTCAGACAACATAACCACATAGTCATGGCCTCGTGCTATGACTACAAATAAAATTTTGTCAAGAACTTATTCTTAGACACTAGTTTGTCTAATGTGACCTACCAATGCATCTAGGAGATATAGAGGGCTCAAACCATCACATATTAATTCCAATGATTTCCTCATATGAAATGGGTGAAACATAATATAAACATTCTCATTAAAACAAGAATATGAAATATCAATACTTTAACCACAAGCCATGAAAGGCTTAAAAATATCACATCCACAGTCAGGCATAACTCATTCAATACAATATGGAAGATTGTATTATAATAAATAAAAATCAATAAAGAATAAATTATAATAAAGGATATTTACATAGTTGAAAATAGACTGTAAATATATTTGAGATAAATAATCCATTTTTCATGAAAAAGTCATACTATTTATCAACGATGTCATTTAAAAGATATTTTTGAATAAAATTATCCCATTCCACTTTGAAATTTTGGAAATTAATTTTAGTTTCAAAACATTCATGTCCATATAAATATATACTTAATACAAATTTGAAAACATGGAAATTAATGTGAAGGATTTAGAAGAATAAATCCTTAAAACATTTAACATGATATTTTAGTAAAAGAGTTCCTAAACAAATGAGAGATGCTTGAATACAAGTAATTGAGGAATAAAATTAATCAAAAAATTATAATATCATGAAAATAAAGGGATTAGTGATATATTATGTCAATGGAAAATATATACACCATAAAATTGTGAATTGGTGGATAACAAAAAAGTGGTCTTAATGGAATGTAAAATGAGACAAAATTTCTTATAAAGAGAATATACTTATATTATAGATAAATTAAAAAAATAAATATGTGTGAATAATATAAATACACACTATATAATTGGATTTTCACTTTATATTAATATGAGTACATTCACACAAATTTTTCTAAAAACAGTACCAATAAATAGTATGTTTAACTCAATGAATGGAAACTGAGTTAAGATTAACCTTAACGAGTTCATATCAATAGAATTAGAATTTATCAATAGAGTGATTATGTGTATCAAAATTATACCCACACAAAGGGGAGTGGGAATTACTACATAAATAATAAATATTGATTCTACACATAATATTGGAGTGAAATAATCAGTGAAGTAAGTGTAAATCCCAATGAGTGGAAAATGAAATTTTAAATTCCCTTACCGATTTGGTAACTTATGAAACATAAACCCAATGAAAGAAGGATAATAAAATGAAGATTTAAATACCGATAAATTAAAGTATATTAAACCAATAAAAAATAATGGGAAATGCATACAACAATCAAAAGTAAATATCGGCAAATATAGCATGAATCTCATTGGAATAAGAAAGTGAGATGAAAACCCCATTACCTTGTAATTTTCCATTGTGGAGGGTATGTTATCCTCCCATATAGTTGTTAAATAATTTTAACTAAATTATTTAATGACCAAATACATAAATGTTATATAATATATGATCCTATAATATTGTTTTGTTAATAATATTTTAGTACTATCATTGTTTCAGGTGTTAATTGATTTGTTTCCATTTATATGTTTTGTTATGTAAGTCATGTTTGTTATGTATAAGAGGTGTATCATTCATATCTATAATTTTAATAAGTTCGTAAAATTTATTTGTAATCATAAAATTAAAATTATTCATGAATGGTTACAATAGGGAATGAATCTCATCACGTTAGTGGAGACGGTACTCCGTACGTAAGCACGAGTGAAAATACCATTCAATTGTAGGTGATATCATATATAATTGCATTTTATATCATATGTAATGAATCATTAACATATGATATTTAATATTTACATTAATAATACCTTATTATTATACCCATCCAAATAATGAAGTGTTGAATAACAGCTACACCGCGACGTGGAGATGGTAGGCCATACGTACACACATATGGTGACTTTTTCAATCATAGGATGGATAAAATAAATAATATTGTTGTAACATATTTTTAATAACATCATATTTTGTTGTAGTTGCTAGATTTATTTTTTTTTTGTGAAAAAAAATAAAAAAATACAAATTGGAAGATGAAGATAAATTTGAATGATCTGATGATATTATTACACCTTCTTTGAGTTCTTTCTTTCTATTTGATAAAAACGGATCCTTTGGTTTTCTTACGGAACAATAGAAGGCCTCTAATATGAGGTGAATGTTGTTGGGTAGTTATGATATTATGGGTTGGCTAAGCCAAATGGCATTGGAGGTATGAAATTAAGAGAAGGAGAAGTGACATTTTATAAGAGAGGTGAAGGTCACTTTAGGAAATGATTGAAATATTATTTTAGTATAAATTAAATTTCAGTTTCTAATGGCTCCAAATAGATTTAATTAGATTCCATGTTTTATATGGGTTGAACACATCTCACCCAATTGGTTTTAGATCGGTCTAGGTCAATATATAACCCGTATCTTTTAGATTTAACTCTTATTAAAATAGTTTGACATTTACCATGTCCCCTTGTAATTTTATATTATATTGTTAATAAAGTTACTATAAATTTCATTGATAACCCCAAGTGGTTCATTAATAACATATATATCATTACATAAGTCATTTGGCCAATCCATATATTTTTAGTACTATTATATAATTTAATAAAATCGTAGTTGTTTTAAAAACTCAATTATGTAAATGTGGATAATATTAATTATTTGGTCTTTGGTAAAGTCATATCAATTTGATTAATTCGAAAAAAAAATCATTAAATATACCATAACTTGTAATATTAGCCTATAAAATTATTTGAATGAATCATAAGTCTAAATATATATTTATTTTCATATTTATAATATCAATTATTTGAAACTTTCATTAATTAGGTAATTATTGCATCATCATTGTGTCATAAATAAATTTAATTATTTAATGTCTAATAATTATAAACAAAATATCATGATGTACGATAATATTGTTTTATTTCTCAAGAATATTTATAGTTGTACTTATATTATGAATAAACCAATATTAAAAATGGTTTATTTATTAAACATTGATTATATACTTTTATCTCATCTTTAAATAAAATAATAATAAATGTCATAATAAAATCAAAGTGGATAAAATAGATCATATTTTATTCCAAAGGTTTATTTTGGTCGAAATACATTTATCTAATAGAATTAGGACATGTTTTAGGGTAATTATATATCATTTTTATCATTAATTACCATATCTTACTTTTAACCATAATAAATAAAATTGAAAAGTTAATATTCACCAAAATTAGTTTCATCTTAATGAACAATATTTGACTTACTTATTTAAACCTTTTATCTCTAATTTTTAAAATTCAGTCAAAAGAAGTAGTAAAAATATGTTTTATGTAAACATGAAAATCTTCCTAGAAGGTGGGTAAAACACGGTAAATTGTTCAATAAAATTTTATACATATAATTTTATTATAAAATGACACAAATGAATTACATTTAATTTATATAGGTATTTTGTATATAATTTTACATCAAATAAAATGAAATAATATAAATAATTATTTAAGTAAAATGTTTTTTTCAAACAGTAATGTAGTGTTTTTCACTATTCATCAAAAAACAAATGTTTTTAGAAAAATTTCAAAAATTTACTCTAAGCTCATTTTAATTTTTAAAATTCAAAAAATAAGTCTATTTAGTCAAATTAATAATATAGAATTTTTATTATTTAATTAAAAAATATATTCCTCTTGTCAAAATGAGAAATAAGGTTTTTGAGAAGAATATACTACCAAACGATTGATATGTGTTTCTGTCTATTTTTAATGTAACATTACTTACATAACCAAAATTTTATTAAATAATTAATATATAATAAAATTAAAACTCAAAACCATTAAAATATACAATATAATAATAAAATCATTTTGTTTAAAAAATTTGTTTTTAATAAAACTTTAGTATTATTCACTATTCATAAAAATATAAAATTATTCAGAAAAGATCTGAAACATTATCCAAACAAAATTTTTATGTTCCTATTCTAAAGAGCAAGATGATTTCTTAAAATAGAATATATAAAAAAGTCAAATTCTGTATTTATACATGGTTCACCATAAAAAGGCTGTAAAATTGCATTTTTTAAAAAATACCTCATTAATATGAAATATTTAATTTGTTGTTATATTATTTCTATGAATCACATAATATGTATGATAAAATTATATGATTAATATAAAATTCAAACTGGAGAAAAATACTATTCATGGCATTTTTTGAATGACTAGTTTGGTAAGTCGTGGTGTGCTCAAACTATGTGTTTCTTGTTGCCCATGCTATTGAATTAATTTTATTAAAATAACATACTATTAAATATTGGGGTGTTTTATATTTTATGGATGCTCATTTGATGTCTTTTTCCATTAAACTCATATTATGATTCGTCTTGTATAACATTGATAGTGTGGTGACTTTCACTTGGATTTTTTCAAATGCGGTCTTCTTGCTTTTACATTGGATCTCAACTATTTTCTTAAGATGGTCCAATATGTACTATTATAATATAGAATAAAGCCACCCAATTCCAAAGATAGCTATTTATGGGATTCCTTAGTGTAATTTTAGTAGTTAATATTAAATATAATAGGATACTTATACATCTATGTGATACCCACATACTCTAACAGCCCCTTAAATCCAAGTGTACCAAACTTGGATACACAAAATATCAAAAATGAAATATGTGCACAATACTAATACTCCCCCTCAAGCGGGAAAGAATATATTTATCAATCCCATATTTTCACACAATAATTAGTCATGTGGTCCTTGAACCCCTTTTGTGAGAACGCTTTTCAGTTGATTCGAGGTGTGAAAATTGTGGATGGGGATCATCTTCTTCTCAAAGTTTACTCTAGTGAGATTTTATTCAAATTAAAAATTTTTTATAAAACATTACGGGTAAATCCCTTATCATTGAATGAAAAATAATGTATCCCTTTTAATATGAATGAGTGAATAGGTATCCCAAAACATGATATGAAAAAAAATGTAAACATGAACTGTGAAGGGAGGGAATCGTTTACATCTTACATCACCATGAGATCACAATCCACGCAGAAAAACAAGACAAATCTAGATATATATCTCATAGAATAGAGATGGCCAAAATAATCTACAACACAAAATCCGTAAATATCTATTTTCAGAAAATTAGAATATAGAATACATAATCATGATTTCGTTTTCACATGTCTAACGATTCGATGAATAACCTGTCATTATGTTTTTGTTGGATATCCCAGAAACAAACTCCCTTTTCTAATCACACAATAAATATTATTTTGATTCATCAACAAGTATTTTACATTCCAAAGATGTATTCTACATATATCGGGTGATGAAAACTTCACAGTTTCACTATGAAGTGACCTTTCATCAGGATCAGGAGGTGATTCAACTGAGTCCGCTTGAGTCATGACAATTTCCTATAGTAGATCAATGAAATACATTCTTTATGATATAAAAATATCATTATTTCATCAATAGACCCTGATTCCAATAAAACATCAAAGTTGTCCCAAATATTTTTTCAAAATTTCAAATGATGAAAAGTCTTTAGTCGACCAATGTTGGTAGCATTACTACTAGTAATAACTATCTCATCCATATAGACAATAAAAATAATTCATCTAGAAGATCATTTTATATGTAAAATAGAATAATAATTTATGATTTTTAATTTTACTTTGTTATATATACCACTGAAATATGTTCCCAAACATCAGGTGATGACTACATGATCCCATATAATGATGGATAAAGAATAAAGGCCATATAGGAACCCCCATAAAAACAACATCATGTGGTTGTTAAATATTTACATCTTCGTTACAAAATCCATGAAGAAAATAATTTTTGTAATCCATATGATGGATAGGCTAATGAGATGATGTAGTACGAGAGATATGTAGGTGAACCATGTCCATCTTTACCACTGGAGAAAAGAGTCAAAATATTTAACTCCATATTTCTAGGAATAACATTTGGAAATAGTGTGATCCATGGTATGATTTAGAGAGAAATTGACATTGATACATACTAAGTAGATCCATGACAACTTAAAACCTTATTTCTCGATGAATGAGGGACAAGATCCCAAGTACGGTTGGAAAACATATCCTGATGTTCACCCCACACATCATGTAACCTACCAGGTTGTGTTATAGCCTTATTAATAGTGAATGGTGTTGAGTAAGTATAAAATCTATCAATTACCCATGGTTTCTACATATATTATCCATTATAAGACTAATATGAGTGTGAGGATTATCAAACCATAATAGGTAACACTATTGATATAGAAATTTGAGTTACTGAGTCATTAGTTATGGTTGTAAAAACATGTGGTAGGGTAGAAAGTGTGGGAGGTCAGAGAGTATATAATTGAAAAAATATTTATCTGTAAACATCACTATAAAGAAATATTGGTGTTGTTGTATTGAGATAATACATTAAAATAAAATCAGAATCAAGAGAAGTGTATGATGGTGGGAACTCCAGAACCAAAATAACTAATGATTCGAAAATAGAAAAATTGACTAAAAAACAATTAAAAACAAGAGGTAATAATAAATACCAACACTGGTTGATGTAATATCCCAGAAAGATTCATTTTAGAGGATGAGCATTAGACTTCGAAATCAAGGGGAGAATATCTCGAACATAACACACAGAAACCAAAATTCATTGCTGTATGGAATGTGGGGTTGTCATTGGAAATAAATAATGGAAGGGTTTATCCAATAAGAAATAGACAATTTATGTTTTCTAATATTATATATTATATATGGATGTGAGAATGGAATCACCCCAAATAATAGGGAACCCATTATTCAAAAATAAATTTGATAGATCAACTTTTAATAGATTGTGGTTATTTTTTTCATAGGAACCATTTTGTTGAGGAGTTTTAGGATAATTAGTTTGATGTAAAATTCTATGGCCAATGATAAAATACTTGAATGATCTAAATAAATATTCATAACAATATTAAGAATGAAATTAGTTGTGTTTAGCGAAAAATGGTTGGTGATTTCTTGAATACAATAGCGAAAAATGGAAAATATTTCAGAATAATTTTTGAAAAAATAGATACATTTAATCTTTGAAAAATCATTGATAAAAGTTAAAAAAATACTTATTACATAGTTAGACCAAGATATATGAATGATCCAAATGAGAATCAGTGGATGTTTGAGGGTTTTCTTGTGGAACATAAGTCAACTGAAGATTCTTTTCATATTGATAAGACTCAGATTCAAATGGAATAATAGGTCCCAACACTAGAATTCGTCTTTTAAGAATTGGAGTTGGTGGATGACCATGAAGGTAGTGATTAAAGAGGGAATGATTCATTGTGTAAAGACATGCAATTGCTGGGTACTAATCAAACACATGTACACCACCCTGAATATGTACACTACCAAGCACCCAAGTATTCAAATTATCTCGAAATATAGATGAAGTATGAGAGAATATGTCCTCACATTCTACATCAGCTATGAATTAACTAATTGTTACTAAATTAGAGGGATAAATAGGGGAAATGTAACAATACATAATGTAATTCCTAGAATAGTTAAACATCTCCCATAAACAACAATCTTCACTATCTGACCATCGACTAATGTAACATTACCTCAAATTGAGGTTGAAATAAAATATTGAAGATTACATTCATCCCCTATGAAGTGCTCTAGGCACGAAAGACCTGAACCCATGCGGTTGACCACTGGGATAAACACACTATTAAAGTATCGCCATGGGAAATTGTGGAATTTGATGAATCGATATATTGTGTGATAAATATTCTTTTCAACAATGTGTTGAAGGTGAATAGGTGTCATATAATTACTTCCAAAATTTAATGGCTAGAACATCCCATTATCAATTAATTCATAGAATAAAGATCAACATGGATGGCAGTAGGGCATGGATGTATAGTTTAGGGGTCACATATGGAGTAAAGATTTGTTGGAACATAAGAAAGGGAACACCTGTTGAAGGGTTTGTGTACATGAGTTTCGGAGGGGATGGTAAATTTTAAGGGTCCAATAGCTGTAGTGGTGGTACATAGGGGGTGTATATGTGTTGTCACACAAGAAGGGGGCCACCGACTAGTGATGTGGATCATAAGGGGCGGTTTTTACATGGACACAAAACATGAGGACATCAAGGAACGAGGTGGAATCATATAAGGGTGGAGTAAGGTCAACGTGTTGGGGTTCTATAATTGAATAGGGTCATGGGGGATAACATCTAGGGTCACCATGAGGGAGGTGGGTCCATCATGTAGGGGAAGAGTGGGGTAGGACAAGTGTCTGTAGGGTGACGATGGGAGCTGTCACATTGGCGGTGGATTTTTATTGGAGGGGAAGACACACTTGATACATCATGTAGGATGTGGTGTCACATGTAAGGGGTCACTGATATAGATGTGATCATACTAGGGGGATTCAAATATAGGGGATGTGTAATATGGGTGTTGTTACACTAGGAGGGAGATGCACATGGAGGTCTGGTGAAGTGGTTGGGGAAGGAGGGATATAGTTTCAGAACAGCCTCTATTACCATGTTAGAATATATATGAATGTTACCATATACCCAAGATAACAATCTAAGGGAGGCCTTGGTGATTATTTATACTGAATGGTAGTAATAACATGATACATCAACATCGTTTTGGGTCTCACATCCAATAACACTCATCCCTAATCTAGGTCTACCTAGAATGGATACACATCTATATAAAAATAAACATATCCATACTATTAATAAAGTGTAATCACCGTTTCCATATCAAAACCATATTGGAAAATTCTATCAACGGTTATATATGATTACCCATTTTTCAGCACTATCTCCTTAGACTTATAAGTCACAGAGGACATTCTATGGTTCTTATTAAGGCTTTGAAAATATGTTGTAATGCTATTATTTTTAGAACCTCCTACTTATATAAATCATTTCATGAGTTATTTCTAAATATTCATATTACAAGAGTCCATTTTTCATTCCCACTGATAACATTGTTTGATAATTAATCCAGAGACATTGTTGATATTTTAAACATCTTCTTCATTAGGGTTAGATGTTTTTTCCACACCATATTTTAAATTTCTATTGGAAAAATAAATTTTAGAGAAACATAAAAAACAATTCCCCCAATTTATTTGTAATGAAATATTTTACATGAATTTTAAAACATTATAAGTTTGGTTAAACTTCTACTGGGAATCTAGTAACATTTCATCACTTTTTTTATAGCTGATATGAAATCATCAAACATCAATTTTGTAATATCAATTCCTGATTTATTATTGGTAATATTTCATCTACCATAAAATGGGTTTCACTCCATAATTTTAAGTATCCATATACAATACTAATATTGAAATATGATGAAATTTGGCATTAAATATGACACTTATTTTTGACTAATTTTTTTTTTGAAAACTATTTCAGTATCTAGTTTGAAAAATTTATAAAATAATCTGATAAAATTGGTGTGCTATTTTTTAAATCATATAAAATGAATATTTATTCTGAATTAAATCCTACTGACACTTCTATTGTAGCAAGAGAACCATTTTTATCAAAGGATCACCATATGATTACAATTCATCAATTAATTCTGAAAACTCTTACAATGAATGATTTCAAATTATTTTCACATCCATATGAACATTATCACTTACAAAATGTGTTATAAAACCTCACATAATTATGGGATCATATCATAGATAATCTTCTTGAGTACGTGAAACCTTTTCTTCCTTTGGAATGGTTGTCATACGGTAATTTATATCAAATATATTCAAATCATCAAATCCACACCACCCTAAATTTTGTAATTTTAAAATTCATGAAAAATGATCATATTCTATAAAAGATGTCTAAAAAATCTCAACCATAGATTATTGGGCCATATGAGTCACTTAGCCAACTGTCACTTCTAGCCCAATTTATAAGACAGTTTATTGAAACTCAACAACATGTTTACTATGGTGTTCAATAGGCTCAATATACACAACATCTTGATAAAAAGTAATAATAATCATCACGAGATTCTTAAATTATCCTCTCAAATGGGATTTAATCATCTTCAATTAGTAATCCATTTTCTATTATTTCCACTTGAATTTCTCTTGATTTTGATCATCTTAGTTACTTTATTATAACCATCGTATACTTTTCTTAAATAATTTACCCATCGTCCTTTTCCTTGTGATCATCTAATAAATTTCTAGTGAGTAGAGGATAGGAATAGATAATATCCTTTCAACTCAATAACGAATCTATGTAAAATATTATAATCTCCAAAAAAACCATTCCTAAATACAATCCAAACATCAGTGATGGATTTTACTGATTCTTCCTTTAGGTTTTTTATAAGATACTTGTGACTTCTTATTTAGGGGTCTTCATTATTTTAGAGGGATAGATTGCAGACATGTGGTGATTATATGTTATTGATTATTCATTGAATTTAAGGTGAGGATAGTCTTGTTACATGATATTAAAAAAATATTGGTTATTTAGTGTTATAGAACCATCTGTGTATAGGTGTAAATTCTAATCAAGAGAGAGAATAATTTTGATGTTGATAAAATAAAATCCAAGTGATTCATCATTAGGATTTTTCTATAGTTGTTTTGTGTGATGATTTTTCTAGAAGGTGGATTTTATGCTTTATCCTGTGTAATTATAGATTTAGATTCACCCTAGGATAGGTTTTCAAAATTTATTTGAATTATTTATGTCAATATTTCAGAAACCAATATTCCTTTGAAAAAAATTCAATGTATCAATGACTTTTCTAATACATACAATCTAACGATACTGAGTTAAATCATAATTTTTTTTTGGTATAATACACACTTCATCACATAGTATTAATCATTAATCCTCATCATAGAATATATAGTAATGATCATTACTTAGTGACATGATATAATTTTCTGGTTAAAAACTTAGTACCATCTCACTGAACATGGACCCAGTTTTGTAACACCCCAACATGATTTGGATACTCATAACCGAAAATAATTTAAGTTTTAATATTTCTCATTAGATGATGTTGTTATGAAATATCTATATATCAATAGTAAAAAAATACTCACCTGACTTTGGGATCCTCATGAAAACCCAACTCACATAATATTCTCATCTCTGTAAATTGCACATAATAAAAATCCATGAATGTAAATTAATACGACATCTACAAATAAATTAATGGTTGAATGATATGATAATTATAACAATGATACATATACCACTGTATTCAGAAGTACTTCACCAAAACTGATGACGCATCATCAACTAGTTTCCATGAGATGATCATAATTTGGACATCACATCCAATGATGAATGTCCTAGAAACCTCAAACTCATGTCAACAACATCCTCATGTGCACCAAGATGCACATGCATTGGGTGAGTACAAATACTGGTAGAATATCCTTATTATATCCCATATATCCCATGAATGTAAAAATCTAACAAGATACAAATTTTTTTTATTAAAAAAACCTCAAACCCATGACATTTTATAAAACCATATGAAATTGCATTAAAAATAAACATTTTTAGAACAATCCATAACCCACCCAACATCAATATTATGTTTCTAAAATTATTAGAACATACTTTTTTTCATAGTTAGAACCCAAGGGGATCTGTACCCATGAGAAATATTCATTAATGGGAATATTCTACTTTCATGTAGATCAAATACCTCCAAACATTACTTTGTAGTTATCGGAATGGTCTTTACACCCAGGTAAGAGTTCACCAAAACCATTTCTTGTTCTTATTGATGTGGGTCCCACAACCATGTTAGAGTTTTTTGCATATAATTTTCAATGACTCACTCAAAATAAATCAATATAATCAATCATTTATATGTCATAACATTAACATGAACTACAAACGCAATGCCACATCCACATAACATCAGTTATGAAACTCAATGCACCAACCAAATAAAATCCCCTATGAAATATATTACATAAGTCCAATAACAAAAAAATTAATTTCTAATGAAATTTCAGAATCTAAATAATAAAAACAATCTATATAATTAAAATTCATTCAAAACCATAGTAATACGACACCATTTCTAACCACATATTACAATTATTTTCAATTCATGGAAATCACACCCGCACTAGGAAATCCACCAACTCATTTTTCACCAGCAGAATTCATGATAAAACATATTTAAAAAATTATAACAATCATAATGAAATTATTTTAGAACCATATTTTTTTTAGAAGACCACATTCAGGATCATGCGATTTGGGACACTATAGAGTGAGTGAGGAGCCACTTACCTTGACTTGATTATATAGCCAAATTGCACCACCAAATCCAGGGCCCTCATTCATTATAGTATTCTTGAACCCCTTAGGAAAAATACCCATAAATGTAATGGGTTTCACAATGCCTCAATTAATTCCCCAATCCAAAATCGTAGATTTGGTTACATGGTTAAAAAATTAAAGAGAAACATAACATTAAATTAACACATGATTAGTCAAATATTCAGGGGATAAGAGATCTAGGAAAATAAACCAATTAAACATCCATGTGTTGAGAGTCGTAAGTGAGATATAAGAAATGTGACCACAACCACCCAAATATGGGTAAAATTGAAGTATTTAGAGGGATTTTATGTGGATCCATGTACTAATTACATTGTTTCATGAAACTTTGCATCAACTATGTATCCCTCTAATCCTTCATCATTACTCATTCCAGCACATTACAACGGACTATTTATAGTCCCTTAGGACATTCCCCTTCCCAAAATCCACCCAAAGCACATATTATAATAACCAAACTCTCCCTAACACCATATCACACTTCACCTACACTTACAATGACTTAAAATATCTTAACACTCTCCCCAAAAAAGTTACACCCTATACTCAAAACATTTCCCTCCATTAAAAAAACCAATCATTTCAATTATTCCATCATAAAAGAATTCATCTTTATAATGTATGTATAAGAAATTTCATTGACTAATCATGGATTCACTATTTACTTCCAAAATATTATTTTATAATGTGTGGACATCATCTTCTAATGAACATAAATACCAAGAAAACTAAATACATTTTATTTCATGATGTTACCCCACCATATTCAATTAAATCCACACCATTACATTACTATACTCACAAAAAATGCAATAACACTAAATATAAACCTAAAGATACATTCAAACATTATTATAATCTCAACTTATAGAGACTTGATAATGAAACCATAAAATAATGAATGGGAATTCTACTTGTACTTTCTCTATTCAAACCCAACCTATCCTAACCCAACATATAAATTACCTAAAAAATTTATGAACATCAACATAATTTCATCCTCTTATAAGAATAAATTTATATTGTGTAGAGTTTATGTAGATCTAGTATAAATTTTAATTGAAGATGAATCTATATAAAATTCATTAATCTAAAACTAATCATTTCTAACCATAATTATTAACTCATTGTTGTATTTTAATTATGATTCCTTCTTAATTGTTGTGAGTGAACTTTGATGTAATATGTAGTGGTTTTTTCAATCACAGAGCAAGTATCTTTGCATTTATTGATCATATGTTTATGTTTGTTCAAGCAGTTTTATCAGAGGTTACTGTTGTTTCAAGATATTAATTAGAATTTTGGATCTTTATTGTTCCAAAACCAATGGAGCTTAGGCTCAAAATCAAGGTAGGAGAGTGACTCTTAATGTTGGTAGAAAAATGTTCTAGGTGATTCAATTTAGGTGAGTTTTTATTACTTTATTTTTAATCTTATAAATCAACCAGACATGATATTCCCAGTAAAAGGGATATTTTGTTCAATAAAACCATGTTTGTTTAAAAGTAAACTCAATGAAACAATGAATTATCTAATAATTTTAATCATACTTCGAAATTAATTCCCACCATGATTCATAAAAATGTCCATTATTAATAGTGAATATTTATTCATTAAATAGTCAATATATTTCCATCATAATTTTAAATAACACTACCATAACTTTTATTAAAAATTTATATTCCACTTTTTTGGAACCATATGAAATTAATAATATAATATAGGTTCTTAAAAATCACTTTTATTAGTGATAATGAATAAATGATGATGTGATAGTCTTTAAAAATTAGTCACCTTTATCACCACTAATACTAGTGATGATAAAATCCCCTCACAGTATAACAACCCAAATTATCTCAATGGTACATATTGTTTATTTTTTGGTTTAAATTAATCATTTTATCCCATAAAATGTTTCCAATTGAAGTCATGGTGGCCACAAAGGTGTTTGAGGCTTGTTCAAATCCCAGAACCCTAGCTTTTGGAGAAACAGACTTTGTTTCCCTTTGAAAAGAAACCATGACACCAAGCCCGAATGGTTCCCCTATCCATATGGGGAATTATAAAGGAGAACAGGGTTCCACATAGTTTTATTCAACAATATGTTTCATGTCACATACACAATAGAGTTTCAAAAATGTTTAGGATAGTTCATTGTGCATTATTGTTAATTGATAGGGAAACCATGTGCTTCCCCCATGTGGGGACCTCCTCGGGTAGTGGATTGGTGTATGGTTGGAAGATGGCTTGGACAACTGTGTGGCCAAATTGTGCATTACTTTATGGATGAGTGAATTTAGTATTTTCCCTATAGGTAATTTATACCTTACCCAACTCTTTCATCCTCTAATTTTCCATCGGACCTGTCCTCCCTCAATTATATTAACTTCCACCTTTTCCTAAGCAATGGATTTTCATTTCTCCTCCATCTTGACTCCAAAAGGATCAACTTTGTAATTGTTTTATAGTGTGATGGTATCTATCAAATCACCTTTATTTAGTTATAATTTTATATTGATATCTCTTGGTTGATTTTGTTGTGACAACATTCACCCTATTTTTAGGTAATTTGAACATTTATCTGATTTCATCCCTTATAATTCAAATTTTATGATTATATTGGAACTATAGTAATCTAAATCACTAAGGTAGGATTTCTAGTAGTGTACCATAAATGTTATTGTGCATTCACATCTATTCCATTGTGCTTTATGATGTCCATTTTCTTCCATTTCTTGTAAATTGTTTTATTTATTCTAAATAGTTATTCACATGTTATTACACTCTCATTGAGCATTGATTAGTAATTAGAGGGTGTATACCTTAATCATGGATACCCATTTGGGTGTGATAAATGGTTTTCCCTTAGTCATATGTTTTTTTAATGGTTTGAACACTAAATAATCATTCATATTTTCTACACAGTTGAATTTTCCTATGTGTGTAACCGCATACTTGATAATTGAAACTTATAAGATCATTGATAAAACATGAAGTTAAATTTTCATGAATTAATTAATAAAATAGATTGTTTATTATGAACTAAATAGATTTATCATTTTTTAATTCCATTATTAATTAAATGTATTAATTAAAATGTGTAATAATGGGAAGAATAAACATTAAATTTGTTGTGATATTTTACATACTAAGTATAAGTATTGTGACACCTATTTATATGTAGAACATCATGATTATTTTGAAATTGAGGTGACCCCTCACTGTAATATCATTTTTAGGATTATGAAGTTTCTATTTTCCATGAATGTTGTTTAAGGGTTCTGTTGTGAATGACGCCTCATGACCCCTTACATCATGTGTTGGGAATAACGTCTCATATAATTGATTTTAATTGGGTGATGGACATTCCACACCATGTTCCATGTTCAAGTTTTTGGGAGTGACCACTCACCCAATCTATATCGAGTGATGATCATGATCCATTACATTCATTATGATATTTGTGGCTTATATCAACAACTAGATCATATAGCTTGTTAGACTATTTATAGACGCATGAGTCATGCCCCAGGTCTAGCCAGAACCTAGTATATAGGTATCTTCCCACCTACCTCTACATATAATTTTTGAATACAGGTCAATACAATGTATAATAGTACTATATATATTATTACTCTATATATGGTTGTTTACCAGACTCCTACACTGTCCAGATCCAATGTAGGTAGAGCTTCTAGGTGTCCATTAGGTACCTGGGTAGGATGCTATATACTTATTTAGAATTTATTATTATTTATTTACACTCACACACACTCTCTATATAGCCATGTACAATACATGAAATAATTATAGACATATATTTGGTGTCCTACTATGATTTTATATCCCACCATTCTCAAGTCGCCTTTGGAAGTTGTGTAGATTACTTCCCTATTGAAATGGATAAGGTAAAGCAACCTATGACATATATTTGATATGATTAGCCTATAGTTGGATCATAGAAGTAGAGAACCATGAATATTGTAGTACCCCCGGTTTTTGGTATGTTTCCCTTGATTATTTTCATGGTTTCAAATTTTATGGGTGACGTTTGGGATAATCGGGAGATCCTGGAGTGATGTTTGAAACAAAAGAGAAGGCGCACGGTTGGGGCATGGATTGTCAAACCGTACGGCCAAACTATGCGTGTCTGAATGAGGAGACAATGGCTTCCACACAGTCGGCACACGGTTAAGGGAATCCATGCGATGAGGTCATGCGTGAAGGATATCTGAGGTAGAAGCTAACACACGGTTAGCGCACGGTTTGTCCAACCGTGCGGACTAACCGTGTTGTCACTAAAATTTAGATCCTAAAATTGTTGATCTAAATCGTTTTCCCTCCAATTTCTTGTTTAAACCACCTATGCAACCCTAACATGGGATTACTCTCCCTTGACGGTTTTAAGACTTCTCCAAAGCGTTCTGGAGGTGATTTAATGGCTTCTCTTGGTGAATCGATGCCAAATTCTTAAGGGATGTGATCGTTCATGATCAGTTTCTCAGATATACTTAGATTTACTTCTCATCTTCTCTTGTTTCCTTATATATATTCTTTTTATGTGTATATATAAGGGTTTGGATGCCAAATATGACAAAATTTGGTCTTGGTTGTGTTTGGAGAAAATATATATGGATGGTTTTTGGAGTTTTGACCCGGTGTTCTTGAGAGTTCTTTGTTAGTGGCTTAGTTTCACTCTTTTTATTGAGGTAGGTGTCTTCACTCTCAACTAATCTTGTTAGAATTTGTAGTCTTTGTTTCAAATTGGTTATTTCAATGGAATTTATTTTTAAAAGTATGGAAGAAGTCTTCTTTAGTGATGATTTGTGGTTTTGATGAAATTGTGAATTCTTGGTGAATTGTGTGAAAAGTGGCTTGGCTATTTGAAATTAAAAAGTTTATTTTAAAATATGAAATTGATTAAATTATTAATGGTTTTATTAGAATTGGGTTTTCAATAAAAAGGGTGTTTTATTGGAATGCTTTTGCTGGATTTGGTTTTCAATAAAAAGGCAGCTTTATTAAAATGGTTTGAATTGTTGAACACAGTTGGTTTTGATGGAAAATGGTTTTCAATAAAAGGATTTTTATTGAAAGGATGGTTTGGCATTATTTTTGGAAATGTGTATTGTGTGTTCATATTGCATTATACGAGCCTTGGTTGAAATATGACCTTGTGCTCGGTGCCAAACATTTAATGGCACGTGGTAACTATATGTATGGGGCATGGTTGAAATATGACCTTATGCTTGGTGCCAAAGGTGTAATGGAACATAGGGGAAACAATTACCTTGTTACAACATAGTATACCGAAGAGAAACTGCTCATGATTATGGAACTGTCTTAATGATGACATGCATGGTTTATTTCACAGGTTTGTGAAATGGTTGGGAATTCCAAAATGGGATGTTAGTGAAATGGTTTGGAAACGTGTTTGGTTATTTTTCTGGAAAAATAACGTGTTGGAAAATCCGGTTTAAATACCACTTTGGTACTTTCGAGCATAGATGGTTTTGGAAAACTAGTTTATATTTACTTATAAACTGCTTTGGTGAAAATGTATTTTTTAAACTGTTTTACATAAATGTGGCTAACTCTTCTACCCTAGTGGTTTGAGTAGGGAAGTCATTGGGGAAAACCTACTTTGTTTTATACTCGCCGTTGCTTTGTCACTTTTGTTCTTTTGCATATGTTGTTTTCTGAGACACAGGTAAAGGTAAAGCATATCAATACTAATGGCTCGTGGTGATGTTTCAGAGATGTTGTGGAGCATGGAGCTAGTGGACCACAGAGACGTGGTGTCTTTTGAGATCCGGAGTTATTCTTCCACTGTGTATTTTGATGTTTGGTTTTGTTTTTTTACTTTTGTGTACTGTGATGTGGTTTAATTTGAATTAATTTGTTTTTTGGTCTTTAGTTTCATCATAAATTATATAGTGAATGGTTAGTGGATGGGTACATTTCATAAAGGTTAAATCATCCCCCACTTATACATGAGACCCTTCGGCATTTATTACCAGCCTTTGGGGTCTTGGGGATGTCTCTTAAGGACATGTAATGACTTTTTGTATTCTCAAGCCAATGAGAATAAGCGGGTCATTACAAATGGCATCATCTTGTTAGGTCCTTTCCTAACAAGTGGTCGTCAATGTTCTTAGTCTTGGAGATAAAATTCCTTCTTGTCTATTCATTTGGGTGTCATCATAGATTTGAGTAGGATTGTCAGAACATGAAATGTATAGTATAAAAGGATGTATCTAACTTGTTTATGCTGAAGATCATGTTACCAGGGTTTTGGGTAGATAAGTGTTTTGGATAAAATTCTAGAGTGTTGGAAATATCATTTTCATGGGTTTATCCAATGAGAGGAGGATGACATGCATTGTAGAGGACTGAGTTTTCACTAGGATTTAATATTTCAATGGACTGAGGAATGTTAGAGAACTTTTCAAGAGTTGAAAGTTCTCCTTACATCAGCACCTATATTAATCTTTCCAAAATCAGGGCAAGGATACGTGGTTTATTGTGACGCTTTGGGAACAGGGTTCGGTTGTGTTCTCATGAAAGGAGAACATGTGGTTGCTTATGGAACAAGGAAATCGAGGGTGCATTGGAAAAATTACCGAGCACATGATTTGGAGTTGGCTGCAGTTGTCCATGCTTTGAAAACATGGAGACATTATCTCTTTGGTGAGAAATTAACTGTGTTTACGAATCACAAAATCTTGAAACACATTTTCTCACAGCGAGGTTTGAATCTGAGGCTGAGGAGATGGATCAAGTATCTTCAAATGTTCAACTTTTACTTAATGTATACACCAGGTAATGGTAATTCAGTGGATGATGCATTAAGCAGGAATTCATATGCTCAATTGGCAAAGTAAGCTTCAGAAGAATGGTAGTTGATGTTAGTATTAGCAGAAATGCATGTTGAATGTGAAGACCAAGGTGAAGTTACGGATTTTTTTCAGCTACGCTTGTTCCTGATCTGGTAAAAGTGGTCAAAGAAGCACAAACATCTAATGCGGATGTCTAGTATTGAATTTAAAACACAGTGTTGGGGAGACCATTCAAGGATGGAAACTGGAAGCCGGATCAGTTTTGTGTTTTAGAGAACGGATGGTTGTACCCATGGTTTATGATGAACAACTCCTTCATTATTACCCCTATTCAAGATGGGTTGTACATCCTGGTACATAAGAAGATGTATAAGGTGCTAAAGGTGCAGTATTGTTGGAGCGGCATGAACTGGATGGTGGCTAAGTTCATCTCACGATGCTTAACATGTCAGTAGGTGAATGCAAAGCATCAGAGACTGACTGGTATGATACAGTCATTACCGATCCCAATGTGTAAATGGGATTAGATATCATGGGATTTTGTTATAGGTCTTCCAAGAATGGTCTGGAAACATGATGTCATTTGGGTGATAGTGGATCGTCTAACCAAGTCGGCCCATTTTATCCCGCTTCGTGAAACTCATACAGTGGATGATCTTTCGAAAATATATATCTAAGAAGTGGTAAAGAGACATGGTTTACCAATGTCTATCATCTCAGATAGAGATCTGAGGTTCACATCTTGTATCTGGAAGTCCTTACAACAATCCCATGGGACTCAGTTAACTATGAACACGGCGTATCATCCTCATATGGATGGGAAATCCAAGAGGACAATACAGACGTTGGAATACATGTTGTGGGCTTGTGTAATAGATTTTTGTGGCTCATGGGAGGAGAATATACCCTTAGTGGAGTTCTCATACAATAACAGTTATCAGGACTCGATATGCTTGGCTCCGTTTGAAGCATTGTATGGGCGTCCTTGTCGTTCTCTAATATTCTGGGTGGAAATTGGTGAAACATCACTAGTCAGGCTGAGCCATGTCCAAAAAAAAAACGAATAAAATTCATTTGATTAGAAATAAGATTGATACAGCTCATATCATCAAAAATCATATGTGGATCATCGACGAAGACTGTTGTCATTTGCAGTAAGGGATCACGTCTTTTTGAGAATCTCTCCAAGACTTGGACAACATCATTTTGGGAAGCAGGTAAAATTATCTCCTCGATATATAGGCCCTTTTGAGAAACTGGAACCGGATGGATAGGTGGTGTATCAGTTGGAATTACCACCACAGTTCAGTGCAGTGCATAATGTGTTCCATGTATCTCAGTTGAAGAAGTATCATCCTGATCCTGACCATGTGATCAGATGGGATCACGTTGACCTAGAGCCAGATGCTTCGTTGGTACATATTCCGGTGTGGATTGTGGATAGTCAGGATAAAGCCTTGCGTGGAAAAAGCATCGACCTACTACAGGTTTTGTGGCAACATGGTCAGATTTAGGAAGAGAGTTAGGAACTCGAGAAAGAAATGAAGGATCAGTGGCCCAATCTATTTCGGTCAAGAAATGGTTTTCAAATTTTCGGGGACCGAAAGGCCAATGGTGTGGAGAATTTAGTACCCTCAGTTTCTGGTATGTATCTCTTACATTATTCTTTTCTTGGTTTCGAATGTTATGGGTGACATATGGGATAATCCAGAGATCTGGGAGTGATGTTTGAAGCGTAGGAAAAGGGGTACGGTCGGTGCACCGTCTGTCAAACCGTGCGGCCGAGCTGTACGTATTTGACTAAGGATCTCATGGATTCTGCACGGTCAGAGCATGGTTAAGGAAGATCGTTCGAGGAAGCTGTGCTTGATGGATGGTCGAGGCATAAGCTAACGCGCGGTTAGCGCACAGTTTGTCAGACTGTGCAGACTAACCGTGCGGTCACATAAAGTTAGATCCTAAAATTGTGGATCTAACTCATTTTCCCTTTAATTTCCTTGTTTACCTCCGAAGATCCCCTAACTCTGGATTACTCCCCCTTGATGGTTGGAAGACTTCTCACATGCGTTTCAGAGGCGATACGATGGATTCTCTTGGCGAATCGAAGCTGAATTCTTAATGTATGTGATCGTTATTGATCGGTTTCTCAGATAGACCTAGATGTACTTCTCCTCTTCTATCATTTTCATAGATATACGCCCGTTATGGGTAGATCAAATGGTGTGGATAACAAATATGACAAAATTTAATCATGGTTGTGTTAGGAGAAGAGATCTAAGGAAGTTTATTGGATTTTTAACCTAGTGTTCTTGAGTGTTCTTCGTCAGTGTCTTGGTTTCACACTTTTTTTTGAGGTAGGTGGCTTCAGTAATGACACCACATGTTAGAATGGGTTGTCTTTGTTTCAAATTGGTTATTTGAAAGAAATTTATTGTTTAAAGTATGGAATAAATATTTTTTACTAATGATTTGTGGTTTTGATTAAATTGGGAAATCTTGGTGAATTGTGTGCAATGTGGCTTGGATATTTGAATTTAAATTGATGATTTTAAATTGTGAAATTTCTGAAATTATAAATGGTATGATGAGAATTGTGTTTTCAATAAAAATGGTGTTTTATTGAAATGGTTTTCGTGGATTTGGTTTTCAATAAAAGGCAGCTTTATTTAAATGGTTTTAATTGTTGAACACACTTGGTTGGGATGGAAAATGGTTTTCAATTATTAGTGTTTTATTGAAAGGATGGTTTCACATGATTTTTGGAAATGTTTAGTGTGTGTTCATATTGAAGTGTACAAGGCTTGGTTGAAATATGACATTGTGCTCGGTGCCAAATGTTTAATGAAACGTGGTACCTATATGTACAAGGAATTGTTGAAATATTACCTTATGCTCGGTGCCAAAGGTGTAATGGCACATAGGGGAAACAATTACCTTTTGATGACTTGGTAGACCGACGAGAAACCCCTCATGAGTATGGAACTATCATAATGATGAATGCATAGGTGATTTCATGGGTTTTTGAAATTGATTGGAATGCCAAAACGGGATGTGTGTGAAATGGTTTGGAAACTTGTTTGGTTATTTTTCTGAAAAAATAACCTGTTGGAAAAGATGGTTTAAATTTCACATTGATTCATTCCTGCATGGAAGGATTTGGAAAACTAGTTTATATTTAGTTATAAAATCCTTTGGTGAAAATGTTTTATATAAAATGTTTTACATAAATGTGGCTAACTCTACTATCCTAGTGGCGTGAGTATGGATGTCATTGGGGAAATGCTGCTGAGTTTTATACTCACCCCAACTTTGGAACTTTGGTTATTTTGCAGAATTTGTTTTCTGAGACACAGGTAATGGTAAAGCATCTCATTAATAATGGCTCATGGTGATTTTTGGGAGATTTTTTGGAGATTGGAGCTTGTGGAACACCCAGACGTGGTGTCTTTTGAGCGTCTTGAGTTGTTCGTCCACTATTTATTTTGATGTTTAGTTTGGTTTTCCACTGTTCTGTACTCTGATGTGGTTATATTTGATTGAAGTTATTAGCTGGTCTTTAGTTTGTTCATGCATCGTATAGTGATTGGTTAATGGATGGGTTCATTTCTTATAGGGTAAATCATCCCCCACTTATACTTGAGACCCTTCAGTATTTATTACAAGCCTTTGGTGTCTTGGGGATGTCGCTTAAGTCCATGTAATGACTTGTTGTATTCTCAAGCCAATGAGGATATGCAGGTCCTTACAAATATTCTATAGATTCTAGTGCCTCCTTTTTACTTTTTATGTATTCTTTTGTATAGCATGTTGTTTATTCATGTCCCATTTTCCCCCCTTTTGTGTATCCACTTCCCATAAAATCATGTATATGATACTACCATTTGGATTTTTATATTTCTCCCATTTTTTATTCTATTTTCATTCCATTATTCATTTTTATACATGTTTTTATGGTTCCACATTGGGTGTTTAATGACCTTATCATTATAGTGTTTATTTATATTATCCTACGTCTATTTCTTGTTTATTTATCATATATGTTATTCCCCTTTGATTTGAGTGTATAGTGTCCCCCTTGTATATACTTTACACCATCACTGCTACTCAACATCCTCTGGAATTCACGAAGGCCCACTTTATGTCATGGGATCCATCAGTTTGGGGAACATGTTAAATGGATCCAAGTTAGGATGTTAAAAAGTTGTTGTATCACCCTGAAAATTCTAAAACATTAACTTGTATTTGATATCATTTATAAAACGCTACACCATGTGCATAAGGTAATATAATATACCAATTATTTATAATATATTTACTACTTCCAATAAGTTCAATACAATTTTTATCTTGAAATGCACATGATACTGAGTTAGCATTGGACCTTTGAAATAATGAGTTTCATCAATGCCTTGAGTTTCATGAAAGATCATGTTTTACCAAACAATGATATATAATCAAAATTTTATTATAATATATAAACTATTAATTTTGAATATTATTAACTAAAATATGAAAATATATTATTTACATAACTTATTAATTGGTAAAAAATTATTTATAAATTAATATAACAAACATTTTAATATGAAAACAATATTTTTAAAGAATGATAATTTATACTGATAAAGCAATTTGACCGTAATAAATTATATTAATTACAATTATTGAGTGTTATTAATGTAATATATATTTTATAAATTATATCCAATATTTTTTATATTCATATAATATATTTTATTAGGCTAAGATAATAACAATCCCAATATTACATATAAAAACATATATTTTTCTTAAGACATTTTCACTAACGTTGAATTGAAAACAGATTTTCAATCCACATTTGAATCTTTTATAAATATAATATTTTAAAATAAACTATATACTTCAAATTTGAAACAAAAAAATATTTTAGGATGATTTTTTTTTATTTTTTGGTGATGTTTCTTTTTTATTGAATAGTGAAAACACTAAAATTTAAATCAAACATAATTTTTTGTTTTATATTTTAATAAGAATAAATTATAATAATTTTTTTAAGGTTAAATTCTATAATATTTTCATTATTTAATGATATTTATGTCATTGGAATCCATTTCACATTAAAATTATCTATAAAATCATAGCAAACTATTGGTAGTTTTTACCTTATAACCACATATTCTTGTCTCGTATGTGGGTTTAAATTTGAATTACATTCTTCCTCATCTATGATTACAATTTTGATTAATGGATTAAATATTTGTATCAATCATTATTAGTGATTTAAAAGAAGTAAGACATATATTTTTCCTATAAAAAATATGAATGTAATTAAAATTAATGACAATGATTAAAATAAAATTATGATTAATAATGGATTAAACATTAATTATACGGGGAAATTGATTTAGAATAACATCCAAAATAAATTTTATGGCCATATATAGACCCTATAATTACATTTATATTTCCTTTACCAGTATGGGAGACACATTAAAATTGAAAAATATGTATGGAAAACCTTTTCCAAAATATTACAAAGTTACCACTCCTCCCCCTTATAAAAAGGCCTCCCTTTATCCCACTTCCGCACACCTATCAAGACACATTGGATTGACCAATATCATCCAAAATAGCTCTAAAGGATTCCTATATTCATCCTAATGGACTTAACTTAGGAATAAATCAATACAAGGAATCCTTTGGTTCAAACCAAACAGAGTTACCCGATTAACATGTAACATCTTAACAAATTCATTTTAGTTTTATTTCCAATCATCACAGAATATTATATCCTTATTCCATTATTATATAATATAAATAGTATCATAAATATAAGATGACGATTTTATTATATCTTTTAAAATTAAAAATTCACATACATCCATCTAATGGGTAATGATCATATTGTTTTTGTGAACGGCAGACTACCACCTCATAAAAAGATGATTGTACATTTTTCCATTACCAATATTCATGGAAAGAAATTAATAAATAAACTCTATTTATATATGATATATATTATATTGATTTATTATTTAATTATTTTTAATTATTTTTCAACAATTACTCTTATACATTACATTCTGAGTTAATACGATAACATCGTTTGTGGAAGAGTGAACTACCATTACTTAAATCTGATGTGATTCATTCACACGATAAATGGAATGTATAAAATATGATTATAATTAAAAATAAATTACCTTGAAAACATAAATATTATATTTATTAAATATTGAACTTTTTTAAAATATAATATACATCATTTTCTTTATTACACTTTCACTCACATAAAAAGAGATAGCGTCATTTATGGACATGTGGATTACCGCCTCCTTGACATTATTGATTCCTTTCACAGAACAATAATTATATATGTATTTAAATATTTTAAATAAATTTATATTTGTGATATAATTAAAATTATAGAATTATATGGTGTTACCTAACTTCATTCCATAACGATCAATGAAAAATAGGAATGTTACTCAAACGTACGTATGGACTAACATCTCCATGATTGTAACGTAAATTCATTTTATATAACCATTTATAATGAATGTTTTTAAATTATACATGACGTATAAATATGATAAATATTTCATGATTATTATTCTTTAGATGTTATAAAATGATCCATTTGACTACAATTTACAATCAAAAGTTTTATTTGACACAGAATTCAAATTTGGTCAACACAACCAACATAAAACTAATTGTTTAATTAGTTATATAGAACATGGTAATAAGTGAAATAGATGTTATGATAATCATGAAAGAGGATCCCATGAATTTAAATAGTTTACATATGTTTTTAGTTATATAATTTAATGGCCTTTCACCTAAAAAATAAACCCAAGTTATGGGATTTCATCTGAATTTAAATTTCATTGTGAATTATTTGTAGTCATGCACCAATATTATTTTATACGGTTTATATACATCCATTTTAAATGTTTTATAATGAAAATATTAATTATTATGTATTATATATATCATTTAATGTTATTACATACTGGATAATACTATTTAAATTTTTTCATTGTGGTTTCGGAAACATTAAAATCTATAAAGGCTAACCTCCTAGAGAGTGTTTTAATGATTTTATATTTAATATCACTTCCATTTTTGATAGTTAACTGTATATAGAAACAATTTCATAATTTTTGTTAACATAGTTCCTTATATATGATTTACATACATAATCATTGTCATAAAATATCCTAATTCATTCATTCATAATCATATTTATGAGTTTTAACATAAATGATTTCATCTAATGAGATTTTAGTTAGATGTTACCAAGTTGAAAATAATTTCATAACCCAATTTATATTCATTGAGTTCTATTACTTCGTCATTATCAATAAAATTCTATTACCATGTTTATAATTAATTTTACTATATAATTATATATCTACGATTCTATATGTGTTTATACTGTCAATAAATATAATCTACTCATAGATTGATTCTCACTTAAAGATTATAATCCATTCTAGGGTTTACCTTACAATCTCATTTTGTTCAGGGTTGTTTATACCTGAATTTACATCATGAGAAACTGTTTTATCTCTATCTAATAAACCCATTAAATTTCATCTCATATGGTTATTCATGAAATTT
This sequence comes from Viscum album, assembly GCA_963277665.1. Taxonomy (NCBI): domain Eukaryota; kingdom Viridiplantae; phylum Streptophyta; class Magnoliopsida; order Santalales; family Viscaceae; genus Viscum; species Viscum album. Next base: position 875,896,615 of record OY728155.1, on the reverse strand, counting down.
ATTACGTAATAGTACAATTTTCTTATAGTTTGGTACAAAAAATGTTTTAAATTTTTTTTCAATAAAACCAAAAATTATTTATCTCTTTAGTCGGATAACATGTTTTCTTATAAAAATCTTGTATTAAAATATGTTTTTAAAAATAGTTTTCAACATAATTTTGTTAATACATTTTTTTGCCATTTTTCTTTTACCAAATTTTTTAATTGAATCTTATTGTCTCTTACTGAACAAGTAAATTTTCTATAGATTTACTTTTTAAAAAGTTATTATATTTTTACCTCATAAAATAAGTATGGATTTACTTTCCTTCATTTCTATTATGTTTTCTTTTAATAGTAAAATGTTAAATTGTAAGAAAATAATTTGAAAACTAACTCTTAGTTAAAAGTTCTTTCAAAATAATAAATATTTTTATCAAGAATGTTTTTAAATGTCAATTTTATTTCAATTAATCAATGTCAGAAACCATTTATTATACTCTTCATGGGATATATTTTATTAATATATTCCTTATTCTTCCTCATGACTATTTTTTATAAATTTTACAAGGAAACTATTTAGTTTCTCTTTCCTCAATTTATTTATTTGTCCCCATAAAATATTCATTCTATTTTGATATTGAACATTAAATTTACAATAAATTGTGCATTACATTTATCATGGATTTTACTATGGACTAAACCATATATTGTTTTAGAAATTGTGTTTACTTTAATATATCTTTTATTATTTGGGAAAATATAGATAATACCATATTCATTATTCAATACAAATTTTTTACAAGGTATATTAGTATGTTTTATTATTCAATATGAGGAATGATTTTGACAGACAATTGTGGTTGGTGCCCATATTTTAGGTTGTTACTTGATGAATCGATAGGTTCTCATGAGATAAATAGGTTTCAATAATTAAACATGTTTATGTCAATAGTTTTAAACTGTCTTATGGATGGTCTTGATGGAATTAATTTTCATGTTCCTCAAAAATGCATCCATTAAGAAAGCATCACCCTCATTTAGTTATATATATTATTGATCCTTTAGATTTTTTTCAACATCATTCTGTATACATTTCATTTTTAGTTCACTGCTTAAATGGATTGTGATTCATTTTCTTACCTTTCATAATTTTCATTTTTATTATTGTTATTTGAATGTAATTTGTTTTCTTTTAACATACCTTAATATTTATTCACTTCATTTTCAGGATATTGGATTCATGGAATGTGTATTCAGTGAATTACAATGCCATAATTATTATTCTAATTGATTCATAATTAATTCAGTTTTATTTTTTCCTTACTAAGAATTTGAGTTCACCATTATTGTGTTTCCTTTTCCCAGTAACCAATGAAGTAAAATATTAATGATATATCGGGATATACTAGATGTAATAATATCATAATCATATTTATTTATAGAATAATGTTTTAATTAGTGTATTCATTTTTAATATAATAATGATGTTTTTATCTGGTTTACTAAGACAATAAAACTCTTCGTCCTTTAGGATTTGATTCCTTGTAATCATGAGAATGTAATTGAAAATAGACTTTATCAAGGGGAAATATAGGGTCAGGTTTCAATGGTTATATTAGAGCTTTATATTTCCTTTACCATACTATTTTGATATTAGAAATTAGACTAGGGGTGAATCGGATTTGTTAATGAGAATGGGCCTAGATGCATCTAACCCACTTATAGGTAAAACCAAAATTACATGAGATGAGTAATTAAAACTATTTATTATTCATGTTGAAGTTGATAAATCCTCACCATTGGGTGACATAAGAATCTTATTATGTTGTTATTATTGGATTATTGAAATGATATTTCCTTTTTTACTTGGCCCAATTAAATGGTGTAATTTATTACATGGATAATTATATTAGAATAATCGAAATAATATACCATGATTTTATTCTTGTCACATATGCTTCATTTATTCATTTTCCTATTGAATATCATTAGTGACTGATTATTATTAACTATAATATGTTGACATTAGTTTTGGTGAGGATATAATTGGGTTATTTAGGCTCTATATATCAATCAAAACAATATTTTCCAGCAATTATTTTTGATGAAAACTTAAGTAGCCAATTGTTATATATTGTGAGTTATGGGCCTATTTGTTATAGACCAAGATATATGTATATAATTAAATAATACTATATATAAGAATGTATTCAAATAATTAAAACCAAATAGTTACCACTAAATGGGGTTCCAATTATATATTTAAGGTTGTATTCTTCTATACCTTAAAATTTAAATTCCATATATCCAATCACATATTGACTGATAGGAGACTAGGACATGAAACCAACCATAATAGTGGGTATATGAGAGTGTCTCTTATGTCCTTACAGGCTGTAATTGTTTTACTTATAACATATACATGGCTTTTGAAGAAGACATAGAGTTACAGTTTGTTCATGGGAAAGCTATTCAAATTTCATAGTTATATAACTACTATCTAATGACTATTAAATTATCTTCTGAGGAGTGAATTGTTAATATTAGTGTCATTCCACTATGACGAGCTTTAGTAATACACACTGAAAGAGGTGATTACCATTCATCTATGGTGGAGGGCCCTAATGAACAATTGATTCATCCTTCGGTGCCACATGTGGAACCTCCACCTATTCCAGATATGGGTTTTGATGTGAAATTCCAAGACGATTTTGTCCACTTGATGAAATATATGAAATGCGATACTCAACCTACACTGAATATATTATAGTTGGCTTGAGAGTTTTAGTTGAAATGTCATGTCAACTTTTTGAGGGATGGTAGAACAAATATTATAGTGTCATGTCTACAGTCCATGATTTATATATTAGACTATCTAGAGATGCCTCTAGATTGGATAGTCTTTATTTCTTATTATATGTTATAGGATTCTTCCATGATATGGTATCATTTTTTTACCTAGGATGATCGACATAGATATATGTTCTGACGATATTCTTTCTACATAATGTGAGTGACGACTAGGAAAGATAACTTATGAACCTATAGCCTAGAAATATGTTCATCATAGAGTATTCATCTCATATTATTTTTCTTTAGATGTTTTCATAGGCTCTATCCACGGATGATCTTTTCAATAACATGTAATTTGATTTTGGGATAGTATATGTTATAAATTTCTTCTAATTGAGTACTATTTCTGAGATAGTCAATATGGACCTTGTTAAAAAGAAGAATTTGGGGGAGGATGATATTTTAACTAATGGTAATTTGGTAACCAGGCCTATCGGTGCTTCTTATAGCAAGTGAAAGTGTCACATCGAGGATTCTCATAGGGGTAGTAAGAGTATTTTTTTATGCTAACAACTTCCTCAATTTTCACCAGTGTGGGAATCTAGGATATAAAAAACCCATATGTTTATGGTTTCTAGTGGAATGTGTATTCTTTGGAAGGATGAGGAATATCTGGAATATCTAAAAGACTTTTCTATCAGTGAATAGTGAGTGTTGATGTACACCTAATCCATGTTTCAGAACGAGGAAAGTAGTATCTCCCAAGGCAGACATCTCGAACAACACCAGATTCTCATGTCAATGTGGTGGTCAATGAATAGGTAGTAAAACTTAGGATTCTTAGTTCCAGTAGAGCATGATTACATAAGGAATTCATACTGTGACTCGAGGCTTAGGTACATGTCTGTTACATGTAGTTTATCTTATTCCCTCGGGGAAGAGTACTAGACCATCTATAATTTGAAGTACTATTATTGTAGATTCTACTCTTTTGTCTCCATTATTTGATATATTTTTAGGAAAAAATTCTATATTGAGGGAGATTAGGGAGATTCTAGGCCCCAATATTGATCAACATTATGTCATGATGATTCTTGATAATGTGTTATCAAACTGATCAATGAGCATTCATTGGTGTAATGATTGTCCCTTGAGATAGGCAGACATTTATTAGTATGGAATCTTGCAATCCATGACATGATATGAGTTAATGTAATCATTAGGATGGATTGGATAGTTCAATATCAATCCCATATAGATAAATATCATCGTAAAATGATGTTAACATCACAAGAGTGCAGTAGGAACATGCATAACGTGGAATGGGATAACCAAACATTGTCATCAAGAACGAAACATCAAGGGCTAGGTAGACTAATAGACCATATTTCTTGCATTATCTTGTATTACCATGGGTTAAAACCTTAAATTTTTCTCCAATTGTGGATATTATTAGGGATTTATTCTATGATTAATTTTCTGGCCAACCTCTAGTGTGGGAGGTAGAATTCATAGTTGATCTAGTACCCGAAGCAACATCTGTTACCATTCCTCATTATATGATGACACCTATATTTCTTCTATGGACTAAAAACCAAATGGAGAATCTGGAGGATAATGGATTTATATTCCCTAGTACTTCTCCTTGGGGTGCATTAGTCTTTTTATCTAGGAATGTGGATGGTACCCTAAGCCTCTTTGTGGATTACCATTGATTGAACTAGATGACCATAAGGAAATTATATCAACTACCTTCAATTGACATACTATTTGATCACCTCTAAGAATAAATAATGTTTTCAAATAATTATTTGATTTAAGAATATCATCAGGTTTGTTTCAGGTCATTAGACATACCTCACAATGCTTTCAAGATCGGGTATGGTCTATAGGAGTACTTAGTTATTCTATTATGTCTGATGAATAAGCATATTGTTTTAATGGATCTTATGTATTGAGTATTCCATCCATTCTTAGATTCAATTTTCTTGTTTTTTTTTTGATTATATCCTAGATTATTCTAGTTCCCAAACATGTCCATTCCACCCATGTTGAGATCATTATAAATACACTGAGAGAGCATTAACATTATGATAATCAAGGAAAATTACACTTAGGGATTAATATATTTCACTTCATTCATCTAAATATGTATGAGATAAGAGTACAACTAGAACCATTGTATACGGGAGATATAGTTTCCTAGGATAATCCCAATAAATTAATAGATAAATTGTTTTTTGGGCTATCTAGTTATTACATATGCTTCATACATGATTTCCCATTCATTGACTTAACAATTACATGCTTAACTAAATAGAGATTGAAATTCATATGGAGAGATACTTGTAAATATCCTTTAGCATCGATCTAGATTCTTCTTTATCCAGGAATGAAGTATACTATTTAATTTCACACATCAAGTATTGGGATGAGAGATGTTCTGATGTATGTTGAGTGAGTCGTCATGTATGTGTCTTCTTAGTTGAGGCCTCGTGACTCGAATTACAAAATCCACTTCATCAATCTTGAATATGATGTTCGTTATTCAATCTTTAAGAGGAATTATTTACACTGAGTTAAATTTTTTGTATTTACTAATGAAAAAATACTCAAGTACATATTTACACATCATGATATGAATCTTATGAAGAACATATGTGTTGAGTAAATTAAGTAATTTAATATTGCGCTTTCCTATACATCGAGAAAATGCAATTATTTACATAATGATCTGAGTAGGAAGGATTAGACACATGCGGTTCAGGATGCCAGAGGCGAGTAGTTTCCAATGGACTTATTTATAGATATGTGTATTTAGGTTAAAGAGGATTATTGGTATACTATCCTCTTAGCCTTGTAAGTAACCTCCACCCTTCTTAGTGGGTGAGAGTGAGGAAAATATCAGATCCTTAGAAATTAGTGCTCAGATAAATTATTTAGAATGAGGATACATCTCCTCGTTGGAACATGGAAAGGGTTGAAAAAATTCTCTATCATGGGAATATTTGGTTCCCAACTAACATCAGAGAGGAGTTAATGTGTGAATTTCATGACTCCATTTGTGAAGTACATTATTGTATCACCGTGATTTTTTGAGAGTTATATCGCAATTATAGGTGGGGTATTATTAAATGGGATATTACTAGCTATATCCCTTTGTGTTCATCATGTATGTAGGTGAAGGAATATACTATTTTGGTATCCATTGATCGTTTGACAAAGGTCACCCATTTGTTACACATGCATGAGACATTATTGGTTGACGATATTGGAAGGGTACATGTAAGGGAAGACATACATATTCATGGAGATCTATGATATATCGTATCAGAAATAGATTCATATTTCATGATGATGTTCTGTAAGGTTTTATATAAGTCATTGGGAACCTGGTTGATTTTGAGAACCAACTATAAAATTCAGATTAAAGGAAAGACATTGTGTACAATTTTAATGTTAGATGAAATGTTTCATTCATGTGTCCATGACTTTAGGTTTTCTTGGTAGAAACACAAAACCATTTTTTAGTTTTTTTATATTTATATCATTCTGGATACCATTCAAATGGAACCATTTGAGTATTTATATGGAAGTCCATGTCGATAACCTAAGTGCTAGTTATTGGTAGTGTAGCTTGGTATTCCTTGACAACACGTCATTTAGGGGACTAAAATGAAGGTCATGTTGATTAGAATGTGCATGATGAATGCTCAGTCCAGACAAAAGTCATATGCCAACCGACACTAGCAACCTCTTGAGTTTATGGTCATATATCAGGTTTTGTTTTGTGTTTTTTCCATGTTGGGCCATCGAAATATTTAGTGGTAGGGTAAGATTTTAATACATTTTTTTTCTCTTTAACGATGTGAAATAGATTATACTCGTGGCTTACTCAAAATCAAATCCTCAATTAAGCCGATAAATACATGAAATTTTTCACATATCTCATCTTTTTCGATATTATCCAAGCATGTCGCATGTTTTCCAACCAGATGAGGTTGAGTTAAAGGTGGATGGTTATTTTAATGAGTATCAAGTTCATTTAATCACCTAATGTATAAAGACACTCTGAGACAAGTTAGTTCCCTTGGTGAAATTGCTATGGAAACATGGATGAGTACAATACAATACATTGGAGTAGAAAGGTGATATATGATCTTGGTGGTTCGAGTTCCTCTCTAATGACCATTCTCTACCCTCACAAGGCCAACTTAGGGATGAGTTGCATTAAGGAAGGAAGTGTGTAATGACCCAAATTTTCCCAAAGGTGTGGATTATTTTTTAGCTAAAATTTCTTAGTTCATGCATTATAATGTTTCCAATCAGAATCATAGATGTCACAAGTGTGTCTGGGGCTTATTCGTAGCCCAGAAAACCATATTTTGGTGTAGTATACTAGGCTACATGGATAAATGAATCTATATTTTCTATAATATATGGTTTATTCTTACCATGTAGATTGTTTTAGAGGGCATTGGGGAGTATCATAGTTGTATATAACCATAAAATACTAGTAAAAAACTAATTCATTTTTCAGAGGTGTTTCAGATAGTTCATTATGGACAACTTGTGTGTAGTTAGGGAAACCATGACCCTAGATTGTGTTGAGTCCTTCTAGGGAAATGGAGTAGTGCGTGGTAGATGCATGGTTTGTCCAACTATGTAGTAAAACCATAAATCCCTTTCTATGTGGGGTGAATAACAATTTTACCCATAATAAAATTCATACCTCACCCCACTCTTTCATCCTCTCAATTTTCTGCAAACCAATCCTCTCCCTCCCATGTTGAGCTCCATCTATTCCATAGATAGAGATTTCCATTGATCATCTATAAAGACTCCAAAAAAGAATATTGATTGATGAATTGGATTGATTGAGGTAGGATCTAGATTTATCATCCCCCTATTCTATGTTTCTATTCATATATCTTATGATATATGGGTGACATATCCTTCACTATATTTTCGGGGTGTCAGGAAGTTTCTCTAATTTCATTCATTCTACACAAAATATGAAGATGATATTTTATGAGGATCCATCTATAAAACCAATTTATGTTTTCTAGTTGTGATCCTTAATAGTTCCAATGATTTCATGGGTATGTTAGTGGGATTCATTTTGTAAAATCTCTTTAATTTCCTATAAATGATCAATTTGATTCTATATAATAGTTCTCATGTTATTACACTCTCCTTGATCCTTGCTAGAAAATTAGAGTGTTGGTGCATTATTCTTACCTACAACGTTTGGTGTGGTAAATACATTTCCATTAATATTATAATTATTAAATAGTCTGAACACTGACTATGAACATGGATTTGATACGAAATGGAATTCCTCCATGAATGTAATTTTCTAATTGATAATATCAATTTTTAAGCCCTTGGTTATTACTTGAAATTAAATTATCATGCCTTGATAATTTAAATGTCTTGTTTATGTATAAAATAGTATAATCATTCTTGATTTGTTTCATAAATTTATAAAATGGATTAATTGGAATGTGTAATAATGAGTGGAAAGGCCACACCAGTTTATATATGCTTTTACATATTGATTATATGAATTGAAAAAACAATTTGTATATGGGACTTGAATATTTTTGTGAAAAAGGGGGTGATCCCAAATGTTATTATCATTATAATTACTATTCCATTTATACCAATAGTGAATTATGGTTAAAATTTTTGTTGGGAATGACGTCTCAAACCCCCTTACATTAGGTGTTGGGCAAGGCGTATCATGCCATTGATTCTAATGTGGTGAGGTAATGAAACAACATGGTCCTTGTTCAGTGTGTTGGGATTGACATATCCTCCAACCTATATTGATTTTTGAGCATTATTTCTAGCGTTCATTATGATATTCGAGTCATGTACCCTCTGTTAGTGCCAATAGCTCTTTAGACTGGTTATATAAGCCTGAGTTATTACCCAAGTCCAGTTGAAACATAGAATCATGGTATATTCGTAATTATATCATTAAACATATAGTTCATATAGGTAGATAAAATATATAACTATATATATATATATATATATATATTATTACTATATATATGGTTACTGATTGGACTCTTATTCTAGCCTAAGCAAGATTAGGTAGAGCCATCTGTTGTCCTTTATGAACCTTAATAGGATGATATTTATTTTTTCAGTTTTGTTGATTATTTATTTATATCTTCTCACTATTTAGATATGTACACTACTTGGAATACTTCTAGTCACCATTTGTGTTATCCTACTACGATGTTATCTCACACCATACTTGATATTCCTTTGATACCCGAGTAGATTACTTGTCTCTACGAATGGATAATGGATAACACCCTTTTAAAAATATTTTATATTTTTATAATATAGTTGGATCACGGTTTAAGAGGATTGATAATATTATCATGATTCTAGTGGAGCAGTTCATTTAATTTTAAAATTTTTTTGTATATAATTTTTCATATTCCAATCTCGAATTGCATATTTTTTTATATTATCATTCCATGATATCATGTATATGACACCAGTATTAAATATAAATTTTTATCATATTTTATTTTTGATGTTTCATTATTATATCTTCATGTCTGCTTACACTATGGTGGGTTTCACGTCATATCTACATACTGTCTAATTATATTTTACTTCTTCTATTGTAACATTATTTTTCATATTCAATATACCACTATGATATGATGGTATAATGTCCACATTGTACAATATTTACAATGTCATTGCATGTAAACATTCTCTGACATATCGGGAGGCACAATTGAGGCCATGTGATACACCATCCCAAAGAATGGGTTATGCGGATTCATGGAAGAGATGTTATAATGTGGAAAGAGATTATTATATTTCATTACTCTCACAATTTTCGTATTATAATGGAGACAAAAAGTTACTGAGATTTAGTAATGAGCCTATGATTGGGCATAGATAACCAATGTATATGGAAAACCAAAATTACATGGTTTGGGTTATTATAGTTAATGATTATTCCTGTTAATGTTTATACAAATTTTCCATTGGATGAAACACATTTCATAAGATATTATAATTATTGGATTAATTGAATGAGGATACTTTTTTTCCCTGGACCATTAAAATGAGGGTATTCATTACATGCATAATTTTATTATCACTATTGGACTAATACAACTTGAATTATTCCATTCCACATCTGATTTATGTCTGTATTTTTTTATTGCATATGGTCAACACCTGATTATTATATATGAGAATGTGCTAAAATTTCATTCATGTAGGATATAATAGGGTAAATTAGAGTTCCTATATCAATACAAATCAACATTTCACTTATAATTCGGTAATAATAATTTAATTATATAGTTATAATATATTTGTAGCTATAGGCCTATAGGATTTGGACAAAAATATGGGTATATATGAATCTCAATCTCAAAAAAGCTTTAATTGAAATATTTTTAAGTACAGGGTTACCAAAAAATGTTATTCAAACTACAAGAGAATGTATATAATGTTGTTATGGCCAGATAATTTTTTTCTTTACTGACATGACATAGATTTTGAATAAGGTTGAGAGCTGTATTCAATTCATATTAATTCGATGATCATATCCTAGTTATCTCTCAACTATATGTTGATTGTTAAATTTTATTCCATGGAATGTTTTTTGGGACTATATTATTTTTCCTCCCTGAAATCCTCCAGTCATACTACCTAAATTTTACAATGACAATTCACCAATAGGGTGTTCCTCAAATTTCTATATATTCCTCGTATATTATCACTTGTGGAAATCCATCAAATTCTAAAAATTGGAACAGATTCCCAGTTTTTTATACGGTTTCTTCTACATGATGTAAAATATGGAAGGTGTTTATCGACCTTCCCCGACTATGTAATAGTTAACTACATATTTTTAGCAGTAGAATCCTACCAATTCATTGTAGGATAGTAGACCACTTGCTTTATGAATCATTAGTGGAGGCCATGATTTAAATATTTGACTATCTGGAGACACTAAAATAGAATAAGTTCACAATTGTTTCCTTGATGTTAAGAGATTCGTCAATGAAATGGTCGGATGTTATTTTGTAGAAATATCGACATATATATATTGTTTGGGAAGACTAATTGAAAAAATTTAATTATAAGCTATTTCGAAATATCTTCCGGGAAGATCGGGCATTATAATTTAAAATCATTCATCAAGGGTACAGTTTTTATTGTGTGCAATTTTTCTTGATTTACTATTGAGTACCTGTTCTTGACAAACTCTATCTAGGGATGATCTTATGATCATCAGGCGATTTTTGGATGGGATGGTATAGGATATCTAATATTAGACTAATGTCTTTTGATTTAATACTATATCAGAGATATTCAACAAAACTCATATTATAGAGAGGATATTGAGGGAGGATGAAGGTGCATGTCATGAGAGTTTAGAACCGAGGTCTACCTGGGGTTATTTTAGTGGGAAAAAATTTCACTTCATGTATTCTAATGGAGTAGTAGAAATAAATATCCTCATGATAACAACTTATTTTTTTCACTAGTGAAAGATGATAGAACATATGAAACACTAGTTTTACGGGATCCAATGGAATATAGAAGTTGCAGTAGGATGGTGAATACCGTGTTTTTCTGTAGGGATCTTCCATTAGTTTATAGTGCACATATATCAACACAAACTAAATGTTTTGAAGTGGGGCCAATAATATCTCACAAGGAATGCATTTGGACACAACTATACACTCAATTTGATGTGGTGGTAGGGAAATAAGTATTCAGACTGAGGATTTGCTATACTAGAAGAGTTGGCCAACTCATGGTAGCCAGGCTATGACTCAAGGTCACTGTAAAGACTAGTTAAATGTTGTGAAGACAATCCGATAAATGTAATGCAATAAGGATTATACTGTTCCAGTTGTCTCTATATTATTTTCTTCTTTATTTGACAAAAGAACATCACACTATTTTAAATTTGAGTAATAGTGAAGAGTCTGAAGCTCAAGATTGAACAGTTCTATGGAATTATGATGCTTGAGACCGTGTTAGGTATACGAATACAGATCATTCTCCAATACATGAATTTTTCACATGAGATTAGTATGTATTCTTTTTATCCTTGACATGAAAATATATTTTGTAATCATAGGGATAGACTAGTTAGTTCCCTATAAATCCCATATTGACTAATCTTACTTGAGAGTGTTGTTTAAATCACCAAAGTTTTGTAGGAACGTGAATACGCAATAAAGGGTTATCTAATTATGTGATTAGGAACTCATAATTAAGATATGTGACTAGTGAAAACCCAAATTTCTCGTCTCCTATTGGATGTCCTGGGGTTATGACCGTATTTTTTCCCTCGTATGGTTGATCATTTTAGAGACATCTTACTTGATGATTTTTGAAGCTTAGCTCTTGTGAGAATGGTCGAAATCGCCATTGATATTGTACCAGGACGAGCACCGATGACCATTCCTCCATACAGGACGACACATATGGATCTTTCGAAACTCAAACGATTGTTGGAGGATCTAGATTGAAATGTATTTATATGACCATATATCCTTCATTGGGTTTCATGAGTTCTTTACCGTCAATTGAACCATCTCACATTAATGTAGATGGTTCCACTACCAATCATTGATGACCTACATGATCAGATATATGGATATAGAGTGATTTCAATGATATATTTGAGTTTGGGTTATCATAATGTGAATTTCAAGTCATTAGACAAAACTCACATATCATTCAGAAGAACATATGGTCATTATGAGTACATGGTTATGCCATTTGGTCTCAAAAACACACATTCTATCATTATTGATGTTATGAATTGGGTTTTACACCATTATCTAGAACAATTTGTGGTTTATTTTTGGATTTAATATTAGTGTCTTTTCATTATTGACACGAACATTCAAAATATTTTGAGATTGTGCTGAATACACTAAGAGAAAAACAACTTTATGATAATATCAGCAAATTCCAATTCTATATTGATAAATTATTCTTCCTAGGTCATAAATTCTTGGATTCATGAATATTAGTAGACTTATAGAAAGTGATATTTCTTGTTTCTTGGGAGTATCAAAGGAAATTTTTATAGGTACACAGTTTCATGGGTATTTCCATGTATTATAGATGCCTCGTATTGGATTTCTCATTCCTTTTAGTGTCGCTTATAGGGTTGACTGAAAAGGGTGTAAAATACATATGGGAAGAATCTTTTGAATCATAATAAATGGAGTGGAAGGGTAGACTGTCTTTGTAACTGATATTTATTCTTCCATAGCTAGGAAGGATCTATAATATTTATTTTGATGTATCAGGGATCATTCAGAGAGCTATTCTTATGCATTACAAGCAAGTGAGCACGTATGGGTCTTATCAGTTCATGACTCAGGAGAGAAATTACCTAAAAAATACATCAAGATAGATACATAACTACATTATTTATGATGTTGGAGGAACTATTTACTTGTAGATTTTGTTTTGAATTCACAAATCACAAATCCTCAAGTACATATTTACACAACATTATATGAATTTGATGTAGTTAATATTGTTTGAGTATCATCAATCCTTTGGTTTCATGTTTTTTCATGTTCCTGGAAAAAGAAATGGTGTAGTCAAAACCTTGATACTGATGGTTTAGATAATGGAAGTCAATAAGTCCAGTAAAGGGTCATCTCATGGCCTTGTTTTTATAGGTGCATGTTGAGTTTAAGTCGGAGAATGGGAAAATGATTCTCTAAGACTTGGAAGTGACCACTACCCTTATAGAGTGGGTCAGAGTGAGGGAACCTTATAATACAATAGTATTAGTTCTTAGGGATTGTATTATAGGAGATGATACATATTTGGGTTCCAATGTGGATGTGGATGGGACCATTTTCATTCATCATTGTGTATGGTTCCCGAAGAACATGAGAGAGGAGGTGATACAGTTATTAAATTCCTCAGTTTGGGAAATACATATCAATTCCAATGAGATCTATCTAGACATACATCTAAAATATTGGTGGCCTATTACTAAATTTGATATTGATGGATTTATGACATAGTGTTACACGTATTAGGCGGTGAAGGAAAAACACTGATGACCAAAAGAAATTTTACTGCTATTGTCAACCATTTAAAAGTGAAAACATAAATATGTTTCTATATATTTCAAGAATTTTTTCAAATATCATTGCATGGAAATGATATCTTTTTGGTATTTAGTAATATTTTAAAGAGGTCCAAACTATTTTTACTTATGTGGGAGACATTCTCAGTGGATGATCTAGGTAGGCTATATTTTAGAGAGTTCATATGTTTTCATGGAGATCCATGATATATTTTAAATGAAAGAGGTGATAATTTCACATAATTTTTCTAGAAGGGGTTGTATAAGGGCTTGTGTATATAGGTAAATTTGAAAATTTCATACCCCCCTCATACTGATGGATAGATAGATCACATGATTCAGGTGTTAGAGGACATACTCCATGCATGTGACCTTAACATCATGTGTATTGGGAGAAACTCATACCCCCTTTTGAGTTAACTTGTAATGATATATTTTAAGATACCATTAATTTTTATCCTATTTATGCCTTATATGATAGGCCATGGTGATCATATTTGTGCTAGTTAGAGGCATGAGACATAGATTGGCTTGGACCATGTCTCATTAAGGAGAATATAGAGGAGGTCCAGTTGATCAGAAAGTGCATGATGACAACTTAGTCTAGACATAAGTCACATGCCAACTGATGTTGATGACCTCTTGAGTTTTAATATGTAGATTGGGATTTCATGCGAGTTTCACCCAGGTTGAGCCATTAGTGTATTCAAAGGCGTTGTAAGCTTTCACCTCATATCGTTAGACCCTTTGAGGTTTTCAAATGGATTTTTATAGTGGGTGTATGGATAGTACTTCGTGATACTAGTATAAGCATGATGTATTTCATGTAACAAAGATTTTTTGATATTATCTGAACACTTCAATTGATTTCCATCCTAATAAGGCTTAGTTAGAGATGATTGATTCTTTTGAGGAGTGTCTAGTGCATATTATGGATCAGAGTTTGAAATCACATTGGAATAGGTTTGTTCATTTAGTATATGTTCTATGGATACACTACCGAGTACATGAAGAGACCTGGGATTAGAAAGATAATATACAAGCTCAGTGAATGATGCCATATTATAATGATGTTTCATTGTACATGTAAGTCCAACTTAGGGATGAGTTTCATTTAAGAGGAGAGGTTGTAATAAACTGATATTTCTCAAATGTCTAACCATTTTTATTGTCAAAATAACGTAGTTAGAATGTTATAATGTTTACAATTGGATTCATAGAGGTTTTAAGGGAGTCTGAGGTTTTTATGTAGCCCAGAACACAAGATTTTTGCGAAACGGATTGGGCCACAAGGTTATAAGAAATTGTTTATCACATATGACATAGTTTCCCCTAACAATGTGGGTTGTTTCAAAGGGGATTATGGAGAAGAATGGTTCTATCAAACCGTGAGAGCCTAGTAACATTTCAATTTGAGTTTTACAGATGTATTAGACAATTACTTGCACAAAAACATTACACTATTAGGGAATCCATGGTCATGCCCCTATTGGGATCCTCTATGGGATCAAGAGTGGAAAACAGTTGGCACATGGTTTTCCCAAACTTGTAGCCAAACCATTCACCTCTATCAAGGTTTGAAGAATTAATATTATACCCTTAATGAAATTTTTACCTCACCCCACACATTGTTCCTGTCATTTTCCATCTGACCTCTCATATCCTTCTAACATTGAGTTATACCATTACCAAAAATAGGGATCTATGATTCTCCTCCATCAGGACTATAAAAATATCTTATTTAGAAGTATTGGATATCATGATGTGAGATATATAATCCTCTTAAATATATTCAATGTTTCTATTTATATCTCATGCACTATGTTGTTGAGATATCATTTATATATTTTTAGGGTATTGGACCATTTCTATGATTTCGTTTATTCTACTTCAAATATTAATCTTGATATTCGATGTGGAGGAGTCTAAGACCCTAAGGTAAGATTTCAATATGTTTTAATTAAAACTTATGATGTTTTAGTAGCCATGAAATTGTACCACATGCTGAAATTTTCCATGCATTACCTGTAAATGAGTTAATTGATTCAAAAACAATTCTATCATGTTATTACTCTCCTTGTGGACCATTATAGAAAATTAGAGGGTGTCAACCTTATTCAGGGATACCCCATTAGGTGTGATAAATGATTTATTCTCAATTTTATAATATTTAAATGGTTCAAACCTAGAATAAGAATTATTCTTTTCTATGAGATGTAATTTCCACATTTATGTAATTTCATAATTGACAATAGCTCCTATAATGTGTTTCGTTAAACCTTGAAATTTAATCTCTATGACTTGATGGATTAAAAATATTTTATATATATATAATATTAACAATAGGATGTTTTTCTAGCCTAAATTTATTAAATGGATTTATATAAATTAGTAATAATGTGTGGAAAGGCCACACCAGTTGTTTCATGCTTATATATATTTAATATATTGATTGTGACACATATTTATATATAGGCCTTTATGATTATTTTGAAAATAAGGCGATCCCTCATGTTAATATAATTATTTATATTATTCCATTGATATTGGATATGAATGATATTTAAGGGTTCTGTTGGGAATGACGTCTAAAAAACCCTTACAATTGGTGTTCGGCATGGCGTCTTGCACCAGTGATTATAATTTAGTGATTTCAATTTCATACAATGTTCTGTGTTTACGTTTTTGGGAATGGCATCTCACCCCACAAATCATGTGTGTTGGGAATGAAATCTCACATTTGTTGTGAGATTCAGGGAATTCTCCTTTTGATGAAGCATATAACTCATTATATGGGTTGTGGATGATTGAGTTACACCCCTAGTCTTGCCAGCACCTACATTCCAGGTAAATACAAACTTATATCATAACATTATTAGTGAAAATAAGTGTATAATTTATATATCAAATATATATATATATATATATTATTACTATACATATGGTTACTGGTCAAACATCCACACATAGATGAACCAAAGCTGGAAGTGTCCTCCAGTTTCGGTTAGAATCCAAACAAGGCTACTATTGATTTATTGATAATTGTAGCTTATTTATTTAAATCTTCACACATCATATATATGTACACTTCTTGGAATACATCTATACATTGTTGGTGGTGCCCTACTAGGATTCTATCTCCGACCATACTTATGACACCATTGGTACCCTAGTAGATTACTTTTCTACATGAATGGATAAAAGATAGTGCTTTTCTATAAATATTTGATATGTTTATCTTATAGTAAGTTCATGGGAGAAGATGACCAATAATATTTTCGAAATTCTAGTGGATGATAGTTTTTTCTATTTTTCTATATAGAATTTTGTATTTTCCTATGACATGTTTCCACTTTTTGTATATCATCATGCCATGGGATCAAGTATATCAAGCTAAATATTTTATTTTGATAACAATATAGTTGTTTATTTTATTTACATTCACATATGAGATTGTAATATCTTCCTGTAAGATTCCCCTATAGTAGATTATTGGTATTGTATTTATATTTCCTTTTTATATTATGTTTCTACCATTATCTATTTATTTATCTTATCTATAGTGAGAATCTAATATTAGGGTATAGTCTCCCAATTATAATATATTTAATCTCTCACAACTAATCAATATCCTTTGAATTATGAAGAGGCATGCTTGAGGCAATGTGACCAACCTATTCGAGGGACATGTTTTGTTGATCCTAGGTAAAGATGTTACACCCTAATAATATATAATTCCGACAGTTAAATTTATAACACTCTACAATAGTTAATAATAAATAATAAAATAATGTATATATAACATTAATTTTTATAATAAATTAAATTTACATTGAATCATTATTCTAATATAAATTTTATGTTAAATAATTTCCATATAATAGAATTAAATTAGTGTACAGTTCAATTAGAATAAAATTAAAACCATTGTAAAAAAACTCTCATAGTAAGACTTCTCCAATGATTCACACAAATATATACTAAAGATGTATGTGCCTATAATATAATAAATTTTATTTTAGAAATAGTAAATAAAAAAATTATTGAAATTCTCTATAATCAATTATAAATTTCAATTGGATTGACATGTGGTCAATTCGTACATGTTACCAATTCAAAATTACTTATTATAAAGTATAAATACAATCATAGAAAATTTTATTGGTTTAGATAGTGTGATTAATGTTTTGACCTAAAATGATATTTTAAAATGAAAACACGCATTCATTCAAAATGGTCACACCATGTGTTATATTTATCCGTTGTTTATTCCAATGTGATATAAATGAAATATCAATCCCGCCATAAAATATCATGACAATTTGAGTGTGATTTTTTGGTTTTGAGTATGCGATATATTTTTTAACATAAAATATAATTCGTAAATGGAAATATAGACTTTCAGTCACACTGACCCATTCATGTTTTAGTTTTACATGAGGTTAATTCCTAAAAAATGAATAATATATCATTATCCTAAAGTATCAAGATAATTCGAGTGCATTTGTTTGGGTATGAGTATGTGACACAGAATTTATACTGAAGTGTAATTTTTAAACTCAAAACATGCACATTTAGTGCGTCCTGAAACAATGTTTGTTGGATTGATGCACATTTGATTACATCATAAATGAATTATATATTATATTCCTAAAATATCAAAACAATTTGATCTTGTTTTCTCAATTTTGACTATGTGATGTGTATTGTAAGATAAAATATTATATTTATATAAAAAACACATATCACTACATTCTGTTTTGTAGTTATGTATGGTTGATTCTTAAATGTCATAAAAGAATTTTGAATAATTTTCCTAATGTATGAACACAAGTAGAGAATGATATTTTCAGCATTGAGTATATGAAGCATATTTTGATTTAAAATGACACTTTCTATGAAAACACACTTTTAGTCATATCGGTTGACACTTGTGTCATACTAACATGATGTTAATTCCAATATTTTAAAAATTGGTTTTTTATTATTTTTGTACACTATTAAGAAACCCATAATTTTTTTTGGCTCTATTTTGAATATGTGATAAGTTTTTTGAAATAAAATGTCAATTTTAATTGAAAATATGCACATTCAATCACATCTGCCACACTCTATTTCATATTGAAATTTGGTTGATTACTACGTATCACAAATGAATTATATATATTTTTTATAAAATATCAGGATAATTAGAGTGTGTTTGTTCAGTTTTCAGTATGTTACCCATTTTCAAGGAAAAATACATTTTCAATAAAAATATCTTATTTTAGTATTGTCATTCGCACAATGTAGAAGACAGATGTGTTCTTAATTCGTACACATCAAAAATTAATTTTCCATAATATTACATAGATATAAATTCAATATTATTTATTATTCTTGGTTTTTGATTATTTGATACATATTTGGAACAAAAATGTCAATTTATAATTAATGCACACAATATATTTCATACAAGCCATATTGTGTGTTATATTGATGTGTAGGTGATTCTTACAAGTCATAAATGAATCATAAATATTTTTTCTAAATCATCTAAATAATCAAAACATGTTTTCTCTTTTTTTACTATGTTACCTATGTTGTATGATAAAATGTTAGTTTTAAATGAAAACATGAACTTTGAGTCATAGTGACCTCAATGTGTCTCAAATTGATGTGAATTTAATTATAACACACTATAAAAAATTTATTGACCTTTTCCTTAAATATAATAACAATAAAAGTGAAATTTCATTTTTTATAATTTGTGAGAAACATTTTCAAAAAAAATTCCTTTTTAAATGAAAGCACACACATCCATTCATACTAAACACATAGTGAATAGTATTGAAATTAAATTAATTCCTACATATCAAAAACGAATAATAACATGTTTTTTTGAATTTATCATTACAATTTTAATCCATTATCTCAGTTTTTGAAATTGTGACATCAATTTTAGAATAAAAATTTACTTTTATATTGAAGACATATACATTCAGTCAGTTATATGACGTCGTGTGTCATATTGATGCACAATAAGTTACTATAATTTAAAATTGAATCATGAATCACTTTCAAAAATTATAAAAGAAATTTGAGTGTGTATGCTCATTTTTTATTATATATCACACATTGCGAGAAAAACACATTACTTTTACCATACAAATAAGCACTTTTAGACACTATGACCACTATGTGTGTTATAATGAGATGTGTTTGATTCTTTCACAAATAAAATGAATCAAACATGGTATTGAAATTATCAAAATCATTTGAGAATATTTTATTGATTTTGACTAAGTGATACACATTTTGAGAAAAAATTGTTACTTTTTTACTAAAAACTCTCACTTTGAATCATTTTGGCCACATTGTGTATCGATTTTATGTGTAGTTGATTCAAACACAACATAAATGTATCAAGAAGTATTTTTCCTATTGTATTAAGAATATCAATGAATGTTTTCATGAATTTGAGTACATGATGCAAGTTTGGAATTAAAATATCAATTTTAAAAGGAAAAAATCGTTCATAGCAGTAACATCGTGTATATGAATTTCGTGTGGTTAATTTATTCACATAAAAAATAAATCATGAATTGATGTCCAAATGTTTCAATATGAGAATTATTGATCGTTTTAGAGTATGTGATTCATTCTGTGAACAAAAAATTCATTAATAATTATAAATATCTCCAGACAACATTTTTCAATCTCGAAGGGTGTTAGAAGAAATATATACATGTGATAGTTTCATTACCATATCACCCAGAATGGTAAATTCAATAATTTTTTTTTTCTGTTGATAAAACACAACATTGTCTTACCAGCATGTTATTAAAGATGATTTTATAAAAAAGGTAATACATTGAATCACTAGTAATCATAAATAAATCAAAAATATATTATAAATATCTATAGAGAAGTCATTAAATAATACTTTAGTGCACTTCCTGTACTAAATACTATTGAAAGATGAATCTAGATTACTGAGAATTGTGTGTGGAGAAAGTGAATTGAGAAATGAATGATATTATTATTAAAATTAACACACATAAATTGAAATATGAATAATGATATTTTAGAACATGCCATTATTTCATCCTTATCAATTAGTTATTCCATTTTTTAGGATTATAAATCAAATTATATAGATAATCTTCATTAACATATTTTGGGTATGGTTTTAAAAGATAATAAGGACTTATTAAAGTAAAATATTTTGTTCTTATGGTGAACACATTTAAATAAAACTTAGAGAACCCAACACTATTTCTATGGGAATGGAGAATTTATAATGAATATATAAGAAACCAATGTGAAAGATGGATCAACTAAAATGTGTTCTAATTTTCTTCTCTTATGGAAAGAAAGGTAACATGAAGAGAATCCATATGGAATTAGTGTATAGGAATGTAGATAATTCAACATCATGTCTATTTAACAATGCATGTGATATTTATTCTTACATCATATGCATTAGATTGAAGATTTGTTTTCCACATATTTTCATCCCAATATAACAATCATATCGTTTCAGAAAAATTATAATAAGTAAGGTGAATTCTCTAAATTACTAAGAAAGGGGGATTCCTATGTTAGTGATGATAATAAAATAAATTCTATTTTTACATGATTTTCTATTCCTTTTGAAATATTATTTTGTATAGAGAATTACCAAAAAATTTATCTTATGTGTCAATTTAAATAATCAAAAAACTATTTAATTTTTGAATGATGTTGTTTTTGTTGTCCAATACTCAATTAATATTTCAAGGATACATTAATCGTTCATAACAAATTAAATAATTTAAAATAAAATACTAGGTAATACTTAATTATGGAAAAATAAATCTTTGTAAAGTGAATCCAAATGATTTTTTTAAAATTATAAGAATAGTGATTAGAATCTCCCTGAGATAAAACCCATATAAATTATATATGAGTTATTATAAGTTATAATGAAACAAACCCCTTATCTCTTTGGACATTTAATTTAGAAAACTTTCTATAATTTTTTCAATAAGATATGTGTGAACATTGTAATGTTGTATATTGAGGTAGATTCAAGTTAATCACATGATTTCATTATGAATTTAGAGTATTGTAAAAGTGATGAAATGAAAATGATTAGAATTAACATTTTAGATGCATCTTCATGTCACCCAAAAAATTTCTTATCCAAGATTTAATGAACCATTAAAATATAGAGTAGATTTATTCCTAAACTCACATTTTCTAATACATATAAGACATATGATATTAGTATAGGAATGATTAATGATGAGTATTTAATGAATTCATTGATCATTAAAATAGATAGTGGGTTTTTTACTAAACTCACATTTTCATATAAAAACCATAACCGTGATTGTAAGTACAAACAATATCAATGATGAGACTTTTAGGTCATGAAATGTATTTCATCATCTTTTCAATACATGTTTTGTAACAGACAACGTTATCTCGTAACCATGTGCCAACTACAATGATAAAAGGATATCACATGAATGATATATTGAAATAAATCCATTATTATACTGACCAGTGACTTTTTACACATATTACTACATTATTTATAAACAAAAATATCCATTTTTAAAACACCAGGATGGTAAAGGCCTTGTTTCAATGGAAAATTGTGTTCATTATACAACAAGAGGAACATAAAACATTCCACCATTATTTAACAACCCATAATGACCTCCTATAATCCTTTTGATATCCTAAAATAGCATTGGATAACCTTATGAATACATAAAAAAATGAGCGATCTAAAAATAATCGTGTGGTAATAAACATGGTAGGGAAACATAACATGTGATTCAAGAATATAACATGATATCATATATGTAATGTCCAAGTAGTAAACATGAGAGACAATAACATATATAACATGGTATCATAACATACTAGAGTCATCGTAAATATGGAAACAACATATAGAAAGAAATAAATAATATTCAAGGCCAACATCAAAGTTAATGATACATGGCGGAAAAAATACAACAGTGAATTTAGTTTAGTCCCTAATCTTATATATGATTCCATCGGAGGAAAATTATTTACCAAATGAATTGGGAACTATCTAGGTGCACCCATTCTAAAATGTTCATGATTTATGTGTGATAAAAATTAAATCAACCATCAAGAATAACCATTATAATTTCCCATTGAAAGAAATGGGTTGTATAATCTTATCTCATATAATAACAAATACAAAATTTTAAAATAAATAACACTACTGTAAAATTGGCATATACCCGCGGTTTTCCATAACCGTGGGTATAGGGATAGTATGTGACCCTATACCCATGGTTTTCCAAAACCATGGGTATAGGCCACCTATACACATAGTTGTTCCAAAAACCGTGGGTGTAGTTTTCTTTTAAGGCGTATACCCATGGTTTTGGAGAAAACCGTGGGTATAGGGTATTTTCTTAAGACCAATCCCAATGGTTCTTAAAAACCATAGGTATTGCGCATTTTTTGAAGACCTATACACACAGTTCTCCAAGACTGTGGGTATAGGTATCACGCGTTATGGTCGGGAAATAAAATTAAGTGGGTCACGAAAAAAATTTGGCGGGAAGACATTTTTTCAGGGTGTATATTATTATATTTACATAAATATAAATATATACATTAAAAAATTATTTAGTTCGGTTGGTAAAACCATTTCCGCTGGGGTCGTAGGTCACGGGTTAAAATCCTTTTGAATTTAAATTTTCCACATAAATCATATTAATATATATACATAGATATGTATATAAATAATAATAAAAAATAACAGGTTTGTTGGTCCCTTGGTTTGGCTCACGAGTGAGGCTCTGTGTGAGTTGCGGGATTGAGTCCCCCGTGATTCGCTATTTTTTAATTAAAAAAATACCCCACGGTTTGAAAACCTTGGGTCTGTTGTGTGCCACAATGGAACAATTGTTCCACCCTTTTACTCACCTTTACCCATGGTTTAAGAGAAACATGGGTATATGATGAGACCCCTATATCAACGTTGTTCCAGGCCACAGTTCCCAGGACCATGGGTATAGCCAATACCCACGGTTTTGGGGGCTATACCCACGATTTTTAACCATGGGTATAGGCCATTTTTCGGTAGTGTAAATTTGGGAGATGAACATAAAGAATGTATTATCCCATCAAACTATGGGTTAGTGTGAAAGGTATATATGTTAGATATATATATACAGTATTTTAAGTGTTCCATAATATTAAAGGATGTTATTGTTGATAAATATAAGTACATTTACAAAATTTGTGAAACATTCTTGAGGAAAAATAATATTTCCACAGTTAAAATCTTATTTGAAAATAAAATGATAAAATATTTTGGAAATAATTTTATCTGAAATTATCATTGGAATAATATAAAGCAATCATTATGGAAAAAAATATTGTTCATGTGATACATATTAAGTCAAATATTCCTTTCACATTTCAAGTTAAAATTCTACATTTATCTTGTTCAGAAAAAGACATGAAGTTAAAATTTGAACCATTATTTAAAAATTTCAACAAGGTTAAATATAAATTTAATTAATCATAAAAAATTCTAAATACATTATGTAATAAAATTAAAATAATACACGGAGAATGAAGTTAAAGGGATTTAAACCAAAGAGAAAATAACGTCCATTTTCCATAAAAACATTTTATCAATATTTTTTTTACTAATGAATGTAAAATTTAGTTATTACATGAAAACATCCGGAATGACTAAAGGATAATTAAATGAAGTAGTTTTATTATGAATTTATAGACTAATATATAACAATTGATATCCAATCATAAACAATGCTCATTAAAATTATAGTTAAACATAAACCATTATTGATTTGATATATTTCAAATCATAACTACCATGAATGATGTAAATTAATTATGAAATACAATATCATGAATTATAATGGATTAGTGATTTAATATGTAAGGGGATAATATATTGACTATAAAAAATAAATTAGGTTCTTATTGAAACATGTATCTCATAGATGGATGTTTCAAGATGAAACTCATATAGAGATCATACAGTTGAAGTGGGGATTGATTAATGAATTGATTATGTGGATAAATTTTAAATACATAAGAAAAATAGTGTAAGTAAAATATAAAAAAATATATTGTAATTAATCACATTGTCTTAGAATAATATAATTACTAAAGTATAAGGATAACCCAATGAATGAAAATCGAGTTAACAAACCCATTATCTGAAGACCAAATCATCACATTAATTCTTTATCATATTGAGTAATAAAAATACATACATTATTTAATTTCATAATGTCATGGAACATCCATTAGGTCTCATTCCATGACTACCCCAATCCTACCTTCTATAAGCAGAGGGTTGGCGACTAGCACCGAGTAGGCATATCCCAAACAAATTTGAGGCATTTTTCTAAGTACTTATACAATCGCACACAACTCAAATCCAAAAATGATAGAAAGTGAAAATACTTAGTAATCAAACTCAAGGTATTCAAAGAGAAAAAATATGGTAAACAGGACCATAATAATATCCCCAAAAGTATAATAAAATTAAAAGTCCCTAGAAATTCTCCACAGAAAACCCTACATGAAGGGTAGGTACAGAAACAGTAGTCTGAAGCCATAGAAGCACACCAGATATTTTAAATCACTCGAAGCACCACCTAGTCACTCTTCATCAAGGACTCCATTAAAAAATCATTTATATACAAACGACAGGACACATGGGAACAATGTTTGTGCAAGGGTGTGTAAAACATATATTTCTGGGGTACTCAAAAAAATTTAAATTATAGTAATGGAAACACCACTAAAAACATACAGTTAGATCAACATAGGAATATTTCAACAAAACAAATAACAAGAATATTCGAGAATACTCATAAAGGATTTCAATACTCATGGTCTCATCCACTGCAAGCCATATGGTCCTGTTTATAGCATGCTCACTTCTGGTATATTTTACTCCTCGGTAAATTTTAAAGTACGCATGTAGAATTGTTATACAAAACCTATCTTTGAGAAAACATTTTATCAAAAAGTCATTATGTTTTCATAGGACATCTAGTCTCTCTAAGTCACAAAGTCTCTATATCATAGCCATTAGAGTCCATATAGTCATCTTACACAACATATAGGTCTATGCTTCATAAATAGTATTGTCACATGAATTTACAGTTCCCTCAAGTAGTAACACACGGAGTGTAGGTAACACACGGAGTGTCAGTAACACATGGAGTGTACATAAAAGATAGATTATTGGTAACACATGATGTTTTGGTAAAACACTACGTTTCGTAATAGATTATAGGACCACACCATGGTGGGATAGGTGGGTAACAAATCATTTTAGGTAGCACACACTATCAATGTATGACACAATGTCTAGGTAAGATAAAATTCTAGGTAATACACATATTCTATGCAAGAAACACAATCATAGTAACACATGTAGACTAGGTAAGACACACATTCTAGGTAAGACACATAGTCTAGGTCGCAAATAGACATAAGATTTTTTTCCAGAGCACACTCATTCTAGAAAAACCTACACCTCATTCCCAAATGATGAATACCAAATTCCATGAAAATAAACATAGTGTATATGTAATGGACCAACTCGTTTCCAGTTACTCAATTCAAAAAATGGTTCATCAAATGGATACACAGTTGCAGAGTTATGGGTGTTTAAGTAAAAATAGGATGGTTGGGTTGGGGGTACAGAGACCCCACCTGCCGGGTCTAACCGAACCCTGGGCAACCTGATTTTATCTAGCATAGTCGACCACATGTAGTTCAGTCCACCTACACTTTATGTGACCAGCTATACATGCCCCATACTGGTCAATTCGGTCGGTCCATGTGACCATAGACACATATGGAAAACCCATGGGGCTTCCAAATGATGCGGCTCTAGTGAGATATGTTACTTCATTGTGGACTGCCTTGCCATAGTTATCGCAGGTCCTTTTGCTGCCAGATGTCGAGCCGACGACCACATCATCCACCACATGCATCCCCCTACAGGGGGTCACCCCACTTTCATTGTCCCTCTAGACCGTGGAACGCCACCGTCATCAGCTACCATATCGACGTTCATTCTCCCGGCACCTTTATCTCTCTAAGCCTCTTTCCATGGACAGATTTCCCATTGTGTTCATGCTTGTAAAAATTATTTCCTTCACCACCAGCTATCGAGCCATTGGCCAAGATTGTTGCACTATGAGAAACATGGAGAACTCAAGAACACCTAATGTGAATTGATCTGGGCCTTTTTAATGTTTCCCCTAATTCATCCACTTTAAAATTTAAATATGGCATGGATTAATAACTCTAAGCATGGTTCTCTTCAAAACATGTATGACCCTAATTCAAATCCCTAAAATCAAAACCATCCCCATTAGCTGATCGATATGTGGGTCAACCTATCCATTGTTTTATCTGCGTCTATCAATAAAATCAATGAATATGGATAGAATGAAATCACAATGAAATATTCCCCTAACTCGAGGATTGGATTTTTCATTTGTGAAGAAAGGATTCTCATCACCATTGTTCATTGATCCTTGATTCTCTATATTTAATCCACGATTCATGATTGAAAATATGTTAATGATTCTTGTTCACTACCGAAGGGCTTCGCTAATTGCTTTTATTTTCTAGAGATTCTAGGGAATTTCCCCATGATTGTCAATTTGATAATGTATCCCTCTCAATCTGTGAAATGAAGAAACATGTTTCAGCATCGCTGCATTTCTATGTTGTAGTGTTACAACAGAATTTCATCAATGAAAGAAAATAGGTTCTCTTTTGTGGCGTTGTATTTTCGATGCATCACTGTGAATAGAGAAAAGAAATAAAATAATCTTTTTTATGATTATTTTATTATCATTTGAAAAGTACAAAAAATAATGTTTTCCATCAACTGGTGATGGTCAATGTTAAACCCCACCTAAAGAAAACACACAATTAAATGTTGAACAATACTATCATATATCTAATTTGAGATATAGTTTATGAGTTATATGATTTGGAAATAAAATGAATTTTACTTAATTGTTTTATTTATAGTGATGCCCTAAAACTACATTCCATTGTCGACCCACACCCCAATATTATAGGTTCTTCCTAATAAAAAACACCAGAATAAGAACAAAATGGTTGTTTAAGATACTAAATTTGTGTCACCATTAATGAAATATAAGAATTTGATAAATAAAATAACTTCATTTAATTTTTTTGTATAATGTTATGCCACATTTGGGTTTTCTCACTGGAGACCCGCGATGGCTATTGTTATGTCGCGCCTAGGGTAAAACTTATATCTTTAATAAAAAGGTGATAAATTTTTATATCTGAGCACCCTTTAAAGAGTTATTCCACTTTTTTCAGGAAAACAAATCATGTATTATATTAAAAATGTAACATTTTTTTCAAACCATTCCAGCCACACCGGGCCTCGGAATCCCATGATGTCTTGGCACCTAGTCATGGAATTTTCCCTGAAATTTTCCATAAATAAAACTAGGAAAATCCAATTCATTATACATAGTAATATTTTTCATGTTTATTATTCCTTGTATTTTATTTTTTTACAGTATCATATTCCATTACTTAATAAATTAATTTCACATTGGATGTTTTAACGATATACGACTCATATGTCCAAGATCACTTCTGTAAGAAGAGAAATATAAAATAGATTATTATTTAAATGTATTAATAATGATAGTTGTGAAATAATTATCACTTTTATACAAAAATTATACTTTTAAATTTTTTTATGAAAAACAGTTATGTAAAATGAACTTTGTCACAATCATATAGATGGAAGGTCGTATGTTTGAATGAGCAATGTTTTCAATATTGATGATCGTAATGGAAGGAAGGTATGTGTTATTTTATCTTTATAACATAATGATTATAAAATTAATATACTATTATTTCATCAACTATTCTTTACACATTCAATCCATGTGATTTTGTTGAATATTTGAGTCATATCACTTCACGAGACGGTTGTTTTTTGTACACACGAACAATGTTATAGTTTATTCAATAGAAGTTAATGTATGAAATAACAAGATTTATTTATATTATATAATTGTTAATAGGTAATTATAATCATATATCAACATCACATTGGTATTAATTACTTTTTATGTAAAGCATAAGTGAAAATGGAATCACATCGCATAACGAGGTGATGGTCGATTGTACTCAATAGTGGTGTTATCATGTTATTTACGTAATAGAATGAAATAATGTGTACGTGATTTTAAAATTCACTAAATATAATTATATGATAAATTATTTATATAGAATATCAATACATCATTATATACTTATGTGAGAAGTGGTGATGGAAACTGAATTGCTTTGGTCACTAAAATAATTACTAGGAGGTTAAAGAAGAATTAAAAACTTTATCAAGGTCGTTGCCTCTTATTCAGAAAAATAAAATAGGTTTTCACTAAAATAATTAATATGATTGATTTTATATAAAAAATTATTATTATATTGGAGTACCATGTAAAATAATGATTAGAGGTGACCTTTTTTACGTTTGGAAGTGGACACACATCAAATTTTTGAATAGAAAAAACTCTACCGATGATTTTGTTATGATAAAAGGATCCTAAATGGATTATTTTAAAACATTATATGATAGAATGTATAAATATTAACATATAACTGAAATTACACATGTTTGGGTAATTTTTGACCCTTATATAGTTATTCTAACCACATAGAAAACTCATATTTACCTTAACCAGGGGTAAACAATTTTTATGGTTTTAACTATTCATTATAGTCAAAAATTATGTTTTCCTTATTATTTAATATAAATTGTTATTATTATAATTCTATAATACATTTATATAAATTATATTTATATAATTGTAAACATTAGTTTTAAAATTATTACAGTAAACTTGACGAATATGTGGTTTTCCTCAGAGAAAATTTTAATAAGTAGAGAATGTCTTAGTAAAAAAAATCAACACAAAATTGACTAAAATGACCTAAACTGGACTAATAAATAAATAAATGAAGTTATTTTTCATTAAAATAAAATTAATAGAAAATTGAAATTGTGAATTCTATAATCAAAATAATGTTTAGAAATACGTATTTGTTACTATTTATCGAAAAATTGAACATTTTAAAAAAAATATTATCCATTATTCATTAGATAATTTTGAAATTTGGTTTTAAAGAATTAATTTCAATTTTTAAAATAAATTTTATATAATTAGGTTAAATAAATTTTATGTTATGTGTATAGAGTGAAACTAAAGCAACGTCAGCAAAAAACAATTTTTTTGGAAAATTTGTCATTTACTTTATTTTTTTTTAATTTTATTTCTAATCAGAATATAACCAATGAATTTATTTTATACATGGTTGGATAATAAAATTTTCATAATTTAGAAATTATTATTCATATATTTCAACATAATACCTATATTATAATTTCAATTTTTTATAATAATATTTTAATAGAGTATCAGATTTCTTTTAAACATGATATTCGTAGTATCAGAAGCTATAGAATTGGATGAATTTATTTAAAATGAAATATATCATAAAAACTCAAGGTGTTACATTTTATTCCATAACAAAATTATTTCACACAAGATAAACATGGGCTCATTAATTAAGGTATTGACATTTGAAAATTTCTTTACGGAAAACCCCACAAAATAAATAATGTTAATTAATCATTCTGTTAAAAAGATTTAAAAGAAAATATGGAGGTCATCTGAAAATTACTCTTCCACAAATGAGAAACATGGTCGGATGTAAAAATATGTACGTTGAAAGAATTATTAATTTTTTTGAATAGGTATATAGGTTATTGATAAAAAGAAGGCGAATGATGATGTGAATTTCAACAACCAAAAAACCATTTATCAGTGAGGAATTGATAGACAGTGGATTAATTTGATTTAAAGGTGATAGGATAATATTTTTGTTTTCTAGATAAATTTATTTTATTTAAGGGTTTAATTTAGCATCTATATAGTTACTAAGTTAAATATAATTTCTATATTAAAATTATTTAATACAGTAACTAATTTCCAAAATATGTCATCGTTTCTTAAAAACATTTAGTATTAAAGATTATTTTTTCATGCATGGAACACTAAAACAAACTTCTAATATATAACATAAACTATAGAATAATAACAATCTATTCATCCCATTTTTATAAAAAAATTAATTTCAATTAAAATTCATGACAACTCCCAAAATGAATTTGTATATATCAATATCCAAAGGTAAATAATAAAACTAACGGTTCAACATAGATAATTACTTTAATAAAAAACCTTATATCCTAACTAACCTAAAAAACCACAACATGAAATATCGTTTTAATTAATAAGGTTATAACATAATATATAATTTACATGTCCAAAAATTTAATAGAAAGTTTCCCAAATAATACATTATGTTAAACCTAAATGTTTATGCATACATCAACCTAATAAAAAATATCCTAAAATTTCATTAATCATAGAAAACATCATTCATCACATAAAATTGTTCAGAAAAACATTTATGAAATTAATATTCATACTAACCATTACATTATATATTCTATTGGTATTAAATTTACCCTTATCACCCTATAGTTGTGGGTTCGATCCAATGACCATACCGGACAAGCTGAGTTGTCACTCGGCATATGGGTATTCCTTTTTCTAATACTATGGAAAATATTGTGTGATAATCATATTCATAATTCAGTATGATCCTATAACATTATCAGGAATATTAATAATATATTAAAAAAATAAATTATTCATTAATGAAATTTTTTAACTAGTAATGTTTTTATATAGATCATTATTTTTCTTATAATTAACAAATTGTTATTGACTATAATTACCTCAATATCAATATCAACCCTAATATTATATTATCTTCAATTATGTGTTTTTCAATAGAGTATCACCTTACTATTAAAAAAAATTCTAGGTCATTAGTACATTTAATATATTCTTCAAAATCATTAATGAAAAATACTAAATAATAGTCTATAGATATTTCATGATTCTTTTTAAACATGATTTGTAATAAAATAATTCATCAACACAATTGTAGAATCAGAATACATTATTAATTTGTCACATTCAATTTAATGATTTAAATGACATATGTCTTTCCAGGACCAATGATGTTTCCTTATTTCAAGGTATTGACATAGATAATGCCCACATTCCCCGTTGTAACACCCCACCCCAACCTCATTGGCTTGAGGAGGCGTTGAGGGATACTTGTCTTTAAGCATCGTTCCAACAACAATAAAGGATGGAAATGAATGTCGAGGGCTTCAAGATCATTTTGGGCAACGATTTTCCCTAAAGAAAAAACCAACCAAACCATCCACTAATAGACACTATATTATGCATGTCAATTCAATTACCCAACCATGCATTCCTAAAAGACAACCATGTTTTTCCACAACACAACTGAAACCCAATACAACTAGACATGTCCACACAACATCAGAGTACACTGCAGAAACTAAACAACCAAACACCACAAGCCATGACACCACCACTGCTCCACACCATGCTCCAAGCTCCAAGCACCACCAATGGATCACAATGCTCCACTAAAGGATGGTGATGCCTTAACTTTTCCCACGTCATAGTTCACAACATCTTCAAATACACTACAGTGCCAAAGAAGGGGGTGAGTACTAAAACTCAGTAGGATTTCCCCAAATGACTTCCAAACACATGCGACTAGGATAAAACCTTTAACACATTTATATAAAATAGTTTATATAAGATAATCAGAAGTGAAACCATTACCATAAGCCAATCATGCTCATACAAAGCCATCACACCCAAACAAAACAACCAAGGGAAAGCCAACCAAACAAGCCAAAATCATCCCAACATTTGCAAATTACCACAAAAATTCCATCTTACAAAGCATTACACAAAAATAATCCAAAATGGTGGGACTTCCACCCAACCCGTTCACCCATTCACACCAAAACAATCAAGATGGTGGAACTTTTTCCCAAAATGTTCACCCATTCACAACAAGCGGTACTTCTGACCACTACTCATATGGGTTTTTTCCCGACACTTCCCATCCCATTTTTATAGTGATACTTCCCTCCAACTTCCATACAACATTTCAACAAAACGAAAACAAGCATAAACACGCCAAGGTCACAACAACATGCAATCATTATATTCCATTGCATATAAATCCACTTCAATAAATCACAGATTTATTGAAAACTATTTTCTATTCCAAACAACATTTTAATATAACATCCCTTTTTTTCAAAACCCTTTCAATCAATCATTTTCACAAAAATCGTCCATATCAACCCATTTTAAAAACATCATTTTAAAATCCACAAGTATGTCATTTCATCATAAACAATTATTTTTCCGAAAACCCCTTAAAACATCACCCAAAGGGATTTCCAACCAATTTCCATAACAATTAAAAGTTAATTTTGAGCAAAAAAATTAATTGTAACAAGGAACCGGTATTTCTAACCAAGTGGAGTAGAGATAGAAGCCACCTACCATTAGGGTTCCTGAGAAATCGACCCACAAGCCACCATAACTCAAATACTGTGAACGCACCACTGAATCCTCTATACATCCCCTTTTCCTAACATCCATAAGCCTTAATATTAACATCCAAGGAAACCAAAACCCTAGATCTACACACAAAAAGTGTAGATCTAGAAAACTATGAAAGAGAAGGATGTAGATCTAGAGGAAAACACAAGAGAAACAAGATGAGAGACTTACCCAGGAGAAACCACCTTCAATCCACCGTGAAACCCCTTTGAAACTCATTGAAATTGAGTGGGAGAAATCCCTTAACCCCTGAGATCGCAAAAATACAAAGTGAGGCTTGACTGGGAGGAAGATTTAAGAGGAACAAGGCAAGCCCGAGTGAGCCCAGGTTTTAAAACACTATTTGTAAGTGGCCGCACGATTAGCCCGCACGGTTTTGAAAACCGTCCGCTAACCATGAACACTCTATTACCTTGGGAGCAAGGGTCTGTATGGTTTCCTCGCATGTTTTTTCAACTGTGCGAAGGTCATGTGATGCCTACTATCACCTCTGCACGGTTTCATGGAGAACCCGCACAGTTTCCACTAACGGTGCTCAAACCGTGCACCCCTTTTAAAGCCTCCAAACTCATCCAAAACCATTTCAAACTCTACCAACCTCTTCCCATCTAATCCCATTCACCTTAAACACATAAAAATGCATAAAAAAGCCACATACCTCAAACCGAGGGTGCTACATTCTCCCCACCATCGGAATTTAGGTCCTCGGAAAGTAGTAAACCTGCCCTTCACTGAAAGAGCTCGAGCCACTACTCGACCATATCATTCTCCCGCTCCCATGTCTCCTCTTGAATATGAAAATGTTTCCAAAAAACACGCAATGAACCAAGGATTTTACCACACAAGACTTTCCCTTGCCTATCCATAACCCGCACTGTCACATGCACTTAGGAAGCATCCGACTCTAACTCAACATGATCTCATCAAATCACATGGTCATGATCCGGTTAATACTTTTTCAACTAAGACACATGAAACACATTGTGCACCTTACTGAACTTAGGTGAAAAAGACAAATGATAAGCCACCTCACCAACCTTCTCAATCATCTCAAAAGGACCAATATATCTTGAAGATAACTGTGACATCCCCAAATGATAAAGGGTTAAATGGCTAAATTATATGACTTATGTCAACAAGGTGCACCTTCCTTTTAGGGAGCCTATCTGATTAGAACTCCACAGTTAAGCGTGTTTGGCCTAAAGTAGTGATCAGGATGGGTGACCTCCTAGGATGTTTCTCGTGGTGTGTGTGAGTGAGGACAGAACACACTAGAAAGGACATGTATTGGCCTATGGGGACTGTCATTAGTCAGATAACCCATTCGGGCACATGGGTGGGACCAAGTGTGGGGCCCATGTGTCTGTGGGGCAACTGGTGGGTGGGCCCCATTTGTCACATTTGGTATCAGAGGTGGTACCCAGCCTTAAGTGCAGTGCACTACCTGGCATGAGATGTAGGGCCCACAATGAGGGTGTTGTTCTCTAAAGGGGGGTGATTATAACATCCCCAAATGATAAAGGGTTAAATGACTAAATGATATGACTCATGTCAACAAGGTTCACCTTCCTTTTCGGGAGCCTATCTGATTAGAACTCCATAGTTAACCGTGTTTTGCCTGGAGTAGTGATCAGGATGGTTGACCTCCTGAAATGTTTCTCAGGCTGTGTGTGAGTGAGGACAGAACACACTAAAAAGGACATGTGTTAGCCTATGGGGACTTTCATTAGTCAGATAACATGTTTGGGCACATGGGTGGGACCTAGTGTGGGGCCCATGTGTCTGCAGGGCAACTGGTGGGCGGGGCATAGTTTTCACAATAACTTTCCCTGCTTCCCAAACCGATGATGTCCCAACCTTTGAGAGATCCTCAAGAACACCTGATAACTCACCTCGAATGACAACAGTCGTCGACGATGATCCACATCTGATTTTTAACGACTCTGAGTCATCTCCATTCTATTCCTAATCAACTTTGTTTTCTGCATCATCTCATGCAGAAGGCTCAGTCTAACTATCAAGGACTCAATCGTTTCCACCCAACATAGTGGATAACGACATGGCTGACCACATAATGCATCAAACGGAGCCATCTCTATGTATTACTGATAACTTTTATTGTACGCGAACTCGACAAACAACAAGTTATCCTCCCACAAGCCACCAAAATCCATCACACAAGCCCACAACATAACCTATAGAGTTTGTATCGTACGCTCATATTGACTATCCGTCTGAGGGTGATACGCTGTACTCATCATCAAACGTGTCCCATGGGCATGCTGAAAGGATTTACTGAAATGAGATGTAATGATTGTATCTCTGTGTGATATAATCGAAACTAGAACACCATGCCTCTATACGAGCTCCTGGATATATATTGTGGATAGATCCTCCACCGTATGAGATTCACAAAACAGGATGAAATGGGGCGACTACATTAGCCGATCCACTATCACAAAAATGGAAACGTGATTTCAGATCGTTCTTGGGAGACCTATAATAAAATCCATTTCTATCTGCTCCCACTTCCCAACAAATATTGGTAAAGAACATAGCATTCCTGGTGGTCTCTGATGCTCTTCCTTGACCTGGTTACAAGCCAGGCATCTTGAAACAAACTTAGCCACACTTATTTTCATACCATCCCACTAGAACTTTTCTTTCGACACTTTATTAATTTTTGGAATTCCAGGATGGACAACAAACATGGAATGATGATACGCCCTAAGAAGATCCTCATGACAAGCAAATGGTACAACAATCCGATTAAAAAAAACTGAATCTCCATTCAGTTTCTAACCCTCAATGGTCTCCCCACCATTGAGTCTCGACCCCATGGTCACACACTCAGAGTTAGATATTTGTTCCTTTCTAACCAGGCTAACTAAGTCCGGAATCAAAATAACTAGAACGAAGACCACTCTATCCCACTGGTCCTCACATTCCAGCCGCGTATCAGACATAACCGACATCAACAACCACTCACCTAATGCATGTTTCACCACCTGAGCATATAATTTTCTACATAATGCCTCTTCCCCCGAATTTCCCTTACCTGGTGTATACATAACGTCAAAATCCAACATCTAGAGATATTACATCCTTCTCCATTGCGTCAGGTTCAAATCCCTTGCTGAGAAAATGTTCTTCATGCTCTTATGATTTGTATATACCTGGAATTTCTCACCGAAGAGATAATGATGCCACACTTTCAAAGCATGAAAAACTACTGCCAACTCCAAATCATGTGTTGGGTAGTTCTTCTCATGCACTCTCAACTGACATGAGCCATATGCAACCACATGATTCCCTTGCATGAGAATGCGCCCCAACCCTGATCCCGATGCATCGCAATACACCATGAATCATTTTCCTAGTTCTGGAAAAACCATGATTTGTGGGTATATAGGGCAACCCTTTATCTCATGGAAACATTGCTGACATTATTCATTCCACAAGAATGGAACATCCTTTCTTTTCAAAGCTATCATCGGTGAAGCCAAACATGTAAAATATTGAATAAAACACCAATAATACCCAACTAGACCAAGAAAAAACCATATCTCAACCAAATTCATTGGTTGTTTCCACGAGAAAACAACCTCTATCTTTTCCTGTTCCACTGAAACACCCCTTTCAGAAATCACATGGCCTAGAAAACGAACTTCTCTTATCCAAAAGCCCCACTTTTACCATTTGGGATACAACCGTTGATCCCTCAAGATCCCCATCACTGTCTTTATGCACTTCTCATGATCCACCCTTGACATTGAATACACGAAAATATCATCTACAATCACCACCACTAATGAATCCAGATATATCTGAAATATCAGATTCATCAATTCCATAAACACCGCTGGTGCATTCGTTAGACCAAAGGATATAAAAACATATTCATAATGTCCATATATACTTATGAAAGCTGTTTTAGAAATATCCTACTTCCTCAACCGCAATTGAAGGTATCCCGACCTAAGGTCGATCTTGGAAAACCACTGGGCTCCCCTCAACTGGTTGAAGAAATCATCATTTGGTGGAAGTGGATATCTATTCTTTATCGTAACATGGCTAAGTCTACTATAATCAACACAGAGCCTAAAATTTCCATCCTGCTTTCTCACAAAATACATCGGCGCTGCCCATAGAGATGTTCTAGGCTGGATAAACCCTTTATTTTCTAACACTTCCAACTAGATTTTCTTTTCCCGCAATTCAACTAGTGACATCTGATAAGACGGAAGTGAGATAGGACTGCTCCCCATATGGAGATCAATCATAAACTCCACGTCTTCTACAGGTGGTAACCCTGAAAATTCTTCATGAAGAACATCCAAGAACTGATCCACCACTACCAAAATAACACTCTTCTAAACACCCTCTTCCGATTCCAAAAACAAAACCTCCAACTGATATGATAATGTGCCCACATCTGGTGCCGACAAACCCATTGCACCCTTCCTTTCATGCTTCCCTCCTCTAAAGAGATGTCAACCGCCATCGTGTGTTGTAAAATCCACTTTTCACGCATCTCAATCAATGTGATCCATAAACACCACCAGCCAATCCATTCCCAGGATTACATCATACCCATCCATATCAAGCATTAAAAATTCCACACTATCTCAACCTCACCCACAACGATACAAAATTAACTACACAAGAAGGATCGATACTCTCTTCGAACCAGAGGAGTTTTATGTTTCAAAACTGATTTCATAATTTCTACCCTTAAACCCAGAAATTCAACCACACGTGCAACAATAAAAGAGTTTGAAGCACATGTATCAAACAACACATTCATTAAGGTAGAATTTAAAAGAATATTACCTCGCATCGTGGATGGTCCTGACTGATCATCCACTACAACCTGCTCAGCTATGAACACATGTTTTCATGACACACTCTGCTCTTTATTTCTCTACTAAGGTTTCGTGGTATTCTGAGAATCACCATGACCCACATTTCTCAACTGACGAGGGGTGTGCTGATGACCTTGTCCCATCGAAGCATACGATGTCTGAGATCCCTGAGGAGTGTCATATTCACCTGACCTTGGATAATTCTGACAATAACGATGAAGATTCCCCATTTGCATATAATTATGACATGATCGAGGTTGTGTCATAAAATTCCGCTTAATGTGGCTCGTAGAACCACACTAAAAACATCCCTACATGAACTGTGGATTCAGAGGAATATTTATCGATCCTGCTGTCGGATTTTATGCCATATTCCTGATCAAGGAATAAGTGTCCCTCATCCTCTTGAACCCAATGTAATAGTTACCACTATCCCCCATGGGTACCACCATAGTTCCTCCACCCGGAGCGCCCATTATTTTTCACTCAGCCACTGAGGCTCTATTCACCATCTCTGCGTAATCATCTATTCATAACACCACTATCTTTG
This sequence comes from Viscum album, assembly GCA_963277665.1. Classification (NCBI taxonomy): domain Eukaryota; kingdom Viridiplantae; phylum Streptophyta; class Magnoliopsida; order Santalales; family Viscaceae; genus Viscum; species Viscum album. Next base: position 875,857,670 of record OY728155.1, on the reverse strand, counting down.
AATAGATTTTTGGCCTTAACATCGCTTCAAAGAACCTTTCCATCAACGACGTTCTACCTGCCACCTCGGGTGAAAATTGCACTATGATTATAAACATAGTTTCATGATTTGTCAGAGACATAAACTCTTGCTTCAAACTGAAGATATCAGTCATGCGCTGAATTCTGAACGTATGAGGGTATACTAGTTTGTTAAAAAAAATTTCAAATCCTTCTCACATGATACCATGGTCCGTCCCCACTTGGAATACCAACTCCCACCACTGAAGGGAATGATCTTCCAACATATACGTGGGAAACTTCACTTTCATCTCTACCAGCGTTCCAAATAACTCAGAGATCATGTTAATTATATTCAACCATGATTTTTCCCTCTCTGGCTATGAATCACCCCTGAATATGGTTGGATTATGCTTTTGAAACTGAACCTCATGATCATCATTCCTTGTTTTATCCAGTCTATTTCTACTTTCCATAGCTTGCAAAGCTTTCACTATGCTTTGCACTAGCTGCTAGTTCGGCTGAGGCTCAAGTGCTACCTCATTCTCAGCAGCCTCCTCTTGTTGGTCTCTACAACGACTACCCAGTGCCATTTCTATAAACAGAAAACAAACATCCATGAGTCTCACTTCCGTAGACATCAGAAAATCCCATTTCAAATCACATTCACAACACTTTCACAACAAGGCTTTCCAGAAGATCGCATTTCCCATGTTTCACCATTTTGATAATCATTCCTTTTTCAAAATACCAATTTATTCAGATTACAATTTCACACATTCATATAACATCATAAATCATTATACCCCAATGAAATATGCATCCTAGAGGGAATTCATTTCTACCAAGCCTTCCATGCTCATCTCATAGCCTACACCCATGACAATGAGATATCCAGTGACTATAATTTTCTCCAAAAAAACTTATGTACCCAAATCCCTCTTAACATGAATTTCAGAATTAGAGGGTTAGCTACATCCTTTTATGCTATACATTCCATGTTCCTACATTCTTATGTCTTTCTACCATCCTGACTCAAGGAATGTAACACAACGAATGTCAACACCAAATACAAAGATCAAGACCAAATGACCAAACAAACTGATACCACTTGAACACCTCGCTCCTACCTCATTGGCTTGAGGAGGTGGTGAGGGATACTTGTCCTTAAGCTATGTTCACAAGACACCAAAGGCTGGAAATGAATTTTGAGTGATTCAAGATCATCTTGGGGAACGATTTTCCTTTAATACAAAACCAACCAAAATATCCACTAACAACCAATATATGATTCCTGCCAATTCAATTTCCCAACCATGCATTCCCAAAAGACAACCATGTTGTTCCACAACACAACTCAAAACCAATACAACAAGACATGTCCACACAACATTAGAGTACACTTCAAAAAATACACAACTAAACACCACACGCCATGACACCACCACAGCTCAACACCATGCTCCAAGCTCCAATCTCCCCCAAGGGATCACAATGTTCCACTAAAGGAGGGATATTCCTTACCTTTTCCCACGCCACGGTACACAACAAATTCAATGAAACCAAAGTTCCAAAGAAGGGGGTGGGTACTAAAACTCAGTATGATTTCCCTAAATGACTTCTCTACACATGCCACTAGGATAAAACCGTTAGCACATTTATATAAAACAGTTTATATAAGATAATCACAAGTGTAACCTATACCATATGCCAACCATGCTCTTACGAAGACATCACACCCAAACCAAGAAACCAAGGTAAATCAAACCAAACAAGAAACAATTATCCCAACATTTACAAATTGGCACAACAATTCAATCTTTCAAAGTAATGCACAAGAGGCAACAAATACAGTGGGACATCTGCCCAAACCATTCAACCATTCACACAAAAACAATCAAAACAGTGGGACTTCTGCCCAATCCATTCACCCATTCACAACTAGCAGTACATCTGACCACTACTCATGTGGTGGTCTTTCCGACCACTATACATCCCCTTTTTATAGAGGGAGTTACCACCAACTACTATACAACATTTCAACCAATCCAAAACAAGCATAAACCCACCAAGGTCACAACAACATGAAATCAACGAATTCTTTTTCATATCAATCCACATCAATAAATCAACCATTTATTGAAAACCATTTTCCATGAAAAATAACATTTCAGTAAAACAACCCTTTTATTGAAAACCCTTTCTATCAATCATTTTCACAAATAAACCATATCATCCCATTTTGAAATCCACAAGAATATTATTTCACATTAAAACACCCTCTCTCCAAAAAAATCCTCAAAAGAACACCCAAATGGATTCCCAACCAATTTTACATAACAATTCACAATTAATTTTCAGCACAAAAATTAATTGTAACAAGGAACCACTAGTTCTAACCAAGTGGAGTCGAGAGAGAAGCCACCTACCTTTAGGGTTCCCGAGAATTCGACTCACAATCCACCACACTGCAAATCCACCGAACGCACCACTAAAACCTATCTAGATGCCCTTTCCCTAACATCCACAAGCCTTAATATTAATATCCAAGGCAACCAAAACCCTAGGTATACACACAACAAGTGTTGATCTAGAAGACCACGAAAGAGAGGGATATAGATCTAGAGGAATACACAAGATAAACAAGATGAGAGACTTAACTGGGTGAAGCCACCTTCAAAACGCCATGAAACCCATTTGAAACGATTCCAAAATGAGTGGGAGAGCACCCTTAACCCCTAAGAACCCAAAATCCCATGTGATGCTTGAGTGGGAGGAATATTGGAGAGGAATGATGAAAGACCGAGTGAGCCCGGGTTTTAAAAGCCTTTTTTACGTGGCCGCACGGTTTGGAAAACGGTGCGCTAACCGTACACACTCTACATCCTGTTGAGAAAGGGTACCCATGGTTTCCTTGCAAGGTTTGGAAACCGTGCGCTGGCCGTGTGTAGCCTAATGTCTCCACTACATGGTTTCCTGGAGAACCCGCACGGTTTCCACTAACCGTGCTCAGACTGTGCACTCCTTGAAAAGCCTCCAAACTCTTCCAAAACTATTTCAAACTCTCACAACCTCTTCCCAACACATACCACGCACTTTAAACACATAATAATTCATAAAAAAGTCCAAATACCTCATCATGGGGGTGCTACACCAGAATTTAGGACATTGAACTATAAACAATGAAATATGATGAAATTAATTTTCCACCATTGATGTCTTCATTTTTCCTCAACAATTACATGATTTATGGACTTCTTTTACACACATCAAACTTCTTCTAGTCCATTTAAATCATTCTCTTGGGCACATATTTCCATAATTTTTTAAATGTTGGATATTGAATATTATTTTTTTTATCATCTTTACCACCTGAAGTCCAATGTGATTCCATCCATATATTCTTTTTTGGGTTTGTATATTCAAAAATATTCCAATCGATAATCATATTTCGAGATATATAATTTGGAATTATCATAATGTTCCTAACATCTGCCCCAATTTTGATATTCCTCTAATTGAATAAATAATTACATTTCCCATCACATTGTTTGTTGGAATTATTTTATTTATTTCCCACCATTAACTAAAAGGATAAAAGAACATGATGATAATGAATTAACATAACTATCAAAAACATATAAACCATTATAGAATAACATATAAAAGATAAACTTGTTATGACATATCCACCTCTAGGATTAAACATATGTCTTTGATTATAATGTTTTTTATTTGGTTTTCTAAAATAAAAATTCCATCAAATCGTTCATTACATCACATAAAGAGTTTATTGAATTAAAATGAAAATTATATATGATTTTCAAACCTGGTGCATAGTAAGATCCATTATTAAATACCATGTAACGATCATGTCATGAATAATGTTCCTTTTTTGGAGTTATTACCCCTGGGTATATCTGCTCCCAATCCAAGCCCTCTTATAATATAAATATATGAGCTAATTTTTCAAATACCACTCTATATATATTTCCCCAATATTAACTTATATTCACTTATACTAATAATTATACTTATAAAAATCCCTTGGGATCTCACTTACATTTTATTATTTTTGTTTCCAAAGATTATGTAATATTTTTCTATAATACTATCTATAAATGAAGAATAATTTTAATACATATTATTACATGATTCTTAAACAGAAATATTCATTTATAAAAATCATGTATCATAAATTATTTGTCTATTAGGAAAACGAGGTTCATCATAAATAAAAATATTCATAAAAAATGGAATGATTATTAAATTATCCATAACATGTTCCTAAAATCGCTTTGAGTTCTAAAAATTATATGGAATAGCCTATATAATACACAGAGAATGGTTTGAGCTAAAATTCCAATTATCGGAATAAACAAGATAAGGAAACATGACATCCGATTCAAGCGTAATACATGATATAATAAAAGAAAAGGATTGTGAGTAAACACATGAGAGAATTAAATACAAAGAATAGTGTCAAAAACTCATGAAATTGTATGAAATGTAGAAACAAAGTGTCACATGATATTAAAATGATTTGATATTGGCATCCAAGATAATATCAGATGGTGAAAAAATCCTCATAATAGATTAGGTTCACTCCCTAATCTCAAACATGACATCTCATGAGACTAAAGATTTACCCAATGCATTGGATCACTATCTGGGTGCACCAATCCTACCATGTTCGTGGTTTATGTATTCCACAAAAATAAAATAAATCATATGGCACACACAAAACACTTACACAGGGAATTAAATTGGATTCAAAGTCATTTCACATATTGTAATTAAATGAAATTTTCACAATGAATGAATTTAAAAGATTATCATAAGAAATGTATTACCCCATCAAAGTAAGGGGAAGTTAAAAAGATATATATATTTATATATGAAACATATATATAATATTTTAAGCATTCCATAATAGTGAATTGATTTCATTTATTTATATAAATACTATTAAAAATACATCATAACATTCATGAGGAGAATTATTTTATCACATTGAAAATTACCTGGGTAAAAATTTAACCAAATATTATAGAAATATTTTACATTGAAAATATACCTACAAACATATAATGGAAACTTCAATGAAAAGGAAGATGGAAAATACTATTCATGTTGTACATGTTAAAATAACTATTTGTTTCACCCTTTTGGTAAAATTTCATAAAGTACCTCATTTATTAAATGAAAAGGTGATTCATTTTAAACTAATTTAAAAATAACAATAAATTAGAAAATACTAATTTAACAAAGCATGTGAAAATTTTAATAATATTTTTTAATAAAATTTAAATAATACATGAATATGGAATAGAAATAGTTTTTGAATGATGATCTTCAAAAATATGATATTCCTAGATACAAAAATTTAATATTTTTAAGTACAAATGAATGGAAAATGGTCATTTTTCTTATAAAGATCATGAATCTCTATTGGATAATAAAATTGTAGCGTTTTATTATCCAATGATAATATAATTTTTAAAAATGGAAATTCAAGCGTAGACATTCCCGATTAAATTGATATTGAAACATAAATCCTTACCACATAAGTATATCTGAAATAATAACTCCCATGAATGATGTAAATGGATTGTAACATAATATATGATGAATTATAAAGGATTCATGATATAATATTTTAAGTGGATTTATATACACCATTTAAGATAAATTTGGTGCATTAAATAACATGTGTCTCAAAGAAGGAATCTTTTAAAAAAACATTACAAAAACCACACCTTTGATGTGGTGACTAATTAATGAATAAATTATTTGTATGAAATATAAATACACATAATAAAATGTAATATATAAAATAAATTAATTAATGTTAATTAAAAATATAATCTTACCATATCAAAAGAAATGAAGTATAATTTCAAGGAAATGAATGGAATGTTATTTTATAAACACCTTTCATTGTGAATGAATCATAAATTATGTTCCTTATCGTCATAAATAATATATATATGTTAATTATTTATGTTAATAAGAAGCTTTTAATGTTTAATATTCCTTTTATCTTACGTTTTTAACATTAAAGATTCAATTATTAAACAATTAATTTCACGTTGGACGCTTTAGCGATAAACAACTCATATGTACTATTTCACATTGGTAAGATGAATATGGTCAAAGAGAATATTAGTTAATAATAAAAATAGTGTTAATTATGAAATGAATAACATATTTATAAATGAATTATTCTTTTAAAATAATTCATGAAAATGGTTATGAAAAATGAACAATATTACAATCTTGGAGATGGTATTTTGAACATTTTCATGAGTAAAATCTGAATCATTCGATGATCAGGATGGAAATAAAGTAATATTAATTTTATATTTAATTTAATAAAATTATATAATATAGATATATAAAAATATTTTTTTAAATAATCCTCACATAATCCATCCAATTGATGTTGTAGTGAAAATAAATCACATAGTTTCATGGGGTGGTAGTTCACCGTACATAATAACGATGTTATCATTTGTTAAACGAGAATTATGTTTTGGTATTCTATGATATATTTATCTTATTTTAATCTTGTAATTTCATTAATATCATATAGAAACAGAAATGTTTTTCTTATTACCTTCCATAAAAATCAATAGCAAAAAATGAACAACGCCACTTCATGAGGTTGTAGTCCACTATGCACACAAGCGAAGTTATTGTATTCTCTTTGAAACAGAATTAAATAAGTAATATGTGATATTATGATTACATAGATATAAATATATAATAAATATCATATAAAAATATTAAATACATTATTTTATCCTTTTCTGATATGTGATTGTGGAAAATTAATTATATCGATTCGCGAGGCGATTGTTCTCTATTCACATGATCAATGGTTTTGTTTCCCATTTGAGGGTGGAGGAGAAGGTTGTAGGTCATTACCTAAACATAAATATATATTATTATATGAAATATACTGAGTTTATTATATCACAATAATTTAATAATATCATAAGGAATTGGATGATGAAAGAAAACAAAAATCTCAGTTTTGGATGTCACATTTTCGTAAAAAACAGTTTTATATTTGGACTAAAAGACTTCCTAGGTTGGATTTTTTTACCAATACATGGATTATATAATTAGTAGAGGTATTTAATAAATTTTTTATTTTGGTTCATGGATAAACTAATAGGTTTCTTTAATGTGAAAATGATAGGGTATAGGTGACCTTCTATATGTGGTGAAGAAGACCAAAATAAACATTTTAATGGTAATTTCACGCATGTTTTTATCATGAAACTTTTGAAATAGGGGGTACCCCTGACCCAACTAAAAATAATTTTAAATAAAAATTCCATGTATAAATTTATATATTAATTATTTACTCCTACAATTATATTGTATAAAATCTATGTCCTTTATTTATTGGTAATTTCCATAGACTAATTATCATATGAGAAAGATATAAAAAGATCCCAGGTAATAATTATAACCATGAGATAATATGAATTTAATATTTATTATATTTAATATTTTATAAATACATAATACTTAAAAGACATTATACATGTTTTAATATATATCATTGAAGTCTCAAAAGCATTGATTCTTCTTTTCTTGATGTTTAGACATTGGGATATCTAGTATGTGGCTGCATGAGGATAGAACCCCCGATAGGAACACCACATGTTTCAAGTGTCATTTTTCCCCTATCTACAAACATGCGTGTAGGTATCCTTACTTGATAAAATTATCAATTTGTTCATTTTGATCATGTAATTTGATATAATTTGAAAACCATGGTAAGGAAATAATGAAATGGTAGCTTGTGTTGGTTGCGTCATCTATGGTTTGAAATTGGTTGAATGGTCAAGATAGAATTTTTCACATATGATTTGAGGAAGTTATACCTTGTTGAAAATTGATACTGATTATAGTACCCCCATAAATCATTTTAAAAGGTAGTCAAAGATAAATCTATCAAGATATATCAAAAAATAATGAACCAGGAAAGGGTGACTACACTATTGTGTGTCTTACTTTATTAGATATATAAAGGTAATGAAAACATATTACATAGTGCATACTAATAGATTGGTAGTTTTTGATATGAATATTCCTTCTCAATTAAGAAGACTTTATGTATTGATATACTCAACGATATTTTTGTGAATATAGTAACAAACTAATATTTTATGACATATATTCTTTTTAATTTAATTTATAAATTGTGTTTTATGCTACACCATGATTACATTGTGATATACGCAACACCATGATAGCTTATAATATATGCAACAATATTATTCAATTGTTTTACACATAGTTTCATGTTCTTTTCTTACCATTACATTTTAAATTAGAAAGGTAAATATAATTTCATAATTAACATTATTTTATCCTTTAACTAATTTTCACCAAAATCCAATTTTTCTTCCAAACGGAAAGTATTAATGATTAATTTTTCATGTAGGGACCACTAATATAAACATATATTGGGTCACATATTCTATAACATAATAAAAATATATTAATAACATTTTATAAAAAATGTAATTGCTTGTAAAATGTTTGATTACTCCCAAAGTAAATTTGTATATATCAATCTCCAACTTTTAAAAATAAAAATAAAGGTTCAAAATATATAAATCCTTAATTAAATAACCTTATACCAATAATTACCTAAATACCCTCAACATGATATAATGTTTTATCTTAAATTATTATATAATAATCATTAATTTACATCTCAGAAAAAATAATTGATTTTTTTTCAAATAATACATTTTGTCTAACATAAAATCTTATGTATACTTCAACCTAATAAAACAAATAAAAAAATTTCATTAATCACCTAAAATATAATACATCACATTACATTTTTTATAAAAAAAATTATTAAAAATATTTTCAGACTATAAATTACACTATATTCAGTATTTATAATCACTTCACCCTTCAGTTGTGGGTTTAAACCCCACAACCTTAGCAGACATGATGAGTTCTTACCTAGCTTACGAGATGTACTTCTCCTAAAAGTATTGAAAATATTGTCTGATATTCATATTCATAATTCACCATGATCCTATTACATTATCAATGACATAAAGGACTTATTTTAAAAAAAATTAATTATTTAATATATTTTTTTAACAACTCTCGTTTTTATATAGATCATTATTTTCCTCAAAAATAAAAAATTTTAATTGACTATAATTACCTCAATATCATGATCACCCCAAGATTACATTTTCTTCCATTATTTTTTTTCCTATAGAGTAAAAACATTCTATTAAATCAAATTTCAAGGTTATAAATACCATTCAATGTATACATGAAAATCATTAATGAAAACTATTACATAATATTATATCGATGGTTCATGATTCTTATTAAAAAGCATTGATAAAAAATACTTGTACAATAGTATTATAGAACACAAATAGATAAATATTTCAAAACATTCAATTTAATGATTTACATAACATATTTCCTTCCATGACCTTGGATTTAATCATTATATCAGGGTATTGACATAGATAATGCCTTGGTTCCCCAAAATTGCAACATTAAACAATAAATATTTAATTATGATGAAATTAATTTAACATAATTGATCTATCCATTTTTCCTAAAAAATTACATTATTTATGACCTTATTTTACACACATAATACATCTTACAGTCCCATTAAATCGTTCTATAGGGTTCCTATTTCTATATTTTTTACATGTTGTAAATTGAGTATTATTTTATTTACCGTCTTTAGCACCATAATTTCAATGAGAAGACGTCATTGTAATATTATTTGGGTATTTAAATTCAATAATATTACAATTGATAATCATATTTTGAGATAGATCATTTAGAATGATCATGATATGTATAACTTCAACTCCAATTAGGATATGCATATATTTTATTAAATAATTAAATTTCACATGTCATTCATTATTGTTATTCATTATTTTATTTTCAACCATTAACTAAAAGTATAAAATAACAAGATAAGAATGATTTAACATACCTAAGGGAAGCATATAAACCTGTATGGAATTACAAATAAATGGTATACATTTTCTGACTAATCGACCTATAGATTTCAATCTATATTGCCCTTGGTAATGATTGTCATTTGGTTTTCAAAAAAAAAATTAATTCAAGTCCTTTATAATAGCTCAAAAAGTGTTTAAGTATTTCCAATTCATATTATCCCGGATATTCAAACCAGGTTCCTAGTAACACCCATTGATTTATACAATGTATTTCTCGAGTTAAGACAATCATTCCATTTTAAGAGTTATTACCAATGGGTACATCTATTCCTAAATCAATACCACTTATATTATCAATATATTGAAGTAATTTTCAAAAAAACCATTCATTATATACATCACCAATATTATAGGATATTTTCCTATACTATAATTATAATTAGACATATCACTAGGGTTCTCACTAACTTTTTTTGATCCTTGATTCCAATGGTTAACTATTCTTTTTCTCTAATACTATCTATAATGATAAAATAATTTTTATTAATATTATTACATGATTATTTAACATAAATATCCATTAATAAATCACATGGATCATAAATTCCTTGTATCTCTTAAAAATCATGCTCATAATACATACAAAATTACATAAAACAATGAATCCTTTATATATTTATCCATAACAATCTCTTAAAAAACCATATACCTCTTAAAACTATATGGAATAACATGGGGAATACATAATTAAATGTGTTAGCTAAAAACCATAGTATGGGAATATTCTAGATAAGGAAACATAACATGTTATTGTAGAGTAAAAAATGATATCATAAAATTAAAGACTAATGAGTAAACACGTGAGAGTATAACATAAAGACCATGGTTACAAAAACTCACAGAATTGTATGAAATGTGGAAAAAACATAAAACATGCTATAAAAATGATTAATGATTGAATTACAAGGTAATATAACATGGTGATAAAATCTCCATAATGGATTTGGTTCACTCCCAAATCTCATACACGATGTCTCATACGATTAAATATTTATCCAGTGAATTGGAGAACTATCTATGAACACCCTTCCTTACATGTTCTTGATTTATGTGTTCGACCATAAGGAAATAAATTTAAGGCACACAAAGAAGACATACCAATGGAAATAAATGGGATATACTGTATTATCAAATATTTTAATCCATAGAATATTTCATAATGAATGAATTTGAATGATTAAAATAGTACATGTATTACCAGATAAAATTAATGGGGAGTGAAATATGTATATATATAAGAATCAAATATATAATATTAGAATCCTTCCAGAATAGAAAAAGTTATTTTTTTGTCTTTTATAAATACATTTAAAAAAATTTAATAACAATATTGGGGAAAATTATCTTTCCACTTTAAAAATTACTTGTTAAATCAAATATTATTTTCACATATTTAGTAAACTGTCAAGAAGTACCTCATTTGGAAAATGAAATGTAGATTATTTTAAGAGTATTTTTTTTAAAATTAAACAGGAGTAAAAATGAATTTAAAAAACAATAGAAGAATTTTAAAAAATTATTTATTATAATTTATTCAACACATGAATATTGAAGAGAAATAGTTTTAGATTGACGACAGTCAAATAATTGATTTTCCATGAAAACATTTTTGAAATCCTTTTTATTATCAAAGAATGTTAATTGGTAATATTACTTTAAAAGTTCATGAATTACCAGTTTATAAAAAATTGAAGGGTTTTATTAGTCAAATATATGAAAATTGAACACTAGAAATTCATTCATATATATTTTCGATCATAATGATATTGAAACATAAAACCTTACAGTTTTGGTATCATTGAAATAATAACTCCATTTAATGAAGTAAATGGATTGTAGAATAAAATATGATGAAATATATATTATTCAATATATAATATTTAATTTTTACCTACATTCACCATTTAAAATAAATTATGTGCAACAAAGAACAAGTGTTTCAAAGAATTAATTTTTGAGGAAAAAAGATTATAATGATGATACTGTTTAAGTGAGGAATAATTAATGAATAAATTATTTGAATACAACATAATTACTCATAATTGTTTTTAATTTAGACCATAAAATAATCAAATTTCATTTCAAACATAATCTTACAATATCAAAGTTAATGAAGTAAAATATTAATGCAATGAATAGAATGTTAGTTAAGAAACCCCTTGAATAGAGCCTAAATTATCAGGTATGGTACTTATCATCTTAAATAATAAACATATTCTTATTATTTACAATAACAACAAACATATCCAAGTTTAATAATATATTAATTTTATTTTTTTACCATTTCAATTTCAATTACTTAAACAATTATCATCCAATTGGATGTTTTAGCGATAAACAACTCATATGTCCAATATCACATTGGTAAGATGATTATTGTAAACTTTATTGTTATATCATAATATAAATTGTTTTAATCATGAAATAAATATCATTTTTATAATTATATTATACTTTTAAAACTATTTAAAAAAATGGTTATGAAAAATGAACACTGTTATAATCATGGAGATGGTATGTTGTAAATTTTCATGAGTAAAATTTTAATATTTTGATGATCTTGATGGAAATATTGTAAGTTTCATATCTATTTTAAATAGATAAAATTTTATAATAAATAAATTTTATTTCTTTAAATATTCCTTACACATACCATTAATGTGTTGTGGCAGTGAAAACAAATCACATCGCATCATGGGGTGGTAGTTCGTCGTACATTAGAATGATGTTATAATTAATTAAATGAGTGTTAAGGTAAAAAATAATATGATATATATATCATATTGAATAATTATAATGTCATTAATATCATATAGAAACATATCATTAGTCTTTCATACCATTAATATATAGTGTATGTGAAAAATGAACCATGCCACTTCGTGAGGAGGTAGTCTCCATTGTACACATGTGCGGCGTTATCGTATTCTCTATAAAATGGAATGTAATAAGTCGTACATGATATTTTTATTCCATAAGTATAAATATATCATAAATATAATATATAAAATTTAAATACATCATTATATCCATTTATGATATGTGGTGATAGAAAATGAATGATATCTGTTCGCGAGGCAGTTGTTCATTATACGCACGATCGATGGTTATGTTTCCCATTTGAGGATGGAAGAGATGGTTGTAAATAATTCTCTAAGAATAAATAAATATTATTACATTGAAGACACTTAGATTATTATATCATAATAATTTAATAATATTATAATTACTTGGAAGTAGAAATAAAAGAAAAATCTTAGTTATTAATGTTACGTTTTTGTTAGAAAACTTATTTAGGATTGGATTAAAATCCATACAATGTTGGATTTATTATCAATTAATGGATTATATAATGATTGGGGGATTTAATAGATTGGTTACTATGGTTTTTAGATGATCTAATAGTTTTTTTATGTATTTAATATAGATTGTATAGGTGACCTTCTAGAATTGTGGGAGAAGAAACACCTAAATTTAATGAAAAGAAATAATTTCAACAATGTTTTTATCATGCCACTGTTATAATAGTTGCTACCCTAGACACAACTATAAAATAATATTCTATTATAATTTCATGTATATAGTTATATATTGATGAGTTACTATTATAATTATATTGTATACATTTCCACATCAACTATTTAATGGTATTATCCATTGATTAATTGTTAGATCAGATGGTTATAACAGATCCTAGGATATAATGAGAACCTAGAGACAATATAGAATTAATATTTTATAAATGTAATATTTTATAAATATATCATACCAAATGGACATAGTTTATGTTGTATTATCTGGTTCTTGAGGCTCTAATCATTGATTTTTATTTTCATGATGTTCTAACTTGGGGTCTCTAGTATGGGACTTCATGAGGACAAATCCTCCAATATGAACACCAAATGTTTTAATTGACAATTTATTCCCCTATCTACGGAAGTTTTTATTGGTCTCCTGATTTGATAAAATTATAAATGAGTTCATTTTGATTTCATACTTCGATATAAGGGAAAAAACCTGGTAATGAAATAATGGCATGTTAGCTGGTATTGGTTGTGTCATCTATGGTATGACATTGGTTTAATACTCAAGATAGAATTTTTCACATCCGAGATGAAGAAGTAATAACTTGGTATTAGTTAATACAGATGATAATACCTTCATATGTCCTTGGAAAATTGGGTTTATGTGAAATCTATCTATATAGATCAACAAATAATAAATCATGAAAGGATGACTACACTAGTGCGTGTCCTATATTATGATATATATAAAGATAAAGATAATATATTACATAGTGCATACTCATAGGTTGGTAGTTGTTTCTTTTTCAATTACATATCATTTTATATATTCTATGGATTCATATAATCCAATATTGATATATTAATTTTATAACACCCCAATATTTTATTAGATAGATTCTTTTTAATTTCTATGATATTTTATGTTTTACGGTACACCAAAAATAGCTTCTGGTATACACAACACCTTATTATCCTATAGAATATGAAACACTATTCATGGACTTTGTAACACAAAATTTCAACTTCTCTTTATATATTTTTTTCCAAAAATGACAGTGTATAAGTGATAACTAATTATTATAACCTAGTCATTATCATGGCGGGTACGAATAATATTAACATACTTATAAGAAAACAATTCCGATAAAAAATTTAAGTCTATAGAAAACCAAAATCCCCAATTATAGATTTTATTATTGAAATATATATGTAATATATTAAATTTAAGATTTAAAATTTTACTATTAGTTTTTCTAAAAATTATATAATAACAAATTCAATTTTATGGATAATATTATCATTTTCTAAAAATGCAGTTTTACCAAATTTTGATGGAAAACCCATTTTAAATCTAGTTTTTTACAATTTTATAAGTTGTTTTTGATAAAATAAAACCCTTGTAAGAGGGACATCAAAATATACAATGGGAGAATTTTTTGTATTTTTATAATAATATAGGAAATTTAAAGAATAGTTAAAAATACCCCATTTTATTTTAAAATTTATTTTTTATCTGATTTATTTATATAGAAATGTTATCATTTTAATTTTGATTAATGTATAATAATATTATTTTTATCATTTAATCCAATTTTTTTATGTTTATTTAATTTCACATTGAAATTATATATAAATTCATATCAATCATTTGATGGTTTTTAGTTTAAAAAAAAACTCGATTTTTAATTTTGACAATGGGAATTAATTTTCAATTTATTACTACAATTTCTATATTTTAAATTTATAAAAATGGATTCAATAAATGGAACCAGTGGGTTCATATTATGTTAATAGATGTCTTTTTTTTTATATTATGAATAGTAACTATGGTAATTTATATTAACCAAAGTTAAATTTAAATTTGGAAAATTAGTGTGACATGTAATTTGATAAAGATAATAAAAATAACACACCACTATAAAATACAATTCTATGAATGAAAGTCGACCAAATATCCAATAAGGTTATTAATTGATTTTTTCAATGGACTTTTTTTCAATTAATGTGATATATTTTGAATTAAAAAAAATGAATGTGAAAACACGTCACTCAGTTATCACTTATAAGTATACTAATTTTAATGAAGTGATTAACATGATAAAACATTTAATATAAAAAGTTTAACAAAATATAATGAAATTTTATGTATCATGTGAATATATTTTTAATTTTTAGATATTAAAATTATTACCATAAATACTGATACATCACTGATTTAATTTAAATTTTATTAATATAAATATGAAATAAATAATAATATAAGTAATAAAATATATGTTATTATAAATAATTATGTCATACAATTTTTTTATAGGTGAATGTGACATGTTATAAGTTTATTCAATTATTTTTTTCGATGTTGAATCTCTGTTTGGATGCTATATAAATTCAATGAAATGAATAGTATAAAAATTTACACTACTGATATTTTATTAATATATTATTTGATTAAATTATTACAAAATATATTTTAAAATAACATAGTGGATTTTATATGGTGTAAAAGTTAATTAATTTTCCAATAATGTGAAATTGACCAAATATAAGTAAACATAATATCCTCTTAATAATTAAAACATTGTTACCTCAATTAAAATTAATAGTGAGTAATTAATGGTAAATAGAAAAGATATGGTTTAAAATATAATAAATACATGTAATAAAATTATTTGATGAGATTATTTATAACTATACTCATATTACCCTAGAAATATATCTCTTTTGATCTATTATAGTTATAAAATCAATTTGAAATAAGATAATATTTCAAGGCATTCTTAACGTGCCCCTCCTCCCTCTTATTAAAGGCCACCATATCTACCCACTTACTAACACCTCTCAATACCCCTTGGATCATCAAAATTCTTCCCAAATAATCTCCATATATCCCTCCCTTATTTTTAGTGTCCACACTTTTGACAGAAATCCATCCCATTAAATCCTTTTGTGAAAATCAAAAAAAGATACTCGAAAAATATTTAATTTTTTTTATCACCAATTTCAAAATTTATTTCATCTTCTACATCCTCTAATTATGTTGATTATATATTAAAGTAATAAAAAACTAATTTTATATAATTTTATATGATTTTAAAGTAATGGTAAAACCTTATACCTCCTTTTATATATCCTATGAGTAACAATATCACCATGTGTGCATACGGACTTCTTACCATCTCCCCGTCGTGGTGTAATTTGCTATTCAACTACAAATAATTTGGAATTCTATAATGATGATTATTATGGGTTTAAATAATGACTATGAAAATAAAATTATAATTTATAATTAATATACCTTCCAATTCCATAATATTTAACCATTAATTGAATGATATCATCGTGTGTGGATATGAAATTTCTACCGTCTCCACGATGTGGTGCAATTTATTATACATGATCTTCATAAAACCATGATTATATACGTGAATAGAATTAATAAATATGATATATATTATACTCATAAATTATTTAATTGATATAAATATAAGCTAATAAGTGGAAGAATAACTTAATTGACAAAACCTTCACAACTACATAAAGTAGTTGATATCTGAATAACAAGTTATAATGAAATGTTATTAACAAACAGATGAGAATATAATAATATAAGATATGATAATAATTATTATGATTTTTTAATATGTAAATAAAATTAGTTGAAGAATTATATAGTATGTTTGGATATATATGAAGGATATCAGACATAAGGTAAGGCATAATTTTCCATTATCTTTTTTCTTTGAGATTTTTTATACGTACGTATTTATAGGGGGTATAATAATCATCCATGTCCATGTTTATAAAAAAATCAGGAAATGTTTAATATTAATCTATATCTGTTTGATGACATTTTTACACATTTTTTACTTTTAGTACATTGTTTATATGGAATCATTTCTTTGTTTACCATACAAGGAACATTTTTAATTTTCTAGAAAAACTACAAGAATGTTTTTTAACATATTCAACATTAATGGATTCAAAATAATTCATAATTCCTTCTTTCCAATAATATTACATTACAATATTTAATGAATATTTTCAATTACATTATTTTCTTTTAAAATTTCAAGGAATTTTGGAAAAATAAAACGTTTTAATGAAGAAAGGATATTTTCATCAAAAATTAATTTCATGTATTTTATCAACAATATTTTCCATATAAAATTATATAGGGTTTTGTTTAGATCCCTATTTTTACATTTATTTGATTGTATTAATAATATAATTTTTTTTGAAATCCATTTATTTTATATATATTATGATGGAATGATATATAAGAAACCCATTTTTCTTCCTTGGGTTCTTCCATGATGTGTGGTTTATGTTTTTGTGTCACATGTAATAATGATTTCATTATGAGATTGGTGGGACCTATTTCTCATTCTAATTAATTTGTAATGCTTTATATCTCATGAAATATACATGACTGAAATGGAAATTAAATCTGGTTTAGAAATACAGGGCTGGAACTAGAAGTAAACACAGTTTAGTAATGGAATTTTTCAGCTATGATGGTATTTCCTATGAGCCTTGGATATTATTGAAATTATTTTCTAGGCTTATGTGGTTCCCAAAAGTTCATGTTTTTTTCGAATTTTATGTTATACTGGCTAATGTTGTTTTATGATGTTTTCCTTACGAATGACTAATATTTATTTAATGATTCATATTTTGAAATTCCAATGTTATGTTCTTGTTTTTGAGATTCATATGTTGATCTATTATCAGATTTTTCTTACTAAGCATCTAAGATCACCTTTTCTCATGTTTAAATTCCTTAGGTTCTAGATAAATCGTTTCTGTAGGAGTATTAAAGGGGATGATATTTATAAGAGATGTTCAAAATCATTCAAAATTTAGAACAATGTGTTCAATGATTCCAGAGGCACTAAACTATTATGTTCCTCAGGCTTGCATTTATAAAATGTGATGAATATACATATATCAAAATATAATATTCATATATGTCATGGTTGGGTCATTATATTTGGTATCAAAGGAAACTATTTTTCATCCATTGGAAACTACGATACGAAAACACTAGTGATATCCCTAGAGATATTTATAATGGATTTCCTATGGATATGTATAATTATAGGTTACAGTCATAGAATTATAGTAACAGTAATTAATAACTTATAATTAAATATATAATTTTAGAGAATGAAAATACACCCCCTAAATTATATTTTTTTCCTATTATGATTATTGCCTCCCATGCTATTATATTTGTGTTTTAGACAATGGCTAGAACCGAAAGGAACCATGATAATGGTCAATGTAACTGGAAATGAAATGAATTCCCTCTTGAAAAAAACATTTTATGTGAGATTGAATTAAAAATATTATCTTTGTACATAAAAAATTAATGAATCATTTTGGATATCCAAATGAATACAGAAGTGAAAAACATTATGTTGAGTCCTTCATGAGGAAACAACCACCATCTATAAGTAGATATTCTGATACACTTGTTTCTAAAAAATTGATTAGTACCATTGAAAAGATATTTTCAATCATTCACTATTAGAAGAAAGAAAATTTCATATTGGTTGTTTATCATTTAAATGGATAATAAAACCAGGGGTGGACTCTAATGAAGAATATGAGGATACATTATGAAATTAGATCCATGGAACGGGATGATTTCAAAAACATATTTTTCAATAAGTATGATCCTTATATTCTTTGAATGAAAATGGAAAATGAGTTCTTTGAGCTTATGAAAAAGGATGAGGAATCTATTGGTACATACCTAAGAACATTTACAAGATATGAATGGTATAATTCTTGATTTTTCATCCAAACTGAATTTAAAGTTAATTTATTCATCAGTGGCTAAAAATTATGTCTTCAAATCGAGTTAGCTATAAGAGGCATTATTTTCAAATAATATATTGTCCATTGTGCAATCAATCTCATTGTTTTGATAAGAAACAACAGATGGAGTTCAAAAGAAAATCTCCAAACAATGGTGATAAAAAGATGAGTGTCTCTGTATGCTCAATGTGTGGAAAGAAGCATGGTAGATACTATAGCATCCTTCCATTTTATAACATAAACTTTCATTACATTACACAAAACTGAGGATCTTTAAGGTCTAGTGTCTTGGAAACCAGGAATATAATACATGAAAAAATCATAAAACATTCTTCTTAAACACTTTAAAGGTGTCTCCTTAAGTTCATTCTAGGTTCATTACTGCATCTCATAACCTGGGGACATACATCAAAAGAAAGGGTGAGCAGAAGGCCCAGTAAGGGAAACAAGAGGAATATTTTACATGTGAACTTGAGATACTTCAATAAGGACATGAAAAGAACATTAAGGCATGAGAAAGAAATCATGAGGCATTTCATAATAAAAATAACATTTTTCATAACTTGAATATTTGGCTACATCATTTAACATAGACAATCATGAACATATCACCAAGGCCCATCCCCAAGGTGTCATTTGAAAATTACCAAGGTTATTCACCAAGGTATCGTGAAAATTCTAATCTCTAGTGGTTACATCATTACCCAATGCATTGGAGCGCTATCAGGGCGCACCCTTAAATTTGCCTTTATTATGATGTGAGCCACATATATCATAATAAAACATTTCATAAATAACCCATATAGCATAAAATATATGGGTTTCATTTCATAATCATAATGTTTTAAAAACTACTTTAAAGACATGATCTTTACAGCACTTTAAACCCACGGAAGGGAAAGCGGGTCTCATGTATGTAAATCCCATAATTTAAAATGGAACATTTTGATATATATGTGAATACCCTTTTAGAAATAATAGTTTTGAGTATTCACTTTATAACATAAAATAATTTTGAGAAAAGAAAGAGGTATTTTGAGAAGAAAATTCTGCAGCAAAACGGCTATGTTACAAGGTTTTAGAAAACATTGAAAAGAGAGGGGACATGGGTCACCCACTCATAAATGATCCATAAAACAGTAAGGGAACAGAATAAGAAGGATTTATGGTCATGGTAATGAAATATTAAGTACATACCATTTGAAATGAAAAACATGTAAGGAAGACAAAAATTAGATTTCTCTTATGAAAATCCGGCAGCCTAACGGCGTCACTTAAACTTCAATAAAATGAATTGACAAGATCAAATAGGGTCTCTCATCATATGATAATAAGAGATCAGTATGATATATATAGAGATCATACCCCAACATAATAAAAAGGAACTTGAAATACTTGACATGAAAATCGAACTTGAAAAATGAGAAGGGTGAAAGAATCCCTTAAAAATTCGGCAGCCTAACGGCGTCACTTAAACATTCATAAAATGAAATGATGAGAGTAAGAGGTGATCTCTCATCATATAAACATGAAAAGGGCAGTAATAGGAATATAAAAGAACATCCTCTCACAATAGAACATGGTGCATAAAAGGAATGTCATAAAAAGGATTACATGAAAAGAAAGAGAGATGTCAGATCCCTTACCTTAAAACGTGACTCTTGAAACTCAAAGGATTGGACATTGAGGGCTTGGGGGAACCTTGGGAGGACTCCTTGGAAGGTAAGAAGACCATAAATTCGTTGGGGGAGAGTTGGGAGTGAAAACTAAAGGAGGAAAGGGTGGGTATTTATAGGGAAAGTGAGGGGAGAAAGCATTAATGGCCAAGGGACACCTCACTAGTGGTTTTGGCAAAACTATGGGCTTGCCCATGGTATTTGCCCATGGTATTGGCCACTTGGGACACCTCACACCTTATCTTACTATTCATAATTCGACCATATTGAATATATACTTAATACATCATTTAATGATGTCATTAAACACCCGTAACTTAAAAACTATACTTTCACTATTAACTGAAAATTCATTTTTTCAGAAAAATCCACAAAAATTACCATAACATAATATCGATGCTCTGAGTTCAAAAATAAAGTCATTTTTATAAAAATAATTTTTTAATTATTTTTAATTAAATTTTTAATTTAAAAACACTATTCATTCGAAAAAACTAATACTTGAATAATAATTTATGAAACCGTTATTTACCCATTTTATTGAATCACATTACTTAATCAAGGTGCCTAGATTATTTTAAAACTTTCTTTAAGTGAGATTTCTAATCCATTTGGTCACATTACTAATCCTAAGCGTAAAATCACTATTCACTTTTTACTATTCATTAAAAATTATGTTGATCTTATTAGACTCCAAATTCCTTAATGAACACTTTTGTAGAAGACCATTTTTTGAAAATCATTACACATCATTATTTATTTAGGGATTACATAAATATTTCAAAATATACCTTTTTCAAAATTCATCAATAAAATACATTCTAAAATTATCTGGACATTTGAAATTTCACAAACATAACTAAAGGAAGAAATCTCAATTTATTCACCGGAAGGGATTACACAAGGAAGCTAGGGTCTCATCACATAGCCCCTTATAACACAGGCATAAGACCTATGTGTAAGGTGTGCTATGGTGAGAGAATCTGAGGGAGGCTCAGATAACATTGCCCTAGTAGAAATCTCTACTAACTTGAACTTCTCCCACAGGCGTTTCCGTTCAAGCTTGACACGCTGGAGTTCGGCTTGGGCTTGGTCCAAAGTGAAGCCCACAGATGCTACCTCCTTCCCAAGCTCTGATAAGTGGGCTTCATAAGGGTTGAGTCTACTGGATGAAGCCATCGACTCCTCTTTCTGCATTAACCATTAACATCTTATTAAATCAATAAGAGTAAGTTAATATACTACTCAAAAATATTGGGTCGTTACATTCTTCCCCACTTAAGAAATTTCATCCCCGAAATTTATACTTGAGGTCTAGTCGAAAAGGTGAGGGTAATTTTGCTTCATCGTTTCCTCAGGCTCCCAAGTCGCTTCTTCATACATATGATTCCTCCACAACACTTTCACAAGGTGGGTAGTCTTTTTTCGTAGAACCTTTTCTCTATGGTCCAAGATCTCCACTGGCTGCTCCTCATAAGAGAGGTCATGTTCAAGTTGTACCACCTCTAGGTTCAGTACATGCGAAGGGTCGGGTATGTACTTCCTCAAGAGAGATACATGGAAGACATCATGAACTTGAGCTAGGTTCGGTGGAAGTGCTAGACGATAGGCCACTGCTCCTATGCGATCAAGGATTTCATAGGGGCCAATGTACCTAGGGCTGAGCTTCCCTTTCTTCCCAAACCGCATGACTCTCTTCCATGGAGAAATTCGAAGGAAGACTTTGTCACCAACACCAAACTCCAAGTCCCTTCGACGATTGTCAGCATAGCTCTTCTGCCGACTTTTAGCAGCCTTTAAGTGTTGTTGGATGGCATGAACCTGTTCCGTCATCTCTTGCACGAGATTAGGCCCAAGAAGCTTCCTCTCACCAGTTTCATCCCAACAAGTAGGAGTTCTACACCGCTTTCCATACAGAGCTTCATAGGGTGCCATCTGAATACTCGAATGGAAGCTATTGTTATAGGTGAACTCCACTAATTGGAGGTGTTGATCCCATCCACCCTTAAATTCCATTGAGCATAATCTCAACATGTATTCGAGTGTCTGAATAGTCCTTTTAGATTGGCCATCAGTTTGAGGATGATAGGCCGTACTAAAATTCAATTCAGTATTCAGAGCATGTTGAAGACTTCTCCAGAATTTTGATGTGAATCTTGGGTCACGATCAGATACGATGGATAGTGGTACCCCATGCAGCCTTACCACTTCCTTCACGTATATCTTGGCAAGCTGATCCAGAGAGAAATCTTCCTGAATAGGGATAAAATGGGCTGTCTTGGTGAGACGTTCCACAATAACCCATATCGCATTGTTTCCTTTGTATGTTTTCGGGAGACCAGTTAAAAAGACCATAGTGATATTATCCCACTTCCATACTGGTATGGGTAGCGGTTGTAATACCCCCTTAGGAAGTTTTCGTTTTGCCTTTACTTGCTGACACACCAGGCTCCTTGTAGTGTAATCGGCAATCTCCCTCTTCAAGTTATCCCACCAATAATGATCACGAAGTTCTCTATACATCTTAGTGCTTCCCGGATGTATAGAGAAAGTAGAGCTATGAGCTTCATCCATCAGTTCTTTCTTTATCTCCGGGATAGATAGAACACATAGTCTTGTACGAAATTTCAATACACCTTCTTGATCAATATTGAAATCAGGGAACTTCCCATCCTTTACAGCCTCAAACTTCTCCTGCAGCAAAGGATCTTCTTTTTGAGCCTTCTTGATCTTCTCTAGTAATGAAGGTTGATAAATCATTTGGGATAGGGTTGATGATTTCCCTTTCCTTATAATTCCCATGTCCAGTTTTACTATATCTTTAATCAAGGGATCTCCTAAGATCCTCATTGTTGCCAGGACAACATGATCTTTCCTGCTTAATGCATCCGCGACTTTGTTTGCTTTTCCAGGGTGATAGTGTATTGAACAATAATAGTCTTTAATAAGCTCCAACCATCTCCTTTGTCTCATGTTCAATTCATTCTGTGTGAAAATATAATTTAGACTTTGGTGGTCAGTGTATATATCACATTCTCCCCATAAGGATAGTGCCTCCTTATCTTTAGAGGAAAAACAACTGCCGCCAGCTCTAGATCATGCATAGGATAATTCTGCTCATGAATCTTCAACTGTCGATATGCATAAGCAATTACTTTTTCATTTTGCATGAGGACGCACCCAATCCCTTTAAGAGATACATCGCTAAAAATAACGAATCCTTCTCCGATAGAGGGTAGTGTTAACACAGGTGCAGTAACCAATCTCTTATTCAGCTCTTGGAAACCTTCCTCGCATTCCTTTGTCCAGATGAACTTAACCCCTTTTCGAGTCAACTTGTTTAGTGGATTAGAAAGCCGTGAAAAGTTTTTCACAAACCTCATATTATATCCCGCTAAACCAAGGAAACTAAAAATCTCAGTTACTATTGTGGGTTGATTCCACTCCTCCACAACCATTGTCTTTGCAGGGTCAACCGAGATTCCTTCATTGGTTACGATGTGCCCCAAGAAAGCAACTTGTTGTAACCAAAACTCACACTTGCT
Organism: Viscum album; assembly: GCA_963277665.1. Classification (NCBI taxonomy): domain Eukaryota; kingdom Viridiplantae; phylum Streptophyta; class Magnoliopsida; order Santalales; family Viscaceae; genus Viscum; species Viscum album. The sequence goes on along the minus strand of OY728155.1, from coordinate 875,833,054 downwards.
GAACTTCCCAAAGAGCCTCTCCTTCCGTAGAGTTTTCAAAATAACCCTCATATGATCTTCATGCTCCTTGTGACTTTTTGAATATATCAAAATATCATTAATAAAAACTACCACAAAGTTATCAAGGTAGTCCTTAAAGACTCTATTCATCAAATCCATGAAAATAGCAGGAGCATTATTCAAGCCGAAGGGCATAACAGTAAACTCATAATGCCCATATCTTGATCGGAAGACAGTCTTTGGAATATCTTCCTTCTTCACCCTCAGTTGATGATAACTAGATCGAAGGTCAATCATAGAGAATAATTGAGCCCCGCGAAGTTGGTCAAATAAATCATCAATTCTTGGAAGAGGATATCTGTTCTTCACTGTGATCCCATTCAGTTCTCTATAATCAATTCATAGCCGCATTAATCCATTCTTCTTCTTCACAAAGGGAACTCGTGCTCCCCACGGAGACACACTAGGTCGGATAAACCCCTTCTCCAACAAGTCTTCGAGTTGTTTCTTTAACTCTTCTAGCGTCACATTTTCCATTCTATACAGAGTCTTTGAAATCGGTTGGGACCCAGGTACGAGTTCAATGGAGAACTCTACCTCTCTCTCTGGGGGAGGTCCAGGTAACTCCTCAGGAAATACATCCATGTATTCCTGAACAATCGGAACATCTTCTATTTGAATGCTCCCTTTTCTTTCTTCATCATCACTGATTAACTCCATAAAGAAAGATATAGGAGGTTCTTCTAGATAGGGATCGGTTCGGGATATCTCTCCTTGGAAGATAACTGTAGTTCGTTCTTTCAAGACTACTGAGATTTCCTTACATCTGCATTTGATCTTAGCATTATACTTTGAGAGCCAGTCCATCCCTAGTATAATGTTGAATTCCATCATGGGAATGACTACTAGATTTGCGTTAAGATTCTGCTCACCAAAGTAAACACTAGAGTCTCTAAATACTATTAATGCAAGGATAATCCCACTTGGAGTCTTGATCGACAACTCTACCTCTAGCAGTTCGGGGATTGATTCTATTTTCCTTGCAAACTTGGAGGAAATAAAGGAATGCGTAGAACCAGAATCAAATAAAGAACATGCTAGTTTTGAGAGGACAACAAGAGTAACTGCTACCACATCGTTCGGAACTTCAACTTCAGTTGTTGTGATAGCGAAAGCACGACCTTACTCCCTTGGCCGCTTCTAAGGTTGATGGTGATTCCCCTCCACCTCCCTCGGATTTGGACATTGATTAGAAATGTGCCCAAGCTGTCCACACTTGAAGCATGTGACTTCGGGTAGGGCCAGAACCATCTTTCCTCTGTCGTTAGTGTTGGGAAGTTGAGGCTTCACATCACCACGACAATTCCGAGAAATATGGCCTTCTTTTCCACACCTATAGCACTTGCCACTTCCGATGAAGCAGTTCCCCAGATTCTTCTTCCCACATTTATTGCATGTGGCATGTTACATATGCTTTCCACCTCTTTCGTGATCAAAACTTCTTCCTAGGCTTGGTTCTAGAGTTATCTTCTTCTAATTAGATTTGTGAGACCATTGTGTCTCCACAAACTCTAGTTCAACTTTCATAGCACTTCGAACTATTTCTTCATAGCTATCGTAGTCCCTGTTGGCTAGATTTTTCCACAGATGTGGTCGTAGTCTGCCAAAGAATCTATCAACCTTCCCATTAGGGTCCATGACAAAGCTTGAGGTATAACAGGAAAGCCTTGTGAAGTTCATCTCATAGCTTCTGACAGATTCGTTTTCCTTCTACTTCAGCTCGAGAAACTCTTTCTCCATTTTCGTTCTCATGGAACGAGGGAAATACTTGTTAAAGAAAATCCCCCGAAATTCTTCACACTCCATAGCTTCCATCTCTCCTCGTGGATTCGTGTTTTTGATAAGTGACCACCACTGATCAGCTTCTCCCTCTATGCGGTAAACAACAAGGGTGACTTTTTCTTGTTCCGAACAATGAAGTACAGAAAAGATCTTTTCAATGGAGCTTATCCATTGTTCCGCAACCAATGGGTCAGTAGATCCATTGAATGTTGGCGGTCGTTGACGAATGAAGGACTCAACAAAAAGTTGTTCCCTTCGTGGTGAGGTCGGCCTCTCAGCTTGATTGATGTTATTACTCATAACTTGAGTCAGTTGGTTCATCATGCGCATGAATGTTTCCATTCAGGCTTCCATCGGAGGGCCGTCAGCACATGGTGCATTGCGGTCACCATCGGCACGGTTTCTCCTATTGCCCGCCATTTTCTAAAAGAATAAAACCTTAGTGAGAAACTTATTTCATTTATGAATCTTTTAACTAAGACTTCGTGCTTAGACACTTATAGTTCTCTATAATTCCTTCATAATGATTCATAAAAAGCATGTGATTGACCAAACATATCCCCCGGGAGTGTCGTAACCAAGAGTGCAACAAGGCCCGTTATCGTGCACCAGTTCCCGTTCGAGTTTAGCTCAAAGCGGTGTTTTTGGGTTTTACCCCTATGTACATCTGTTCCAGAGCCGCCTCTACCTGCTCGTATCCAGACAGGGATGTATTTGTTTGATAGACCACTTACTCAATACTTACCAAAATACCAGGATGTTTTACTATATTTAAACTTTTCTATAGGGTTCTTCCTAAAGTTTTTATATCCTAATTTCCAAAAATTACTAAACCATCCTTTGATACCAACTATAGCATCCCGCCATTTTATAACATAAACATTCATTACATTACACAAAACTGAGGATCTTTAAGATCTAGTGTCTTGGAAACCAGGAACATAATACATGAAAACAACATCAAAGATTTTTCTTAAACACTTGAAAGGTGTCTCCTTAATTTCATTCTAGGTTCATTACTGCATCTCATAACCTGGGGACATACATCAAAAGAAAGGTTGAGAAGAAGGCCCATTAAGGGAAACAAGAGGAACATTTTACATGTGAACTTGAGATACTTCAATAAGGACATGAAAAGAAATTTAAGGCATGAGAAAGAAATCATGAGGCATTTCATAATAAAAATAACATTTTTCATAACTTGAAGATGTGGCTACATCATTTAACATAGACAATCATGAACATATCACCAAGGTCCATCCCCAAGGTGTCATTTGAAAATTATCAAGGTTATTCACCAAGGTATCGTGAAAATTGTAATCTCTAGTGGTTACATCATTACCCAATGCATTGGAGCGCTATCAGGGTGCACCCTTAAATTTTCCTTTATTATCACTTGAGACACATATATCATCATCAAAAATTTCATAAATAACCCATATAGCATAAAATATATGGGTTTCATTTCATAATCATAACGTTTTAAAAACTACTTTAAAGACATGATCTTTACGGCACTTTAAACCCACGTAAGGGAAAGCGGGTCTCATGTATGTAAATCCCAGAATTTAAAATGGAACATTTTTATATATATGTGAATACCCTTTTTGAAATAAGAGTTTTGAGTATTCACTTTATAACATAAAATAATTTTGAGAAAAGAGAGAGGTATTTTGAGACGAAAATTCTGCAGCATAACGGCTATGTTACGTGGTTTTAGAAAACATTGAAAAGAGAGGGGACATGGGTCACCCACTCATAAATGATCCATAAAACAGTAAGGGAATAGAATAAGAAGGATTTATGGTCATGGTAATGAAATCTTAAGGATATACCATTTGAAATGAAAAACATGGAAGGAAGACAAAAATTAGATTTCTCTTATGAAAATTCGGCAGCCTAACAACGTCACTTAAACTTCAATAAAAAGAATTGACAAGATCAAATAGGGTCTCTCATCATATGATCATAAGATATCAGTATGATATATATAGAGATCATTCCCCAACATAATAAAAAGGAACTTGAAATACTTGACGTGAAAATCAAACTTGAAAAATGAGAAGGGTGAAAGAATCCCTTAAAAATTCGGCAGCCTAACAGCGTCACTCAAAAATTCATAAAATGAAATGATGAGAGTAAGAGGGGATCTCTCATAATATAAACATGAAAATGGAATTAAGAGGAATATAAAAGAACATCCTCTCACAATAGAACATGGTGCAAAAAAGGAATGACATAAAAAGGATTACATGAAAAGAAAGAGAGAGGTCGGATCCCTTACCTTAAAACGTGACTCTTGAAACTCAAATGATTGGACCTTGAGGGCTTGGGGGCACCTTGGGAGGACTCCTTGGAAGGTAATAAGACCATAAATTCGTTGGGGGAGAGTTGGGAGTGAAAAATAAAGGAGTAAAGGGTGGGTATTTATAGGGAAAGTGAGGGGACAAAGCATTAATGGTCAAGGGACACCTCACTAGTGGTTTTGGCAAAACCATGGGCTTGCCCATGGTATTTGCCCATGTTATTGGCCACTTTGGACACCTCACACCTTATATTACTATTAATAATTCGACCATATTGAATATATACTTAATACATCATTTAATGATGTCATTAAACACCCGTTACTTAAAAACTATACTCTCACTATTCACCGAAAATTCATTTTTTCAGAAAAATCCCCAAAAATTACCATAACATAATATCGATGCTCTGAGTTCAAAAATAAAGTTATTTTTATAAAAATAATTTTCTAATTATTTTTAATTAAATTTTTAATTACAAAACACTATTCATCAAAAAAAACTAATACTTGAATAATAATTTATGAAACCGTTATTTACCCATTTTATTGAATCACATTACTTAATCAAGGTGACAAGATTATTTTAAAACTTTCTTTAACTGAGATTACTAATCCATTTGGTCACATTACTAATCCTAAGCGTAAAATTACTATTCACTTTTTACTATTAATCAAAAATTGCGTTGATCTTATTAGACTCTAAATTCATTAATGAACACTTTTGTAGAAGACCATTTTTTGAAAATCATTACACATCATTAGTTATTTAGGGTTTACCTAAATATTTCAAAATATCCCTTTTTCAAAATTCATCAATAAAATACATTCTAAAATTATCTGGACATTTGAAATTTCACAAACATCACTAAAGGAAGAAATCTCAATTTATTCACCCGAAGGGATTACACAAGGAAGCTAGGGTCTCATCACATAGCCCCTTATAACACCGGCATAAGACCTAAGTGTAAGGTGTGCTATGGTGAGATAATCTGAGGGAGGCTCAGATAACATTTCCCTAGTAGTAATCTCTACTAACTTGAACTTCTCCCGAAGGCGTTTCCGTTCAAGCTTGACACGCTGGAGTTCGGCTTGGGCTTGGTCCAAAGCGAAGCCCACAGATACTACCTCCTTCCCAAGCTCTGATAAGTGGGCTTCATAAGGGTTGAGTCTACTGGATGAAGCCATCGACTCCTCTTTCGGCATTAACCATTAACATCTTATTAAATCAATAAGATTAAGTTAATATACTACTCAAAAAGATTGGGTTGATACAGATACTATCTTAAAGGGACTAAAATATGTATTATGTGTGGAAAATAAATTCATCGAGTAGTTGGGTGCTGAATTAATGAGAAAAAGGTAGCTAATGATGTGAAGAATGAAAATTCTTGAAAGAATACAGCACAAACACTTCAGTGCTACAAGTTAAAGAAAATAGGGAATTATACTAACCAATTCCCTAATACAAGGTTTATCACTGATGATCGAAATCAAAAACATATTATGGAAAAAGTAAAATGAGAATCACATGAAATCACTATTGATGATGTTGAGTATGAAAATTAAGTAATCGAATGATAAAGTGTTTATGTAATGGGATTCCAAAATAATTTAGTAGAATCACATTTATCATATTATTGAATAATTAAATATCTATATAGTGGTCCATTTTTGTATTCCACATGCATTTTAAATTATATGTTGTGTGGTACTGGTATCCATGAAAATTGAATCAGGTAAAAATTGTTTTCTTTGGAAAACAAATGATTTTATGAATTTTGACCCTAAATATGAACATCATGTTGAGATAATTATATTTTTATAAAGTTATATTGAATAGGAATAATTAAATTAATGAATATTAGTTACCTAGGAACATGTTAAGGATTTATTGACATGTGGTTTATGCTATCTCAGATGAAAATTACCACTATCTCGAGTTAAGAATAAGAAAACATGCATGGTTTAGTAAGGATATCTGATAGTTCAAATTGTTTCCATGACTTAAACAAATAGATGATAAAGGTATTCAAATGTTTAAATTGTAAAAATTAATGAACAACCATATGAGATATGTGAGATAAATGTTACCCTAATTTAGTTCACCACATTATAAAGGTGCAGATTTTTTAATTTTGGAAGTGTTATAATGCTATTAATTTATCAATAGTATAAGGTATACTCGGTTTGAGGTTTGTTAAATTATTGTAAATTCTTTCTATAAGTTGAATAACTAATATGTGAAAACATATGATAAAATTTTGTTTGAGATAGATGGAATGACCTATCATCATATTTATGAATGGCATAATCTAATAACACTTTAGGAATGACAAACTCAACTTCATTTATATAAATAAGAGATGAAGTGGAAAGTGTTCAGGGAATGGACATCAATGATATTTTACTAAAATCATGTATATGCTTCATCTCATAAAAATTACATCATGTTTAGGAAAATAATCATGAAACCAAAAATTTTATCCTAGAACCATCTTTTCGGATGAATCATATGGTCCTTTAAATCATCACATATTTATGGAACATGTACTAATTTTAGAAAACTTTCATAAGAACATAATGTAGTTAATATCTGAATAATGTCTAACAGTGAAATGTTACTAACTAAATGATGATAATATAATCATATATGATATCAATAAACTAATTATGATCCTGTAATAAGTCAATATAATTATTTAAAAAATTATACAGGAGGTTTCGATACATATAAAGGATATTGGACCTAAGGTAAGGGATATTTTTTCAATCTCATTTTACCTGATATTGTTTCACATAAGTATTTTTTGGCGGTATATTTATCATCCTTATCGATGTTTTATAAAAAAAAATCATAAATTTTTTAAAATTATTATATTTATTTTAATAAATTTTCCATGTGGAATTTTACTAGTTGGTTTCAAAGGAATCATTCTTTCGATTACCATACAAGGTACATTTTGACTTTCCTAGAAAAAGTATGAGGGTAGTGTTTTTTAAAATATATGGCATGATTGGATTATTAATCATTCATAACACATAATTTAAAAGTGGTATCCAATACTAAATTTCATGTGTATTTTCAATTAAATTCGTTTCTTCTAAAATTTTGTGGGATTTTGAGAAAAGAAAACATTATTTAAGAAGAAAGGATATTTTCATTAAAAATCAATTTCATGCGTTTATTCAAAATTATTTTTCATGTACGGTTACTTATTGTTATGTTTCTATCCCTATTATTACATTGATTACATGGTGTTTATGATGAGATTATTTTAATGAAATCCCTTTATTTTGTACAAATTATGATGGAATGATGTTTATGAAACCCATTTTTTTCCTTGGGTTATGCTATGATGAATGGTTTTTTTATTTGGAATTTGTAAGAATTATTTAATTTTGAGATTGTTGGGACCTATATCTCCCTCCAATACATTGGGTAAATATTTTTAACACCTGAGATAGACATTACTGGATAGATAATTAAATCTTTTTCTTAACTACAAGGATGTAATGACAAGTAATCCCTTTTTAGTAATGGAGATTCTCAGCTGTGATGGTATTGGATATGAGCCTTGTATAATATGTAAATAATATTCTATGCATATGTGTTTTCCACAAGTTCTTTTTTAATTCTAATGCTATTTTATCATGGTTAATGTTCCCTTATGATTTATTCCTTACAAACTACTATGATTTATTTCATGTCTCGTGATTTTGATATTCAAAAGTTATGTTCACGTTTTTTACATTCATATGTTCATCTATAGTTTGCTAACCCTTACTGAGAATCTAAGATCACCCTCTCTTATTTATTGATTCATTGTGTTACAATGAAGTCAATTATTTTGGAGTAATAAATGAGATGATATTTATGGGAGATGTTGAAGATCATTCACAAGTTAGATGGATGCATTCAATGTTTCCAAACACACTAATATATTACAGTCCTCAAGAGTGCATTTGTAAAATTTGATGAATAGTCATCTAAAAAGTTGAAATATGAATATAGATCATGGCGAGTTCATTATATAGACGATTTATTATTATCGTTATAAAGGACTAGATGGTCACACACAATAGCTTATTAACGAATCTTCCATATTTTGGTTAATAAGTATAATGGGCATGGTGGATCCAACCATGTGGTCCTAGAGTTGCCTAAACTATATAGATCACTGATAAATAAATTAATTAATTATTATTCATGTGAACAATAATTTGGTTGAATTTATATATTAAATTCTCTTACAAATGATATAGTAAATATGATGAATAATATTTTTTAAATGAATATTTTTTTTAATATTACTGGTTCATTTAATACATGAGGTAACAATGAGTTGAGTTAAATTACTTGGTATTATGATGTAATATATTTAATAAATATTATATGAATGTGATAAAATATAAATAATATTTACGACATAGTATTGTTTGTCTTAATTATTTTTTTATTAATTATTTTGTGGTTGTAAAATTTTATAGGGGAAGGGGAACCCAATCCGATTACTTTGTGAAAACCATTGTATAAATAAGAGATGAGAATCGTTGGAAGTACCTTTCATGTATTTGGATTGATATATTCTCTAACTCGATTCATTATTGAGGGGGAACTCCTCTCTCTGAGAAAAAAGATCTATGATCGACATCACGGATCAAAGGAACATCACCATGGTGAGTGATGCAACATTGAATAGAATTTTGGTGTCCCATGCTAGCACATGGAATTCATCAACATATGTGAATATAAATTCTTAATGATTTTGTGGAAATTTTATTAGTGTTCTACTTCAAATACATTAAGCGATGACACTGTAAATGAGCTGTAGTTGACTTTGCATCAATTTGAATGAGGTAACTATTCAGCTTTTATTTTGTGCTTATTAAATTCACTCAAGATCCTCAAAATGTCACATGGATCATATTGTTGGAGATGACTAGTTTCATCATCCTGATGGTAATTGTTTTAGTTCCCCAACACAATAGATTTCCCCACACACCTCGATACCAATAATTGATATCAGCGGGGTATCGTAAATCTTCAAGGAAAATAAAAATTAATTTTCGATAATTTTAGTATAGGGTTTTAATGGATTCATAATGAATCTGATTATGGTTCAATCTAGGTTCAGATGACCATGTTATGGTTACTCGAAAAAAAATTTATTGATTGAAGGCGATGTATTTTTTGGTAATACAAGTTGAAGCATATTAAATATATATTAATTTATACCTAGGGTTCATGTGGTTTCAAGTAAATTTATACCTAGGATGCATGTGGTTTCCAATTAATTTATACCTAGGTTGCATGTGGTTTCAAGGTAGCTGCCTCCAAACTACCATACGTGTCTCCCCAGCCACCGAGTCACTAACAAAAGTACACTTTCATCCTGGTATCCCTATCCTCACCCTCTCGGATCACCACTCCAACCACGTTGCACCGTCTGCAGACTCAAACGGCCACCAAATCCATATCCCTCCAACCACATTACCTCTGTTGAAGCCTACAACACTACATCGCATGGATGGAACACCATCGGGTCTTACACCCCCTTGTCACGTCGTCTGTTGGCGAGCCTAACACCTCCACAAGGAGGCCCAATTCTATAGCAGAAGCACTTAACATCCACTATTTTTATACCACCACACCATTACTAGATCTCGACCTACTTATACTAAATCAACCTCCCCATCTGAGTTAGATCCATGTGCCACCTCCATCCAGTTGCCGGAAGCCACCCTTAGAAGAGACCACCAACATCGTCGACTCATGATGTCCTCTCCTGGACCAACGTGTTTGCATCATGGCTCTAACCGGCCACCACACCCCCATAGTTTCACCTTCCTCTGGAGAATCCACTCTCAGCCACAAATTTCCAAGCACTTGACCACCCCTCTAACCTCTTTATACCTATGTAACTCCCACTCATGGGCTCCTCAGGTTTTGATGGACAAAAACCACGACGAAAAGGTTTGGGGTTTGTTGGGATACCCGATAAATGTATGGATGGACCTTCCTAGCATAGAATAACCCTGCATGTGGATTGTCCATCCCGTAGTGGGCCTTCACAATTTCACACATACTCACATTGGCGTTCCATTGATTTTCATACCTGTGATGATCAAAATAAAATTATTTAATTAACTTTATTTTAATACTAAATTAAATTATTTCAAATATCTATTTTTAGTTTAAAATATAATATTTTAATACCCATATAGAAAAATTACTTGAAAATAGTTATGAAATTGTATTAATTAATTATAATTTTTGTATTAAAATTTTATAAATATTTGTACAAAATAAAAATAATGTATTTGAATAAAATATTTGAATTTTATCAATTCATTTAATTTTTTTAACTTTTCCCAAAACTATAAATTTTTTGGAATTTAGTTTTTATCAACCGTTTATTTATTATGCTGACTTATATTGAGTTAGTGACCATACATGTTTATGTCTGCATCAAATTATATCCTTATTTGTTAGGAACATTTTATGATTTTAATTTGTAGATAAGTAAATGATGTTATATGAATTGTACTCTTTTAATTAAATATGTATTTTGGACAATATGTCTATAATTATCTATATGATTATTTCATTCCCGAGTTCCCCTCTCTTACGTGTGAGTATTTTTGTACCTTGATGAGGATAGTGTGAGACACATACAATACCATGTCAAGGATAGATAATGATTAGTTGTGGATACACTGAACAGGGACGTGCTGCATCACGAGTCATGATACAACTTGGGTATAATTCCCCAAGGTCATAGTTGATCTATAATGTTTTAATAGATCAAACAATATTAGATGCTCAAAACGAGTTAGAAATTTTATATCATTTATACATTTTATTATTATTTTATACATTTTCATGATAGTGGGAATCACATTAAATTGAAAATGTAAAATGCATAAAGATGTGATGTATGTTTTTCTATTAAATCATACATGTGAGTGTAACAAAATTATTGAATTAATAGAAGTGGATTACATTAAAAAATGAAAAATAATAAAAAACCCTAATTAAATATTTAGTTAATATGCCTCCTAACATTCATATTTGAATATAACAGGGTTTTTAGGGTGCTCAAAAACCAATGAATAGGGTGCCTCATACCATAATAGAGATCATAGGAGGAGATGGTTCGAAAAAACATTAGTTTGCAATAAAAAATAACTGAATAAATATTGTTGAAACTTTAGAGGAAGGCATTGGGTAAATAAATGTATTTTTTATATGATAGAAATTCATTCAATAGATCAAGGAGCTGAATGTTAGTTTGGTTGGACAATAAAATACCAACCCTGAAATCTCCAAGTAGTTGTATAGAAAAAGCATCTAGACTATGAGGAGAGGTTCAAAGATCATTTATACTAGAATACTCTTACAACGAGTATTAAAATTATATTTTAGGTGGTTGTTAGAATTCCATAAAATTGTGGGAGAAATTTAATTATTTAAAAATCGGCAATGTATAAAAAAGAAATCAAGATTAATGTACAAAACCATTAGATTTTATTTTTTTATAAAATAGAATGTAATACCACAGGATTCACTAAAATAATACTAAACAAAAAAACGTTCAATATAGAATGATTTTCAAAAGAGTTTTATATGATTTTGTGCACAATAGTAACATATAATAAATTCATGGGGTCAGTGTCCCTAATACCTATTAAGCCACCTCAGGATGTTTGGGAGAAAGAAATAATTACAACAGACACCTGTGTGACACTTATGATGGTTATGTCATAATATTTTGATCAAAATACAATATAATTTATTGATACTCCAGCAGGACATGGATAATATTTCATGTATTCTCATCCTAGAGATTCTAATTTGGAGAATGTGATGCAAGATATTAATGTGTGATGACTAGACCAACTTTGTGTAAATTGAATGGAAGATAAAGATCATTAAAAACATCCCATTATTATATGATATCCACCCATATAACCCATTCCCATTTAACATTAATAAATTATTAGTATGGGGAAATGTTTTTGGTACATTTTGGGAATGGTATTCCAGGCCATAAAAACATTAAGAAATTATGAATATTTTGTTCTTATGGAGAACAAGTTGAAAGCATAGGTGAAAAGGACAAAAAAAGTGAAACACGAAAAGAACCATCACTAATTCCCCAAAATAAATGAGGTTTTTAATAAAACGATTTTTTCACCACATATCGTGATGCAAGTCAAATGAATTTCACAAGAAATGATCTAAATCAATGATGAAAATAATAACTTTCTCTTTAGGTATATTCATCAATTATGACTAATGTTTCAGTTTCACTTATTGGGTATTAAATAAAATATTATTTTCACATGTTTGTAATTGAATAGAGTAACCAAGTATGTATAGTCACATTATGATAAGTATTGTGTTTCCTAAAAGTGGTTGTGAAATTATGGTTCCTATGATACCAGGGAGAAGCATAAAACTATTAAGTTCCATCTAAATGATTGAAGTAGAACATTTGTTTAGTAAAACTGAAACATTTATCTAACATGTATTTTTGAGATAGGGTGAAGTTATATCATTTCAAGAAACAATTTTGTTTCTCGTGGATAATAATTATCTAATATTTTAGTGATACAAGAATCATTATCATTACGCAATGAATTGAAAAAGTATGGATTCTATATGTAGTTGTGGTGTAATAATTCATATTCTAGTAAAAATAAAAGTGGATCCCTAGGATACACCCAGTATGGTATTTATAATCAGTGGAGAGAAGCACATATCATATCATCGACATATATACTTATTTATTGCGGAAAATAAACAACTAGGAAAAAAGTTAAGTCGTGAATCATACAGAACTAGTTCAACTAGAGATAATGAAATATTAAAAGGGTATTATAATTGTAAATATACATCATATGGTTACTTTATATGTTTTATATGTGGTCAATGTGATGTTTGGTATTTTCAGGGTAAGAATATATGTGATTCTTCTAGCTGGCATGTCAATTAATATCATGACCTAGAATTAAGTGATCATTATAGTGTAGAGTATTGTCCTTCATTAATGCATGTTTCTTTATCCACAAAAGGATATGATGAAAAAAAAGAAGGTTCAATGATTAATTTTACTTTTTAAAAATCATCAATAAAATGTTACATAGAGAATTTCCTAAACGGAAATTTCATTATAGAAATTACAGTCATGATGTAAGTAAAAAGTGTATCTGTGTTAAAGCTCATCCACTACATATAATTCAATTATCAATAGAAAAAATATAATTATCCGAGAACCATATGATAACTATTAGGAAAGATGTATATTATATGAGTTATAGTATGATCTAAATATATCATGTCATAAGAGCATTTGTTAAAGTGAAACTAGTTTGTTATGATATAAGCATACTTGAAACATGAAAAACACAATGTGTATCTAAATTAATTATCTTAATGTTTCTTAGGATATTAAATAAATCCTTATGGTTTAATGGTTTTTGTCATGTGATAGACTATATTTCTATAAAATGATGCAAAACTAGATTATAGATAATGGGAGAAAAATGGAATTGTGTTTAGTCAACGCTAGAGATTCACCAATAGTTAACATAGGAAATAATTCCATAAGTGGTATGTTAGAGTAATTATCTTCAGACACATACTATGTAAGAAGGAAAATACTATTGAAATGGTTTTATATTAACTAAATCCAGTGATATTTTATTCATCGAGAATAGTAATTCCTATAATTAGGGAGTAAATAGAATTTATCAAAAATTGAAATGATCAATTAAATTTCAATAATATATTGCATGTATCAAAGTGAACTGGGCATATTATTTTTAATATTATGGTGTGTATTAATTTTAGATGATACAAGAGAGGTACAAGAGTTTTACCTTTAAGGTTTTATTGGTAATACCATGTCATTATACCTAAATCAATTATATTCTTATTATTCATAACGATTTTTTATGATCATTTTATGGATAATTTGATATCATGACCAAAAATCATGGATATTGTCTATATGAAACAACCAAGAAGGGATATTAACACCATATAATACCAATATGGTGTTAAAGTTAGTCAAATTTAATTCGGGGTTAGTGTAAGAAATAAGATCATAGTATATATAGTTGGAAGGGATATTTTCCATGTGTATTCTAAAAGATTGTTGGAGCACCACTATTATCAAAGAGAAATATTTTTTTAAAATATGTTAAAAACATTTCACATTACATTTATTTAATATCATAATAAAAGTAACCCTTTTTATATTAAGAAAATATAGCACCATAATTTCTAATTAACATGATCATATATGGTAGATTTAATGGTTTCTTATGCCTATACAATAGTTTTTGGAATGAAATGTTATTGAAAAATACATGTTACACGAATTTTGAATGGATACATTTATAAATGTAAAATGGAATACATCTCTCCAAGAATACATTCATTGGAATAATAGGATATTAATTTGGTTATAAGAGTTCCATATGTTTTTGTGATGGGTCAATCACTTATTTCATGATATATATAATAAATAATATTTATGTAATATATATTGAAGAATAAATATATTAGTTGTTTCTAGGTGAAATACAAGGGAAGTGTTAAGAAATATTCAATTATACTTGGAGAAGTACAGTGGATATATAACTGTTATAAGGAGACGACATGATACTAGTCTTTTAGTAGAAATAAACTAGTATTCAATTAGATAAATGAGATCTATTGTTAATGAAAGGAAAATGTAATGTCCATGATAAGATACTATAGTCTTATTATTTCCATGTTCGAAAATTCTGAGTTTTTTGTGGATTATATGGTAGCTTAATAAGTACTGTATACAATTCCACATTTTTTACAGTTCTTAGAATCACACCTCATAAGAAAATTATTATCAAACTATAAATTTTGAAACTCTTACTAGTTAGGATGCAATGATTTTTATGTGGACCAAAAGGAATATAAATTGGCATAACATCTCTTGAGCAGTCATTCTCATGGAGGTGACGTCACACAAAAAATAAAATCTACACCGTAGAGACATTTCATACGCAACAAAAAATCCATGACTCGGTAGAAACATGATCTCAGTAATGTGGAAGCTCACACAGATGGATAGAAAGTTGCCTCTAGTATAAGTTGGAGTATAGTAATAATAGTTTCCTTAGACTGAACTATACAACAATATTCGATTAAGATTTCATGTATTAATTTATATATGAATGATTTAATCTTATCATTATGGTTTAAGAATTTTTTCTTTATCTATGTATGATTAATGTCCAAAGTATAATTATGATAATAAAATGTTATAGTAGATCCCAAGCTATAATGAGAACCTCAAACTTATATGACATTAATCATAAAAATATATGTTATAGTACAGATACATTATAAGGATTGGACATAGTTGATGTATGAATATTATGTTCTATGGGATTATAAGCATTGATTCTTTTTCTTATGGTGTTCACACATGGAGAAATCTATTAGGTGAGAACATGGAGATAGATGTACCACTAGGAACACCAGAAGTTTCATGTATAGATGCTTTTTCCTATATATTGACACAATTGTTGTTCTCTGGACGTGTGATCCTTATCAATTTGTTTCATTTGATCACATACATTGATTCAATTTAAACACGTGATAATGAAATCATGGTGACGTTTCTTGTGTTGGGTTGGTCATTGGTGGTTTGACATTGGTTGAATGGTTGAGATAAATATTTATCTTCTATGTTGAGGAAGTAATATATCTATCATGGTTGATTATGATTATGGTTCCTTAATAAATCATTGAAAGAGGTAGTCATAGGATAATCCATCCAGATAGATCAACAATTAACAAAGACAAAATTGACGATGATAATATAATGCATCTTTCTTTATGTGTTTTTTACGAAAAAGATATAATATTATATATTCCATGATATTAGGTTGGTTGTTGTTTAAATTAATATTCCTCATCTTTTTAGGTGCTTTGATGGGGTTCTATACTTCACTACTGGTCTTTGAAAAATATTTACTCCTTCATAGATAAGGTCCTAGAAGGTAACATGTAATATTGTATTCCTGAATGTTTTATACTCATGTGAATATTTATATATGTAATGGGGCACCCAAAATAGGTCCTGATTGTTGTCCATGTTTTATTGATCATCATGAAATTATTAATTTCATTATTACTCATGTAAATAATAATTAGTTATAATCTATTTATTGAAATTATTTATAATTTTTTAATTAAATATACGGGATAATAATATTCAAATGAATGATTTTTTAAATATTCATGGCATGGTTAATTTTTCTCAGAATTACAATTTGATTCAAATGACTCGATTTTGACACTAAATATATTCAAAATATATTTCAACTATTTTTCAAAATATAAATAATATTTATGATACAGATTAAGACATTATAATTTTAATTTATTAATTATTTAGTAGAGATAAAATATTCTGGGGCTGAGGGAACCCAATTTGGGTTTTTTGTTCAAACCACTCTATAAGTAAGAGAGGATCTTCATTCCTTATGCTATTAAATCATTATAAATG
Source organism: Viscum album (assembly GCA_963277665.1). Lineage (NCBI taxonomy): Eukaryota > Viridiplantae > Streptophyta > Magnoliopsida > Santalales > Viscaceae > Viscum > Viscum album. The sequence continues at coordinate 875,816,341 of OY728155.1, read as the reverse complement.
AGTTCTTGTTACTCCAAGTACATTTTAGAGAAAGAAAGAATCTCTCCATGCGAACGATCCAAGATCACCTTCATGTATCTAGAGAAGGGGATCTTGGTGAATGGTGCAACATTGAAGATATCATTGAATATCCATGATAGAACCCAAAATTCATTGAACAAAATATGAAAATATACTATACACATGTATATATTATCTAGAGGTGTTTCGATTTGGGTCATTCGAGGGATGGATATCGATTATGAGAAATAGTCGAGTGTGCTTGAAATTGAATGAGGTAACCATTCTGATATTATTTTTCATTTATTAAATTGATGCTTTATCCTTGTACTGTACCGGCGATTTAATTGATATAGACAACAAGGTCTATCACCTTGATGATAATTTTTTCTAATTCCCTAACCCATTGAATTCTTCTACACACCATTGTACCAACAAGAATAATGCTCCAAAATGGACCATTTTGAACCATAGAATTAATAAGCTCAAAAAAGTACTATTATATAGAAATAAAACAATTTTTGGTAATTTTTAGAATTAATATTTTTATTTTAAACCCCCAATGACTCATTTCTACCATAACCAAGCCTACTAAGGTTTACTGTTTTCACTATTCATTATAGTCAAAAATTAATTTGAACTTATATATAATATAAATGATTCTTATTAAAAATTTAGAATAAATTATTATAAATAATATTAACATTAGTGGAAAATATTAATTTAAAATTTAACCGACATACTATATGGTAAAATGAGTATCTAAAGAGAATTTTTTTGAAAGTAGAGTCTTTTAGTATGAAAATTTAGTATGAATTTCATTTGAATGCCCTAAATTGGATTAATAAAAATATTATTGAACTAATTTTACTTTTAAAACTACACTAAACTAAAAATGGGATTGTAAATTCATTAAACAATAGGCATCGTTTATTAAAAATAAGTATTATCACTATTAAAAATATTGCATCATTTCAGAAAAATCAAAAATATAAAATACAAAATAATTTTCTCATGTATATTGATAAAATGATGTTAACTTTTTAAAATAAAGTATCTAAATTTAGTAAAAATTATTTTTAAATTATGTGATCAAAGCGCATCTAAACATCATTTAGAAAACATATTGTTTTTCTAAAGCATTTATTTTTTCATTCAAATGGTTCTTATTTAATTTCTCATCAGTATATGTCCATTTATTTTATTTTATAAATGATTATAAATATAATTTTCATAATTTTATTAATTCATATTCATCTATGAGATTATCTTAATGATCATATATGATACTACATAAATTCCTAAGATATAAAATCTAAATTTAATTGAAAAAATATATTTATATTTGAGTACAAGAGTATATATTTGATATAGTGTAAAAAACATTGACTTAGATAAATTCTTGTCTTGATATTCTTGACTAGTTTTCATATGAATAAGTATCATGAGAGCCCTTAGAAGAGAATATATTTCAGAGACATGTACTATATAAGAAGAGTAGAACAAAATAATTTGTATTATTTTCACTCTGGTAAAATTGATATTATTCATTCAGAATATTGAATCATAAAAAGAATTTGTGTAAGGAAACATGCTATTATTGTAAGGTTTAAACAAATAATAAGATGTATTCAATGTATTATAATTTTCCTTTATAAGTAGATATATTCACCTAGATGATGTAAAATCATTTTTTAATATTCATTAGCAACTCTACATGGGTTGTACAATAGTTGTATCAATAATGAATGATTAGTTAAACCAGTCCATAATAGTTAAATGTATTAAAATTATATTTGTAATAGAAACAATATATGATAATTATATTGGAAATTGGATGTTAAGACCACCATTATTTTAAAGTTTGTATACAATGAAACCAAAAAGGGTTGGTGACAATATATAATTCTAATATAAAATTAAATATGTTGTAATATATTTATTGGATATAGAAAGAATCATAAAAAGATATTATTTATTTGGAATGAATTTATTTTATCTGTTTATAAAAGGTTAGTGGGAGCACTATAGTCATCTTAGATGGATGTATTAGAAAAAATATAGAAAACTATTGATTATTCTTATAGGAAGTTAAGACTAGATTAAAATAACTCTTCAAATATTTAGATTACCAATGAATATTAGCGAAACGATCTAATCAGGCAGATCTATGGGTTTTTAAAACACTTCAATGTATATAATCTAAAAAAATAAAATAAAAATAAAAGTAATTAAAATTTTAGGTAGAATTGTTTCCAATGTTACATGGCAGAAATCTCTCTACAAATACATATATAAGACGCATTAGGTGATTATTATAGTGATTGGAAAATGATATTCTTATGTGATGGATCTATCAGATATTCCATAATATATATATCAGTTAATATCTTGAAAATACATATATTTCATTGTAATAAAATATCAAATAAATCAACGAGGACTACATGGGAAGCATTTATATTTATCTAACTGTATTTGAAAATTAAAATAGATATGTACTTGGTATTTGGATAGGAAAGAACACAAGTGATTAGGGGGTATAAAACATGTCTTTTGATTGATGAATTTATGTTATTTCATAGAGAATTGGGAATTACGGATATATCTATCTGCATAAATAATATATATTGTTTTTTGGAAGAAAAACCAACGTTGATATATTTGGTATTATAAGATAGGGTTTAAAGATTGTAGAGAGGACGAATATTAAAAAAATAATTGGATCTCTTTTAATAACATTCCAACTAAATAATGTAGAGTTTCCATGATGACTAATGTATGGTGATATTATTATTATGGTGATATTTACAACTGGTCTGTGATTGAGAAGAACATATATTACAAGGGGTTATTTTCTATACTATGTGCATAAAAAACGTAATTATGTTTTCTTGATTTAGTGTGTTTTGATAAGTTATTTTCCATTGTTGAAGTAGTAAGAACAATAAGGGAGTAAGGGACATTGACTATTCAGGAAAAAAACAGTACGTAAATAATTTTTAGGGTAGTGGACCAAGGCCTGGAGTGTATTAACTTAAATCAACAAAAATTACGGAGTTTATTAGATCATGGTATATCAACACAATATCATTGTATACTCTTTGGGCTATCCTAACAACCATGTCAATTCATGTGTCTTTTATACATGATTTTTTTACATTTGTCAAGGCATAAATTTTTGATTGTGGTTTGATCCTTCATTTATCAAACTTGTTAATGGAGAAGATAAGGTAAATGAAAATCTGATCACTATTAAGAGAAGAACTTAAGTATGATCCTAAAAACAATTAGGTCAATACCTTTTAGAAAAATTAGAATTTTAGGATAAAGTGTTAAATTTTTAATGAGTATCATTCCATGATTCACACCCCGTTCATGGTAAATCCCACAAAAACATATGGGCTAAAAAGTATTTCTTATTTTGGTTAAGAAAAATATTATTTTATAGATTTTTTGTAGTAAAATATTTTTCAATCAAAAATTATGGTTTTTATTTTGTTATATTGGATAGAATTAATGAATTTAAAAAATTATTTATCATTATGAATTAGAAATATTATGTAATCCTATGTGTCACATCCATAACTGGAATCTTGTGGTCTTATTTATATTTATTTATTTATTTGTTTTTGTTTTTGTTTTTATTTCATAAATTTTAAAAATTTATTAAATTATATGCAAAATAAAATATACTAAATTAATTAGAAAACAATTTAATAATAATAATGATAATATTATCATTTAGTTTTTTATTATTATATATTATGTTATTATTAATATTATTATTTGGATTATTATTAGTATTGTGTTTTAAGTTATTATTATTTTTATTATTATTATTATCATTATTATCATTTTTCAAACCCTTGTCTTCCATCCCCCTTACCCCCACAACCCACTCCTCTTCCCAACTCCTGCTGAATCCTTTTTCACACACCCCTTATTTATCCTTCTTGCAGTTCCCAACATCGTCCGAGGTCCCTCTGGCATGCATCCCTCCCTCCAGAAATGATTCCCCTCATCTGTGTCCATGCCCTCCTCTCGTGTGCGGCCATGTTTCCTACCATTTTCGCACCACCCAACCAATCGGGATAAGCATTGGCATGAATCCATCTCCCCCCGGAGAGCGGCCCTCCTCCGGATGGACCCTCTTCATCCCCTGGTAAGCCCCTCTCCCTTCTTACGTAATGTTGGTTTAATTTTTTTAAGATTTTTTTTGTTTCGAGCGGGTATGAGGTTGTATTTTGGGTTAATTCCTGATAATTTTGGTTCTATTGTTTGATTTGGGGTACAATTAGGTGAATTTCAGGGTGCATAATTGTTTTTAGCAAAGCTTCCATACACTTTTGGTTTTATAAATAATTTGTATCACTTGAAATTGGGTGGTTTCACATTCAAATAATTTTTATTATGGAGTTTATTTTGTTTAATTAATTTTAAATGTTCTTTTATTATAGATCATGGTGCGACGTTGGTATTTGGTAAAAATCCAACATGTTTTTAATTATTAAATTGGCCCTTTGTGGATCTTGGGTATGGTCCTTGTGTTAATACTTGGTGTGCATTTTGGTAATGTTTTATATATTTTAAAAATGATTTATTTCATTGTGCAAGTGATGCAAAACTAGTTTTTGAATGAATTTGAAATTATTCTGTGTTGGAATTGGTTTTTTAATTTGATTTTGTGGGTACTTTTCGTGTAAAACATTATTGTGCCTCTTCTTCATGTTTTAGAAATTGTATAAATGATTTATTTAATATTTCAAGTGCTGTGAATCACATTTTCAGGGGATCTTTTGGTGAAAATGGGTTTGGGTGTAGGTTTTTAATAGGAAAAGAATAATTTATCATGTTTTGGTTGTAGTGTTTTTTTAAATATAAATTATAATTGGTTCAAATAATGCGATGCATGTTTTGGAATTGGCCAAAGTTTATATGATTATTTGAAATAGCATTTTGTAATATTTAAATTGATTATGTTGTTTTCTTTTAATATTTGGAATTGGTTTTATTAGTAATTTATGTGTTGTGTCATTGGTGAAAACCCTTGATGTGTTATTTTGAAATGTTCTATATAATATTTAGTGTTTAGTTTTTTTATTAAATTAATTGTGTAGTGCGTTGGAAATTGCTTTGATGGTTAGGGATTGCGGGTGTCAAGGAATCCTGCATGTACATGAATAGGGATAGACACACACACACACACACACAGACACACACACACACACACACATATATATATATATATATTCCTTCTTTGTACATATTATCTCACAGAGTAAACAATATGTGCAATGCAGCAAGGGGTTTATATATATATATAAATTCATGTGCGTGTAGGCGCCATGTGTCAATTTAAGTGGTATTCCAAAAATAGAAACATGTTTGAGGTAGGTCCACTATGAATATGAATTTAATTTTAATTTCATAATTTCATGAATTTTTTTAAAAAATAGGTTTTAAATTTATGCTATGTATACATGCTACGAAATCTGGTTGCAATATCTAAAAATGTTTATGCCTTTTTTTTTAAATTGAAAATTATTTTTAACTGCATTGGTCATAAGATGAATTTCTTGAAAATTAATTACTTATGTTGTTTTGAATTTTCCATGATTATTATTAAAAGTGTTTTTCTTTTTGGTAGGTTAGTTATAAAAAGTGTTCCCTTTATGTAATTAATTCATTTTTGCACCATAATAATGTTTTATGAAAAAGTGAAACCACTCTAAAGGCACACCCCCATGGTTATAGAAAATTATTTGTACGTTGAATGTGTTATTATGTGACTAATGTTGAAGCTTATGAATTATGTGAAATTAAAGGGGGGCTATGCAATTATGGAGGGAGAACTATGATGAGAGTTTGAATGCGTTTTTAATAAAGAAAGTGTTTCGTACATACTTTTTTTATTGATAAACAAAACGCACCACCACTTGAAATTGATAACAATGGTAAACTTGGGTATCTATAATGGTGGACTGGGACTAGTACATTAGATGAAATGGTAGGGGTTCATCCTAGTTTCTTCTAGGTGGATTGATGCAACAACACTATCTAAACATATTAAATTAATGATGGTCATGGTTTCTAGCCCATGGTTAACGGAGGGTTGTGGTTTCTAAACCACGATTTCCTAGGGTCGTGGTTTTTAAGTGACCTTTCACCAAGGAACGAGGTCTCTGGGGTCCTAATTGTTCGAGCTACTTATAAAGATTACCCATGGTGCCTGTTGGTGACATGGTACTTGTGATTTGATTTCCATTTCAGTCGTTTCTTAAATGATGTTTTATTTGTGGAAATCATACTTTAATATAAACTGGTTTCCTTTCCATTTTGGTATTTTAATGAATGCTTGGTACCTATTTTGAAAATGTAGTGTGGTATAAATTCTTTACATGAAAATGAAAACTCGCAACATGAACATGAAATGAAAGAAAATAATTATTTTAATTTATCTTATTTTCAAAATGTCATGATTGGGTTTCTTACTAACCGAAGGGGCATATGGAATGGTTATATTTTGGAAATACTACTAAGAATATCGGTTCTCAGGCATAATTTAATTTTTATTAGCTGGTTTTAGTCATATTTTATGTTATGTGGTGACCCACGGGGTCACTTGAGCTATGTCTTGTTGCTTTTTTATTCATTTTTCTGCTGCTAAGTTGTTCGGTTCATTTTCCTTTATTTATCTGTTTGTCCATTTTATGATTAATAATCTGTCTTAGTTATGGGTCAAATCCTTCCCAACTATTGTTTTATTCTTCACACTAGTTTCTAGCCTATGGGGATCGGGAACTCCCTTCGGGCCATGTTTCGGACCGACTCGGCTGACCAGTTTCGGGTCGACCAGTCTTGATTCATGACAAAATGTTATCATACGGAGGATGTTATATGGGGTCCCAGGTGGCTTAGTGATTAGGAATATCGGGACTCAGGAGGTTGGTACATGAAGGACATCATAAACCCATTCCAGTCCCCAGCCTCGATTTTCCAGTGATAGTCCAGTTATTGAATATTTCTTTTTCTTGGTCTGTGTGGATAAATGATGATAAAGGATGTGATTTAGTGTTACGCGACGAGCTTGCATGGAGTAGTTACCCATGTACAAACCTAGTGTACATTTTAATGATGTTTTATTCTATAAATGCTTGCATGGAGCATGGACTGGAAAACCATGTTATCGGGTTGTCATAGCCAGTAGTCCCTTATTTTTGGATTTTTTGGTGGGAGTTATGTTTTGGATTAGTTTGACTGACATGAGCGGATTTAAAAAAATAAAATTGTTCATAGAAAAAGGGGGTTTTTAAATGGAATGTGGTTTCGGAGTGGAAACTATCTATTCAAATAGGAATTTTTTTCTTTTAATGGAATGCGTTTTATCAAAGGGAAAATTGGGAGGTGTTTTGGAAGCTATTTTGTAATATTGGAAACTATTTTTGGAATTTTAATTGGAAAATGTTTGAAAATTTGCAAAACGCAGTTCATTAATGATCATTTTTATTTTCAAATTGGTTTATAATTTTTCCTTTATTCGGAATGATCAATTTTAGAAATGAGAAGTGTCTTAAATTAACCCTTGGTTTTCTTATGAGAGATGACATAAATTGCAGTGCACATGTGGAAAATGGTGAAATTAGAGACATGATTGGATGGGTTCCTCAGCAATAACATGGATTTGTATGTGTGAGACCTCATGGAATACCTATGGTAGATATTTTAGTTGTTTTGGTTGCAGAAAAACGGTTCTCAAGAAAGAAATTTATTATTTTTGAATGGTGAGTGAGAAATTGTTTAGTGTCCTCTTTCGGTTTTTGGTATCCATATTCGTTGGTTCATGGATTTGAGATACTGAATTTTGGTTAGAACATAGATTTTAGTTTTAGTTTTAGTTTGTGATTGAAGTGTGGAATTTTGATTTATGATGAGATTTGATTTAGATTAGTTAATTTTTTTATGATACCTAGAAAATGGCTAGAGGTTACTAGTGTGTCACTACTAGTTATTAGTCCTACCCCAACTCTTATCAGAGTGGAGGAATTGAATTTTTTTTCAGTTTTTGTCTTTCATAAATGGTGATGGTGATCTATTAAAGGTTGTGATCTGTCTTAGTGACATTGTTGATATTTTATTGTTATTGGGAACTCCCAATGCTATGAGGGATCGTTCTTGTTCACGTTCATTGGAGAGTCCAACTTTGGATTGGTGGAGGTGATAATCCCAGCCTTGTCGCATGATGTGATGTCTTGGGAGTTGTTTAATACCACTCTAATTCGAGGGTTTATACTAGAGGAAGTGATGGTGAGGAAAGTGGAAGATCTCGTAAGTGCCCAGCAAGTCCAATGAATAGTAAAGTCATACTTGTGGAATTTCATGGTGTTGGTCCCCTTTTCTTCAGAGGTGGCGTCGTAGTATCTGGTAAAGTTTCTATGGCATGGGGTTTTCATCCAAGGTTCAAGGACCAATTATTTTTTTTGATTGGGAAGGTTCCCTATCCAATGAATATAGAGAACTAAAAAACATGTCTAATACAATTATTCTTGTAAATTCAATCATCTATTAGCTGGCCCACTCTTTTTTTTGCTTTTGGTGTGATCAGTTTGGGTGCTTTAAGTCACCTTGTTATCGTCCTTTGAAGGATTTCCATCAGTGTGGCAATTTTGGGTACATGGAGAGGATCCACTAGGAGCATCGTCAGAAGGAGTCTGGACCTAAGGATGTCAGCTCATGACTATAGGGAAATAGATTCTTCCATACATAAGAGCTCCAACCATAGGTATTGTAGTGAATTCTGTCACGCAGTCATGAATCATTGGGTGCAGGGCACCTTGTTCTAACATTAGTCTCTATTGCTGGAATGGGAATGGTTTAAATTTCTATGTTCAAGCTCCATTTCCATTGGTGGTTATATTTTTCTCTAAGAGGCGTAGAGGTCTCAATTTCACATTATGGTCTTTGTTCATTGAATACCCCACTTTTTTGTAATAAGGTATCGTTATCTCATTTTCTATTAATTCTAGTTGTTGTGCCTCTTCAAATATAATCATTGAAGGTTTTCTCTTTTGGGCTGTGAGTCTCAAGATGATTGTATCTCTTGTGTGGATTTCTCCTTTGGTGACCCAATCTTGTTATAGGATGTGCTCATTTTCGAGACACATGAATCATTGGAAATAATGAGTAGGGGTTGGTCTGTCGTTTGGTTTTGGGGTTTTGGCCAGGAACCCCATGCGGTGGGGGTTCGATTTATAGGGAGAGTTCATGGGGCGGTTTGTGCTAGGTTACCCATGTCAGTCCGTGCTAATTGGCCTATGTTGGCCGCTTCATAACTGGCTCGAAGAACCACCATGGATCTTTTCATGCGTTATTCGATATTGGGATTATGTTGGAGTTTTCTTCCTTGTCATAGGTTTCTTATTTTTTTCATGTAATCAGTTCTAGGGTTAACCCGTGCTAAGAGTCCAAATGATGGTAGTTCTAGTCAGGTTCTCATGGTTGGAATAAACCTCCTCATATCTAGATGTCTATTCTCTGTATAGTTTCCCTTAAGAGTTGCTTGTGGGTGATTGATGGAGTGAAAAGTCACACCATGTTTGTTATTTTTGTGTCCTTGTACAGTTTCAAACTTGAGTATGATTCCTTGGCTGGCTGGGTGACAATCTAGGGGAATTTTTTTTTTCTTGGTGGGTGGAATGTCACACCCAGACCCAGTATCTTGCACTCATAACTTTTATTATTTATTTATTTATTTTTATTTGTCTGTGTGTTTCTTAATGTTCAAAAATTTATTAAATTAAAAAGAAAATGAAATAAAAGAAAATAATTGGAAATCAATTTTATTATAAGAATAATTATAATATCATCTTTTATTTTAATATTATTTTCAATATAATTATTATTAATATTATTATTTGAATAATTAAATTTAGTATGATTTATGTTTTGAATATTATTATTATTATTATTATGTTTTTTTTAAACCTTAGTATTCCTTACCCTCATCCCTTACCCTTGTAACCCGCTTCTCTTCCCCCCTCAAACTGAAGCCTTTGGTGCACACCCCCTCCCTACCCCCCTCACGTTTCCTCCCACTGGTCGCGGCTCCTCCGTGGTTCCTCCATCCCTGCGGCGACGGATCCCCTCATACCAGACTGAGCCCTCCTCTCTCGCGCATCCAAGCTCCCTCCCCTCTCGGCATGACCCGTCCAACTAGTAGAATCTATGACGCGCCACTTTCTCCCTCCAGTGAGTGGCCCTCATCTGGATAGACACTCATATTCCCTCGGTAAGACCCTCTCCCTCCTTGTATAGTGTTTGGTTCATTTTTTAAGAATATTTTAGTTTCGAGTATGAAGGATGTCATATTTAGGATTAATTATTGATAATTTTGGATCTATTGTTTGATTTGGGATTCAATTAGGAGAAATACATGGTGCGAAATTGGTTTTACCAAAAGTTTCATATGATTTTGGTTTTAAAAATAAATTATATCACTTGAAATGGTGTTGTTTCACATGAAAATAATTGTTTTTGTTGAGTTTATTTTGTTTAATTATTTTGACATGTTATTTTACTATCGTGTATGGTGAGATGTGGCATTTGATAAAAATTAAATATTATTTTAGTTTTTAATGTTACATTATTTGTGTAATTTTAGTATAGTCTGTGTTTTAATCATTTCACTACAACTTATTAATGTTTTAAAATTTTTAAAATGACTTATTTCACTGTGAAAGTGATGTGAAACTAATTTTTGAATGAATTTGATATGTGTGTGGGTTGGAATAGGATTCGTAATGTTATTTTGTGTGTACTTTTCATGTAGAACCCTGTTGTTCCTCATTCTGTTGTTTTATAAATTGTAAAAACGGTTTATATAATTTTTCTAGTGGTGTTAATCATGTTTTCAATGGCACTAATGGTTTGATTGGGTTTGGTTGTAAGATCTTAAAGGGAAATGTATAAATTAGCATGTTTGGGTTGTCATGTTTTTCTAAATGTAAATTATAAATGGTTTTAACAATTTAATATGTGTTTTGGATTTGGTTCTGTTTTATGTAATGATATGAAATGACCTTTGGAAATGATTACATTCATTTTTTGATTTTCATTTATAATTTTCAATGTTTTTATGAGTTATGTATGTGGTGAGTAAATTGTGAAAAACCTTGATGTGTTATTTGGAATCATTTTATAGATTTTTTATGTGTTTAATGATTTATTAAATTATTTGTACACTGCGTTGGAAATCACTATGATGGTTTTGGGCTGTTGGTGTCGAGGTATCCTACATGTACATGAATAGGTAATGACATATATATATACACCCTATTTGTATATATTAACTCATCGAATGCGGAATATGTACAATTTATCTATGGGTATATATATATATATGTGTGTGTGTGTGTGTGTAAAAATTCATGTGTGTGTATGCACCATGTGTCATTTCGAGTGGTCGTCAACAAATATCGACATGTTTGAGGTAGGTCCCCTATGCCTATTCATTTAATTCGAGTTTCATAATTTCTTTCTTGTTTTAAAAATATGATTTACATTTAAGCTATGTACACATGCTTTGATAAATGGTTGTAGTTGCAATATATGATTATGCCTTTGTTTTGGAAATTGAAAGGAATTTCTAATGACGTTGGTTGTATGTGACTTGTCATGAAAATTGATTTCTTATGTTTTTTTGAATTGGTCATGAGTATTTCTATTGGTGTTTTTCCATTGGCCAGTAAGTTAAAAAAATTGAACCCTTTATGTAATTAATCCCATTTGGAACCTCAAGAATGTTTTATGAAAAAAGAAATACCTCTCTTGAGGAACTCCCTCTTGGTTTTAGATAATGGTGTTTATTTTTAATCTGTCATTATGTGCCTAATGTTGTGTCTAATGCATTTTGTGACGTGAAAGAGTTTGAATGCACATAAGGAGGGAGAATGGTGGTGGGAGGTTGAATGAGTTTTGAATAAAGAAAGTGTTATGTACTAACATGTTTATATGATAAAGAAAACCCAACAACCCATGAAATAAAACACAATGGTAAATCTATGTATCTATGTGGTTGGACCATGATTAGTACACTTGATGAAATGGTAGGGGTTCATCCTGGATTCGTCTTGTAGGATTGATGCAACAACACTTACTAAACATATGAAATACTATGTGTCATGGTTTCTAAGCCATGGGTAATGAGGTTCGTGGTTCTTAAGCAACATTTTCTGAGGCTTGTTTTTTATAAGAAACATTTCCCCGAGGTACGAGGTCTATAGGGTCCCACTACTTCTAGATACCTATAGGGATTACCCATGGTGCTTGTCTTTGACTTAATAAATTTGATTTGATTTCCATTTCAGTCCTTTAATACTTGATGTCTTATTTGTGAAAACAATATTTTAATCTAAATTCATTTCCATTCATTTTTGGATGTTACTGGATGCTAGGAACATACTTTGAAAATGTAGTGGGAGAGAAATGCATTACTTGAAAATGCTAATTTACGGCTTGAACTAGAAAATAAATAGAAACATTATTTTATTGTATCTTATTTTCAAGCCGGAATGTTTGGATTTCTTAATTTAGTTAGTGCCATATAATGTGTTTATATTATGGAATTCCTACTAAGCATCTTGGTGCTCATGCCAACTTTACTTTTAAGTTTCAGCATTTGGTCTAGGATTTCTCTTTGAACGAGTGCAATTTATGTTCTATGGTGACCCACGGGGTCACTTGTGATATATATCATTTCTTGGGTGATTCCTTTTCCCATTTCCATGTTCATCGGTTTATTTTCCTTTATTTAAATATTTTTTCATTGTTTAAATATTTATCAGTATTGGTTATGGGGAAAACCATTCCCAACTGGTCTATTTTTTGATTTCCAACACTAGTTGTCAGCTAGTGGGGATCGAGAATGTCCTTTGGGGCATACTGTGGACCAGTATGTGTGACCGTATCAGGGTCGAACTAGCATGGTTCATGACATTGTGAATTATTATACCTCTTTTACAACTCAAATTGACCCACCCTTTAAACTACCTCAATCCTCCATCTTGAGTTTTATAGAAAACCCCATGTTGGTGTGTTGAATGTTAGGTGAGATTTATCATTAATCCAAACTAAACGACCCCATTTCACACCAATATTTTTTAATATAAAAAATTAAATAATTTTTTCAGGGATTTAAAATTAGTATTCTTAAAAGAAATTAACTGAGTCCAGGCTATAGGAACTTTTGAGTATATTTTTGAAATATCTTATACCCATTTATGAATTTCAGTAAATTAATAAAGAATCCCAATTTATGTACTTTTAAAATTACATACAGACATATTTTTATATAATAAAATTTTAAACAATATTTACTTTTTATTATATAATGTATTCTATTTTATAAAATAATTCAAAAATATTACCAAAAAGTTTACTAAAACATTAGTTTTATAAGAGAGTGGTCCTTATAATCTATGAGTTTTCACTATGGGATTCAGGTTTATCTTTTGGATCATTTAATTAGTAATCTAACAATAATGATAATATATTTTTAATATTTTTAATGATTCGGCAATGTGAATGATTTATTATTGAAATAAATAAAAATAAATAATTATTAACAATGTAATAATAAAAATGAAAATAACATCAAGTATAATAAGAATTATTAAAATAATACTAATTAATACATCTTGGGTCCTTCCGAAGAGGTAATGATACTATATTATCATTCATATTACATGGGTGAAATCTAAGTGGTATTCTTTAGATGGTGTATGTATGGGTTATTGGTGGAAAAAATTTAATTGGATACAATAACATCAAGGAGTTGTGTGAAATTTTGGGTGATAACATGGCTTGACATTAGTTGTGTTTCATGTCTCAGAAAGCACATCATGATAGTAGCAGTAGATGCAATAGGCGGGACACTTAAAAGTTTGTGTGGTGTTGTTTTTACATATAAAACCACTCTTGACCCACATGGATTTTTGATGTGTGATTGAGGCTTGTCCTATGACAATGTCATGAAAGATGACACAATGTAGTTGATCTCGAGGAAATCTATTAATTTCATTAAAATATACTTTAGGGCCATAATTTGTTGGGCGATGATCCATTGAAATCATAAGACATATTTTCGTTTATATGTAATGAAATAGGATTAGTTTATGCTATTCATTTTGTATGGAAACATATGAGGCTTGACAAAAAATTGATTATGGGTGTGTGAGTGTTGGTAGTTTGTAAACACCTTAACAATATAAAAATAATTAATATTGATTAACTATAAGAACGTAATTAATAATATAATTAATATTGTGATTAATAATATTTTTTATTATTTAATAATATTAATAATTATAATTTTCACTAGATAGTATGGCTTACAATAACCCAACACACAAACACCAATACACCATACTTTTTCATGACTACTCCCTCCATTTAGGGATTGATAGACACTTACTATCCCTATTTTATTATATATAAAAGGCATGTTTAGGCCTTGGAGGTTTTAGAATAGAAGGAAATGTGGTATGATGCATCAAATCACCCAACCATTATCATGATGACATGAATTGTGGCCAACCTGATCACGTTGTTGTTCATTGACAAGAACAGATTCTCTAAAACATGCAATCACTCATGTAATCACCATCCTTAGAACCACATCACAGTGCTTTGTGAGTTTTCAGGGCCTACAAAATGGAAATCTATGTGGAACACCCAATGGGAAAGGACATCCCACGTTAACAATTTGGTTCCACATGTGTTTACCTATCGACAACCATAGGGATCCCCAATATACCCCCAATGTGGAACCAATCCACACACCTACAATGGATTCTACTCATAGAGATCCCTTTGGTGAGCCTTACATACACCGTGGAGATCCAAATAGATCTCCCCACAATAATTAGGAAAACTAATTTGGATTATATTTAACCTAGACACTCAACATCCCAAATCAAGAATCCTAGTGGGTGGGGGAAGGTGAAATCATTTTAGAGTGTCGACCAACTCCTAATACATCATCCCACCAATACCTTCCATCACTGAATGCCGCAAACCAAGTGACTTCCCAGAAATCACCATGCATTATCCCCTATCGTGTCATGTTATTATTATATTTGTTTCACTACAATAACACCACAAGTATAATATTTAATTTTAATTTTTTTTAACATTAGATATTAAATAAATAATTTTAAAAGGTTTTTCTCCTTTGTTATTTATATAACTGATTTTAAAACCAACTGAAAAAATATTTTAACATTATCTATTTATTTTACTAAAATTAATACCTTTTTTAATAGGGTTTTAAAGTTGATAATAAAAATATTCTACAAGAAAAACATAAAGTAATATGGTTTTTAACTTCGTTTATTTAAATACATAATTGATAAATTATTATTTTAATAATTAAAAATTGATATTTCATTTTTTACATTGCAGACCATAAATTTTAAAAATCTGGAATAAATTTTACTGTGTGTAAGTAAAACATAAATTCATGTACATTATATAATTTCTCAAACACACAAACACTCTGTCCATATTTTTAGTCTAGTGGTATTTAATACTCCTCAATGATCTATCACTTCTTCATTCAATGATTTCATGATAGAATTTATCAGTATTCACCCATCATTTTATTTATTTATTGTTTTTTTATTAATGAATCATAATTAAAAAAGTTATATTTAGCATAGGATTTTTAAAATATATTTCAATAACTGACATTAAAATATGAATGAGATTCTCTTAACATTGGGTTGATAAAAACCCATTGTTAAAAGCATTTTAAAAAAAACTAATTCTCAAAAAATAACATCCTATTTTATGTAAGATTTGTTTTAAATAGTCATCCTCTTACCTCACAATGGAATATGATAAATCTCAATCATCAATATTCTTTTTTATTTAAAACATATATTTTTAATGTATCTCCTCCATATTCCATTTATCATTATTCTTCAACAAGCCTTATCATGATTCTATCCAAAAAAACCCATATTATCTTAACCCACGACTCCACCCCTTGGTGTTTTTGTTTTAATTTATATTTCAATTTGATAGATTCCCAAGACTCTTCCAAATTTTTTTACATGATTTTACATATATTTCTATCAAATAAAAACCAAAGATCTTGAGCCTGGTGTCTTTATAAGACAATGTTTATAAAATAACATCATGAAGCTAAAATAAAACAAATTTATTTTATTCACCATAATGAGCTCATAAATCCCCTTGAAAAAAAAAATTTATTGGGTAAGCAATGGAATATATAAACTATATTTGAGATATATATTTCTTTATATGGGAATAAACATAAAATTAGTCATAAAATTTATGTGTTAAGGCATAACATGATAACATAAATGGTATGGATAATGAATAATAGTTATGAGTCATAACATGAAGTGAAAAGCATAATGATATCATTGAAACAAGGGAAATTGACATCAACATAAAATATGACATATCGATATGTTAAGGCTAACTGTGCTGACAATATGACATGTTGGATAAAGTCACGTCAGAGATTAAGTTCACCACCTAATCCAATTCAAATCAACTCATGAGATAAAACATTACCCAATTCATTGGAGAACTATATGGGTGCCTCCATCATAACATGTACATTCTTATGTGGACCATAAAAAGGAAACTATGCATTAATCATAAACATAAGAATTAAAATTTGAATGAAATATGATTCATAGTATAGCCTCAATTATGGAAACAATAAAACATGTATTAACCCTCTATTAGAAGGTTAATTAATCATGGTAAATTCATTTTGGACATATATACAGAATATAATAAACATATATAATATGAATATAGAGAAAAGTGAGGTATGGAGAGTGAAAGCGTAACCCAAATGAAATAGATTGTCTTAGAGAGGAACCTAGATTTCTAGTCAAATTCATTATTTACATGTAATTAATTTAACGAATAATAAAATTAAATTAATAAATTACTTGTTTCACAATATATTCTAAATATATTTGATTTAGATTAATTTAATTATGCTCATTTGAATTCATTTTAATGTGTTATATTTCTTAGTTTCACTATTTTGGTGGTGTCCATTTCTTGATTCAAAGGATATATCACTTGTGTATAATTATTGTTGTTATTTTTCTGTGGGAATAAAATTATAGAATTGAAATTAATTAAAAATATTTTACTTCCAAAAACTGAAATGTTCCCAATTTTTTTTTCTAACATAGGAGTGATTCTTTATTGAAAAATGTTTACATTGTTCAGTTAGATTCTTTTGGTGGTTTTATCACACATCATATACTTGTTCTATTACATTTAATGATATTGTTATATATTCAATTTGGAATATAAGAAAAATATATAATATACATATTTAGGTCATTTTGAACCATTTTAAGAGAACGAAATCCTACCAAGAAAGAGTTAATTCAATACCAATACTTTTCATCAATGATGGTAGAAAAAAAACAAATTAAAGATGTTGTTTTTTGTTTTTATAAGAAGAGGACAAAAAATTTGATTTAATGATAGATATAACATCAACACAATAATGAAATAATATAAATATGATAATGTTTTAATTATTTTATGTTGGATGAGGGAAGTTAGTTGAGGAAAATAAAATAAAATAATTTAATTGATGTAGTTGAAAGTGTTGCCTCTTGAATTTCGCCTCATTGAGAATATTCTCATGGAACATGAAATTAGTCTCATTGAGAGACAAATATCACTATTACATGGGGGAGAGGTTTCTAAATGTAAATGGGTAATTTATTTCATGCACTAAGGTTTATAAGGTGTTTGGAAATGGGGTGGAATATATAAGGCGAGGAGAGGGGTGTTTTTCTAAATATTATGTTAATTATTGTAATATTTTGGAACAATAAGAACAATTGTATGGATTCATATGAATATATATAGTGTCTAGTTCTTAAGAGTTTTATCTAATGGGTTCTTACATCATCTATGGTTAAAAACGATTGTATTTATCCCCTAATATTAAATAACGTAATTTAACATATTCCACTTATCACAAAAAAATCCACTATATTAGAAAAATACTAAAAAACTTTCATAAACCATTTTTGACATGAAGATTTAAAAAATGAAATAAATTATATTATATTTTAATATATATATATATTATAAATTTAATTTTTAAATAAAATCTGCATTTTTTTGGAAAATATAAATATATATTTTATGATCGATTTTCGGACCCAATGAAAAATTATCTATGCTATAATAAAATTAACACATCATTATAGTTAAAAATAAAATTATTTTAAAAATAAATTTAAAAATATTTTACTAAATTATTATATATATTATTAAAATGAAATTAAAACCTTTATTTTTTTTAAAAAAATTAAATAATATAATATTTTTTAACACATGTATTTACTTGTAGCATGATATTAATAAATCATAGATTCATTTTATAGAATACCTAAACATTATATTATACATACATAGGGGATGAAACTATTCTACCAATCCAGTTACAATTCCCAATGTCTATATTAGTATTCTATTTGTCATGTTACTATTCAAATGCTCATACTACTAATTCTACCATCAGAATTGTAAATGTCATATGGGTTGCCAAATTTTTTTAAATACTTATTATTTCATTCATTCATAATTTAATTCCTTCATATCTCAATGTTATATTTATTTCCATTTTCATAATTCATATTTAATAACTGATATTACAGTTCATTTCTACAATGTTGTATGTTAGTTCCCTTATTCTAGTGGATTGATCAGATCCAACATTTAATATTTTATTTACCTTTTATTCTATTTTATATCCCATGTTATTAGTTTCAATTCAAATGATAAATTTTATATTTTGAATGTAATTTTTAAATTATTAAAGAAAATTCTTACATTTTTTTATTTCATGTTATTTATATTGTATTATGAAATTTGATACAATTATAATTAGATAAATTTCATCAAAACAAATATTGTGTGAATACATTATTCCCCCTTATGAAATTTAATCCTCATAATTTCATTCCATATACTATTGTGAAAAATATTACGTTTATTTATGCTTCATGGACTCCTTCAGTTCCCCTATTTCCTCCTAAATCTAATAGCATCACCATATTACTTTAAAAAAGTGATATGTATTGTTGAATATAACATTATCTGTACAATAAAATATCTTTACAAGGTTATCCTCACTGGAGAGGTCATTTTCCATATGTACCACCACATAATTCAGTACATGAAAGGGATCTGGAATGTACTTCATATATATGGATATGTGTAATACATCTTGTACAATATATTGGGTTGGTGCAAGTTCCAGTAAAAAAGACACAACTCCAA
Source organism: Viscum album (assembly GCA_963277665.1). Classification (NCBI taxonomy): domain Eukaryota; kingdom Viridiplantae; phylum Streptophyta; class Magnoliopsida; order Santalales; family Viscaceae; genus Viscum; species Viscum album. The sequence goes on along the minus strand of OY728155.1, from coordinate 875,796,982 downwards.
TGCACTCAATAATCACAAAGGGTTTTTTGTACTATGGATATATCTTTCTATTCTTCCCAAATACCAAGACTGTTTTCCAATGGGATATGATGAGGAAGTCCTTATCCCCATCCTCAAAATCCAGGTCTTTTAGATGATTGTTAGTATAAAATATCAATCAACGTTGTGCAGACATCATTTGAGGATGATTAGTTTTGACAGTTTCAATAAATTTATTTAATATTATATGTCCCAATAGATTTTGTTCACTAGCTTCATCCCCTCATGTATGCATTCTTCATATTTGCCCATAAAGGGAATCATATGGATCCATTTTGTTCCGTTAGTGGAAACTATTGTTACTAGAGAAATAGAACAGATGAATATTCAAATCCCATCCTCCATTGTGGTCTAGAAAGAATGATATATACCTTCCATATAGGGGACATATATTTTGATCAGACTGGTCACCATTTTTTGGTGTGATAAATCTGATTGATGTTCAACCCAATTTTTATAAAATGTTTGAGACTATTCTAGATCATGATGGTAAATATTTGGTATCACATAGATGTAATTGATAATGGTGTTCCATGAAATCTCAAACAATCTCTGATATATATCCTTGCATGTTGATTGAGTGATAAGTATTATAAAATTTTAATGAAGTGGAAAATATTTCTAAGATTATTCAACACTAACCATATATCATTATTTATAATGGACTTCATTAGATGACCAGGGAAAAATTCCTTCTTAATTTTTTCACATTTCAAAGAGGGTATGGGTAATGGTTTCATAATATCCTTATAAATCATATTTTCAACATGCACTTACAGTCATTCTAGGAACATTTATGTGTAATTTTAACCTCATTCTTCATATTCTTTCACTAATAGAGATCTCATATTCTATATTCAACTTTGTACTACCTTGGTGAATCAACGAGGTGGATATATATACATCATACAATAACTACTCCATTATCTCATCATTTGAATGTATAGATAGTTATGAGGTAAATCATACAACAAATTCTTCATTAATTTAGATCTCATCAGATATTAGTTTCCTTATATCTTCTACATTTTATAAATTTACATGTTATCTACTTGAGAATCCTTAACCTTCGTCTGAATGGATGGTTTGAAATTAATTTGATAATGAAATCAAGATGTTCCTTCCATTAAATTTCCCATTTCCATAATTTGAATATCTAGTATGATTTTATCCTTCTCAATTATCATTATGGAAATGGTTGTACGATCTGTTCTACATAGATAATCCTCCACTTTTATAACCTTCTGAGGATGGTATTGGATTGAGAAATAATAGTACATGATCAAATATAACAATATATATTGTTTGATATTAGTATCATTCTGTGTGAATATATACTAGAGTCTCTTATGTTCTATATGTATTTAACACCTGTCACCAAAGAGGAAATACCCTAGATTTTCAAAGTAAATATCACTGCATCCAACTCCAAATCATTTATTGGGTAGTTATTCTTGTGAAAAATTAACGTCCTTGGTGTACAGGATATCAGTTTATAATTTTTCATTGGAACATATCCCATGAAATTATTCAATGAATAAATGTATTCACTGAAAACATCCCAACTTTTGGATAGTGTAAACTCATGTGCAGTGAGATGATTCTTTTTGAAGTCCTTAAATTTAACAACCCAAAATATTATTAATGAAGATTCATCTTCATCGGATTAAGTGTATTATTATGTAAAATGACTATATAATACATTTTCACTTCCCTAGATTTATGTTTTGTATTTTAAATAACATTATGAATTGTTACTGATGATAATATAGCAGTTGAACAGTGATCATATGATTAGTATAAAATGTAGGGCTTTAACAAATCAAATTTACTCAGACAAAAGAAGATATGGCCACATCAAGCAGAATTTCTCAACATGAATCTCATTTTTTGGAGATCTAAAGGGATATAGTGTCACTGGGATTATCTCTTAACAAATCCCAAACCGAACTTCAATGGGTTATGCATGAATGGAATCAGTTACGGGAGAAGTGGATGTTAATAGTGATTACCACCCGAGTGATGTTATCCAAGCCGCACCATGATTATTTCACCATCACACACCATACTCATAGGTCTTATGGGGGTTATATAAGGATTTATGCAACATGATCCTAGAACTATGATTATGGGATTTTTTGAATAAATAATATACATTTAATTTATTATTGTTACTTTGTAAATGGTTTTTGAAGATCAATCAATATTTTTAATTATTATTTAATTAAGAAATATATTTTGATGAATTAATGGATTTTTGAATTCAATAATATTTTAATGAATTAATATTACAAAATTACTTTTTATCAAATAGAAATGATCATATAATGAATAAAATTGTAATATTATTAAGGTGTGAAAGCTGGTTTTGTCAAAACCCATGAATTTTCGATCAATATTGGTTTTTATTTATAATTAAAAATTCACATATTTATAAAATTATTTATATAAAATTAATATCAATTTTTGATTCAGGACGTCAAAATTATCCAATGATAAATTTTTCATAATTTTATGAGAGAACAAAATTTGTGGGTAAAAATTAAATTCTATTTAAATATATAATGTTTTTTACCAAATAATGACCTAATAGTGATGTAATAAAATAATATAAACATTATTTTCTAATAATATATAATTTATCTTTAAAATATTGTTATTTTAGACTTTTTTTACTAATTTTATGGTTCCTTAGAGGATCATTCATGACTTATAAAATATTTTAACATTTTAAAATGATTTCTTTAAGAGTGTGACTCACCTCCACATAATAAAGCATAATATTATAAAATGTTCAACTATTGGACTTATAAAGTTATGATTTCTAATCCCCTTTGGAAAAATTGGAAAAAACTAGGGTTTTTGTATTATTATTATTAGTTTAGTGTGTTGTGTCCATAACCAAAATAATAAATAATTCCCTCTCTTTTCCAATACAATCCCACTAAATCAACGAATTATATTCCATATAAACCATTGGAGATCGACCAAATAATTACCTCCTCTCTCTTTACTCATTTCAAGGCACCACAATCTCTCTATAATCCTCTCTCAACCCTCCCCCATGCTTTTTTGGATCACACTTCCATGTAAGGGATTTGTCCTTTGTCTTTTTTTCCAAATTAATATATGTAGTTATATCCTTTTATTTTCAATTAAAAATTTTGGGGTATAATTTCTCATCTCAACAAAACTATCCTGATTATTTTTTAATTATTATAGACCTCTTTATCTCTCATTAATTCCTCCCATGTACACGCATTACCAGGCTGAAATTCTGTAAGGATTTTCTCTCTCCTCGTATATATTCAAGCAATGATTCTATGTAATTCATCTAAATTCCGTTATATGTGTTGGTATATTATGAACCATGACCCCCTTATAGTAAATTTCATGTATGAATTTATATATTCCCCTTTATCACTCAAAAACCCCTTTTACATTTTCTATTTGACTTCGTTATACTGTTGAAATTACACCAAAATTTCTCGTGCCAAAATCATCGTGTAAGTGAATACCGTATCCATTTTTCTATTATGGGTATCCAACTATATGAACATGTACATTTTTATTGAGGACATACTTTATGTTTTCCATATATCGTATTTTCATAATAAATTATTATTTTTAATGAGTCCATGTTGTATTATCCTTGTGGCACACTTATGCATGAAATGAAAAGTTTATAAAGGGTGTGCCCTGATATCACTACAATTCATTAGGTAAATATTAGTATCATGATAGTTAAAGTGAAATGAGGGTTTATATATTCGAATTTAAGTTCAATGAGGGTCTAAACATGCTCCATGTGCAATGATCCTTGGATCATGCTAATATCTTGTTAAACGTTGTTGCCACATCTCCATGTTATGATAATCATGCTATATCTTGCCATTTTGTTAATATTTTTCTTTTTCTCCATTGATAATCCTATTACTTAATATTTACAATATTTTTCATGTTATGAGTTGTTTAATCCCTTACTAGGCTTTATATCTCACCCTTTTTTATGAATGTCCTCAGGTTATATCATGCATTGCTAAGTGTGAAGGAATGTTGTGGTCATGTAATTTTTTTTCAATAACGACGTTGCCTTTTATGTTCAATGTTGTAATGTAATGTTCCTAATTTACAATAAAAATATACCTCTTGATTCTCATAGTTTTTTTAAATGAAGTTATGTGTAATAAATCTTGTTTATATATGGAATAAATAGAAGGGTTGTTATAGTTGGTATCGGGGTATTTGTTTAGTTATTTTTGGGATTATGATAAGAAAACCCTAGAGAATGACTTAAGGATCATAATAAGTATAATAAAAACATCCCAAAATTTTGGGGAGTATTTAGTAAGTGGATTATCAGTAAAATATATCCCTATTTGGATACGAAGAAGTAGAGGCTTCGCTGGTATAAATGTATCTAGTGGTAATACCCAAAACAGTGCTTTGTGCAAGACTCAAATAGGAACTGGGCCATGATAATGTCCCTTGTTGTACTCTTGATTATGAAAAATCTTGGCGATATGATTTGTAAAATTCATAAGTATAGTATGAACCATTATTAAAAGAATAAAAAAATTCCCCTATGAATATATGTTGGTAATTTTATCATGGATAACATATATTAAAGCCTATAAATACATAAGTTAAGGGAATACATGTAATTTCTAATGTATCATTTTTTCATTGGATTAACCATTATGTGTCACCCCTAACATTTGTTTTAATCTAGGAAATGGCTGGTAATAAGAGTACTTGGGATAAAAAATGATGTGATGATCAATGTGACGGTTGTTCAAATGTCATGCCCAATCCAATGGGATAGAGAATCACATGCTTTTTCATGATAGTCTCTTAGTTAACTATGGTTTTGAAGAGAATCACGTGTCAAGAGTCATGTTCACCCCCCCTCCAAGTAAGAAAAAGGCACAATAGAGAGGTTCACGAGACAAAGGCCTCATACATTTAATGGGTGATATGATCCCTCAGTCATCAAACAATGGATCAGATCCATTGAAAATATCCTCTCCATCATTCAATTATACGAAAAAGATAAGGTTGTTATCTATATTCACCCTTAATGAACATCCTACTTTTTCATCATTATGATGAAACCTCCTCAACTCCTTACGACAAAATAGCCTTTGATTCAGATTCCTCTACTCATTAAGATAATAATTTTTTTCCTAGATCATTATGATTATTCTTTCTTTCACATATCTTTATGATCCAACTCTCTTTCTCATATCATTATTATATTTCGTTCTTTCTCTACTCATTATGATCTAACAAACATCCTCAGTTAATTATGATATACATTTTTTTCTTAGCACATTATGATTAACTTCCTCCGATCATTATGATGAACTAAATTTCTTTATCATAGTATGACTAATTGAATCCTCATAATGATGGAAATATCAATACCATAAAATCCCCATTAGGATATATTTTAATTTTATGATTTATTTTCTAATTATTATGGAAATACTAGTATAATTATATTCTGATAATGATGGAAAGTATTTAATGGTGACTCCACTAAGAAACATGAATATTCATCGAATCTTATCAGCTATAACTCTTTCAGATTTCTATCAAATTCAGGGTCTAGTACTTTCGTATTTGTTAATAGTATTTCCATGATCAATGGAACCATTTCGATTGGTATAATTTCCCCATTTCTCAAAAATATTGTATAATTCATATTTTTCATAATTTATGAAAACAAAATCATTATTAAATCATGGTAAAACGTTTTTATAGAATTTATGAAAATATTCCAAATCCTAACATCACTTTATTCCTTCAAACTCATCAGCACCTTTATATATTTTCCACTTAGAAAACTTTAACTTTCATAAAAATTATCAATCCCACTACATCATGAAATTCATACTGATGGACCAAAGACTGATGGTATGCCTAATCAACAACTTAATATTTATAACCATCTCTATGTACATCGATGTTCGGTCCAATATTAAGAGTTTGGTTCTTCTTAGTTCTATCTTCGGAGTCCAGAAAAAATCCATCTTAAAATAATTCTCCCCATTGATGAATGGGTTCAAACATTCAAAAAAATCAACTTTCTTATAAGTCTCATTATTATAGACTTGGTGAGATCATGAATAATAAAAAAAATCTTATTCAATAAGGATTTTTTTAATATATACATTTTAAAAAAAATTCAAATGATCTCTAATATCACCCTGTTAATTTTCTAAAAACATTAACAAAAAACATTTCTATCTCTAATAAAATTTTCAGTAATCAAATATTGTACACAACTAATAATTTTTACATTTAACAAAACATAGAAATTCTCACAATAAATTGTGATGAAACCAAACAATTAGATAATGTTATTTTTATGAAGTAATTCAATCTCTTAGTGACAACTAAATTATGAAACCATGTTATGATTAAATTTCCTCAAAACATCACTTTTACTTTTATCTCCCCTATTTTATAATAACTATTGAATCATATTTATAGTAGAATGATTGGTAAAAAATAACATACAATGAAAAAAAATTTATCTTATCTCCCACTTTGTTAACATAATCAAAATCTGGTGGGGGTTTTTGTTTATGAGGTTTTTGAAGTCATGTGATGAGGCTAAATAGGATATTACATCCTTAACTCAACATGCATTTCATTTGAAATTTTTATTATAAATATATCATCAATTTGATACTTTGTTGAGATATATTACAATAAAACATCTTCAATAAATGATTTAATATTTATAATGTTAAACCTTATGTTAATATATTTTTATTTTTAATGATGGATATGATATTTAGAAAGGTCAATCTCATATTGATTATCACAAAGTATCCTTAATGGTTGTAAAACATCCACATTCTTATTTCCAGCTAAACTTTCATCCACAAAATTTTAGTACATTCCTATATAGATGAAACATATTCAGATTTAGATGCCCTTATTATTAATGAACACTTTTTATTATTATTTCAACTGACACAACATTCACCCATGAAATATTTACGTTTTCAGGTTTATTTTATATCCTTACAATATATAGCATAGTTTTCATTAGTTTAACTCTAAACATCTTATAACTATTTATTTTAGATATCAACTCATGTCAAGTTATTCAATTAACATATCAAAGAATTTTATTTCCTTCTAATATATGAGATTATTTTGGATTACATTGATACCTTTAACACAAACTCATAATATACAAAATATCTGGTCTTGAGGCTATAAGATAAATTATAATTCCCTTAAACTTTTGAAAATATTTATGATTCACACTTCTACCAAAATCATCATTAATCCAAATTTTGATAGAAAATATTGGTGTATAAAATTACTTTTATTATACCATGCCAAAATTCATTAATAATTACATTGCATAATTTTCTGGAGATAAAAAATGTATTTTTTATTTACTTGTAATCCAAGGAATAATATTAATATTCTTAGCAGCAGATAGAAAAAGGAGGAAGAGCTCGTAAAGGAATCTATGGCGCTAGGCTTCCCCTCACCGCTGCCTTCCTATCCCTGGTCCCTGGTAGGAATGTCTTCCAATCGGCAATCCACTCAACATGCTTGCGATGCGGTTTCTCCCAGTGGCGGTGTCACACGGACTCATTTTCATCCTTAGTGTACAGAATCGTCGCTTGGTCTCCATCCCACATTAGCCTGAGGTTTCATCTAGGTTTTCTCAAGGTGGAATGATTCATACTAGGTTGTGGGTTTCAGATGCAGTGATTTGGGGGTGTCGTTACTTTTTGGGATGTCTGAGAGCGCTTTTGATAGATATGGTCTTCAGGTGTGGTTTTGAAGATGGCAGCGGGGCCTGTTTCATGACTCCTGAAGGTTTTTGATCATTTAGGTGGTGATTTTTCTAAGGTTAGTGGTTTTAATTTGGGGATTTGGCAAAGTACATGGTCCTTCTTCGCGTGAAAACATTGTTTCCGATGATAATCATTTTTAATAATTTGGTGTATAATGAGAAAGGCGATGATTTTATGGTTTTTGGTTAACTTGGTTGCATTCTTGGTTCTTTAAGAAAGGATGAAGTCTCGTTTTTATTTTCTTTTCTGGATATATTTTGAGATGGTTTTATCTGGTGGTCTTTTTGGTCATGTTTGTATTACGTGATGTTTTTTATATTTCATGTGGAGCGAGTGCTGATTTTTGTGGAAGTTTCATTGAATCTGCGTCAGTGACGATTGGGGGGGGAGGGTTCTCGCCTGTTTAGATAAAAGATGGATTGATGGTGACGATGAAGGATTCAATGTCATGTGTGTGATGTGAGGGAAGGGTTCTCTGGTGGTTGGTTTCACTGGTTGTCTGCTCCGGTGGGATGTGTGACAGATGGTTGCAAGGTTCGAGGTGGCGGTGCGTCACGAGGCACATGGCATACATTATATATCCGATATTTGTTATGATGATGCTTGGATTTGAATATTGAATTTTAATTTTTGATTTGTTTGAATATGGGAACCTCTTACCCAAAAACAAGGTATTTGAAAATGGAAAAAAATGGGTTTCCAAATTATTATATTCAATGCATTGACAATTCAAAAAATTTCTCTATTTTCTCACAAAATTATTTACAAAATTCTTCTTCCTCTACGAAAAAAATTAAATCATCTCCACACACAATAAAAATTATTATTATAGATTTAAATAAATTAAAACACAATTTACTAAAAACATTTACATTAAGAAAATTCATTATTCTCTAACAATTTTCATGTTTTTAAAACCATTTACTGGAGATTTTTTAGTCCACACATATCATTTTTGTTTCTAAAAACAAATTTTCATCCTCATAACGATAAATCCCACATGTTTTTTCAATGAAATTTTTTCATCAATGTCAACATTTAAGATATATGACTTTACATAAATCTAATAAAAAATGAAATTATGATGTGTTTCCACTAATAAAAGCATTCAAAAAATTTAAAATCATTAAAATAGAGTGAATTTATCTTTATAATATACCCCTTCTTCCCACACATATATTTTACAAAAAAGAATTTAATTTTTTCATGAAAAATATATATGTTAATTCAATTTTATTATATAAACCAACTTTTTTCTACTAAAAGTTTTATCCACTAGTCGTGGAAAAAGTTCACATTCTGTATTTATCACAATATGATCCAAATCTTCATTCCATAAATCCATCGTTTCTCTATGTTAAATTGTTTTTAAAAAATATTTTGTTGGAAAGTTTGAGATAAGTGATGTATACGTTTCTGCTCTCATACTCCTTCTTGCATGAATTGGAGTCTTTGGATTTCCAATAACGTTTTCAAACTATATATTTTTTTCTAGGGTAAGAAATTTATATTTTTCTCTATATATAAACATTCTAAATCACATGATTCTTCTGAATTAGCATTAGGATGTTATGATATTATTTCACCGTTGTTGGAAGTATATATTATATCCTCCTAAGTATTTTAAACATGTTTTGTTAATGAACATTGTTTTTCAATTAATTTCTCATCACATGAGTCCACCATCTTTTATAGATGTCTATTCAACCATTTATAACGTACTCCATTTGGTTAATAACCAATAAATATTCTCCCCTCATCGGCCTCATCAAAAAATCCAAGATCATGATTTTTGATCTTGAGTAAACATGGAATTCTAAAAATATTTCAGTACATCAATGATGTTTTATTATTATAAACAACTTTATAATATGTTAAGTCATTTTTTGTCCCCAACAAGTATTTTTATTAACATGTACAACACTACTGCCAAATTTATTCCAATACAACTTTGCATGTTTGTATTTTTCTAACATACATATTTGTATTTCTACTAAATATCAATATTTAAATTAAACATATCAATTTTGTTGTGGAGTAAATGAAAAACCATTCTGATGTTTGATACCACGATTACTCAAATAATTTTCAAAAAAATTCATGAATTCAGTACCATTATATATTCTCAAATTAATTATATAAACCCCCATTTCATTATCCACTTATTTTCCAAATAAAAAAAATTTCCACACCCTTTGACATGTGTTTCATAAACATGATTTTTGTTATCCATGTGAAATAAGAAATAAAATTGATAACATATAATTGTCATTTTTTATTTATGTCGTATAATTTGAAATGAATCAGAATGAATAAGATCAAAATGCATGATAGATTGAATCTAAAATATCTTATGGCTTTTATTTCATTTTCCCTTTCTGAAAAGTTATACAAAGATATTATTTTAATGTTTTCGATTCTGAATATTTTTGAACATCATAATCATCAAAATGTTTTTCCATGTATTTTTACCCAAGGAGGACATGTATTTGGTTCCAAAAACAATTTTAATTTTCAACACTTAAGTAACTGGAGTTGTTAAGTTCGTCTATTTGGAATATATTTCTACTGATTCTTTCTCCATTTTTAATATCATATCCAAACTTCATAATTTTCATAGCACACTAACATTTTCTAAATATTACATATTTCCATAATTAAAATTTTATCTAACACTATGTAAGATCTATTTTAGCCCATGATTGATTAAAAAATATGATGATTTCATCATTTTTAAAAGAAATGTTCTGGTCCACGACCAAGATAAAATTTATTAATGACAAGCAAGAAAATTACAATAATCTGAAAGTAGATATTTTATTACAATATTTAGAAATGAGTTGGAGGAGATCATCCGACAACTCATCATACCACGTAATGGCCTGGCTGATCCCCTTGTTTTCAGGACCATCCGCCACCATATTAGCTTCATAGTAGGCATGGGTGGCAATATATCCGATTTCCAGAAGCGAGTTCAGGAAGATCTTCCATCTCCCATTAAGGGGCCAAGAGATTTGAACATCCCCATTCCAAATTTCTTGAACAATGGTGATGGAGTCGATTTTAATCTAGATGCGGTTCCAGCGTTTATACTTGACAAAGAAGATGGCATAGATGATAGCCAATAACTCACCTTCACGGGGGGAAGCAGTTCCACAACTTCCATAGAAAAAACGAGTATAGTGACCTTGGAAGCCTCTGATGATTTCTCTACAACCCAAAAGGGCCTGGATTTTATTTGGACATTCCATCTATATTGATCTTGATACTTCCAGGTAGTGGGGATTTCCAGAAGACCTCAAAAAAACGTTTTGGCTGAGGAAAAATGACATCAATATTCAGACATCGCAGGATCATGAAGTCACCGATTGAGTTCTCAAAATTAGATTTCTAGATCTAGGCAACATCTTTAATGGAAATCATGATTCTCGTACGGCTTTCAATGAGATTGGAAGAGTGATTATTGTAAATAATGGAATTTTTATCATACCAGATAAAATGTAGAAGCTCCGCCACTACAGTTGGGAAGAGGTTTTTGACATGTGGTGAGAAGTCGAGATTCACACAATGATTTAGCTGGAAGAGAATATTATCAGAATAAGGCCACCTATAATCAAAGTTGTCAGCAATAAAATTCCACATAGGAAAATCCATATCACAAGATAAAATAGGTGGTTGATATTCTCTCTATACGTATGACAGATAAAGCATTTTGAATAGAGATGAATGCCAAAATAATGGATACAAGTCTTGGTAGGGATACTCTTGTACATAAAGCCCCAAATAAGAATAATCCTAGAAGGTTTAATCCAAGGTTTTTTTTAAAAAACATCAACCATGAAAACTCAAAATTCATGTACGCAAAACAATGATTGTAAAAAAAATTGAGTCAGGAATACCATTGTGAGCCGGTTCCCAAACCAAAAAATCATCATCATTGGAGAAAAGGTAACCCTCAACCACGTGCATGATAGATTCATGGAGCTTCATTGTTCTGGATTGCATCAGTTTTTTTTTTCTTTTCCACCATAAAAAATAGGTTCTAGAATGAGTTTGATATAAATTTTGGAATGATAACAAGCATTATAAAATATTCGACAAACATTTTTATAAAATTTCAATTTATTTTTTTGGAAGGTTTCAAACATCTTCAATTTTCATTTTCTAATTTCTTATGGTTTGAGAATGTCACTCCACATTATTCAACCATGTATTTCCGTTTTTTCAAACCATCTTTTAGGAAGTTAAAATTTATTCTAACATTTATAATCTCCCAGAAAGAAATTCTACAATGCCAGTAATAGACCTAAAATATTTTTTATCTACTGAATAGAGACCAATATATTTATAAACATTATTGAGGTTTATAAATTATTTATTTTTTATTATACTCAGGATGTGGACCATCTATCCTCCAAAGTGGGGTTTCATCTATTGTTTATGAAATATGTTTTTCATGACCCTTTCCAACCATCATTTCCCATTAATTTTTTATGTACTGTTAATGTAATAAAAATCAGATGAAACATTATTTTTTTGGGTGATGTTTCACCTCTTTCATGATTTGTGATTTCTCAGAATATTTAGAAGACTCTATTATTATTACTAAATATTTTTTAATGTTCTAATTAATCTTCTTCAAGGTTCTTTCAAAATCAATATTTTTTTATTGAAACATGTTAACATCATCTTCATTAGCTTCCATATTCTTACTATGATCATCAACCAGCATTCCCTTTTTAGAAATTCTTAGTATGTAACTTAGTATCTCCAGATTTTATTCTTTATCCTTCATTATTAAATATTGTCTCCATTAAAAAACTTATTTATTCTATTTATTTGCAATTTTTCTTTATCTCTTCAAAGATTTATTTTTCTCAAGACATTACATTTGTTTATTTCTATGATAATACTTTCTATAAGATTCTTCACCTCCCTCTTATTCACAATTTGAGGATTTTATACCCTTAAAAACATTTTCAAAGAATGTTATTATCATTTTCTAGCATTCATAACCTGAGGTTTTTCGATTAATTTATTCAGATTTATCTATTTTAATTTATATAATTTTCTTATTCCCAGTAAAATTATTTTTTATATTTATCGAATAAATTTTCTTCATTAGAAATTTTATTTTATTTATTCCATCATGTTTTTTATATGAATCAAATTGATACTCTCAAGCTTTATTCTTAGCGAAATTCATAGAAATGTATCCAATTCCACCACAATAAAAAAAATTTAGAGGAATTTTACATTCATAAAATTATCTTCCTCTTGGACTCTTCAAAGAAATAAGAGACATTATTTTTTCATTAATCTCATCATCCACATTAACATCAGTGTCATACAAATCAATATATTCACCAACATTTATTTTTATTTTTCTCATGTCCTCAAAATATATTTAATATTTCACCTTATATTTAAAATTTATAGATTTCTTCAATGCATAATCAACAAGAAAGTTATGAATTTCATAAATTGATAATACATCCTAATCTTTTGCAGAGGACATTTTTTAATAAAATATATCTAGAAAATTTCGTATAATCTTATTCACAATTGTATAACCTTATAGGACATATTTTAATCCTCTAATATTGAAAAAAATTTCATTTACTCTCATAAAGTTATCATCAATAATTTCTTCTTCCTGCATCATTAGGTCTTTATACTTACTATGAAGTATTGATATGTTTTATTCATCTACATTAGTATTCCATTTGAAAATGATTCCAGAATTTTTACACATACTATGTGTGGTTTTCAGACCCATTCCATTTATATAAACATGTTCTTATAAGGACATAAGGATAAAAATTCTAGATTATCCATTAACTTCAATATTTCTCTTATCAAAAAATGATATCCAGGAATATTTCATAATAGGTGTAAAACCAATTGTAGTTTAACAGAAAAAACATCCAATCCAAGGGATATGATATAATGAATCATCTTATTTTTTCATCCATAATAATTTTTACCATTTAATGTAGGAATTATTCTACTCTAGAGATAATTGATATTATTAATGATAAGGATTCAACATGTGATCCTTCTATATGATACCAATTGATGTTACAAATCATATAATTACAACTCAGTGAGGGGGAAGTTTGAATTAGTTGTTCACTATTTATGAGTTTCAAAACACATAGAAACATAACTTCTACATCAAGTTAATATTGATTTATTTATCAAATTTTAGTAAAAAATAATTAATGAAAATGTAGTAATGAAAGTAATAAACAAAATATTTACATGATTTTCCAAAGTGTGAGAACCTACATCATTTCCATAGCCCCTCACATCTGTCTAAAAAATTCAGTATTGTGAAGATGTTAATAAAACATGTGCCAATTCATGTTAGACACATTCTCTCCCATGAATGGAACAGTCAAATATAATCCCATCTGTTTACAATGTTTCTAACAAAATAATTGAGAATATAGAAAAAATAAATTCTTTTATTAGAAAACTCAGTAATTTCTCAGTCTGAATCCTTAGATTGATTTTTCTAGATTTGATCATGTCATTCCATTATGGCTAGGTCTGATGGATTTTGTATGTTTAACTCATTCAAAATCTACATGACTCAAAATATTGTGAAAAAACTCAATATAATATTCCTCAATCCGATTGAATCTATTTTTTTGACTCGTTATGGTGTTTTGTTATTCTCAATATTTAAAACTAAAAAATTACCCAAATGTTTAATATGATCTTAATTAGTGATGTAAACAATTATTATAGCTATCAAGTCTGTTTCTGAGATCTCAGTCTGAGAACCAATATTTTGCAATGAATTATGTATAACTCTTCATTTTCCTCTCTCATGAAAAAATTAGAATAAAAGAATTATTTGTGGAATTATTTATAAGAAACCAAAAATAGAAAAGGTGGAGAAATAGAAAACAATCCCTACTTTCTCTAATATAAAAACACCAAAACAACTATTATTTAACCATCAAAATTGAATTATTTAAGCCTTATCATGAATACTCCGAGATTTGATTTTATTGAATACTAATCTGGAACACTTAAACTCTTCACATTTATTCCTCTCTAAAATCCTCATCCATAAATGTCCTCTATTTTAATTCATACTATGAAAACTCTACAACTACTTATGATGAAACAAACATAGCATAATCGTCCTACTTTTCATATGATCACACTTTCTTTATGATCTCATTAGGACATACCTCTCTTTATCAACTCATTATGACCAGACTATCTTGCTCAACTCATTATGATATATCATTAGTTCTCATATCATTATTATCTAACTATCATCCTCTACTTATTATTATAGACATTTCTTTCTCAAATTATTATGACAAACATCCTCAAGTCATTAAAAAGAACTGAATTCCATTATCCGAGTCAGTGTAATTAAATCCTCATAATGATGGAATTATCATAACGATAAAATTCCCATTATAATAGATTTTTCTGTTATGATGGTCTTTCCCATTATGATGGTATACTATTATAATGATTTTATAAAATCAATGTAATTTATTAAAAAATAAATCCATTGAGAAAATTTTCACTTCTTCAAACCATACTCAATATATATAAATCATAATTTTAAATAATTTTGTTTTTTATACTTCTCAATATGATGAAATACTTGTCTTCATATATGTAACCATTTCATTCATTAAAATTCCTACATTTCCTCAAAATCGTTTATCATGAGTATGTTTCAAGATCTATGATTATTTCATCATTAGTAAATAATCATATATAAAATTTTTAATGTATGAAATTATTCTAACTCATGGCTTCACTATCTTCATTCAAACTCTTTATCACTGTTATGAATTTTTCACATAGTAACTTCTAAATTTATAAAAGATTCCATGTCTAATGGATCATGAGCTTAATAATGATGGAATTGAGACTGATGGTGCATCCAATTAATAATTTCATATTTCAAAACACTTATGCATCTGAGGATTTTCAGTCCAATACTTTGTGTCATGTGTTTCTCAGTCAGATCGATTATGTTAAGATTTTTTTAAAAAAAATGATACATTTATACTACCATATGTTTGGGTTCAAACATTCATAAACATTCCATTTTCTTACGAAGAAAAATTTGATGGGCTAGGTATGATCCTGAATAAAAAAACATTCTTATATAAAAGATAATTTTTCCAAATATATAAAAACATTTTATAAAAAAATTATCACAAAGGTTCATGAGAATTAAATGTGCTTCATCTGTGCGTGATGAAACAATTATTTTTTGGGATTTATTTGACATGAATTATGAAGTGATTGTATAATATCCAGCATTAATGGTGATCAATGAAATTAAATATTGTTTATTTCTTAGCTACAATATAAAAAAATCTCTAATATTTAATAAACCACCTAACATTTATTTTAAATCATCAGCTGAAGCAACCGAAAATGCATTTATAAATCCTAATATCCCTTTTTGATATTTTCTATTGAGTATAATACCGAAATCCAACATTCCCTAGATATAACAAAATATTATATTAATAAAATGTAATATGATTTGTTTGGTATTACATTGATACAATGATTCGTGACATGTGGAAAAAAATAAAACATTTCTTTTTATGTAATTTTTAATGAACTACAAATTATCTACCTATATTTTGTGACATTAATTATTTTCCTTCATCATCTCATGATTGTTTCACTTGGTTTTCCATCTGAGTCATTATTCCGTTGAATTATCCATTCCAAATCTTCTCAAATCCTCATTTTAATATTTTAAATGAGAAATAAATGCATCTTCTCTTCATTGTGACATTAATAATCATAGGAAAATGGTATGGTCACCAATCATTGTCATTCTAAAATCACATTTCAGAAATTATATGAACTGATTTCACTATGATATATCTGATCCCCTAATGATTATTTCATCGAAATACATAAAAAAACTATCATACTTTGATTACTATCAATTTTGACTTAGAGATTTTAATCTATTCCACCATACAAAAAACTATGTTTCTTTAAAAATTGATCAATCCTTGAATACCATGGTTTTAGTGCTTTCATTAAACTATATAGAATTTTTTATCATCCAAAAAACAATTTCTCATAATCATGAATTAGAAAACCATATAACTACCATATATACACTTCTTCTTTTAGAGCCCCATTTAAAAATACAGAATTAATTTCCATCTGGTAAACTTTAAAAGTTGTCAACACTACTATGTATTAGAATAATATAATTGTCTCTATCCACAATATATGTGAAATAGATTCATCAAAATTGATACCCTCTATATGGTAGTGATATTTTTATAGTATTTTTTCTCTATTATATATCACTATTCAACATTAATTTAGTTTCTACTTAACGAACCATTTGGTCTTCTTGAAATTCTTATTTTATAATATCAAAAGAATCTCCCATGTATGATTCTTATCAGTTTGGTAAACCTTTTAACTCATAGAATGAACCCAGTACTCATAACTAGATTCTTCTTTATATCTGTTAGGCTCTACCTTAGTTATTACAAATTATAGTTGTAAATACATAATTTTATATGTTTGAACTGGAACTGCCTCATCAACAATGACGTTTTCCTAACAATTTCAGCTCGACATTTTCTTATTTGCGAAAATATAGGTATATATTCATTATTTTAATTATCAGAATCTTCTTATCAATCTTCCTCTGGTATTGGAAGAACCTGTCAGTAGCTTCTCCCACAATCAGTCTTGTCTCATTGGATATGCATTTTTATTGAATCTATTCAATTTTATATTAGGATATTCATGGTATAATCTAAATATTTGAAAACATTAGAATTCAAAATAATGATTAGAAAATTTTAGTTGATGTCTAACTCCATTTATGGAATTTGATTCCATATGTGAATATATATGGAATGGATTATTTTTATCACATGTATTTCCATTAAATTATGAAATATTACACTTTTAATAGATACAACCCCATATAATTAATCATTATATTATTCATGTACCAGTCTCAATATATATGAAAGAATTTATTAACAGGGGAGAGAGGGTACCTTTGGAATCATTATGAAGAGGATTTGGTTAGTCTTAATGGACTAACACTATGATATTTTATTGAAAAGAATCATACTCTTTTTTGTGCTTGTTTTAAATTCCAAGACAACTACATCTATTATTGTAATATAATATTACATTCATTACCTATATTCTTCATATTTTAAAAACATATTCGTTCTATAGGATTTAAATTTTTAATTTTGTATTGTTTATCACCATTGGTACAAATTTATTTTTATAATTCTCTACTTATATTAAATATTTCATGATTCATTCTCTAGGTATGAATATTTACAAAGTTCATCTTATTATATTTCTACCTCTATTAAGGGGTTATTCTATATCCTTTACATCTCGAATTATTTTATGGAAGATAATTTCTTTGAGGCATTGTTTGATTAGATTTATTTAGCATGTTGTGAAAGTCAACTCACACTAATGTGTTGGGAGTGAGACTTTAAAAAAATGTACATAATTTTTACTTAAAACCATAGAAGTTCCCTATGTTACCCTTACTATTATAAATCAATTTTCATATTAGATGGGTTTTATCTTTTATTGTATTTCTCATTATACATCACTTTATTTTCTGATCTCTAATTGAGTTTATTTTTATGCCTTTCATTCTTCCAACAAAAATAACATTCCAAATGAATGTGACTAGAAAATATAAAACACATACCACTAAAAAAATTTCACATCATCATTTCATAGATAATATATTGGTTTATCTCGGTATCTTCATCTTCGATAATTGATCCTTTCTACTTCATGAAACCTACAAATGCTCTATCCATATATTCTTCAATAATAATATTTTGTGGTCACATTATTATGAGATATGTTCCTTTGACAATTTTCAATAATCCTCCACTTAATCATGGATTTTGAAATATTTTTTTCAACCCAAAATGAAATATCTTCCAAAGATTGAAGGAATAAAATTGAGATGTTCCATACCTCCCACGTAAATAGCACATATTTCCATTAATTGTTTTACATATATTTATTATTCTATTTCCATATCATTTTAGTTTTTCCTATTTTTGGAAATGTTCACATCACATTTTCTCTAATGAAAGGGATACTGATCTTCATATCCAAATAAAAAGATTCCCAAAATACATTTACTCAAACATTACATAATCATATAATTTTTTTCTTATATTATAACATATTTTCTATTATTTTATTTACTACCTTCCGAATGATATGAAAATAAAAAATCTAATTAATCCTTTATTTTGGTCATGTCGTTGGAATTAGATTTCTCCAATTAATTTATATATTATTATATATCTTAATTAAATTATATAATATTATTTTCCATTGATTTTGGTTTATCATAATGTTCTCTCATACATGTAATCTCATCTTCCAATTTTTGGATGATCTTATCCTTCATGTGAGCTAGCCATTTTATTTTAGTTTTTTTCTGTGAAATAAGAATAATTACAGCATGAATTATATTATAATTACTTTTGGTTCTTCTGAACCAGTTCAAATAGGTGTTAATAAATATCATAAATTTTGGAATCTATATTTTGAAATAATTCCAGGTTTATATTATTAAAAATACTATCATCTTTGAGTATTTCTATCTTTATTGACTTATTTTGCAGTTCCTAATCTTGGGAATCGGTCTTTTCCCTCACATTAGTATCCAAATAAATAACCCTTTATTTAATTCATTTAGCTTCATTAACTCAATTAACATTACATGGATCCAAATATATTAAACCTTATTTTCTTATTTTAATTACTCCTCTAATTACTATATCATATGTTCAGTATCTACTACAGGATCTCTGAGATGTTCATCATCATCAGTAGTTCAAACGTCACTAAGAATGTTAGTTTCATATTTCATTATTATTGAATAATTGAATGAGGAAATAATATCACAATAAGATAAGTTTTTTGACTCCTTAAAATGAATTACACTCCTCCCATAGATAATTTGATAATGTGGACATCCACCACAAATTAGTTCCTTCTACGAAGATCTTCAATATTCCAGCGAGTAAAAATATTAATGATGATTTAAACTAGAATTTAAACAATAAAATGAAACATGTAATAGAAAAAAATTGATAAAAGAAATGATACTAATTGATAGGACTATAATGGGATAATATCCCCTTAGATAGGCTGGGGGGAATCATTGTATGTATATTCTTTTCAAAATTCACCATACCCAACAAGATCTTGAACACTTTGTCTAATTTTCTACATTGAATACTATTTAATGATTATTTTGATGTAATCCTCTAAGAATTTATTTTTTGATGATTAATATATTCTAATGTCAAAATGAAATCAAAAGGATGATTTTATTTTTACATGGATCCCTACAATGAGCTAGTCTAAGGAGCACGAATCCCATAGTGACTTGGTGCACTAAAATCACTATGATCAGTGCCTTATTGGGTTAGGTTAGGTCACTCTTATAGGGGATAATTTCCCTAAAATTACTTAGAATATAGTCAATTTATCTTCTACTTTACAACCAATAAGAAATTGAATGCTCACTACTATATCAACAAACATATGGTCACTTCTCTTTTAGAAGATTATCCTTTTAACCACGTGAATCAATATGATTTACACCTCATTTGTTTCATCATAATGATTCACTATAATTAGCTTATTTAATACCACATTAACACATATATACTGGTCAATCCCTAATAGTTTTCATTAGATTTAATTTTATGTGAAAGTACCATTTTCATCAAAATATTATCCTTCATTGGCAAAGAGTTGATATTGTTTCAATCTCACTAATTTTGGGAAGATCACATGGACTTTTTAAAGATCCATCATTTCAAAAATATTTTTTAGAATATGAGAATCTCAAAACTTTCATGAAAATTAAAGAACCTCCATGATGCTCATAAATTTCATGAATCATAATTAACCATCACGATGCCCATAAAGTTTATGAAATTCACATGTTTTAAAAAAGATGACACAACCATCATGAAAATAATATTTTTGGAAAATACACGGTCTTATGAAAACCATCATGCATGAAAAAAATTTATCAATCCAACATCATAAATTCATAGCTGATTCTTGTTATGGTATTCTTCCTAAAACGAAGGGGTGGCGTAACCGCCTTTTAATAGATTTCTCCTCCTATTCACACATATTTTAACCCATCCACCATTGTTTTGTGATGTTATCCATTCTTGTTCGAAAATCTCCTTATCTTTGAAAATCACTACGGAAATTTTCCCAGTACTAAACCTAATCATAATTACTGATAATACATTATTTCTATCAAACATTCAGAAAAATTTAAACCTTCATGACACCAAATGTTTTCACAAAGTTCGATATCTTTGAGAAACTCTAGTACTTGAAAACCCTTTTCCTTTACCATATATTAGTTGATTCATTTTTGGAAATTTATCTTTCATGATTCTTGATAAATACTCCATATTTTGGACCCTAAAAAACTGGAAAAAACATTAGGTAATGATTCGTCATAGTATACATATCATTATATACCTTCTACAAAGAATCCATTCCTTTTTCTTCGATCCTTTTCAACTTATTTAATCAACAACCACTATAGACCCCAAATAATGTCCATTTCCACCTTTTATCAACAAACTCGATTAACCCAAGAATCACAACAATGTTACCTTTATGGGATTTTTTCCAAAAATATCCCCCTTTTAGTTTTCTGGAAACGCTCTAGTATTTGATGCCACTTTAAGGAATCTTAAATATTTATCCAAAATACACATCTTTTAATTATATATAGTGATCAAATATTTATATAACATATTCTCTATGAACACATGATCCATGTTCATTATGGGAAATAATATTTTCATGTAATGTTCATCAATGAATAACTTCATTACAAAAAAACTATCTGATTTCGTCACAAACAACAAATATGGTGCTATATAACCTATAATAGATAATATTTAGCATTATCATATTTAAAACTACCCAATCATTTATGAAACCCTATCAACATCTCTCACAATCCTGATTAAGATATTTTATCCCCCTTTTTCAATAAACCCAATGATATATCTTTTTTGGATACAAAATTATAAAAAAAATACATATCAAAATATAAGGGAAAACTACACAATAACATGGTGAGAGGGGGTAAAACATTCATATTTTTAATTTTTGAAGGTCTAATGAACATTAAGAGATATTCAATGCCACTAAAATTTCTTTTTCCATAAGGCCTTCATTATAATTTATATAACCTATAGTTCTGTAAGCACGTCTTCAACCATCACAAGTCGATGATCCACATTATCTTCGATAAAATGATACATGATATCAATGTTAATTATCCATGACTGAGAGACTATATTTTTTTCTAAGACATATGTATCTTGAATGTTTCTCAATGGATTATGATTCAAGATATAACTTGAAATCCCATATAATCAGTCTTCTTCATTATTCTTAATAACTACATGTAGGATTTAGTTGACCCAGTAAATTCATCTTTTGTGTTGATTAATGAATTGAAATACTGTTTATTTATTTTCTATGAAATACAAAAACATAAAATAAAGAATGCGCCACCTAACACTAATATACTAAAATTTTTTATACAGGACTAATCATTATCTTTATAACCAAATAATTCTACAACATATTTTCTATTGTAAAAAACAATAAAATCCAACATTCCAATGATGTACCAAATATATTATTTTAGAACTATGTATGTTTATTTCATTGGTATTAAATTTATACCATTCTGTTTTAAATGTGTAACAAACAGCATCATGTCTATCCATGACTAAGTAAAAATATATTACCAATTATCATCCTATATTTTGCGACATTTACAATTTTTCATTACCATATCATCTTAATATAATCTTATTATCCACTATATTCTTCATATCTTTGGAATTATACATTCAAAATCTTCTCAAAAAAATTGGAATATATTCTTTGAGGATTAAATGATCCATTTATTCCTTCGAACACCTATGAATAAATAAAAAATGATAGTTCACTAATAATTGATATTCCAAACCCACTTTTCATGAATTTTTCAATATTTTCACACTATTCGTCGTCTAATCTACCAAATAATTTTCATTTACTTACACCATCACCATAATCCATTGAATTCTATTATTATTGACATAGAATTTGAAATCAACTCAAATACTAAAAAAATTGAGTTCCCTCAAAAACTGATCAAGACTTAAATACCATTATCTCAATGATTTCTTCAACCCATATATAGATTTTATCAACTAATAATCTTGTTTCAAATGTTAATGAATGGAAAACCCATATAGCTTCATTATATGCACATATTCGTCTAGAACACCATTTAGAAACATATATATAATTTCTATCTATAAAACATTGATATTTATTTGAAATACTATTGATAATAATAATATGATTGTCTCTATTATCACATTAGTTGACAAAGTATTATAAAAATCAATTCTCTCTATCTGGGAGTAACCATTGCACATTGATCATTATTTTTTTCATTTTTATCCATTAACATTTAGTTTCTTCAAAAATACCCATTTACTCGTGATGAAATTATTACCTTCCGATCGTGAATTAATTTTGAATCTAAGAATATTCTCAAATTAATCCATTTCTACATTAATGTCCTAAAACAATTTCTCATATCTAGCTACTTCTTCAACAAATTTATGCTTTATTTGAGATAGTAAGGATTCATGTTGTAAATAATTCATTCCTTACATTTTAACTATTGATTCTTGACCACCAATGATGGTTTTACTATAAAAATTGGATTGAGACTTTGTTCATTTTGATGATAATTTTTTATGTTCATCCTTTTCATTAAAAAACTATTCTTCTAAATCTACCCTAGCGATTAGAACTCCCCCTTACAAGAATCCCCCATAATCATTGTTTTCTCACCGGACTAGTATAGTTCTGATAACTATTCAGTTTTACATTTGGGTCTTCATTGTATAATCCATCTTTTATAAGAAAATTAAACATCTAGATAATGATTCTAGGAGATATTTTTTGGGTAATAACACTTGTTAATTATAATCCCATATGAGATTTTTTAGATTTTGGATACTTCTAATAATATATATCTTCCCTAAAGTTATGAACTATATAATTTTCACGTCACAAACATCCCATTAATTTCATATACCCCTAGTCCAACACCACTTCATATATATAATCAAAAATTTAGTGCATAGGGATACAAAGACCTCTATAATCCTCAAGATGAGGATTGTGGTCGATCCTGATAGGCCAAACCTTTTCTATTTTCATGAAAGTAAATGTACTATTTTAGTGATTAATTTTACTACCCTTATAAATTCATCTATTTTGACCTTATAAGTAGAAATTATTTACCCTCATGATCATTTTTTATTTATATATATGTTCTGTAGGACTGGTTCCTTTTCTTAATTTTTGTATTAATATCACTAAAAAAATTTAATTCTATTCCACAAAACTTATATTGCAATTTACAAGATTATATCGATGAGGATGAATATTTCCAAAGATCATATTGCCTTGATTATTCCTCCATTATAGGATATTTATCCTTCCATAACTTTTATCCTTATGTCATGACATATAAATTTTTTCTGGCATTCATTATTCATTTTTCATTAATCAGTATCCAAATCAACTCACACTTATGTTTTGGGAATGATTATTTTAGTAAAATTATTATTTTTAACATACAACCAAATAAGATACCTGTTTTTATTGTAATTATGTAAATATATTTTTTAACTTATATGGTTGTCTTCTTATATATGATTTCTTGTTGTAAATTATTTGATTTAGGGATTTCCTTTCTATTTTCTTTTTCCATACCTACTTTATTTTAGATGAAATATCTTTGAAAACCACCATGATTAGAACATATAAAACATATTCCATTAGCAACATACCACAAATACTCATTTATTCAAAAATATATTGATGGAATAGTGGTAATTATTCATAAGACTATAAGGCCTCAAGCTTTCTAACATATACCCTTGTTGTGTCCCAATCTTCCACAATAACAACATTTGATAGAAACATTATTCTTAGAGATTCAAATTTCATAATTTTCTAGAATATTATTATTATTAAGAGTATTATAAATATTTATGCCTTTAGAATACAAAATATATTCCAAATTTGAAAGAAAATATCATGAAAGGAGACCATGAATCCTAGAGAAATAGAACAAGTTTTCATTATTATTTGTATAAGTATTTTCTGGCCAATTTGAATTTTCTACAAGATATTAGTATTTTCATGACATTTTACATCCTTTTCCATATCATTCCTAAGGATAGTCAAATAATAAATAAACATAATACTTCAAATTGTGATTTCATTTCACATTAGATTGAACCACATCAATCATGAATGATTCAGGATCATATCCAAATTGTTGAATCACATTATCCCTCCATTAAATATGAGCATTAATTTCTATTTTGATAGAAATATATTCTCTAAATTCTTGCGATATATTATCCATAATGTCAACATTCTCCATTATTTTAGATTTTTTCTAAGCCATAGTGACATTAAACATGAATTGTGTAATATTAACCGTTAGTTATCATATAATATTTTTAATTGGTGTGTATCAAAATCATCTTTTTAGAAGTGTTTTAATTGTTTATTTTTTAAACAATAAATTAAAATCACAATTTATATGCCACCTATATTGATATCAATTTATAATTTACATTGAAATTATAAAACCATCACAAAATGAGATTTTCTTCTAGAGGATAACATTTTTTATTTTTTTATGGTGTATAACACATAATATGATCACGTTTGGAAAATATATTTTATAAATGAGATTTACTTGATGATGTTTCAAATGTTTTACGAACCACCATTGTGGAAAACACGCCAAATATGTCCTCAAAAGAATAAGAATATCAACAAATGACATATCGATTAAAAGGAAACTACAGAAAGGAATGAAATCAACTAGATATTTTAAGATTATTTCTCTTTTTTTCACCGGTTTTCTATAATTATAATTCATATATCTCATTTTTTCATTAAACAGATTAGTATGATTCTAAATAAAAAAATGATACACTTTCCATTTTGGTTAACCATAAAACTAACATCAAAAGTCTGAATGGTTTATTTTAATGTCGATTATTTGAATAACTAATCTCAAAAGTCTAGAATTATTTATTTTAACATCGATATATTAAAAACCATTAATAATATGAAATACTTAATTTCATGAAATTATTTCATATATAAAACCGATGTTCAATGTAAAAAATTGATGATAGAGCATTTTTTAAACATTGGCTTTCAGTGTGTGATGGTCCAAAGGCCCTATGGGGCAAAGGCCTAATTAAATTATTTGAAAAGTTCATTTTTATTATGAATAATATAACTATTATGGTACCCCGCTATTGTATGTGCACAAATACCCACACTAATATAGGGGTTCAATACTACTACATTACCACATAAATTCATCCTTACTTGGATTTGATTGAGATTATAACTTTTATTAATTGATAAGGTGGTTATTAATTAATTGTTAATTAGTAAATAATGTGGTAATTAATAATTAAGTAAAAATATAATTCATATTCAATGATAAATAATAATAATTTAATTAGTATTATTTATATTATTATTATCGAAAATTAATAATATAATTATTAATAATAAAAAATTATTATTATGTGCTTTTTTTGTATTCATGAAAGTAATGTAATTATTAATGATGTATTTTTTATTATTTTCATTATCAATTACATCACTATTTATTAATTAGATAATTATTTATTGTTAGTTACACAAATACATTATTAATTATTAATTATTGGTTTATATTAGCTACCTTACTAAATAATTTATTAAGAAATTATAAAATATTACATTACTAATTATTATTTAACTTTTGTTATTAATTATATTATATTAATCGAGTGGATATTTAAATTATTAATTTCTATAAATTACAACAAAATAATTTATTATTATTATTATTATTATAAACATTATAAAATAATATTATCATGAATGTATGATTATTTTCATATTATTATTCCAATTCTAAAAATAGAGAAAATATCCCAAATTGAAATGTTTTAAAGGATTGAAAGGGTCACTCATTTATAAAATGAGGATTTATATGAGATTTAAAATAAAATTTTTGAATAATATAAATGATAATATATGTGATATATAATTAACAATACATATTTTTTAGACTTTTATCCTCTCATATACTGTCTCAGGGTAAATATTTATATCATAGATCCGTTCAAATTTTTTAAAGACGACATTTTGAAAAACTCTTTTAGGTTATCAATTTTATTAAATATTTGTACAACATATTACATGTTTTTAAATATATGGTAAGATAATATTAAAAACTAAACAATGTATTACGTGTTTTTATATATACAGTAATATATATTTACACTACCAGATCTGATTCGATAGGATTAGTGTTTTTGTTAATCTATGTTTTTCTAGGGTTAAGGTAGTGAAATCAAAATATGAATAAATTAGTCATTATTTGTTCATTTTTTTATATTATTAAATTATTATAAAAGTGTACAAAGATATTTATTTTACATTAAATCCATTAAATATAAACTTATAGATTATTTATCAAAATTTATAATTATAATTTTTTTTTTAAATGAGATGATGTAGATAACTAGGTTTTTGAGAATGTAATAGGGTTGGGGGAGGGAAATACATTTATATATTAAATGCAAATAGTTTTTAGAAAATTAAATGGGTTAGGACTCAGGGGTTCTAAATTTTATGTTTACCAATATATGTTATAATATTTTGTCACGACCCGTCTTTGGGGCCCGTTCCGTGACTACCACAAGCCCGCCTTCCATAGGCCAGGGGATGGCGACTAGCACCAAGGCGTAATTCCTAGTAAAAAGGGAAGGCATTGCCTTTTTAAAGTAAACACACACCACAGAGCAAGCAAGAAGAAGTAAACACTAAGTAAAAACAGGGTACAACAGTAAGTGCGGAAAGGTAAGTGGGCCAGAATACAAACCCAAACTGAAATTAATGTACAACTGAAAAAGGGCGTACATCAACTGAAAATTAAAGCCACAGCCTAGAGCCGTCCACTGGAATTCCAACATGAAGGGTGGGTACAGATAGCCTCCACATCTCCCCGGGTCCAGCCGTCTACTCTGAGTACGTCCCGTCCAGTGGTCCAACTCCAGGTACTGACCTGCTCCAAAAGCCCCAACCACGATCAGCATTGTCCGTCGTCTGCAACCAACACAATGTAGTGCAGGCATAATCCATTCAGGGGTGAGTATAAGCTACTTAGTAGGGACCCCGAGACCCCCGAAGGTCTCCCAGAATCCACAAATGATAATCCACAAAGGAAAGATACAATCACGAAGTAGCATTCGACACTACTTAGGTATATTCCTATACATATACTTAAGTCAGCAATTCTCGTCCGGCTCCAACATCTGTGCTCATGTACAACCCAGTCCACACAAGAAATCACAACCCAATTCACACAGGAAATCATAACTTAATCCACACAGGATATCAAGTAAAACATATCGAAGATAAGAATTGAAAGTCAAGATTCAGCTCATACAAATACACTTCTTCGTAGGATGATAGAGATGATCAGATGTAGCCACTGATTTATCTAAGTCGTCGAACCCACACATGATCGATAGGTATTAACCCCCGCAATGAACCACAAAGGATGGTTAGGAAACTCTCCCCCACAATGACCCACATAGGATCAGACCCACAGAGGATATGTAGGCGCTAGCCCACACAGGACCGCTAAGCGCTGACCCACACAGGATCTGACCCGCACAGGAACGGTAGCACTGATCCACGTAGGATCACTGAGTGCTATAGTCGTCGCCATCGAATCCATGGAGGATTTCTGCACAGTCGTCATCATCGTCGCAGTCGCAGATTTCTCTAGGGTTCCCGCACACAGCAAGCTCATTCGGGAGGGTCTGCTCCATGAGCCGGGGGCTGATACAAGAACTGACACATAGTCCAGAGATGATGTATCCAAATGTTCAGTATCGTCAACAGGAACTGAACATCACATACGGTGCGTCAATCGGACACCCAGTCTGAGAGTTATTGGATTTTTCGTCCCAAGGGCCCGGTTGGTTTTTAAGTCAAAACCAACCCGACCGTACTCGAACTGCATCCAAACCTCGAGTGGTGTATTCCAAAAGGCCCGTCTCACTAAGAGGAATCCAACAATGTCAACATCATGTCAATCTGACGTCTCGAGCTCGAGTTATAAGCATTTCTACTCTGAGGGCCCGGTTAATTTTGTGTACGAACCAACCCGATCGAACCCAATGTACTCCAGAACCTTGAGTGTTATATATCGAAATGACTGTCTCGATCCAAGGATCGCATCGCAACTGACGGTGCAACGATCGGAGGTCCATAACCGATGTTATGGGAAATAGACCGTAACAGTCCAAAAATGGGGGGTCTGGGCCCGGTCCGACCCGGCCCAACCACCCCCCTGGGTCGGCCCGAACCTGGTCAACCTGACCCAAGTCTGGGTCTGACCTAGCTGGTCGCGGCCCGGCCTGTCCTGGGCGGCCCGGCCCGGCGCTGGCCCAGCGACTGCGTGAAAGGGGGGCACCGCTCCCTTGGATGAAACTGTGGCCCCCGCGTGGGGTCCGCTCCTTTCCAACGGACGCGGCCACGCGCCGCGGCGGCCCTTCCTAGTGGCACGCCGGGTGCAGCGGCCTCCTGGCGGCCACCGGCGCTGCCGTGATGGCGAGGCGCACCGACGAGGATTTCCGCGAACCACCGGACATTCTACAGTGGTCCGTTTTGCCTACCGTCTTCGCCAGCGGTCCTCCCGGGATCGACACTTCACTGCGAAGACCTCAAAATTCCCATCTGGCCTACTTTGTCATCGTCCGCCGATCTGCACACCAAGAACGAAGAAACAATGGGTTCAGACTTGTTCTTTGTTCCGCACCCACCGCGTACGCGATTTAAACGGCTTCCGATAAATTTTAAACACTTTCCAGGGATATAAATCACATATATTTAATTGAAAAAAAACCCCTACCTCAAGTGTCGTCGAGCGAGGGTTTGTCGAGGAATTTCACATCGTGGAAGAAGGCGTCGTGAAAGGGGGATTGCCACGTCATGGAGAAAGGATTATTCGGCGTCACGTCATCGATCTCCAAGGATCCGACATTCTTGTCGACCTTCATCGGATGTCGGCGTTCTTCACGTTCTTCGCGTTCTTCATGATGAATGAGTGCTTCACGGTTTGAGTGATTTCTCCCAAACCTCTCACAACCCAACAACCCTTAATTAAATAATATTTCTCTTATTTTATTAACAGACAAGCCAACACTTTGAATTTCAAAAACAAAACAATCAATTAAGGGAATTAATTGCAACGTTTAAACCACCAAATTAATGAATCATTTATTAAACATAAAACACAACGGTTGACTTCCACTTAATAGGGGTGCGGGTGAGTTACTTTATTAAAGGAGGGGGTTTAGGATAAAAATAAACTATGGGGATCATGTGGGCCCCACCTCAAAAATGTCCTACCTAGTGGGTATGATGTTGTGGGTCCCACTCTAATCAATTAGCTTATGTTAAGCAGCTTTAAGAAAATTAATAATTGGTCGCACCATTTTTATTTTATTCCATTACATATCGCAAAAACTTAAAAACTACACCCGAGAAAATGCAACTCCTAAAATAGTGTTTCTAAGAAATTACCAACGCTGCGATTCAATCGGTACCCTTGGAATTCGATTCCGAGCACCAGTTCAAAACATAGAAAAACCCGCTCGTTCGTTCCCTGAACGCACCCGAGCTAAATTCGGAAAATGATTCCGGGCACACCGGGCCTCTGAATTAGGTGTCGTCAGAAACTGTGTTTTTGTAAAATCCCAGAGAAAATTTAAAAAAAATTCCCTTAAATTTTACGTGTCTTTAAATTACTCCCACCTCAATGCATTATGTCCCCATAATGATACATCATAAACTAGGGAAACAAAAGTGGGTACTGAGCACGCATCTGAGCCTCCCGCTCCCAAGTGATCTCCTGGAGTTTCCCGTGCTACCATCTAATGTGCACTCGAGTAATCGACCATCCAAGTTGGAACTGCTCCTGTCGATCCTTGATCTCCACTGGGACCTATGCAAAAGTCGCCCCATCATCAATGTCCAGCTCCCCATTGTCAATGATATGCATCAGGTCATGTATGTATCTCCTCAGCTGGGATACGTGGAAGGCGTCATGCACCCGGTGCAACTGAGGTGGTAGATCAAGGCGATAATCCACCTCTCCAATCCTACTAATTACTTGGAATGGTTCGATGAAGCATGGAGAAAACTTGTCGACTCAGCCAAATCTGTGTAATCCACGTCGAGGTGATACCCGCAAGAAGACGTGGTTGCTATCCTCGAAGTCTAGTGGCCTCCACCTCCTGTCAGCATAAGACTTTTTCCAGCTCTGAGATGTCCTCATCCATTCCTGGATGACCTGGACCTTCTCTATCGTGGCCTGGACCATCTCCGGTCCCATAAGTGCTGACTCCCCAGGGTCTATCTAGCACAAAGTTGATCTGCAAGGTCGGCTATACAACACCTCGTATGGGGCATCCCGATGGTGGAGTGGTAGCTGTTGTTGTACGCTTACTCCACCATGGGTAGGTGGTCCTCCCAACTGTGACCATAGTCAAGGACACATGCACGGAGCATGTCATCGAGAGTCTTAATGGTCCTCTCCGTCTGACCATCAGTCTGAGGGTGAAAGTCGGTGCTCAGACGTAGCTGCGTCCCGAACGCCTCCTGCAACCCCTTCCACAGCCGGGAAGTAAAGGGTTCCTCTCGATCCGAGACGATAGATGATGGAACACCATGAAGCCGTACAATATCCAGAATGTTGATATCTCCCAAGATCTCCACTAAGCCCTACTCTCTGATGGGTATGAAATGAGCCGACTTGGTGAGTCGATCGACAATCACCCAAATAGAGTCGTGACCTCTGGAAGTGCGTGGAAGTCCAGTCACGAAGTCCATAGATATTCCATACCACTTCCACTCAGGGACCTCCAGGGGCTGCACCAAGCCTAATGGTACCTAGTTCGCTGCTTTCACCTGCTGGCATGTGAGGCATCAAGAAACGAACTCTGACACAGCCTTCGTCATGCCCGGCCACCCGTGCTGTCGTCTGAGATCCTGGTAAATCTTCACCAGTCATGGATGTACCGCCTTGGGGGAAGTATGAAACTCTCTCCACACCTCCTCTCGTAATGAAACTTCCACCAAGGTACATCCTCTAAAAATAACATCGTGCTCTCCTCTTATAGAGAAACCATTAGGTGCCTGTCCTGAGGATATCTGCACACGCCGCGTCTCACAGTCATCATCCCCACGTTGTGCCTCTATGACAAGTTGCATTAGTGGATGAGTGATTGTGAGTGACTTAATAAAGGCTTCTCCATCTCTATCCACGAAGGATATCTGCAAAGAGAATAGCTACTCTGTCAACTCCCCATGTAGCTGGATGGCCATCCTCTTACTGAGAGCATCAGCTACTACGTTCCCCTTCCCAGGAGTATAGACTATCTCAAAGTCATAGTCCTGGAGGAACTCGAGCCATCACCTCTGTCTCAGGTTCAATTCCTTCTATGAGAAAATGTACCAAAGAGTCTGATGGTCAGAAAGGACTATAAAGCGCTCGCCCATCAGATAGTGTCGCCACATCCTCAGAGCGAAGATCACTGCTGCTAACTCCAGGTCATGGGTAGCGTAGTTCTGCTCATGAAGCCTCAACTGACATGATCCATAGTCAATCACTTCCCGCTCCTGCATTAGGACACATCTGAGTCCATTCTCTGATTCATCGTAGTAGTCTACGTACCATACTCCCTCCTCCAGTAGCCTCAAGATAGGCGCGCTGGCCAATCTCTCTCTCAGCTCCTTCAAGCTCTACTAACATCAGTCTGACGACACAAAGGTTTTCACCTTCTTCGTCAAAGCTGAGAGGGGTGCCGCAACTCTGGAGAATTCTGGCACAGATCTTCGGTAGTATCCATCTAGTCCGAAGATAATCCACACCTCTATCACGCTCCTCGGTGGATCCCAAGCTAGCACTGCCTCGATCTTCACAGGATCCACCACAACTACCACCTCAGAGATGACATGTCCGAAGAAGTGGACCTTCCGTATCAAAAACTGACACTTCGAGAGCTTTCCATAAAGTTGGTTCTCTCGGAGTGTGTCTAGTACAACCCGCATGTGGTAGGCGTGATCCTCCTCAGTGGTCGAGTATATCAAAATGTCTTCAATGAATACCACGACAAATCGATTGAGGTATGGTTGAAAGATCCAGTTCATGTGGCCCATGAACACTGCTGGAGCATTGGTTACGCCGAATGACATAACAAAGAACTCATAGTCTCCATACCAACATCTGAAGGCCTTCTTTTGTGCGTCCTCGTCCCGAACTCTGAGCTGATGATAACCTGATCTAAGGTCTATCTTCGAGAACCACTGTTATCCCTTGATTTGATCGAAGAGTTCATCAATCCTCAGTAGTGGATACTTGTTCCTCACTGTCACCTAGTTCAGGCGATGATAGTTGACACAAAGTCGCAAGCTCTCGTCCACCTTCTTGGAGAACAATATCGGGGAAG
This sequence comes from Viscum album, assembly GCA_963277665.1. Taxonomy (NCBI): domain Eukaryota; kingdom Viridiplantae; phylum Streptophyta; class Magnoliopsida; order Santalales; family Viscaceae; genus Viscum; species Viscum album. Next base: position 875,763,381 of record OY728155.1, on the reverse strand, counting down.
CCCAGGGTGAAACACTAGGTCGGATGAATCCCTTGTCCAGAAAGTCCTCCAACTATACTCGTAGCTCTTGAAGCTCGGTGGGAGCCATCCAATATGCTGGGGTGGATATTGGGGTTGTCTTGGGGTACATGTCAATATAACAGTCTACCTCTCTACGAGGAGGTAGTCCTGGAACGTCGTCGGGGAAAACGTCCGCATACTGATCCACCACTGTAGGAAAACGAGGACTCTGCACGTCAACTAATCCTAGGATGAGGCTAGCCAAATTATTATTGATGGGCTATCCTCTCCTCTGCAAGAGTCCATCGTGTGCTGTGAAGGCTCCCTTCTCACCAGTGAAGGTGAACCTGCTCCCGTCGGTGCGTACACACAGCACCTTGCACCTATAATAGTCAATCTGTGCATGGACTGTAGATAACCAATCCATGCCCAAGATGACGTCATAAGGCCTCGACGATGCTACATGAAGATCTCAGCCGAATATCTCGCCTCCTAGAGTAAGCTCACACTTCCGGAACCAGTGCATAATTGTCGAGTCTGCTCCCGTATGAGTCTTTAGACTCAAGGATCGATCCAACGACTCTATCGGAATCTCTGAGCTCCGAACAAGGGAAGCGGCTATGAAAGAATGAATCACTCTTATGTCTATAAGAACTACAGAAAGGGTGGAATAGACACAGATAGTACCTCAAATCATCTCGGGCGCATCGTGGTCATAGGCCTATGCTGCCTGAAGCTGTGCCTGTCTCTTCCCGCCAGCTCCCTATGGTCGGGGTGGACCTCCTAGAGGTGCTAGTGGTAGAGCCTCATAGCGTCGCCCACCACCTCCTGCTCGGCCAGGTCCTCTGCCTCATCCTCATGCTCCATGTGTACCGCCGTGGTCGACCCTCTGCCTCTGCCAGGGTAGTCCCTCAATTGTCTACTGCTCCTCCGCACGGCGGGTCGGGCAGTCATGAGCCATGCGGCCCTGCCCGCTGCATGCGCAAAACTGTCTGCCTCTCGAAAGACTGGCTCCACGCTGTGTGCCTTGCACCACTGAGCCAGTGTCATCAGGTCATCTATCTGAGGGTCTGGTATGCCTGGACCCATGATTCATCCATTGATTTCTAGGAGTAGAAGACTCTGCTACGTGTCTCCCTATGGTAGGTCTCGTTGCTGATGTAGGCTCAGCAAGGAAGCTCTCGATGAGAAGGGCTCTCTCCAATACCCCTTCCTTTGTCAGAATGCTGATGGAGATCAGCGATGCGCTGATCCCCTGCCTCGATCCCTACTTGAAGGGCTGGGCCTGGAAGAATGCGTCCCGTTCCATGTCCGTCGAATAGCACGAGAGATCTGTAAATCTCACCGAGTACTGGGCGACCGACAAGGTTCCCTATCGCAGCTGTAGAAGCACCTGGATGCACACCGCATTGAGGGTGGTTGGGACGAACTCCGAGCGGAAAAGTCTCTCAAAGTTCGTCCAGAGTAGAGATGCCTCATCATGCACCTGGAGCATCATGCTCCACCATCTGCCTGTTGCCGCGTGTAGGAGGCTCATTGCATGGATCACCATGAGGTCTGCTGGTTTCCTCGCCAAACAGAAAACTAATAGAACTGCCTCTAGATAATCCTCGGTTGCCTGAGAGTCCGTCTCCCTGCAGAACCTTGGCGGTAACTGATGATGAAACTCTAGCAGTGCACTAAGGCTACGTGAATCGTCATCGGATGGGGCTGGTAGCATTAGTGGCTCTGCGGGTAGAGGTATCGCATGTGCCTCTGCTGTCAAAGGGCCCTGTACCGAGGTCTCGTCGCTCGGTGGGACGTCCTCACGCACAACGCTCGGAACCCTAGCTGGCTGCCGTCGTGGGGCCATCCTAAAAAGGAACAGGTGCGCCACGGTAAAACAGTATACCTAGTGAGCTGACACAAAGTAATCATAATGAAAACATGAAACACATATGCAATCAATGTTTTCATGCATTAAGATGGAAATCAGAATTCAGGGTCTTAGTGTACGAATACGTCGGCCGCCACACCAACACTGCACTCCCAGGACTGATATCCACACTCAATACTCTTAACACTATTGCTTCACATTGAAAATTATCAGATTCATGAGTTCTGTGGTAGAAACGAACTCCTTTGATACCAATTTTTATCGACCCGTCCCTGGGGCCCGTTCCGTGACTACCCCAAGCCCGCCTTCCATAGGCCAGAGCTGGCGACTAGTACCAAGGCGTAATTCTCGGTAAAAAAAGAAGGCATTGACTTTGTAAAGAAAAAAAACACCACAGAGCAAGAAAGAAGAAGTAAACACTAATTAAAAGCTGGGTACAACAGTAAGTGCAGAAAAGTAAGTGTGCCCGAATAAAAACCCAAACTGAAAGTAAAGTACAACTCAAAAAGGGAGTACAACAACTGAAAAGTAAAGACGCAGCCTCGAGCCATCCTCTGGAAGTCCCACCTAAAGGGTGGGTACAGATGGCCTCCACAGCTCCTTGGGTCCAGCTGTCTCCTCCGAGTACGTCCCTCCCAGTGGTCCAACTCTATGTACCATCTTACTCCGCAATCCCCAACCACAATCAGCGTTGTCCATCATCTGCAACCAACACAATGTAGTGTGGGAATAGCCCGTGCATGGGTGAGAATACGATACTCAGTAGGGACCCCGAGACCCCCGAAGATCGCCCAGAATCCAAAAAGGATAATCTAGAAAGGAAAGATGCAATCATGAAGTAACATCCGACACTACTTAGGTATATTCCCATTCATATATCTAAGTCATCAATTCTCGTTCGGCTCCAACATCCGAGGTCAAGTACAACCCAGTCCAGACAGGAAATCACAACCCAATCCACACAGGAAAGCATAATGTAATCCACACAGGATATCAAGTCAAAATTATCGAAGATAAGGATTTAAAGTCAAGATTCAGCTCACATAGGTATACTTCTTCATAGGATGATAGATATGATCAGATGTAGCCACTTATTTATCTAAGCCATCGGACCCTCACAGGATCGATAGTTACTAACCCCCGCAATGACCCACAAAGTATCGATAGGTAACTAACCCCGTAATGACCCACACAGGATCGGACCCACACAGGATCTGTAGGCGCTGTCCTGCACAAGACCGCTGAGCACTGACCCACACAGGATCGGTAGCACTAATCCACGTAGGATCGATGAGGGATGTGGTCATCACCGCCGAATCCACGGATGATTTTTCCACAGTCATCATCGTAGTCGCAGTCCCAGCCAGCTCTTGGGATCCCGCATACAACAAGCTTGTCCGAGTGGGTCCGCTCCACGAGCCGAGTGGCTGATACAACAACTGAAACATAGTCTAGAGTTGATGTATCCAAAAGTTCCGTATCATCAACAGGAAGTCAACGTCACAGATGGTGCGTCAATCAGATGCCCGGTCTGAGAGTTATTGGCTTTTTCGTCCGAGGGGCCCGGTTGGTTTTTAAGTCAAAACCAACCTGAACATACTCCAAATGCATCCAAACCTAGAGTATATTAAGCAAAAAGGTCTGTCTCACTGATAGGAATCCAAAAAAGTCGACGACATGTCAATCGGACATCAGGATCCCAATTTATAAGCGTTTCTGCTCCGAGGGCCCGGTTGGTTTCATGTACGAACCAACCCGGCAGAACCCAAAGTACTCCGGAACCTTGATTTTAATACATCAAAACGACCACCTCGATCCTAGGATCGCAACGCAACTAACGGTGCGTCGATCGGAGGTCCGTAGCCCATGTTATGGGCAACAGACCGTTACAGTCCGAAAATGGGGGGTCTGGGCCTGCTCCGACCCGGCCCAACCACCCCCCTGGTCGACCCGACCCGGGTCCGAGTCCGACCCGGAGGGACGCGGACCAGCGCGGACCAAGCGACTGAGCGAAATGTGGGGTTCCACCCCCTTGGATGAAACCACGACCCCCGCGTGGGGGCCGCTCCATGCCAATGAACGCGGCTGAGCACCGCATCCAGCCTCCTCAGTCCCGCGCGGTCGCGGGACCTGCAGCCTGCCACTGTGGAAACACTTCCAAGCGACGCACCGGGCGCTGCCGTGCCGGCGGGCGTGCCAGCGGGGTTTTCCGTGGACCACCAGACGTGCTCCGGTGGTCCATTTTTTAGGCCGTCTTCGCCAGTGGTCCTCCAGGTATCATCTCTTCACTACGAAGACATCAAACTGCCCTTGCGGCCTACTTCGTCTTCGTCTGCCGATTCGCACACCAAGAATGAAGAAACGGTGGGTTCGGACTTGTTCGTTGGTCCTCACCCACCGCATTAGCGATTTTAACAGCTTCCAAAAAAAATTAAACACATGCCGAGGATATATATCACATAGATTTAATTTAACCAAAAACTGCTACCTCAAGCGTCGTCGAGCGAGGGTTCGTCACGGAATTTCATGTCGCGGAAGAAGGCGTCGCGGAATGGAGATCGTCACGTCGCGGAGAAAGGATTCGCCGGCATCGCGTCGTTGCTCTCTGAGGATCTGGCATTCTTGTCGAACTTCATTGGAGGTCGGCGTTCTTCACGTTCTTCGCATTCTTTGCATTCTTTGTGTTCTTCGTGTTCATCGTGTTATTCATGATGAAGGAGTGCTTCACGGCTTGAGTGATTTCTCCCAAACCTCTCATAACCCAACAACCCTTAATAAAATAAGAGTTGTCTTATTTTATTAACACACAAGACAATGCTTTGAATTTCAAAAATGAAAGAATAAATTAAGGAAATTAATTGCAACCTTTAAACCGCCAAATTAATGAGGCATTTATTAAACAGAAAACGCAAGGGTTGACTTCCACTTAATAGGGGTGTGAGTGTGTTTCTTTTTTAAAGGATGGGGTTTAGGAAGAAAAGAAATGGTGGTGCACGTGTGGGCCCCACCTCAGAAATATCCTACCTAGTGGATATGATATTGTGGGTCCCACTCCAATCACATAGATTAGGTTAAGGAGCATTAAGTAAAATAAAATTTGGCCTCACCATTTTTATTTTATTCAATTACTTAGCCCAAAAACATAAAAACCACACCCGAGAAAACGCATCTCCGGAAAAGGTGTTTTGAAGCAATTATCGGCACTACAATTACATCGGTACCATCGAAATTCGATTCCGAGCACTAGTTCAAAATTTAGTAAAACCTGCTCGTTCGTTCATTGAACATACACGATCTCATCTTTGGAAAATGATTTCGGGCACACCGGGCCTCAAAATCAGGTGACGTCAGAAACTGCGTTCTTGGAAAATCTCAATGAAAATTAAGAAAAAATTTCCCTTGAATATTACGGGTCTTTACAGATTTCATGTAAAATTACCATATAGATTAAATTATCACATTCTTCTATGAAAAATTATATTTATTAAAAAATTAATATTTCAAGTAATCACAAATGAGAGAAATATAATTCACCTATTTAAAAAACTACACTATGTTATATTCTCAATATATCAATTTAATTTATCGCATGTAACTATTAATGAAATCAAATATATGATATTATTGAGGAAGTAATTTAAAATTATCTTTATACAATTCAAATTTAACATAATCATGAATAAAGCTTAAAGATATATAAATTTAATACATGTAATTAACATGAATAAATAGAATAACTCATTTATGATTTTAATAATCACAGGCTTTGAAGATAACATTAATACATTATCCAAGTGTTAAGGGAATAATTTTTTCACCCATACATATTCACATGAGATCTCACTTTTGTATAATGAAATTACTTGACTAATTTTAAATAGAGTTTCATAAATAAATTCCATTAACACATATGAATATAAAAATAGTGGAATGATAGATTTATCTAAATTACAATATAAAAATAATCTATGAATTAAAGGTAAATAAAAACATTGTAAATAATATTTTCAAATAGTTTATGCAAATGTGATTTTCAATGTTCTTTATCTATTCATATTTATATAATAATAAGGTGGATATGGGATATAATTTCCTAATATTTAGTTGAAATCAAAGTCATAAACACAAAATATGATTTGAGGAGACATTTCTTCATCCAACTCATCTAGTAAATAAATCTATAAAGAACCCAATAAATTACACAAAAAAATTAAATTGATGAATGTAGGGTTGTATTATAGAAATTATTGTTATCATTGTTATTATAGTACCCTATAACGATATGTGTGAATTAGATACCATACAATAATAGAGGGTAAATTTTATGTTATTAGTTTAATATTAACTTACAGTTTAACTCATTTAATTATTAGTGTAATAAAATATTTCATATTTTAAGATAACTAATTTAAAATCAACTCATTCAAATGAATCATTAACTTAATCACTAACAATGTTAAAAAAATGCATTAATTTTAATTACCATATTAAATATATGAATTATTTATTGTTTTTTATAATAATGATCTCCGATGATAACTTTAAGATTAGTATCATGTGTTTTTATGGGAATACTAACCTGAGTTCGATTTTGGGGATCCTTTGGGCAACCGAGAATCACTATTATGTATTCATTTGTATCTAAGTTGGTTATAGGGTTTTATGATATGAATCCACTATATTTACTAAATATATTTTTGTAGGGATTACTCATAGGGTGATCGGAATATTCAAACCACTCACACCATCATAGACAACATAACATCCTATTCCACACATTGAATAGAGAAAAATCTGGATTTTCAATTTTTTTAACTCCTCATCATTTTACATAATATGTCTTAATTAACATTTGTTTTTAATTTAAACATTTTAAAATATAAATTAACTAAAAATTCATATATTATATTCTTCATGAATTATATTTTTGATAAAATAAAATGAAATATATTTATTTTCCTTATATTTTTCACCAAATAATACAATTATATTTCTAATATAAACTAAACATAACTTTGATAAGTGAAGCATGCCAATCCCCTAAGATGTTATTCATGTTTTTAAAATAACTCTAGGAATTGAATATGGTTGATGTATGAATGATAATGTGTCACTTCCATGGGTTTGTATGGGTGAATTCTATTTCCTTTCTATTTTTAGACAAATAGTTATCATTAGCATAATTCCATAAAAATCATGTGAAATATAAGCCTATCTAAGAATAGGATTAATTATAGTTATTCAATCAGTTGTTATTTAATTTTACATTGGGGGTTATTCGTATTTATTTTAGAATATATATGAAAATTGTGCATCATAATTTTTGGAGATGAAGTAGAATAATCTTTTTTGATCACATTTGTAGTTAATTTTAAATGATTTATCATTTTATTTTTTGTTATGTTGTTTTTAGGGCTGTATTCCTGGTGAATTTTTATTGTGGATCTTTTTGAAGACTATGTGGTCTTGAATTTGTTAAATACTTTTTTATTTTTTTGGTTACATACTTGTTTCAATCAATATTGAATTCAATGCCATTAAATATTTCATCACTTCTCTGTTGAAGAACTATTCATTTATGTGATTATGTTGAATATGTTCACTCGGTTTATCCCCAACATTCTAATTTCATATGTTCACTTTCATTACTTGTTTAAATGATTGTATCACTTCAAAATATGAGAATAAAAGTATTGTTGTAGAATGAATGGTTTCATTAATCAAATAATTTTAAAATATACTCTATTAATAATATCATTAAAACCAACCCAATCAGTTGAAATAGTTTTCAAAATAATTACAAATAAAAGTATTTTTTTGTGAAATTGATAAAACATTGTTCTATAATAAAAATTTAACAACATAACTAACATAATATTATTAAATATATTTTCAAACTTCTACATAGTAACTATATACCATTAAAATAATTATTATATTGAAAAAAATTTCTACAGATAATATTAAAAGAAGACAGAAATAACTAATGAACTAAAAAATTTTTTTAGAAAAAAACTCAATGATGAAAATGAATTTTTAGAAAGAAACATAATATTTAAGTGATGAGTTTTGGTCTAATCTAGATCTGAGTCTCCTATTAAAAAATATCAAAGATAATGAATCTCTAAATATTGGGGATAGGATACTTGTATGGGAGTGAGAACAAATTCTAAATGAACTAAATTAAATGAAAAATAAAAGGAAAATGATGTTTTAATATAATTCATGTTAATAAAATATAGGAAATTATAGATATATTGAAACATTCTGGAGGAATATGAAAGTATACAAAATTTTCTCTGAATCGGATTAGTGATCGAACCAAAGAGGGGAATAGTTTAAGGTTATGTTGGTATAATCTGTTTACTTGGATGATTGAACCAATTTATATATATTGATATTATTTTAATATTTTATATAAAAAAAGTTATTTTTTAAAATAAAAATAAAAATAATGGATGTTCTCACTGGTCTCTCATTAGGTATGGGTGGATGAAACTGTCTAAAGATATAAAATGGGATCCTAAAAAGGCCAGATTGAAAAATAACATCATCAGTGACATGTCCATGTTTGGGTTTCAAAACAGTGGTTTGGATATAATAACATTTCTATACATTATTAGATGTGATATTATAGATTGTGTATGAGATCTAGTATATAAACAAGATGTATGAAAGATCTTATATAATTTTATTAGGTTAAAATCCCTTATATTCATAGCTTATTCAACATATATAGTATTTGGAAGTGTTAAAATTAACCATTTCATAGAATCCTTCTATCTTCACCAAGGATAACTACTCCTTTAACCTCAAATAAATAATGAATAAAATTCCATTTATTTATTATCATTTCAAAGTATTTAGTCATTTTGTAATCTTTTAAGAAACAATTAGAAGTTGTTGAATATCTTACACTATTGTCAAAATAATGAATAAAATATTTATGTAAATTTTCTGATGAGCTCTAAATAGGGATTACAGATCACTGAACAAACCATTTTATATGTGATTTTTTGTCATTTGAAAATTGCATAGCGTCTTTGATTGAAGAAATAACTTATTCACTAGGTTTTTAAGAGTCTTTTATATGTCTGTATAGAAATATTAAAAACTCAAATGAGATATGAACGGATGGATTCATAATTATATAATTGAACTTATATAATATAATTATAAAACATAGAAATGAGATAACTAATACATATATTATCCAATAAAAAAACTAAGAAATCGTTATTATCATTATGAGATTTATTAATTTACATATATCTATTATTTGTGTGAATTGATATATAGTTTACCCAAAATAATTTCCTTTTTTATGATATAAATTCACAAAATTATTAATTTTATCAAAAAATATATGAAATAAAAAATCATATATACATTTAAATATTGTATGAAAAATACGAATGTTACCGTAGATCCAAATAAAAAAATTTATTATAGATATGTTATAATTCAATACAAAAATTGATGCCCAAAAACATATATGATAATTAAAATAAGATCTTTTAAATTCAAGTGTTTTTATCTAAAGGCACCAATTCATTGAATATGATAAAACAATATATTTTTAAATGGAAATGTATAAGTCATAATCATGAAATACATTAAATATGCCAAATTGTATCCCCATTGTTTTCATTAAAAATAAATCCATTAAAAACATATCACAAGAGTTACAAAAAAACCGAAGGAAAAAAGATTATGAAAATGGAAAAAGGAAGATGATACAAAGGCCTACGCTATAACCTAGAATAGATTCAATTTAATAAGAATATATATTCAGAAGAGGAAATATAAAATGTGTAGATAGTAATTGTGTGAATGTAAAAATATGTTTAACATAATAGTTTGGAATGGAAAGATTTTATTTTATTTTATAATGTGTACCTAGTACAAAAATAAGTGTAAAAATATGTAGAAATAAGATGACAGATATTACAAGAATAGAGAAAAAACACAATAAATGAAAAAAATCCCAAAACAATACTGTCATTCAATATCTTCATCATCTATAATGTCATTGAGATAAATTTTGATTTAGAATATAATCTCCATTAATTATGAGGGGTCCTATTTATAGAGGGGGAAAATTATATCAAATTTTGGACTAGAAGCATTTATGGCCAATTTATGTTATTGTAAATTAGTATTTTCAGGTCGACTAACATTTATATGTGGTATAGTGAGAATTTTTATTTGGAAATGAAAAAAAAACAATAAGTTAATAACATTAGATGATGAAAAAATATAGCTAGGTGTGGTGAAAGAGATAAGTTCAGATGATCCTCTAACATGATGTATCATATGAAACTGCATAAATTATTTAAAAGTAGTTATAGCCTCTATATTACCACCAATATCCCTTTCCACGTCAATTCCATAATGGATAATTGTCTCAATTTAGGTAGTTGATTACTCAATTTTAGGCAGTTTCTTCTTGAACTTATTTTATGGATGATACATTCTTAGGTTTCTATCAAGAATTAGAAAACACTATTTTATGTCACTCCTTCTCAAAACGCTTTCATACATGAGTGATTTTCATTAGTTATTTCATAATATTCTTATTGTGATATACTTCATTTGCAATAAATATTCTGTTTGATAATGACTCAAATAACATGGTTTAGATACCTGACCATTCCATTTTATGATTTGAATGCTATTTTATACACCAAATTATATGTTTTTATTTAAAAAAACATCAAGAAACAATAAAACCAAATTTCCTTCATTCTCTATTAAATGAAATATTTTTCTTCAACTTTTAAAATTTCAAAACTATATTAAACATCTACCAGGATATATATATAATTTTAAATTAATTTTTAATGGATGATTTGAATTCATGAATCCATAATTTTCTAATATCATTCCTCTAATTCATCATGGTTATGATTTGGGCTTATGAGGCATGATTTTTATTACTTAATAAGAAGGGACCATCTCCACAGATGATACTTAATTGAGATTGACATTTGATAAAAAATATAACACAAAATTATGAGTCAAAGGCTATGAAAACTAAATTTTTACTAGGTTTTAAATGTCTATAAAATGATCTGAAAGAATCGGTACATTATCTTATGAACCATTTATTGATTACTGTATTTATTCTGAATAAAATTCATCTAAAACATTAACACTATAAATAGATCGACTTTTTCCACCTATTCATTAAGATATTTAAATTATTAATTGAATCCATGTAATTCATACAAATGGAAATGTGAAATTATAAGTATGTCATCATTATGTTTGATTTATTTTATTATAAATATGTAATAATCCATCCCTCAACTCCTAGATTAGATTCATTATAATAATAACATATTCAATAGAATTTATATTAATATATATAATGGATGTTTCATGACCATTTATATTCAATAAATTTAAATATCCTCACCCACCCTAGATGTATGCATCTAATAAAGCATGAATAAATTACTCAACTTCATAAAAAGATTTATAAGATACCAATAAAATATATTTATGACACATACAAGGATCTTGACTAACTGGAACTTACTCCATAATTTTTATGATTGATTATTCAAACTCAGCATCATATTTAATTTTGTGTTCAACAGGTTTTGTATATTATTCATCTCGAATATCACCTTATTGAAGAAAAACTTGAGGAAAATCATCAGGGGTGTTTTGATCCAGTCTCCATCATGATATTTAATCTTCTTTAACTAACACTCTTGGGTATACTATTTATTATTTAACTTCTACTTAACTATTATTATCCACTCTTTAATATATATTTTCTACCATACCCACTATGGGACCCAACACATGATTTAGTATTGTTAGGTAATTTACTACATTATAAATGGTATATATAATAAATAAATCATTTAACCATCTTCTAATTTATATACTCCAACATAATTTCAACCTCATTAGAATAGAAAGATCAGGTATTGTATTCTACTGATACTAATATTTTTTTCCTCATCCCATAAAGCACTTTGGTATCAATGATTTAGAAATTAAAATAAAAATGTATTTTGGAGAGAAAATAAGACATCCTTGAATTGTGTGGTGGATATTAAGAGGATGCATCTATTACAATCAATATCGAAAAAACATGTCTGGAATCGAATTATACAGGGTCATATAAATGGATTTAGTGTATCAAATTAGTTCTATTTAAGAAAATATTTTTATTAAAATCATTTAAAAAAGGACAAAATGAATTATATTTTAAGATTCTGTTTATGTCCACCTCCTATTAATTTAATAAATAATTTTTTTAAAAATAATAATAAGCTAATTGTTGGATCCTTAAATATTATTCTAATATGTCCAATAAATTTAATGTAATATCATTCATCTTCTCAAAATATTATAGCAACTCTATTTTTATCTTGAAAACATTCATTTCAAATCTTATCCATCCTAGTATTCCCATATGTCCATCTTAAAATTTTGATTTATACAAATATTATTTTATTAAGATGTACGCCATATCTACCGACCATATAGAATATCTAGTGAAATAATAGTCATATATAATTTATCCATAAATTTCAAAGGAGTTTTATTACCACATAGCACTCTAGAAGGCTTTCTCTATTTTATATATCTAGTTTGAATCTTATGAGATACACCTGCATTAATATACCCATCGCATTTCAGAAAAATGTTTAATATTGATCGGATTTAAATATAACATATCCTACTCTTATCACATCTGTAGAACTACTAGATAATAGTTCGCTAAACTAATAATCTATATATTCATTCCCATCCCTGCCAAGATGGAATCCATTTGGTTATAATGTCTCCCTCTAATTATATAACATTAAATTGAAAATATCTTTGGATTTTGTAATGATAATTATATCAACCGTAAAACCCCAAAATAAGATATCTCATCATGTAATCTCTAATGGTGAATCCATATGAATCCTTGTAATATCTAATAGTGATTGGTTGATATTGTTTAATATTGATTTATCAATTTTGAACCTCTGATTAGAGTACTCATATTCGATGTTGAACAAATAATACTTAATTTTGTAACATTTTACATTCTACTTGATGTTACATTTAAATTAAATATTAACATATTATGATGCATCATTTTAATAACGATACAACCTCTAATAAAAGTAAGATTATTTAATGGATTTTAAAATATATATTCATCATGATTCATCCTATAATATACAAATTCAGACATATTTATAGAAATTAATTAATAATATATTATATAATTTATTATTATTTTCATGAATACAAGCTAATAAAATTTAATTATAATATTAAAAAATATTACCATTCAAAAAATATGAAAATGTTAAAAAACATTCATGTTATTAAATGATATAAAATATAAATCCCACTCTTTAGTAGGTTTTATAATGCGGTTACCAAATTACAAATTTATTGGAAAATTCTAAGATCACATGCCATTTAAAAACATGGCATGGAAACCTACTAACCACACTAATTATTCAAGTGGTTTTAATTTACTATTTTAAATCCAAATATTTAATTATTAAAAAAAATTAAAATAATTCAGTAATTTGATTTATATAATTCCAAATCATCATTTTTTATTGATCTAAATTAATCAAATGAAATATACAACATTTCAAAATTTAAATGAATGAAATGAAAATTTTGATTAAGAATTTGACAATAAAAAAGATATAAATATGAATAGTTTATAAATGATTCATGATTTATAAAAAACTAAAAACTAAAAATAAAAATATATCAATTATTAATGTTTGAACATCGTTAATATACTGTATTCACTTTTAAAAATAAATTAAATCTTCAAAATAATTCTTGTGTGGTATGATGTAATGTATATGCATGTTGTGAGGCATATGGGGTTCCATTCATGATTCCATATATGATAGTTCATAAATATGGAAATTAATATATATTAATTACATATTTCATAAATATTTAAAATGTTACAATCATGGATTTCTCATATGAAAAGAGAAAAACCATTTATGATAATATAAATATTATATGATCATCTTATATTATCAAAATATAATTTTTTTAAAAAGTCAAAAATGGATAAAGATGAAAGATATATAAAATTATGCTTTTGGATAGCATAATATGAGTAGAGTATATGATTTTATATAATTATAAAATAGACTTGATTCATAGTGTCTTGTTCACAAAAGTTGTTAACTATTAAAGATTTCAATAAAAAATATATGGCATGTGTTTATTATATACCATGTTTTAAAAATATATTTTTCAAAATCTCATAACACGTAACATTACTCTACACCTTTATATGAATATGTTTTATATAATTACAGATATTGGTATAATGTAGTATGATACTTAGATGAAATATAGACTATTATTGGTATCCCACACTGCACAGTATGCTAGAGCTCCCGTATAATATGACAGAGGTGACCCAAAATACTAATAGGGAAATATAATAGTGCATAACCATTATTGCAGCATGTGATACTAGTATTGTAGCTTCTCATATATCCTACCACATATATTATAGAATCATTGACATGGGTGGTTGTAGAAAAATATCACAATGGGATCACTATATGGGTATAATAACAAATTAGGTTACTATTAAAATATTTCTATAAGTTCTCATTTGAGTGATAGTTTCATGAACTCTAAAAAACCACTCTATAATTATACTCTTTATTTTAGTGAAATGAATCTATATTTATGTGGACATAGATATTTTCTCAAAACCATGTGAATCATTGTCTACTATGTCCTTTTTCGTTTATTTTTCATATTTCTTCTATCTTTTAATCTATTTTCTAAGATCATTTTTCAATGTTGCTCTGATTTTTTCATAACTCTGGATTTACAAATATTTTAAAATATAATAATACTAATCATACTATAGTAATAATGAAATAATCTAGTAATAATGATCCTAATCACATTATAATACAGATCATTCCCATATAATACAATAAGTTACAATGCTTATAAATTTATTTTCATTTCTAGATAAAATAATTTCATCAACGGGTATAATAAATTTTACTATTTTATTTCTTGGACATCATAAATTCCTAGAAAAGGGAAAAAAATATAAACCAAAATATTTTATAAGAGAGTAAATTTAATATATAATGTATTTTATATTAATGCTTTATAGGTTTTTTATTACATCATAGATTCATTATAAACACCACCAAAACCAAACAAATAATTTGTGACTTCTCAAGAGATCGACCAATTTTTATATATTTGATGAAATTAAAAGTACCTTACCTAACCCATAATTTATCATAAATCTCAACGAAAAATAATATATATATATATAGGTATATACATATAGGTTTGGAGGGGGTTTTAATGATGGGATCCATCAGCGATTTATGCCATTATTTTTGTGACCACTTTAATTTTTCATTATTGTCCTTCATACAATCACATAAAAATTGTATAAATGAAATTAAATTTGGTTGTTCAAAACCAAAACATTGTACCCTTATATTACATATTTTTGGAAACATGGAAAAATTCATATGTTTGAAGAAGATATAGAGGAATAGATTCACTTTTCGGTGAGATGAATTGGGATGTAACCAACATTCTATGTGTTGTTTAATTATACAACTTCATCATTTATCCTTGAACATAATGTATTTGTTGGTGTATGAAAATGGTTTATTATGGGTGATGCATGTTTATTGTGGGTTGATTATTCTGAGAAAACTAGTGATAGAGAAACATATTTGGAAAAATATTTCAAGGAGATTGATTTACCTTGATGGTCAGGCTTCCATGTTTTGTCATGTATCCCCTTCTACAAATGCATTTCCCTAGTTTATAGAAGCTTTTTTATGGTAGTCATATATTTTTTCTAAAAGGATGTTTCTTCCTTGTGATGATTGAATATGTGGTGATTTAACATTATATAATGTTAAAAAATATTATTATTTCATGTTCATGACCCCGAGTCTTCTTACATGATATGGTCCATTAAATTAAAGACTCCCTTTCAAGATCAATTACTAATCAGTTAATTTTATCAATGTTCATAGATTTTTCGCTAATTTAATTCACTATATCCTTCGAGTTATATGTCATAGATGAAATTAAAAGGTAGTTTGAAGGGATTTGGAAATAATTTTGGATTCCATTCTTACTACAACCACTTTTTTATATCAGTCCTTTCTAGAGTCATTTCTCAATATTATAATTGTGGGGGGACATTTTTATTTCCCAATTTGAAAATTGTTTGATAATTACACAAGAAAAATAATTGAGATTCTGAAGCACTTATTTATTTTTTTAGATCCCATTTTGCACAAAACAATCTATTTAAAAAACACCAACATGAGAATTGAAAACATAATTTCCATTAATTTCACTATAATGAAATATTTTACATCAATTTTCATAATTTATATGTTAATTAAAACTTCTTCTGGGATACTGGTAACATTTTTATCTAATTTTTATAGAATTTTTAAAATCATCAATACTTATTTATTTTATATAAATTTTTTATTCTTGATTAGAATGATTTAGGATACCATTACATGAGTTTTACTCTATAACGAGAAATCACTATCACCACTAATAATATTTACATATTTTAAATGTTTGGAATAAAATATGAAACTAACTTTTGACTCTAATGTTTTAAAAATATCCTTTGTAACTATTTTTTAAAATCAAGGTAATCTATAGATAAAATACATGTTTTGTTATCCAAAACATATAAAAATTAAGATTTTATTTTGAATAAAATCCTACTAACACTTATTCTATAAAAGGAGCACCATTTTAAAATTCGAATATCACTATATTATCATGCTTGAATTACTCCCTAATATTCATCTAAATATAGATTTAATATTATAAGAATATCATATTGACCTTTATTTCTATTTATATTTCTTATGATAACCCCCTCAACTATTGGATCATATTGTTGATAATCATGTTGAATATGTGAAAATTTTTCTTAATGCGGAATTAATGTCTCATAGTAATTTATATATGATAAATTAAAATCACCAAATTCATATTCCACCTCATATATGTGGGAATTTTCTAAATCACGAGAAATCTATTATGTTCATTGAATATTTTCTTAACCATCACTATGATATATTCTTAAGCCATGTTAGTCACATAGCCAACTAGATGTTCTAACCCAATTTAAATGTTATTTTATTAAAAATCATCACCATATTTCCTATGGGTTTCAGTAAAATTAGTATAAAAAATTATTGGTAGAATATTAGAAAACTCTTTTTATTTTTCCTAATTCCATATCTCCCATTGAATTTCATCTTCTTGAGTTACTACGGTCTACAATTTCCCCATGAACATACAATTTCCAATTATCATCTCAGTTACTATATTATGACAAAATTATATGTTTCGTGAATCATTTAAACATATTCATATTCTTTATGACCATCATAAAAAATTATAGTGAGTATAGGTTATGAAGATATATAATCCCTTTAACTCGATAGTGATTCCATATAAAATCTTAAAAATATCCACAACAATTTCCTAAACATAATCCCAAAATCACTGACGGCTAATAATTAATTTTCCATCATCATTTTTTGAGAGAATATGAAATCAAATCAAGTGAAATTCATTTGTTTGAGATATAAAATCCTGGAATGTTGTTATCATATGTTTAGTCTTATTTAGTGCATTTTAGGTGAGGTACCATTTACTACAAGATATTAAATAATGTATTGGTGGTTAATTGTTATATAAACCATAGTTTCTAGTTGAAAATTATATTAAAGAGAGATAGAACAGATGATGTTTGAAAAACAAGATCTAGGTGATCCATGTTTTAGTTATTTTTATATGAGTTGTGTGTGGTGACCTTCTAGAAATAAAGGTTGTATTCTTTAGACGATGTGATTCATGTTTCAAATTCTATTCAATAGAGTTCTTATAACATTATTTTAATTGTTTAAATATTCTTTTCACATAACCATATTCCCTTACAATTTTAAACAATATAATGTTGAATTACCTACTACTTACACTCTAATATTTCCGAATTAAATCTTCAAACTCTATTTGGTATCCTATTTACTTCATCACATTGTATCAACAATCAAACATTAATATACAATATATATTAATTATCATTACATCATGAAAAAATATTATTTATATTCTGCAAAACATTATCAACTCTCCAAATAGGGACCCAGTAATATAACACCCCAACTTGGTTTTGTTACTCAAACCTAACCCTATGATGACTCGTAATGTTTCTCACTCCATGATGTAATTACCCAACCACTAAAATATTTATATTAAAAAACTAACTCAAATACCATGAGTAATGGTATTAAATGTCATCTCTCATAATATTCTCATCACTCTAAAATAGAGCACAGTGAAAATCAATGATTGTAAATGTATACGTGACCACAAAATAAAAAAGTGATACAACATTATGAAAAAAACCATGATATATAGAACTTCCTATACACAGGAGTTGATTAGAACTGATGACCCACCCTCAACTAATATCCATTAGATAATCATCATTAGTCATGAATTTCCAAAGGGATCATAGTGGTTCAATGAGCGGGGGTGAATCTGTGTACACAAGATTTATAGATTTTCTATTATTATGTTTTTTTTCCATTTTTCTAATTAGAACTAATGCACCTATTAGAGTGAATAAATCATCCATATTTATAAACACAATTAAACAACATGAAATAAATAAAGTGAATGTAGCACTACACAATAGTTTTTTACAAGATTATATTATGATGTGTGTGACAATGTCATTATTGCGTTCAGGATGATCTATGATACATATTCTCAACTATAAATCAATTAACAATTACATTTAGGTAAGTATGTTATGACCCTAATACCATGGTGGATAGGTATGAAACACTTTCCAATTTATAATGGAATCCAACTGGTATTCATTAAAATTGAATCCCATTACTATTATTTATAATGGACTCCCACTAATGTTTAAGAAAAAGAACATAACATTATGATATTTATAACACAATAATCAAGACAACAATAAAATGAAAATTTTCTTCCTCTTTGAGCCTCTAGTATAAAATGATTCAACACTTTCTCACATAAATTGAAATCCTTCAACATAAATTGAATGTAATTGAAAACAATGTATGAAATTAATCTTAGTATAAACATTTCTATTAGTGGTGTATATAACATTAACATTTTCTCACATTAATAATAGAATGAAAAACTGATTCGTATTCAATAAACTGCAAGTTAACTTCTTCCTCAAAATATTGAAATATATATATTCATTTTAAACAAATACAACTAATAGTATTTTCAATAATTATAGATATGATCATTATGTGTTCCTCATGAATGTAATGAGAAAACTATATTTTCATTCATGAAATTCAATTGATTTTTTTATACAATCATCCTCTTGACATGTCACTACAAGTGAGATTATTTTGTATTTCAAATGATCAATCAAAATTCATTTAATAAGTATTACATGACTAATTTTTATTTCACACAATAAAAATATATGATTTGTGTAAATAATTCATTAATATTTCTTCAATGCATAACAAAACGCCAGATTTCATCATGAAACACAATAGTAAGATGATCATTTCCTTCTATAATTGTATATTGTTTCTTGAACAAGAATTTCATAAAACAAAATTTCACTCATTACGCCTCCTTAAAATATATATTTCAATATTCTTTTATAAAATTGCATATAATAATTATGAATGAATTATATACATTATCCTTTACACAATTTTTCTTGAATATATATTTCCCTCAAATTTTTTAATGCATGGGAAATTGACACTAGCTCTCTTCTCATTAATCAACTTATCATAAATTGATCATGATAACCACTACCTACTTCTCTTAACAATGGTTCTTTAGGAGATCAAACTTCACATTATCCTATAAATATATGTGTTTTCTTAAATCTGTGATGTAAGAAAGTTATACCATGTAACATTCTTATGTAATGAGAACAAAATCATCTAAATCTATAGGATATAACATCATTGGCATTTGGAACCTTGTTTTTATTGAATACAGAGCTTCCTCAAGCCTCTATATTGGTCTTTATCACTCAAAAATATATCTTGAGTATTTTTTTCTTATATTAAAAAATGATATCCTCTATGATATTTAATGATGAACCTCCATTAACATAGATCATGTTCATCACTTCAAAATTTCACGGATATCGACATATCATTCACTACACAATTACAGAAGAAATTCAACAACATGAAATTTTTTTCTCAAAACTATTTCTCCATGGTTAACTCATAGTTTAAATAAGAAAAAATTTCAATTGATATTTTTGAATTTGTAAGACACAAAAATGAAAATTGAATGCTCGACTCGATCTTTCGAGGTTCCTTCCTAAATATGTATTATTGATACAGAAGCCTAAGGTTTATACAAGTAGATCATGACGATTAAATGCGATCAAATGAATTAGATTAAATAGATTTATCTACCACGGTTCATTAAAAATCATTAAATATGTATGAATAAGGTCAATTATATATTTATACAACATCATCGAGGAATCCTTTTTAGAGTTTCATTTTATAAAAAAAGGGTATGAGTCTCTCTGTAAGTGAGATTATCAGGGACTTCTCTAAAATTTCTCGAGAACTACCTCATGTAGACATCTTATGCCACCATTTAACCCCATAATGTGGATCTAATTTTTCTATAGCACCTATTTGTGGATGAAATTATGAAAAAAAAATCTTCCTTGATATGGGCCTACATAATGCAGTTGATCTTCGTTTAAACCTAAATAGCTGTAATCATAGATACCATGGAATACTGGTTAGTAAGATTTATATCATTTAATAGATGATAATGAAAGTTGAACTAAACAATATTGACCACTCTTATACAAGCCATATTACATATAAAATTCACATCCATTTTATATTCTTACATAAGTAATTTACTCAAGAAAAAAAACCAAAATTCCAAAATTTTATTTTAGAATTCAATCTTAATTTCAAAATATCTACACTTATTTTAATGTTTTGAAGAAATATCAATTCAATGATGCAATGACACATTAATTTTGAAGTATTGAATAGCTTCACAACTATCACAATTAATGTTTCTAAGAAATCAAAAAAATTAAAGCATCACTTTTAACATATGAAAAATTATCATGAATAATTCAATGTTAGAAATATATAATTCAATTAATGTCACATTTTATATTCATCATAAAAACACATTGAAATAAATAAAATTTAATTATTAAATCAATCTATTTTTTATCTAATCCCCAATTGTATTTTTTTCAATAATCATTTCACATAAAAGCTAATATTTTATTCCCCCCCATAACAAAATCCAATTATATAAGTATTGGAAACAATTCAACTCATCACTAATTCAAAGTGGGATAACATGTTGTATATTATAATAGTTATCCATATAAAAAATAAATATGTCAATAAAAATTTTAGAGTTTTATTTCGATACTGAAACCATGTGACATTGTATTTTAAAATTATTATCAATTAATATACTATGTAATGTCATGCTTTAATATCTAAAATTTGAAATCATATGATAAATACAGTTACTGAACATCATATATTCATGTGATACTGGTTGATATATTCCAAACTCATAGTTTTTCAGATTTACTTACCATTGAGGGAAGTGCATGATCCATCTTCTACATAATGATTGGATTGACTCAATAATTAACTGGAAAAAAATCGTCTTAACATTAAATAATGTTTGTTTTGATACAACATGTCATCAATTGAAATAAATAACTCCATGATTTATGGAATATTGGATATCATATAATGTATTAGAAGGACTCATATCCAGAATACTCCCCTAAATATATATATCACATTTAATTCTGTGAGAAGAAGAATCAAACAGAACTTATACATTTGAATAAGGTGTTTCATCTATGATATTTTAGTTAGAGAATCATGGATAAAATTTATATATCAACGCATAATACTCATTCCATTATCCTCTAGATATAGAAAAATTCATAATTATTTAACCTTTTTTCACATTAAAAAATTTACCTTTTCGAGATACCAGTGAATTAATAATTAATCCATCTATTATTTTAGATTGAATATTCATATTCACAGTAGAATGTATTTCACATTCATTCTACTATTTCCACTCCATATATTAATCTAACTTTAGCTTCTATAGACTTATGAATAATAATTATTTCACAACATTATTAGACTACTTATTTTGTTTATAATCTATATTCACTATATAATTTAACATAAGAATCCATGAGTTCATTTACGTTGTTTGTCTATAGATTATTTCTTTTGTTATCCATGTCATGCATTTCTCAGCAATATTCCTAAACATTTCCCTCCATCCACAAAAATTTTCTACATTCATATGTTTTTCTTTTTTAAATAACCTCTCAAGAAATTTGAATATTTCATCATTCCTTTCATGCACCAAATCAATCATTTTTTTAGGCCAATTTATTTTCCTTCATTTGCATTATTCAAATATAATTTCTATTTACGACCTATTTTCAATGCTCCAATATATGGACTCTTCATCTATATAGGATAATGATTTTATTTGTTGTGACATTTATTTCATAAATTTTATTGGGTTTAGTTTGATACTAAGGTTTCTTAATTTCCTTGTTAGGATTTTTCCCTATGCTTGTATTTTTAGCTTTTGTAATTTTCCTATAGATTTTTTTCATCTTTTATTCATTTAAGAATATTAATAGTTTATAGTTTGTACAAAAGTACACTCATTATTACCATGGAACAGTATCTTGAAATAATAAAAGAATCATTCATGAAACTCAAGTATATTATTGATATAATAATTATTCTATATTTTATGAATAATGATTTAATTAGACATTATTTCTCTTCACATCACATCTTCCCACCTAATACTGGCATACTAAAACTATCATCCCTTAATGAATAATTCCAACAATTAGTGTTTTGATTGAAGAAAATTCTCTAAGAACTAAAATTTTCAAAAAAAATATTGAATTATTCATCTATGATGGAATTTGGCTAACATTGAATCTTTCCATCCTTTGGATAATATAATTCTTCATCTGATATTTTCTAGTGAACATGAATTCACACTCTACTAAATATACTACATTGTTAATATGGTCGGTTAACCATCATTATTATTCAACCATTTTTTATGATATTTATTTTTACAACATGTAGTAATTGATTAAATTGTATTATTAAAAATTGAAACATCTAGAAAAAGTATTATCTTTTTCAATGATCTTTTAACATATTTAAATTTAGATTATCTCCATAGATTATTTCCACATTAATGAGACATGTTAAAAGTAATAATGTTTTTAAAATTACTCTTGGAAGCCTTTGTGATATAATAATTTTTTGTATTTTCAACATTAGTGTTCGCTATATTTTTTATCATGACCTCCAACATAATATATTTCATATTTACAGAATTATTATTGATTTCAATTAATTTCAACATATGATAAAATTATTTCTTTCAAGTATTTAATTGGGTTTCCTTTATATCATTCCACATGAATTACATTTCAAGAAACTTCATGTTTGAGAAATTTTACTCATCCTAAACAACTTTAATTTTTCTTCGTATTGATGTTGGACTTTTTGGTCACTATCATTGTGCATTTAATTTTCTTTTAGTGGAGAATTATACTTCCAAAATGATTTTTTTGGTATTTTTGGAATAAATCAATTTAAATGGGTGAACTAGAAACTAAGGTTTATTTCACATTAAATCACAAAACCCAAAAAATGATTACATTAATATACCATAACATCCCTGATTTAAAATTAATACTTTCAAAATTTTAATCCTCAATATCTCACAGTCACTTGTATATTATTGGATGAATCATGCCGAGTGATGCCATTAACATCAAACCCTCAATTGATTTGACTGACTTCTCATCAACACTATCAATGCAATCCATCAAGCTTGTCAAAATAAAATTAACAAGTCACCACTACCACAAAATTGAATCTAACTAGATAGACCCTTATGTTGACACCAACACATTTGTAAGAATCACCAACATGAATCCATCATCACCATTAAAAAACCCATAGTAGATCTCTATATGGGAAACGTAATCTATCAACCATCAACACTCTCACCGAAGACCTAACCAACAAAAAATGAAACAAACTATTATGGAAAAAGCTATCAAAACCAAAAAATGACATTGTCAGTGAAATAAAACACCATCCATATTTGATATTTATGTCAATGAAGATGTGAACAAAAAAGAAGTAGAAAATCACTAAGAAACCAGGATAAGTAAGAACTAGACCACATGAATAGAAGGACACCAAAAACATAAATTTCATAAAACACAACCAAGAAGGAAAAACATAAAAATTAGAAAAATATAGGTTGGAATCTAGGAACACTAGTGAATTTCCTTCCAAAAAATCCAAAAATACCCATGAAATACATTTCATTGGGCCAAATTGGAGCCTAACATAACAAATATAAATAAATAATAGATATTACACTATACAAGGCCCTTAATAGAATTCTACAACCTAAAAAAACAAAACATGGAATTGAGATTTAGATGGTGGTTTAAAAAAGACTAAAAAATTAAAGGATCAATTAAAACAAAACCCAAAACCTAGCCAAGAACATTATTGAAAAACCTCTCCGGTTTCCACCACCAATAGAATACCAAATTTTTTAGATTAATTGAGTTAATCCAAAATGGTATTTCATCATTATGGTTCCAATTCAATGATTACGTATGTATCTAATTTTACATTCACATATTTCACATAAATAGTCTTTTTAATTCATCATCATTCAATGTGAATCTTCCATTGCAATGTAATTATTATTATTATTTTGTTTACTCAGCTACGATGAATATATAATCATGCAATATTATTTACAACTTAAAGTCCCTAATAATTTTGGTATTTTAATGATATTATTATAGTGTATGAATCATCTTAGTAGTAACCTATAAAGTTACTTCTTTTTTACACACATTTTTTTCAACTCTCATTCAACAATGAAAAAATGATCATTGAAATGTGAGATAGTTTATTCATCAGATTCAATATGTTATGTGATGATATTTTATATTTGAAATTTATATTCCAATTCATTAATTATATCCTCATCATCTTCATAGTGATGTGTTTTCTTATCATATAATCCCATAGTAGGAACATTCTTCGAATAATATTGGACTTCCGAGAAAAACACTTATCAATTCAGCAGACTATTGTTAATAACTACTTGAACTAGAATCATTAAAAGGGTCTTTATCAAGTGATTTAACATAACCTTAGAATATAATACCATTCTCAATACGTAATTTTTTGGTTTACCGTATATTTTCTATAAACTCATTCTCATCTTTCTTGCCTATTTATTTTCATTTTTATTTAAGGTTTTGAAGGAGTCATATTTATTATAAATGATAGAGACATGTATTGAATTATACTAATAAGACAAAATTATTGCTTCATAGAATTCAAATTAAATCATTATTATGTTTGATACAAATAACTAGGACAATACGGTAGATCTAAGAATTGGTAGAACCTTTTCATTGGTAACGATTGAAGTTCTTAGTGGATCATGAATGTACACTGGTGGGGAATCAGTGTACACAACATTTAATAATTTTATTATATTCCATTATACACCATTTTTTAATTGAAACCACTAAATCGATTAGAATAAAAGGATCATACCTAACTACAAACACAATTATATCACATAAACAACAAAATGTAAATGAAGAACAAATAAATATATATTACAAGGATCACCCATTATGTGTGCGAATTCATCCTTTCTCTATTTTGGACGATCTAAGACACATATTATCCACTAGAAATAAATAAATAATTACAAGTGTGACGGTCAAGTATCACCTTGTGACCACAATGTGTAGCTATAAATGACAAGCCAAATTATATGGGTATCCCAATAATGTTCTTTATAATAAAACCTATTCAATATTATATTTACTAGAATTAAATTATTATTTACTAACAAAAACCTAAACTAAATGGTAAATATCACACAATCCTCAATATTCCACTACAACATAAAACTAATCATTCTCATCAATCCACTGGAATAAACTATTTCTGGACTTTATTACTACAACCAAAAGCCTTTAATTTCCACAGAATTTAAAAAAATTTAAGGAAAGTAAGAAAGTTATACAATTCAGAAATATTTAATTACATGACATTCACATAAGAACACTTTAACAATGGAATGAACAACTAAATATTCTTCAACAAACATCAAGTTGTCTTCTTCGCTACTTAACTGAAATATGTTACCTCAATTAAAACGAATAATGTTAATAGGTTTTTCAATTATTAAACACATGATCATCATGTTTTCCTCATTATTGTTGGGTTGAAAATATATTTTCTTGCATGATATTCCCAGTAATTTATTATATTTCTTTCTTCTATTTATGTCATTATATGTGTAATGTTATTTTTTTCTCGAATGATAAAACAAAATTCATGTAATAATGATAACATAACAAAAGCATATTTTGTAAAATATATAGTGGAGATCTATGAAATTAATATATTCAGGCATAGAATAACATCATCTTTCCTCATGAAATAGAATTGTGAGATTATCATCGCATTCTATGCCTGTATATTATTTCATGCACAACACATTCATGAAACAAAACTCTCAAATTAATCCTACATTGAATATGTTTCTCCAAATACATGTAAACAATTTCAAATCATATATACATGAGACTAATATCTCTTATCCTTTATGTAAAAAGGATAGAATAGATATTCTCATCACATATTTGAATCCATGACCAACTAAATCTATTCCACTTAATATGAACCAACATTACCAAAACTAATCTTGAAAACCACTTCCCTATTCTCGTAACAAAGGTTGTTTGCAAGGTCTTGCTTGACATAATAAGTTCATTGTATTTATTTCCTTAAAAAATTAATTGAACATTGTTATATGATGTATATATCTTGTGGATTCATAAAAACATCATGAAAACACATATCACATAACAACACAAGCTCTTAAAACATTATCCTCAGTGAATACGTAGCTACCTTGAGTATATGTTTCACTATTTCTCTCTAAAAATATATATTTATTATAAAATAATCATATACTAAAAATTAAATAATAAAGGGATATTTATATATGATCCACCACCGACATAGCTCATGCACACCAACATAGCATTTCACACACACCGATTTTGCTAAAACATAACAATTAAAGAGGAACACCATCATCACAAAACGATTTTTTCTCAGTATTTATCGAAAGATAAATCCTCATTTGAATAATTATATGATGTTTCATGTGAATTTAATAATATATGAATTTATATTGAAAAAAATATGTGTCAAATGAATGAATTAATCATTTAATGATGCCACATGAATAAATCATGTCATTCAAGATTCATTATGTGTACACTAGTTGAAAACATAACTAAAGTGTGATCAAATAGCTTATATTAAAGATATATGATGGCCATGGTTATTTAATTATCATTAATGAAGATTGAGAATTTTCTCCAATCCACATTTACATCATTAAATATGAATTTTTTTGAGCACCACCATTTATAAAAAAAAGGTATCTAGTAGCTTACTAGATACGAGTACCAACGTCATCTCCCAATGCCCGCTGGAACCACACCATTCCAGCATCCTCTACTACCATTCATCCTCTGCATGGTGGCCCCACCTGCAATATATATCCTCTTTATGTCATTCGTAAGACATACTCTCCCTCAATATTGGTCGACTTTCTATGGTCCAACCTAGTTCCCACAACAGTATTTGTCCACATGGAAACCCTAGATTTCTGGTTGTCATGTTTTATTTTTATAGTAGATTCCAATGTATATGTTACCTAAAAATAAAGACCATTATATCCAAAGACAAATTACCTATAAAAATCACATCCATTTAGGATCCTACCATAGACGATATACTCAAGTTTTAACCCTAAATCTCATGTCATTTATTTTGTAAATAAATCACAAATTCAAAATATCGCATCATCAAACAATGTTATAATAATTTTATCAATTCAATGAACAAATGAATATTTATTTTTTATGCACATAAAAATTAAAAAATAATCATAATAACTTTTTATAAGAATCAACTTAAATCAAATGATACATAAAAACATAAGAATAATTTTAATGAAAAATTAAATGGAACTCTCTACACTTCAATCATTTTCACAATGAGTAATCAGTGAACAAACACATTAACAAAAAAATACAACACAATTATTAATTCAATAAATTTGAGTTATTTCACTCTATCCCATCCAGTTATCCAACAGAAAATCAACATGCATCTCAAGTAAACAACATTTTTATATTCATGACGAAACATGTTCTGTGGGTGAGTAGATGACCCAATTAGATATCACAAAGTATTCCTATATACACCAGGAATGTGAAAATCCAATAGGATACATATTAATTTTATAATATTTTCCATAAACCCATGTCATTTTATAAAACCGTATGAAATATATTTAACAATAAATAAGCTTTAGATCGAACCATAACCCACATAACATTAACATTGTGTTTTTATACTTAATCCCAGACACTTTTTTTAACAAAAACATGAGGGGCTCTAGAACCATGATATATAACTATGAATGGTAATTTCATACTCATGAGTGTAAATACTACCTAAAAACATCATCTTTTGATTACCAATGTGTTCTTTCAACCTAAGAAGGATATTACCAAAACCTCAAACCATTCATACTGATGATGTCCCTGCACCCATGTGGGAGTTTTCCACAGATAATTTCCAACCCATCACCCAACATAAATCAATAGAACGAATCAATTAGAAGCCATAAAAATAAAATCAACTAAAAAATAAATTCCCTATCGAAATAAAAACAACAATGCACCTCAATGAACCACCCAAATAACATTACCTTAGTAATCCAATGCAAAATACTAGTAACATCAAATATATTTTCTAATGAAAATTAAAAATATAAAAAATAAAAATAACCTTAATAGTGAAATGAAGATCTAAACCATAATGTTAGGACCCCATTTTCAACCAATATTTTCAATTATTCTCAATTATATTGAATCATACTGACACCTGGAAATTCTATAGATCCTCTTTCACTAACACAAACCATGCTAAAAACCATTTCCCCTAAAATAATACCAACATAATGAAATTATTTTTTCAACTTTAAAAACAATAATTAAAATTATACATTCAAGGTCATGTTAGTTTCTACGCAATATTATGATTGTGATGAAACATAACTCAAAACAATGATGAAGCCAAACATCCACACCATATCCATGAATATTTC
Source organism: Viscum album (assembly GCA_963277665.1). Classification (NCBI taxonomy): domain Eukaryota; kingdom Viridiplantae; phylum Streptophyta; class Magnoliopsida; order Santalales; family Viscaceae; genus Viscum; species Viscum album. The sequence continues at coordinate 875,734,100 of OY728155.1, read as the reverse complement.
CTTTTATATCCTTTTAAACCCCTAAGAAAAAACCCAATGATTCAAATTTGTTTCACAATGCTTCAATGAAATCCCCTATCAAAAAACAAAAATAAGAATGAGTGGATAAAAAGTAAGGAGATCCTTACATTTTATCAAACACCCAAATATTCAATGAATAGAATGGAGAAATAAAAATAAAAGAAAATATCTATAGAGTATAGGTCCCACAAAAAGGGTATGAAATAGGACCATAACCACCAAAATATGGGTAAAATTGAAAATTCTAGAGTTATTTTATGTTTATGTATGAATGGAATGTATAGTTCAATATGACCATGTACCAACAATGTATCCCTCTATGCCTACCACATAATACATTCCACAACATAAATTGGGATTAATCAAGGTCCATAATGATATGATCCTTCCTAAGATCCTCTCAAAATGACCAGTTTAATTTCAATACTCTCCAAAACACTTTCTCATGTATCTCATATACATTCAAGAACTTATAATAAACTCAACACAACCCCCAAATATTCAAACCATCCAACCCAAATCATTTTCCTTAACTCAAAATTAAAAAATTTTATATTCCCCCTTTCTAAAACATTATTCATCCTAAAAAACAGGATTCAATCCAATTCATTGAACAGTTAATAATAAAATATTCAATACAATAGACATTCATTTACAACTATAACCTAAAATTAGAGAGCATTAATAACAAAACCATCACAAAAAAATTCACAATTCTACTCGAACATTGGAAACTCAAACAAGACCTCGCCTAACCCGACGTTTAATTTACCTGAATCATTTACTCATATTCTAATTTATTCCCTCAAAACTCAATTTTATTCCTTTAAAAGACGATATTTAAAATGTACAGAGGATATGAAGAGTTGTTATTTCATTAACACAATTGTGAACCAATATAAAATCATTGAACATCAAAATAACCATTTAAATACACAATCATCAACATTATAATGAATTTTAGTGATTATTCCTTTAGATTTTATATGAGAGACAGGTGTCATACGTTATAGGGGTCATTTTTTAGAGAGATATAAACTAGTAATGTTGTGATCATATGTTTAGGATTATTAATAGAGTGTAAGGTGATGTGGAAATTAATACTTGATATGACATAAAATTTAGGTGGTTAAGTGTTCAATATCCAAAAGACTGAATGAGAAAATTTTAGGATGCAAAGAGACTTAGAATTTAGGGTTTTAATGAGAGACATAGGATTCATCCTTAAGAGATTTTTTCTAGAATTATTATATTAATATTAAAAAATTAGGTAAAAATAATTTCTTATTGGAGTAAAATTGAAAAGAAATTATGTTATATGTTTTCTATTTTCCCCTTGAAATTTTATTTTTGTTTTCTTAAATTTGATGAAATATTTTAATGTTTTTTTTTTCTAACCATATAACACCCATTATAATTTTGTCATAAAAAATATTTTAACTAAAAAATATATATAAGGAATCTCCCATAACTAGATAACATCTTGACCATATTTCCGATTAAATCCATAAAATACAATGAACAATCAATTTATTCAACATATAATGACATGCACACTAAAATAAACCTTTTGAGAAATATAACCATATTCTTTAATTATTTCACTCATTGTATCAATCAATTATATAATATATCAAACCATAATTCCAAATTACTTTAGAAAATGATTCATCAACAATTTCCATTATTTTCATCCAATACATTTTCATTAAATATTAAATATAATTCCCTTAAAATTTTGAAAAATACTACACAAAATTATCATAAATTATATATCATTAATTTTTTTCTCACCCTATGAACATCATCATATAATATCGACACTATAAAATAATTTTATCCGAGCTAAAATGCCCTGATTTTGAGAGATAATTTAAAAATGTGTTATTTTTATTGACACAATTTACAGAATTTATAACACTCCTTATTTGATTATAATGAATTTCAACAGTTATATTTCAAACACTATGTAGCATTCAATAGTAAACATAAAAAAATAAATATTTGTAGAAATATTCCATTATATATAGAAAAATTAAAATTTACATCTCATCATTAATATATCATAAATATTACATTCAATAATATCATCACAATACAATTTCATTGATGTATTGTTTAATTACTAGAAAAAATAATTATAATCAATATAATAAACAACTCTCGTAGTAATCCTTCCCTATCAATCAACATAACCTATTACAAAAGAAGCTCGTGTCCAGAATAAAAATAATGATTATTTTATCAATAGTAAATAACAATATTAATACCTATTTTATTTTAAATGATGTATAATTCATTATAAATTTATATTGGTTTAATAGATGGTCAATAATAATATTATTCAAAATAAAAATTAATTATTAAAAAAATTCATGATAATCAAACATGGATTGATTTTTTTGATTATATAACACATGTTTTGAACTAAAATTTCATTTTTAAATGAAAAAAATTTACATTCATACATGCCAAATAATGTGATTGATTGATATGTAGTTAATTCATACATTTCATAAATGGATTATTGATCATTTTACTAAAATAACATGACAAATTGAGCTCAATTCCATGTTTTATAGTAAGGGACAGACATTTTGAGAAAAAATATAGTTCTCAAATGAAATATTCCACATTCAGTATATATGATCACATCATTTTTTAGATTGGATTGAGGTTAATTCTTATAAAAAAAAATGAATCACGGATCATTTTTCAAAAGTATCATGATAATTTGAGTTAATATCATGGGTTTTTAGTTTGTGATGTCTATTTTTATCTAAAATTTCAATTTTAAAATTATTAAAATCACTTTTTTTCTATCCAACCACTCAGTGTGTTGTATCATTGTAGATTTTATTATATCGAGAATAAACCCTAGGAAATTTTTTATGTATCAATACAATTTTAGCTTGTTTTGTTGATTTTATATATGATATGTGTGTTGTTATCTAAAATGAAAATTTTATCTTGAAAAAAAAATTGAGTCATATCGGTCACATTGTGTGCTAGATGAATGCAAGGTTCAATACTATATCATAGAAATGAATTATGAATCTTTTTAAAAATGTATAAAGACAATAAAAGCATGTCTATTTTGTTTTGATTATGTGTTGCTAATTTTAAATTAAAATATCACTTTTAAAAGAAAAAATACTTTTAGTAATATTGGGTACAACATTTAAGTCCACTATATTTTGTAAAATATTTTCTTTTCATATTAATGTAATATTATTGATACCTCTCACTCCTAATGACATGGACTTTAAATTGTGATATATAAAACAACCAACATTTTATTACATTATAGGAAACACTAAGTTAGTGTTAGGCTATACGAATCACATAGATTAGTTTGTGATATAATCAAAACTATTCTGGTTTTCTGTTCCACAAAATGTTGAGTTCTTTCAATATCTTGTATTACACACCAGACACGTTTTTACCAAACATCAAAAAATATTATTAAAATATTATTATTTAATATAATAATATATAACCTAGTTGTTAAAATAAAATTTATTACTATTAATAACTAACTTATGAAAAAATATGTTTTAGAAGATGAACTCAATTGTTACAAATTTATTATCGATTTTAATACACACTAATTGAATATAAAGGAAATATATTTATTTTTCGGATTCTGAAGTTATTTTTTGTTATTAATTTAAATAAATATAATAAATTACAAATTGGGAATGGTATTAATGAAATTTTATGGTAATATATTTAATAAATATTTTTTTATATTTATCCAATATGTTTTATTGGAAAATATTACAACCAGTCAAATTTCATAGATATAAATCAATATTTTGTAAAAGGTAAAATTTAATCATATATTAATAGAGAACCAATATTAAATCCAATTTTTTTTACTTTTATATATTCAATATAAGAAAATGAACTTCTTCATTCAAAAATGAAAATATTAATTTACATTCATTGAATTTTTAGTATTATTATGATAAATTTCATATTTTTATGAATAGTAAAATGATATTAAATTTTAATTGAAAAAAAACTTTTAAATAGAAATAATTAGTAGTTTTAAATTTTATTTTAATTGGTTTTAATGTAAAATTAGATAAAAATGTTATCATTTATGATAATGTAGGTCATTTTCATCTGTTTTATGTTGCATTTAGATATTTAAATGTTTCAATATTTTTCATGTTTTAACTTTCATAACATATTTTTGACCCTATCAATGAGATACATTTTAAATTAATTATTTAAACATTTGTATTTTGTATTTTAAAAAATATATTCCATATATATAATAATAGGGTCCTATATTTTGTAAATTGGTTTCTTTTATTTTTGGAAAATATGAGTAGTAACATTAGTAAATTTATGTGGACACAGTAAATGATTAATCATACAATTATGGATACAAAACAATAATATTATTAATATAAAATTATAGTAAAACTTGACCTAACTTCATTGGATTAGTGTGTTTTGACAAAAATCATCATTTGGTAGAAATTATAACTTTTTAACCCACTTGGATAATATTAACACATTTATTATATTTTATTAAAGAATAGTTAAATATGTCATACTCATATTTTCAATAACTATGTCATTTTTAGTATATGATTATACATAAGATAAATTCCACTATAAATTTCCACATGAAATCTAAAATGTTTTCATTTACCATGGTAATTTATTTTTTATTTTTAGGACATATCTAAATAACATGACATATTCGGTAGTGATGATGCAGTATATGATTCATTAATTAAAATAATAAATAAATAATATTCAATATATTTAAATAATAATAATTTCATATAATTACTTTTATCCAAAAAAAATCGTGATGAATTTTACATGTTATGGATGTGTAAATATTGTTTTATTGAAGATATCATCTTGTTGTGATATTTTAATGATGAAAAATAATGAACAATGACTAATCATGTAACACACTGACCTTAGATACCCAGAGTTAGTGCATTATTACATATCATTAGAATGAAAAAAAGTTATCAAATCTCGAAATACTATTCAGTTTATTAGTTTCGGAAATACTAGATACAATCATATGTTTTACATTACATTAGAAAATGAAATAAAACGTTGTGTCACCATTTAACACATTCATGTCCATTAGAATATCCATGTTGATTATTCATAATATTCTTCTTCGCATCTGGGAAAAAATAAAACATTGAAATGGGTGATATCAGATGATCAAAAAGGATTACAATATAGTGGAAACATACATAAATAAGCACAAACATTTAAGGAAAAATATAAGGCTAAAAACAAGTATTTTAATCAAAAACAAAAGCATAATATTTAATAGATAAATCAAACAGTTCCATTTACTTATTCACATGGATATTCTTCTAGTCAAATAATCACATGCAATATCAATAGCCAATTTCATAATGATATAATGCATAATTTCGGACATCATAACCACATAGTCCAGGACTCATGCCAAGTATACCAATAATATTTTGTCAAGGCTTTGTGCTAAGTTACTATATTTTCTCTTGATACCTACTAATTCATCGAGGATCTATAGCGGGCTCCACCTGTCACATACTACGTCCAATGCATTCCTCATATGAAAAGGTTAAAAGTTAACATAAATATTCGTATTAAAACTAACATAATAAATTTTAATTCTTTAACCATAATGAATGAATTCTATATAAATAACACATCCATTGTCAACCATATAAAAAAACCTTCAATACAATATGGAATATTGTATCAAAATAATTCAACATCAAACAACTTTAAAATCCATCAAAGGATGTTGACATAGAATAAATCAATACTATTTGCGAGTAATATCTCATTCTATTTTGAAATAATTTAAAAGTCATATAATTATAAAAGAAATCATTTAATTAGAAAATATTCTTATAAACTTGTATGGGAATCTTGGAAGGTGTTATAATAGAGGAAAATATCAGCACCTTCCATATAAGTTAAAAATCATTCATTAATTAATTTTTCAAAAAGGTAATAACAAACCTTCTATGGAAAATAATTGAAGGATTACATTTAGACCATTTAATAAAAATTTAAATGACGGTATAAATGAATATAACCATTAGTATAGTAAATATTAAAAATGGTATCAAATATATATTTCAAAAACAAGGATGTGGATGACAAAGAGTTCCCAATAGTTTCTTACATATAAACAAACTCGGATATCAAAGTGATTGGAAAATCAACCCTCACCATTTAATTTTCCATGGTCTGTGGTATGATAAAAACTTTTATAATATTTAAATAATTGTTTTTAAATTATTAAAGAACCATATTCATAAATATGATATTATAGACGATCTTCTAATATTTAATTGTTAATAATACTTCCGTAGTGGCATTGTTTCGGGTGTTAACTGATTCATTTTACTTTATAGGTTTTCTTACATTAGACATATTTGATAAGGATAGGATGAATTTGATTCATATACAAAATTAAATTAAGTTCTTAAACATTATTTTTATTACTAAAATGAAAATTATTCTTCAATGGTTACGATGGGGAATGAATCTCATCGCGTTCAAGGAGACGATAATCCCTACATATGCACGAGTGAAAATACCATTCTATTGATTGTGAAATTGTTTGTAATTGTATGGTATATCATATATACATAATAATTAACATGTTATATTTATTATTTACATCAATTATACTCATTATTATACACATCCAAATAATGAAGTGTTGAATAACAATCTACACCATGCATGGGAGACGGTAAGACGTACATACTCACTATGTTGAAATTTTCATTCATAGGATGTATAGAATAATAAATATTGTTGTAAAATATTTATAATAACATCACCGTATGTATAAGGTACTTGATTTATTATTATTGTATGGAAAAAATAGGGAAATAGTAAGTGTTAGATGAAAAGAACATTAAAAGAGATGATTTAATCATTACCCCTTATTCAGGTCCTTTCTTTTGATTTGATCAAAATGGATCTGTAGGATCGATTTATAATATAATTATAGCCTATAGGTTGAATTTAGGTTAGTTAGTAAGATATTTTAGTAGGTTTTGGCAGGGAAAAATGGATTTGCAGGTCTGAAATTAAGAGAAGGGGAATTACCCTTTTATAATAGAGGTGATGGTAACTTTAGGAAATCATTGAAAGAGTATTTTATTATACGGTCATATATGGTTTATAATGGATAAATAAGGATTTACTTTAAGGATAAGGTGGGTATAGGTCGAAAACCACTCAACCAATAGATTATAGACTAGTTTTTGTCACCATATTAACCATATCTTTTAGATTTTACTCATAGTTAAATAGTTTAACTTTTAACATTTATTCTTCTGTTATTATAATAAATGGTTAATAAACATACAATAAAAATTCAAGTGAACCCGAAGAGGTTAATTGTTGATATATCGAACCTTATACAAGTACTTTGGTTGAACCGTGGATTTTTAGGAAAATTAAATCAATTAAGAATATCTTTTTAGTTTTAAAAACTAATTTCTGTCAATTTATACACTATTTAGTATCTTCATTTCTTGAAATTCATAAAACGCTATCATTTCAAAAAAAAAAATATTATTTCATCAAACCAAAAACGTTGTATTAACATATAAAATTTTTGGAATACATAAAAAGTACAAATTTACATTTATTATAATATTTATAATATCAATCATTTAAATCTTTCAATAATAAGGAAACTACTATATCATCATTGTGTCGTAAATAAATTTTATTTTTAATGACTAAAAATTATAAATAAAATAAATATATTTTTTAAATCATTTAATATTTTTAATTAATATTTATATTCTATTTTATTTGATGTATAACCCTATATTAAAAATGTTCTAGTTATTAAAATATGAATTAAACACTTTTAACTCTTCTTTATATAAAATTATAATAAATGTCATAATATAATCCAAGTAGTACATATTGCTCATATTTTATTCCTTAGAATTTTTTATCGAAATAAACTTTTAAAATAGAATTAGAACATATGTTAGGGTAATTATAATACCATTTTTACCTTTAATTACCCTATTTACTTTTAACCACGTTAAATAAAATTCAAAATTAATTATTAACAAAAAATATTATCATACTTTTGAACCACATTTTACTCACTAATATAATATGTGTCTCTTGGATTTTTTAATTCAATTCAAAGAAGGACTAATGTATTATTTTATGAATAGTTTCAAATGTTCCGAGAAGGTGGGTAAAAGTAATTAAAAGTTCAATAAAATTTTATATATCTATTCATATTATAAAATGACACCCGTGAATTACATTGAAAATATATAGGTATTATTTATCTATTTTGACCTAAAATATAAGTAAATAAAATAATTAATTATTTAAATAAAAGGTCAGTTTTAAATGAATAATGCATTATTTTTCACTATTCATCAAAAAATGAATGTTTTCAGAAAAGTACAAGAATTTCACCCAATGATAATTTCTATATTCCAAATCCAAAAAATGAAGACCATTTTGAAAAATAAAATTAATAAAACATTAAAAAGTCAATATTACAATTCATAATGACTAGTTTTATTGGTTGTGGGGTGCTACAACTTGAAATTACGGACAACAAAAGATTTTACAATATTCAATATGAAATGTACTGTGGAAGCTTGGGGTGTTACATTCTTCACTCTTTCAAATACTATTGTCCTAAAAATTTCTAGAATACTTCTTCATAAAAATATTTGTGTGGTTCAACAACATATGTTTCTCAGGTTCCTACATTTCTTCTTCTATCTTGTGGTTTCTCTATAGAACTTTTACCAGATGAGTCATCTAGTTTCTCAGCACTTATTCTCTAGTATCATGAATCTTGACAGGATGTTCACAATAAAACATATCAGGTACGAGTTCTATTTCTTCATAGGTGAGTACATGCATTGGGTAAGGCATGTATTTTCACAATAGTGGTACATGGAAGACATCACGAACATTGGAGAGACATGGAGGCATTTCCAAATGGTAAGCTCCAACTCCAATTCATTATTGAATTTTGAATTCTCTCATGTACCTGGGACATAATTTAACCTTCATAAAAAAATGTATTACACCCTTCCATGAAGATACCTTCAAGAAAACATGAGCTCCTACTTGAAATTCAAAATCCTTCTTTCAGTTATCGACATACATCTAATTTATACATTGAGTTTCTTTGATGTGGGTTTGGATAGTCATCGTGTTATCCATTTTTTCCTCAACATGTTCTGGGCCTACAAGTTTTCTTTCACCAAATATCCTCCCAAAAACATGGTGTGTGACATCTCTTTGAATATAATAATTTATATGGTTACATCTGAGTACTTTAATGGAATCTATTGTTATAGGAAGATTCTACCAGTGGTAAATTTTGATCCCACATACCTTGAATGTCAGGTGAGAAATATATCAACATGACTTCTATGTTTTGAATAGTTTTATATGATTGTCCATCGGTTTGAGGATGGTAGACCATGTTCAAAAACAGTTCAGTATCTAGATAATTCTGAATGACTTTCCATAATATTGATGTTAATTGTGGATAATGATAAGAAACAATCGATATGGGTATATCATGAAGTCCTACATCATCATTAATATATAGTATTGCTAAATGTTAAAGTGGTAAATCATCTCTTATATAAATAAAATGTGGTTAATTGGTATGAAAATCAACAATGATCCATATTGCATCCTTCTTTATAGGAGCCTTTGGAAGCCCCATTAGAAATTCCATCACAATATCATCCCATTTCCACTTATCTATGGGATGAGGTTGCATGACTCCTAATCATAAGTAATAGATCTTTTTATCCTCTCTAATGTAGATGGTTTGAAAACAATTTGAAATATTATTTATGGTTCACCTTCCCATATTATTCCCATATCTGTCTTTTCTAGATCCATGTACATAGGATCCCATTCAACTCCCATCATGTTCAAAACTCCATGATCCTTTCTCCCCAAAGCATCTTCTACCATATTTTATTTCCCCAAGTGGTAGTGTATAGTGGAATCATAATACTTGAGTAGTTCAAGACATTTTATTTGCGTCCTATTGTGTTCTTTCTGTGAGAAAATATAATTCAATGTCTTGTTATCGGTGTATATCTCTCATTTTCCACAATAGAGATATCATATCTATCTCTCCAACATAAATATTACAGCTTCTAATTCATGATCATGATTTGTATTGTTAAGATCATTAATGTTTAGGTGTCATGATGCATAGTCAATAACTCTATCATTCTGTGTAAGGACACAACCAAGTCCTTTATTTGATGTATCACTATAAATTAGAAATCCATCATTACCTGATAGTAGAGTCAGGATTGGAGGAATGAATAATATTCTCTTTAGTTATTCAAAATATTCTTCACAATATTTTGTTTAAAAAAAGTACCCCATTTTTTGGTGATCTTGGATAATGGGTTTCCCAATCAAGAAAAATTATGGAAGAAATGCAGACAATAACCTAATAAACAAATAAAACTGCATACCTTGGTTGTACTCATTGGTGTTATCCATTATTGTATTTCTCATATCATAGAAGGATTAAAAAATATTACATCATTAGAGACAATATGGAAATGAAAATAAAACATCTTAAGATATAATTAAAACTTGCTAAACATCCCATATAATTCATTTGTTCTAAGATTCTTTAGAATAGCGTACAAGTGATTTTCATGGTCTTCATATATTTTTGAGTATACCAAGATATAATCACTAAATACCACTACAATTTCATAGGTATATTCCATGAAAACTCTTTTCATTAGATCCATGAAAACCGAGGGTCCATTAGTCAGTCCAAATGGAATTATTGTTAACTTGTAATGACCTTTCCTAGTACAAAAAGTTGTCGTCAGAATGTATTATTTCTTCACACTCAATTTATGATATCTATATTGAAGGTCAATATTTGAAAATTATTGATCTCCTTGATGATAATAGAATAAATCATCAATGTGAGGTAGGGGAAACTTGTTCATTATTGTTATAGCATTGATCTCACTATAGTCAATGCACAACCTCATAGATCCATCTTTCTTCTTAACAAAAACAACAGGGGAAGTCAATTGAGAAATACTAGAGTGAATATTTTTTTACTCAATTACTGTAGTTTTTTCTTTAGTTCCACTAATTCCAATGTTATAATTCTATAAGGAGTCTTCGATATGGGTTTTGAACAAGGAATGAAATCAATGGAAATATCAATTTCTGATTCGTGAATATGTACAGGTAAATCCTCTGGAAACACATCAACATATTCTAGAAATATAGTTATGTCCTCTATTTGAACATTCCTTTCATAACCAATTGTATTTTTAATTTATTCCACCTGAAAATTTGAATTTAGTAGAGCTAATGGGGGTGATCTAGATGAGAATAAAATGGTGACATTTCTTCTCTTAAGATAAGGTACGATTTATCATCATTGAAAATTGTAACATCATTTTTAATATAATAAATTTTGGCATCATGGCCGGAAACCCTATCAATATTGAGGATTATATCAAATTGAATCATGTGTGTGATGATGAGATTAGCAGATAAATCACATTTTTTTCACTAATGGGAATTAATTAACAAAACATCCATGCAATGATTCTCCCCATATGAGTTTTGACTGACAAATCCATTGTTAAATAATTTTGAAAAGATCTAAATTTCGTAGAAAACTATGAAGATATGAAACAATGAAATGATACAGAATGAAATAAATCATTGTATAAATTTTAAAAAACCATTAAATTAACTTCCACCACATCATTCAGAGCATTATCTTCAGCATTTGTGATCAAATAAGCTTGGCCCTGATCCATTGTACTTTTCTAAGGAAATTTTCCTTGGATCTTAGGACATTAATTTTCCTAATGATCCAATTGCCTACAATTTTAGCATTAAACATTGACAACCACTTTATTTCCCATTCCATCATGAGATTTGTGAACTTTTCTCCACACATGTAACAAACTACCATTCCCTTCAAGAAAGTATCAGGATTTTTCTTCTCACATTTACTGTAGGATGGAAACTAAACTTTTTTCCTTCTTCCCCTTATTTCTATTTTTAGAGTGTTCACCCGATCTCTTCTTCTCATTGTTTAATTTAAAGTCATAAGACATAGAGAATTCATTCTCTATCCTGATAACATAGGAAATAATATCTTCATATGATGAGAATGATTGTGAGACTTATAATCGATGGAGAAATGGTTTTATCCAATCAATGAATTGATTAATCTTACATCGAGGGTTACCTATATAATCTATATCATGACTTGATTACATTATAGAGTTATCCTCATACATTGTGACATTATAATCAAATTTTTCCCTCAAACTCAGAAATTGTCTTTCTATATCCACTTGATGATCATAAGGACAATATTTTTCTAAGAAAATATCTTTAAACTCCCTCCATTCCATATTTTATACTTCTTCATCCATTTTTATGTTTTTGAATTAAAGACCACCATTGACATGAATCTCATGTGAATCGATAAACTTCGATGAAAAAATTTTCCCTTTCGCTACTCCAAAAATCATGTAATATTTTTTATAATGAGATTATAAATTTCTCAGCTACAATTAGATTTGTATTACCATTTAATTTTAGTGGTTTTTTCCTCATTTAGATGTCTAACAATGATCTTCTACATTGTAAAACAGGGAATGCAATATAGGTGTAACGTACCACACCAGGGTGCCACGCAACGGGTGCCCCGTTCCTGGTTCGCCACATGACCTCAAGCGCATTTCCCCAAACGCCAGAGACTGCCAACTAGCAGCGAGGGCCCAGGTCTGATAGTCAGGAAACTATTCCCTCATTTGTCAAAGTGTATCACAACGGAATACCAACAATAAACATACAACGATAGCGGAAGCAGTAAAATATACAACTACTGAAATTAAAAACTGCAATGGATATAACCAACAGTATATAAAAGATGATTCTACATGTTTCATGTTCTATGAAAACAACCAAAACCTTTTATACATCAATATAGTACATCAGAAAGAAGAGTACAGCAAAACAAAGCAAATAGCTGGCAGCAGCATCGTGAGCCTAGGCTCGGTACAATGTCCTCCTATTCCTCAGCAATAGTCAAGTACCTTTATAGGGACTCTTTCCCCTATCTACACCTGCTGCGACGTAATCTGTTTGGGCCAAAAAGCGTGACCCAAACAGGGTGTGAGAAATATATCTCTGTAGGCACCCACCAAAGGATCGTTCCCAACTGCGTGTAAGCATGAAACAGTAGTGTGTATTAGTAAAATGCAATAAAATAAGAAGTACTCAAAATTAACTCATTACCAGTTATATTTCCATTTTATTATACATTTAATCAATTAAATTTTAGAAATCACCACAGTGCATTTCTACGTAAACAATCCATGTCCTCAGACAAGAAAAACCTTACCCTCAGGTAAGAAGAAACCAACCTGCAGGTAATTTCCCTCAGGTGTAACAGAATTTTTCCCTCAGGTGTGGGTAGTGTCGGCCTCAGGCACATAGTCTATTGCCTTCAGGCACGGAAAAAGATTCCCTCAAGCCGAAAATAACTATAGCCCTCAGTCTAAACAGTGCAATGCCCTCAGGCTAATCACAACAACTCCCTCAGGCTAAAAAGGTAACTGGTCCATGCCCAATACGTCAAAATGCAGTAAACAAGCAATTCCTCTCAAGGCAATTCTATAATTACTACATTTAAGGCCTAACCACGGGTATCCTGGCCAAATGGATAATCAGCGAAACACACCCCTGAGGTGGTTTTGGATCCAAGAAACGATCCCAACCAGCATTTTATTATCACAATTTAATCACCCATGCAATTCTAGGCATTAAATATAGCAACGACCTCAGCCTCACGACACCCCAACATGGGTTCTTGGTATAAAAACACACAAAACACGCACGAAAATTGGAAAATAACACAAATCCACCTACCTTATACGTCAACGAGCGTTATACCCGAACGCCGACTCTTTAATTTCAAAAGAACGGTGTAGATATAACGAAGAACAAAAACCAAAAAAACATAAATAACTAATGTTAGGAGAAGAATTGGTAATAACAGTACCAGGAGAGGAGAGGGAATACCTATGGGGTTCCAACGTGATCATCCGAAGGCGAATCAGATTCCAGACAAACTCTTAGAGGATCTTGAAAGGTCTGGCCTCCTCCTTTGGCTCAAAAATGGCTCAAACTCCTCCTCTACCAAATGAGGAGGGTACTGCCTATTTTAAGCCGAAAAAACAAAGTACACGGCATGTAATTATGAGTACACGTCGTGTACTTCTTTCATTTAACTGTTCATTTGGCGACACCACCGCACTGTTCATCTGTCGACATGAGTACACAATAAGTACTCCTAAGTACACGGCGTGTACTGTCACCCAACTGGAGGAGAATCCACCACCTTAATATTCATGCCTACCGACATACTACACGGGGTTTAAGGTACCACTACATGGCGTGTAGTCGGTTCCTACACCCCTCATCGCCGAAAAGGCTACACGCCCCATGTACTCATCCCAACACGGCCAAATGTACACGGTGTGTGGACTAAGTACATGGCGTGTAGTTTTGAAATTTATCATTTTCTCCCATTTTCCATATTTTCTCAAAAACACGTAAGTAAAAGGAAAAAGAAGAAGCTTGTACCTCAAAAATAAGAACTGGGTTCTTACAAACACCCCCCATTAAAGAAATTCGCCCCCTAATTTCCCTTCCACGGGTGGTGAAGATAAAGCTCAGAACAGCTCTGGCCACTGAGCACGTACGTCGGCATCCCGCTCACAGGTCTCTTCCTGAACTCGGTCGTGCTGCCATAGCACCCGTATGAGAGGAACTGACCGGCATCCGAGAACCTTCATGCTCCTATGAATGATACAGATCAGATGCTACTCAAAGGACGCATCATGCTGAAGCTCAACCTCCTTTGGCTGAAAGGCGTGAGACGGGTCTGAATGGTTGCGACGCAATTGAGAAACGTGGAAGACGTATTGCATGTCTCGGTACCGTTGCGGTAATTGAAACTGATAGGCAACCAGCCCAACTCTCTCCAGAATCTCGAATGGCCCCACATACCTCGGTGAAATCTTACCCTGTCTCTTGATCCTCTTATGTCCCAGCCTCGGCAAAACACATAGAAAAACCTGATCACCGAACACTAACTCCAAAGGTCGTCTGTGACGATCAGCATAAGACTCTTGACAAGACTGCGTGGTAGCCATATGCATCCGAATCAACTGGACCTGCTCAGATGTCTCTTGTACGTGTTGTGGCCCCAGTAAAGCTGCCTCACCTACCTCGAACTAGCATAAAGGTGATAATCATGTCCTTCCATATAATGTCTCGTATGGTGCCATCTCAATAGTTTCCTGAAAACTATTATTATAGGCAAACTCGACTAAGGTTATATGCTTCTCCCACAAGCCCCCATAGTCTAGGACGCATGTGCGCAACATGTCTTCTAGCACCTGTATCGTTTGCTCTGACTGGCCATCTATCTAAGGGTGGTATGTTGTCTCAGAAGCACCTGTGTACCCAACGCCCTCTGAAAACTCTGCCAGAAACGGGACATAAAGCGGGCGTCCCTATCTGAAATGATAGAACGGGGGAACCCATGAATACATATGATCTCTCGTATATATAGCCTTTTGAGCTCGTCCACACTGAAGGTCTCCTTGATTGGTAAGAAGTGAGCTACCTTCGTGAGTCTATCCACAACAACCCACATGACAACATTGTCTCGAGGTGAGCTCGGTAATCCAGTCACAAAATCCATCGTGACATCATCCCATTTCCACACTAGAATGGGCAACTGCTGTAACAGCCCAACTAGCCTCTGGTGCTCTGCCTTCACCTGCTGACAGGTGGAACACCTCGTAACAAAACCAGCTATCTTTCTCTTCACACATGGCCACCAGTACTGACATCTCAAGTCTCGGTACATCTTGTTAACTCTGGGATGAAATGCCCAAGCTAATGCATGAAACTCCGTCATCATCTCCTCACGTATAACATCTGGAACCCATACACGTCAATGGAAACATAAAACCTAATGATCGCCTATCTTCCAACCTAGAGGAGGGTCCTCACTTGCCACCGACTCCCATAGAACTAGGCCTTCTGAATCAGATAACTGTCTCATCCTTACTCTATCCTGGAAGTTAGAAGTCACAGATAACGAGGAAAGATAAGTCTTCCCCTATCTGTCATGTACCTCCAGATGCATCTCTAAGAACAAATCCATGAGCTCCCAGACAACACTAGCCTCCTGCACTGCCTGTATCTGAGTCTTCCTGCTCAGTACATCAGCTAATGCATTAACTTTACCCGGAATATAGGCAAGCTCAAAATCGAAGGACTGTAGGTACTCAACCCACCTTCTCTGCCTCACATTCAGGTCACACAGAGTAAATATATACTTGAGGCTTTTTTGGTCGGTGAAAACCAAAAAATGATCTCCCAATATATATTGTCTCCAACAGCGCAACTCATGCATAATGACAACCAACTCGAGATAGTGTGTCAGGTAATTCCTCTCATGTGGCCTCAACTGTCGACACCCATACGCAACAACTCGGTCGTTGTGCTTCAAAACGGCTCCCATCCCAATCCCGGATGCATCACAGTAAACTGTATAGCTCTTCCCCTGCTCTGGGAGTATCAGGATCTGTGAAAATCTCATTCTTCCCTTCAGGTCCTGAAATGCTGCCTCGCATGCTTCCGACCAAACGAACTTCACACCCTTCTTAGACAGACCTGTCAACAATGCTTCTATGTGGGAGAATTCCTGTATGAAGCACTTGTATTAACCAGCCATCCCTAAGAAACACTGAATCTCAAACAAATTCTGAGGATGCTCCCAGGAAACTATTGCTCTCACCTTCTCTGGGTCTACTGCAACTCCTTCCTCTAAGATAATGTGACCTTGGAAGTGAATCTGGTCCATCCAAAAGTGGTACTTCGAGAGCCTAGAATATAGCCGATGCTATCTTAGTGTACTCAATACGATCTCAATATGGGTGGCATGGTCATGTCGAGTGTGAGAGTACACCGAGATGTCGTCCATGAATAGTACCACAAAAGAATCAAGATACGGATGGAACATAGGATTCATCAGAGCCATGAAAACTACTGGCACGTTCGTCAGTCCGAATGACATAACTGTATACTCATATAGACCATACCTACTACTGAAAGCTGTGAGAGGTATATCAGATGGTCTAACATGCAGCTGATGATATCCGGATCTCAAGTCAATCTTTGAGAACACTCGTGCTCCACGAAGCTGATCAAACAGATCATCTAACCTCGGAAAGGGATATCGGTTCTTAACTGTCAACTGGTTCATCTTCCGATAATCCACACAATGTCTGAGGGAACCATCCGCCTTCTTCGCAAAATGGACCGAGAACCCCAAGTATAATTACTGGGTTGGATAAATCCCTTTTCCTACAACTCCTCAAATTTCCACTTCAGCTCCTACAACTAAGGTGTGGCCAACCTATAAGAAGTAATGGACACCAGTGCTGCTCCTGGCACAAGCTCAATAGATAAATCCACCTCTCGCACCGGAGGTCGACATTAAAAGTAGTCTGGGAATACGTCCTTGAAACGATCATCCATTGGAGGGAAATCCTTCCGACCAGTCCCCTGATCATCCATATATAATCTCGCAATCTGGGTAGTTACTCCACCTCACCCATGATGCTCTGGTCCCACTCGACTCACCTGGATATCCCATTCGCCCTTTTACAAAAACTCTCCGCCCTCTGGTGACGTGAAACGCACCCTGTGAAGATAGAAGTATACAAAGGCTCGATAGAAAACAAACTAGTCCATTCTGAGAATGACGTCATAGCTCATCATCTACAAGACATAGAGGTCTCAAAGGAAGTGACACCCACCAACCTAAAGGGGGAAGTCCTTGCACTAACGCACACTAGCCGTTCTATTCCCCAACAGAGTGTCTAGAGTCATGATATCAGAAGAAGAAGAAATACGGTGCCCAAGTCTCTCCACAATGGGTACAGATATGAAACTATGCGTAGAACCCATATAAAAAAGTACTGAAGAAAAGATGGAAGCTACTAGAATAGTACCTCTAAGTTTAGAAGGTCCAAGATCCTGCACCTGCTATGTCTGTTGCACTGCATATTCGTTTCCAGTGTCGCGGCCCTGTGACACTGCCTGGATACCCTGAGATGTCCCGCCCTACTGCCTCTTCGATCCTGGTGTCTGGCTACCACGGCCACGGCCACCATCTCTTTCTACACGCCCTGAAGTATTCCAGTTCCCAGACTGGTAAGAAGCCACTGGTCCTACTCTCTCATGGGGAGTCTGCACATAACCACTCACACTAGACACTGGTGGAAAGTCCCTGCAAAAGCGTTGTAGATGACCCATCTTGCCGCAAGCTCGACACTACACTAGGTCTCGTGGACACTACGGCCTCTTGTAGCCCTCTCTGCCAAACTGGTAGCACCTGATCGGAACACTTGAAGAAGTTTCCTGGATGGCACTGCCACCCTAAGAGAAGTCCATCTGTCTCTTCCTGTTGTCGGCTGAAATAATACCAGTAACTGGTGCTGAACTGCCCTGGCCCACACCAGTCGATTCCTGCAGGTTCCTCTTTGTAATCAGTTCCTTGTTCACAATCGTGTGTATAGTAGACAACCTGAAAAAATTCACCATCACTCGGATGTCATACCGAAGACCACCCTCAAAACGTATGGCTCTCAACATCTCATCACCCACTAGCACGGGTGAAAAACGCTGAAGCTCCATAAAATGAGCAGAATAGTCCATCACCGACATAGCACCCTACTGCAGATTGATGAACTCTCGAGATCAGTCAGCCCTCAGCGTCACGGGAAAGAAGAATTCATAGAAGACTGCCTGAAAATTTTCCCACGCCATGTCCATGTGATGCTCTGACTGGGTGGTAACATCCCACCACCTCTTGGCGGAATCACACAGCATGTAAGTCGCGAACTTGAACCACCGCCCTGGACGCATGTCCAAATGCTCAAAAATAGTGTGCATCGATCCTAGCCAAGACTCGGCAGCCTGCGGTCTGCCATCCCCTGCAAACGTAGGTGGATACTGCTGCTGGAAGATACAAGCCAGCTCAGCCATAGATGTAGCAGCCTACGGTGCTCACTGAAAGGTCTGCTTGAACCGCAATAATCCTTCATGGAACTGGACCTCCGCGCATGTGTCCGGTATAACTGTTGGTGCAGCATCTGGCACTTCTGGAGGATCAACGGGTAGGACATGGTCCACCATCTCTGGAGTATAATCTTCGAAGCTTTCCTGGAGAACAACATGCGGTAGTTTCGGCGGCATGACACTACAAGGTCAAAATAACGCCTCAGATTCAAGATTATGAAGACTGAAAGTGAAGGAACCACAATGGAACAAGCGGAAGAAAGCATGTCAAAAATGAAAAAACAAGACAACACGACGTGTACGATTACTACACGGCGTGTACTGGACTTTCCTTCCCCTTCCCGAGTACTTCTACACGGCTAAGCCAAATGACTTCCGTCAAACAAAACTACACGAGATGTATAATATTTACACAGCGTGTACGGTGTTATTTTCCAACGTCTCATGCCGTCTGTGACACGGCCGACTACTCGCCTTGACACCACATGGCCTGTTACACCCACACATGGCATGTAAACCACCGCATTTCCCAGCCACACGGCTAACTCCACACGGTCTGTCCTCGGACAAGAGTACACGGCATGTCCCAACGATAAACGGCATGCTCAGGGAGAGGTGACACCGGGCCGTGTTGTTAGCTACACGTTCGAGTCCCCATGTCACACTACACGACATGTCTATAATTGACACGGTGTGTTCTCTCAAGGAGTTCATCGACCTGTGTTGTTAGTTACACGGTCGGACTCCGAGTCAACACTACATGGCGTGCACAAAACTACACGGTGTGTTTTACCCATGCCCTTCCCTACCCCGTGTCGCCGCCCACACGGTTTGTGACACAGGAAGAGACTACACGGCGTGTACTCAGGGAACACGGCATGTACTCAAAATGTTCATTTTTCTTCCCGAACAGAAGAACATACACGGTGTGTATAAAAATACTACATGGCGTGTATACTGGGTTTCCAGACAGTATGCCTCAGAAACATCTCCGGAACCCATAAAATACTGAAAAACAACACCTAAGTGTTAAATTCTGACCCGGGAGGGCCCATACTCCCCAAGAATCAAAGTTTGACATCTTATATGTGTTATAACCAATAAATAGTCAATGATCCACCAAATTCTGGTCAATGGGGGCCCATACTCCCCAAAAACCGAAGTTTGGTGTTCATTCGATAAACATGCTCACCTAAAATTACCCAAACACATAGCAGGTATTTTATCAGTGCGACTATCACAACAGCGTGCTTTTATAGCACAACAAATATCACAACAACATGCGAATTTCTAATGCACCTACATTGCATAGAAACTATGAATGGATTGTGATATCTAGCATGTGGTTATATGATGTATGAGATGACATAACCTCATCTCATCGTGTTGAAACTAAATAGAACCCACAGATAAAATATAAATAGAAGAATCCAAGTGTGTCACCTAACGGTGAAAACATATCAACTGTAAAATTGAAAAATAAAAATAATGCAAAATACGAGGTAGACTGGCTTTTCCTTGTACACGGGTTAGCTACACCGAGTCACAGCTTATTACCAACTACCATTCCATCCTATCCCTGACTACAACTCCAAATAGTAAGTCAAAGAAATGAAATCCCTCTGATACCACTTTGTAACGTCCCGGACCCGGGTGCCATGCAATGGGTGCCCCGATCCCAGTTCGCCACGTGACCTCAAGCGCATTTCCCCAAATGCCAGAGGCTGCAGACTAGCTGCTAGGGCCCATGTCTTATAGTGGGGAAACTATGCCCTCATTTCTCAAAGTGTAGCGTAGCGGAATACCAAAATAAATATACAACGACAGCAGAAGCAGTAAACCATAAAACTACTGAAATTAACAACTGCAATGGATATAACCAACAGTATATAGAAGATGATGATACATGTTTAAAGTTCAAAGAAAACTGCTAGAACATGTTATACATCAATACAGTACAGCAGAAAACCGAGTACACCAAACAAAAGCAAACATCTAGCAGCAGCATCGCGTGCCTAGGATCGGTCCCATGCCCTCCTATTCCTCAGCAACAGTCATGTACCTGTATAGGGACTTTTCCCTCTATCTACACCTACAACAACGTAATCTGTTTGGGCCGAAAAGTGCGACCCAAACATGGTGCGAGAAATATATCTCAGTAGGCAACCACCAAAGGCTAGTGCCCAACTGCGTGTATGCCTGCAACAATAGTGTGCAGTAGTAAAATACAATAAAGTAATAAGTACTCAGAAGTAACTCATTACTAGTTATATTTCCATTTTATTATCCATCTAATCCATTTAATGTTAAAAATAACCACGGTGCATTTCTACGTAAACAGTCTACGTCCTCAAACAAGCAAACCCTTACCCTCAGGTAAGTAGAACCCAACCCGCAGGTAATTTCCCTCAGGCGTAACAGAATTTTTTCCTCAGCCGTAGGTAGTTTCTCCCTCAGGCACAGAGTCTATTTCCCTCTGCAGGCATGGAAGATGTTTTTCTCTGGATGAAAATAACTACAGGCCTCTGGCTAAACAGTGCAGTGCCCTTAGGCTAATCAAAATAATGCCCTCATTCTAAACAGGTAATCGGGACCTGCCCAACACGTCAAAATGAAGTAAACAAGAAATTCCTCTCAAGGAAATTCTACAATTACTACATTTAAGGCATACCCACAGGTATCCTGGCCAAATGGCTAAACAGTGAAACACACCCCCAGGGTGGTTTCGGATCCAAGAAACGATCCCAACCATCATTTTATTATCACATTTTAATCACCTATGCAATTCTAGACATTAAATATAGCAATGGCCTCAGCCACACGACACCCCAACATGGGTTCGTGGTACAAAAACGCACAAAACACACACAACAGTTCGAAAATAACACAAATCCACCTACATTATACGTCAACGAGCGTTATACCCAAACGCAGACTCCTGAAATGCCCAAGAACGGCGTAGATCTGACAAAGAACCACAAAACAAATGTATATAACATACGTTAGGAGAATAATTGGTATGAACGGTACTAGGAGAGTAGTGGGTTTAGCCGTGCGGTTCCAACGAGGTCGTCCGTAGCCGAATCGGATTCCAGAAAAACTCCCGGTAGATCTTCAATGGTCATGCCTCCTCCTTTGGCTCCAAAATGGATCAAACGCCTCCTCTTCTAAATTAGAAGGCTACTTCCTGTTTTAAGGTGAAAAAACAAAGTACACGGCGTGTATTTATGAGTACATGACATTTACTTCTTTCATTTAACTGTTCATTTGGCGGCACCACCACACTGTTCATCGGTCGACATGAGTACACGACATGTACTCCTAAGTACACGGCGTGTACTATAGCCCAGCCGGCGGCGACTCCACTGCCTTACTATTCAAGCCTTCCGACTGACTACACGGCGTGTAAGGTACCACTACACGGTGTGTAGTTGGTTCCTACACCCCTCGTAACCGACAAGGCTACACGCCCTGTGTACTCATCCCAACATAGCCAAAAGTACACGGTGCGTGGACAAAGTACAAGGTGTGTAGTTTAATTTTTTTTCATTTTTTCCCATTTTCCATATTTTCTCCAAAACATATAAGGAAAATGAAAAAGAAGTAGCCCGTACCGCAAAAATTAGAACTGGGTTCATACAAAAGGTAAGGTTACAATTCATTACCTGCCTGAGTTGTCCTAGTATGGTAATAAGTATTTCGGCACCAGCTGCATCACCAAATCCACTATAAATATCTTTATTATGAGGGTAATCCCATCATGGATTACGTGAATTTATACAGTATCCATTCCTTCCACTAGGATTCAATTCTAAAAAATGGAACACACTATATTAGATTACGAATGGTAATACATAATTCCAAACAAGTGAAATACCTATCATAAATTGAATATTTTGTCCAGATATTACATAATCATAAAAAAATGCCTTCTTTGAAGACATATTTTCTCATAAATCCATCGAAATGGTTTTCATTAAAATGTGAAATATCTGAAGCATATTTCCTGGGATTGTCGAAAACTATAGTGAAGCAAGGCCAGTTTCTATGTACAAGGATACCCTAGGTCAATCCAAAAACTCCTTGTAAGTGTTTTCACTCCTTGGTACTTTATTTCTAGAGTTGCCTCTACCATCTCATATCAAGACAGTGTTGTATTTATTGTAAAATACAAAAAATCACAAAATTTACAAAACTCTAGGAAGTTATTCAATATTAATTCTCCACACCATCTTTGGGTAATGTTCTATAAATATATTCTTTTATAAATATATCTTCTATCCATTGTACAATACTTTCTCTGATACCAACTATAATGCCCCAACCATAGTTACCCAGAATAAGGGGATTATAATATAACATTTGCATGATCACTAGGGATCAAATCCCGAATGACCTATCAGTTTAATAGTCATGAAAAAAGCAGATACAAAAATTAGAATTACATGACATTATGAAATGAAAAAAAAACATTGTGTATCCTTTTAACAAATCCGTCTCCCTCATATTATCTCGGGTGGTCAGTCATAATATACATCTTCTCATCCTGGAAAAAATAAAACATAGAAAGTGGTGAGATCAGGTACTTATTAAGGATAAAAATAAAGCCAAATCATTAATAAATAAGTAGAAACAATTAAGGAATTGTATAAGACTAAATCACAATAATTTTAAACATAAACGTCATCATAATATAGAAAAGATAAATCAAATAATTTCATTAACTTATTCACATGGATATTCTACGAGTCGAATAATCACATGTAATATCAAAATCCAATATCATAATGATGAAATGCATAAGGTCGGACATCAAAATCCCAATGCTAAGACATCATGACAAAAAAATGAATAATATTTTCTCAAGGCTTTATTTCAAGACACTATTTTTTCTCATGATACCTACTGATGCGTTGAGGTTTTATATTGGGCTCCACCAATCCCATTATCTCCTTAATGCATTCCTCATATAAAAAGTATAAAACGTAACATAAATATATTTATATTGAAACTAGCATAATAAATTTTAGTACTTCAACCATAAAACATGAATGCTATAAAATAAAACATCCACATTCAAATATATCACTAAACCTTCTATAAAATATGAATATTGTTTTATATTAAATCAACTTAAAACAAGTGTAAAATCTAACAAAAGATGTTGTCTTAGATGAAGTCAAAACTATTTTTTGAGGAATATCAATTTCTATTTTGAAAACATTTACATGTCATTTAATTAAATAATAAAACTTTTAATTTGATTATATTCTTATATGCTTGTAAGTGAATCTTCGAAGGTGTTATAATGTTTGAAAATACCCTCACCTGCCATAAAAGTTAAAAAAAATTCTTAACATAATTTGTCAAAAAGGTCATAAAGTACCTTGTTTGGAAATTGATGGAAATATTCATTCCAAACTATTTTATAAAATGTTCAATGAGGGTATAAATGACTATAACCTAAAGTCTAGTAAATAGTAAAAATATTGTGAAATGAATTATTTAAAAACACGGATGTGGATGATAAAATGGTCTTAATAGATACTTAGATATAAACTAACTCGGATAATAAAGAGACTGTTAAATTTACGCTTACATTGTACTCTTTATTACCCGAGGGGTTGTTATCTTCTAGTTTGACATTTAAATGACTTCTATTAAATTATACGAAAACAATATACTTAAATATGATATTATATATGTTCTTCTAGTATTTCTTTGTGAATAATATTTTCGTAGTATTATTGTTTCGTGTGTTAAATGATTTGTTTTCTATTATATGTTTTATTATGTAAGTCATGATTAATATGGATAGGATGTATTTGATTCATATCCAGAATGATATTATGTTCTTATACATTATTTTTATTCATAAAATAAAAATTATTTTGGAATGGTTACCACGGCGAATGAATGTCATCACGTTCGTCGAGTTGGTAATTGTTACAAACGCAAGATTGAAAATACCAATCTATTTATGGTGAAATCATATGTAATAAGATGGTATAACAAATATAAAATATCATTAAAATGTTATATTTATTATTTTCATCTATTATACTCTTTATTATACACATCCAAATAAATATTTACTGAAAAACAATCTACACTACGACATAGAGATGGTAAGCCATATATACACACATATGATGACTTTATCATTAAAAGAATGGATAAAATAATGAATATGGTAGTACCATATTTATAATAACATAATAGTATATAGAAGGTACTTAAGGTATAATTTTGGTATTGAAACAATAATGAATGAGGCAGTGGAACAATAAAATAACTTTGAAGGAGGTGATAAAATTATTACCACTTCTTTGGGTGCTTCTATTTGATTTGATCAAAAAGGCTTCACAAGTAGGATTTATGATCAAAATAAGGCCTATAGTTTGAATAGATGTTTTTTGGGAAGATATTTGAGTAGGGTTTTTTCTTGCAAAATGGATTTGGAGGTGATAAATTAAGAGAATGAGATGTGCCCTTTTATAAGATAGGTGAGGGTCCCTTGAGGAAAAGCTTGAAATTTTATTTTATTATAAAAAATATTCATTTTAAATTGATCCAAAAGGATTTATTTTGAATATAAGGTTGGGATAAGATTTAAAAAAATCTCATACAATACTTTATCGACTAGTTTATGTCATCATATTAATCTTATCTTTTCAATTTAACTCTTAGTTAAATTGTTTAACTTTTACCATGTATTCTTGTATTAATATAATAAATGGATAATAAACATACTATAAAAAGCCTAGAGAACACCAAGTGGTACATTATAGGTATATCTAACCTTATCTAAGCCATTTGGATGAAATCTATATATTTATGAATATTATATCAATTAATAACATTGTATTTGTATTAAAAACTCATTTATGTCAATATTGACAGTATTTATTTTTGGTTTTAGTGAATGTCCTAACAACATTATAATTTCAAAGAAATAAATTATTTAATCAACCCTAACATGTCCTATTAACCTATAAAATTAGTGGAATACATAAAATTATCAATTTAGAATTATTTTAATATTTATAATATCAATTATTTTATTGTTTCAATAAAAATGTAACTACAACATCATCATTATGTCATAAAAAAATTTAATTGATTTATATATAAAACATTTAAATAAAATACCAATATCAATGAAATATTTTTTTATTTAAAATTAATATTTCTAGTTGAATTTATATTAATTATATCTTAATATTAAAGAGGTTTTAGTTGTTGAAATTTGAATTTATCACTTTTAACACTTTATTAAATAAAATAAAAATAAAAGTCCTAATATAATACAAGTGGATAAAAAGGATCATATTTTATTCCAAAGTTTTATTTTGGTCGAAGTAAACTTATCTGATAGAATTCTTACATGTGTTAGGGTAATTATAATACCATTTTTATCACTAATTACCCTATTTACTTTTAACCGTGGTAAATAAAATTCAAAAGTAACGATTCACCAAAAATTATTTTCAACCTATTGAACAAAATTATACTTAATGGTTTTAACTGTGTATCTCAGATTTTTAAAATAGAATTCACTAAAGTGGCAAAATTATTTTTTATGCAAATTTTCAAATGGGTCTAGAAGGTTCGTAAAAGACATTAAAAGTTCATTAAAAGTTTTTATATATAATCTTATTATAAAATGAATCCAATGAATTACATTGATCATCTATATATATATTATGTATCAATTTTGACATAAAATAAATTTAAATAATATAATTAATTATTAAAATAATAAATTGGTTTTAAACAATAACTCATTGTTTTACTCTATTCATAAAAAAGGATTTTTTTCAGAAAAAAAAAACAAATATTCACCCTATTCATATTTCGATATTCAGAATCAAAATATGAAGTCCATTTTGGATAATAAAATTTATAAAATTTAAAAAAGTGGGTATTACTATTCATAACAGCTAGTTTGATTGGTCGTGAGGTGTGTGAACTCAAATTTGCATACAATGCTAGAAATTGCATTCCACAGCGGGAAACGTACTATGGAAGCATGGGGTGTTACAAAATTGAATTTCATGATATATTATGTAATTAATATATTATTTATTTCATTTCTAAAAATAAAAAATATTAAATAGATACAAGTGGATAATATATTGTAGATAATATATTAAATTGACCATTTACAATCAATTTGTGGATTTATATGTATAAATTATATTCTATTAACATTTAAGACATTGTTATCGTAGTTAAAATTAGAATTGGTTAACTAAGGGATAATGAAAATTATAGGGTTTATGATTTAATCAATTCATGAGTAAAATTTTTGGTTGATGTTATTAAAAAATTATCTCATATTATATTTGAATCCATTTTAATTGGAGGTACTTTGAATGAGATTGAATTTATTATAAATTTATATTTTTTTTGTATTATAAAAGTTACCCTCACATAGCCAATAAAAGGGAATTTCCTCTCTCATGACTTCACAACACATTGAGACTTCTATTTCTACTATCCCTGGCCCATTTCCCTTATTAACATAACTAGAAACATTTTATAGGTTTTGGTTTACCCATATGTACACTTCTAAATCCCTTTAGAATATATCTACAAGAGGTGTTCCTAAGAAGAGGATGTTTTAATGTGTGCGAAATATGTTAAGACTTATGTTAAAAGGATTTATATCTCACTTTTATTTCTATGGGACGCCATCCATATACACAAATTATTTCATCTGCATTGTTAACATACTTCACATGAATGTATTTTATGATTCTAATCTAAAATATTATATAATCTCCCTATCTATTTAATTTCAGATTCTTTCACGAGGAATACAATTCTTCAGATTATAAAGGGAAGATTATTAATTTATAAATCCCAACCATATTTGGGATTGTTTTGTTATAAGTCTCCTTTTGGGAATATTTATCATCAATGAAAATGTTTTCTAAAAATGTATTTACTATTTTCATGTGGATTTTTAAAGAAAATTTTACACATTTTATTATTTTTACTACATGATTTGAAAGGAATATTTTTTTCATTTTCTAAATGAGGATCTTTGTAACTTTTCTAAAAAAATTATGAAATGAGGGTTTTTATTATCATAAATAGAAAGAATGAAATTTTATGTAGTCATGAAATCTTAATGCTTTTAATCTTCCTCTTTAATATTAAATGTTTATTTTTAATGAAAGTGTTTCATATTAACATTGTTTGGATTTTTAAGAAAACAATATGTTTTCAAAGTAAAAAATTTATTTTAGTCATGAATTATTTTCAAGAGTTTTCTCAAACACACCTTCCATGTAAGATAATTTTATTTTATTTTTATTTTATTTTTCATGGGAAATTATCACTACTACAATTTTTAATCATTATAAAAATGGTTTATTTTTATGATTGAATGTTATTTTTTAAACCCTTTTATTTTCCATTGGTTATGTTTTGGTTGAATGATTCTTATGAATCCCATTTTATTCCATGGGTTCTGATATGATGAACTATTTATCTTCTTATATCTCACATATATATGGTTTTCATTATGTGATAATTGTGACCTACATCATATTTCAATGGATTCGGTAATGATTTATTTCTCTTTTTATATGAATGGATGGAAGATGGAGTGAAATCCATTTAATAATTGACTTTGTCTGCTAACATTGTCTTAGAAGGGATCCTTGAATAATATGTTGTTATTTTAAGTGAAAATTAATTAATTATATGGTCTTGGGAATGTGAATTGACTAGTTATATGATCAATGTAGTAAACCATGACTTCAACAATGCTATAGGGAGTGAACCCTAACTACTAATATGGCATTGGTAGTTATATCATAACTACTCATGAAATCATTTTATATGATTATTTCTATATCAAAAATTCAATGTATTATTCTGATATTAGGATTTCATGGATTGTGTTCTTTATTTAATTATGGTTCATTTCTTATGGATGTCCATTTCATATTCCATGAATCATTTGTATAATCATTGATAAGCAAGGTATGATCTTTTATTATAATGATCATGTTATCATACCCTTAAACAAATTATTATGATCACATGTATCCCTTAAATACCTTTACATGGAATTCAATCTAACCCCTTTTTATGTTTCCTTTTCCCCATGTTATAAAGATATGTGTTCTTTTTGATGTGTCTAATATGAATTATATTAAAGAAGAAACTAGTGGGATATAATGTATAGCACTTATATACCATTTTTTATGATTTCATGTTTCCTAATGAACAAGATTTGTACTATCATTGGGAATCTATTTATGTAATTTAAAATTTATTATAAAATAGTGATTTAATTTTAATGTAAATCAAGTGTGTTTCATTATAGTTGGAATCAAAGAAATGTTTTACATATCCTTTGGAAACTAGATTGATAAAACCATAGTTGGAACCCTAATTACTTGTATAAGGATAGGTTTAAGGATAAGTATAATTTTCTAGAATTTTGGAAAAGGATAGAGAGAGTGGTTTCCCAGAAATACATCCCTTTTGGGATAATACAAGTGGATGTGGTTGTTGCACAGTTTTACCTATAGGTAATAACTCTAAAAGGTTGCATCAGGCCTTACTCATGTGTAACATTGTTAATTAAAATGGACCATACTGTAGAACTTGTTTGGCACTAACGAGAGATATAATTTGGGATTTCAGAAACCCTTTCAGATTGATCATGAATGATTTAAATATAAGTTAGCTATGAATAAAATACAATTAGTCTAAGGTGTCATCGATCAAAATTTTAACATTTATTTCCCTTAAATACAAGGTTTACCCAAAAATATTACTTTTTCTAATTATTCTTTTGATTTTATGTAAATGGTTAGTTCTCAATGGAATTAAGGTAATGATTAAAAAATGGGAAATACAACGATATTACTTCAAATAAACCAAATCTTATGTGAGAAAAAAAATGAAAAATCATATCACAACACTCACCCAATCGATAAATTAATCTTCACTACCAAATGATAAGAGGATGGAAAAATTTGTATTTATTACTTCATGACTCCACATCCACCTTATTTTAATGTTTCTTCTAATGAACATATTTTTGAAAAATTAATTTATACCAATGAATGTATGTTTTACATCCATAAGTGATTATAACATAAAAAAGTCAGTTTTATATTTATCTATTGGAAGGGGAAGGCGATTAGTGGTAGGCACTAATTAAGAACATAAGGGATCAAGAAGAAACTTAATCAATGGAATGGGAACTTCTTAACGGGATATTTTTTAATCAGTTGTTCCATTTTATTATATGAACAAATAGGGAGAAGTAATACCTTGAGCTTATGTAAATGTATGTGGAATCCATTTTTACCAATGATGAATATTTTATAGAACCTGCAATGTTTTCATTTGGAATATCCATCAAACTTGAATGTTTGGGTCATAGATTCTTTAATATATTAAATTCAAATATCAAAAGTTTAATATCCACAAGATACATTAGTATAATTGATGATATGGTGTGGTGTGAAATAATGTTTGAAATGGTGGTTGGAGTTATTTATAAATACCATGGGATTGATAATAAGAGGAACACTGTGTTAAATGGAAAATATAAAAACCATAGAGAAAACTAGATTATTTTAACTTAATTCTGTATGTGTGGGTTGAAACATGGAGGAATTTAATTTTAGTGTTCTATTAAAAGTGTTATGTTCGTAAAGGATGGTCGTTGCGAATATGATTTTCAAAGTGATGTAAATAAGTTAACTATCTATGCGAACGGAGTTAAAGCTGCACAGAATAAACCTCCTACAATTCAGTGCATCATTTGTTAAACAAGGGAAATATGTCAACCAATAACAAAATCCAAGGGGTAATGATGAATCACACCGTAAAAAACACTTAAAGAAGAAGAAAAAGGGAAATATCAAGCAATATCTATTGGAGATGTGATGTTTGACGACGATGTTATGTAATTACTGAGTTTTTATGCTGGTGAATTGATGAATAATTTTGTAGATGTACTTTTATATTATTATATAATAATGAAACATGTATATATTAGTCCATTATAGTTTTCCCATATGAATATAGGAACATATGATGAATGGTATAGGAAACAATGAAATTTTATTTAGGTAATAAGGTAATATATTTAGAATAGACATGAATAAGGGAATGATAACCCTTTATATGTGCATGGTGTTGAGGTAATGATATTTGGATTAAGATATGTTTGATATGAATAAGTAAATTATATGGTACAAATTTCCTTGGATCTAATTAATACTTTTTTTAGAAGCTGTTATTGACTTAAAGGATGATGTTTATAAATTTTTTGATGCATGTAATACACCGAATAAACATTATAATAAGGAAACATGCATGAAATCAATACGTATTTATGGTAATGTTTCATGAATAATTCATTAAGGTAACAAATGTTTGAAATGTGACAACCAAGAGGTAAAATATGATATATAGGCAATCAAAGTAAGTAAGATTTAGTGCATTTCACTTTAATGTTGTAGATATTCATCTTTAAAAAGTTTTATAGGGTAAACCATTTGTAGAATTTTTAAAGATAAACATTAGAATATGTTTTAGAGATTAATTTATTATTACATCATATAATGATTTATGCATATTGGATAACATGTGATAACCTTTTGTTGTGATAAACATAAAAGAAATGAACAATCATTATCTTTTTTGTATCTCATGAACTACTAACAGTTCAGGAAGGGGAAATTTACCTTTTTTGAAAATTGATCATGTCCCAAGAAAGGGAGAGGTTTCCTGAAATCAATAATGTATATATTCTCATTAAAAATCATTAACTCTAGGGAAATTTTCATGAAATAGAAAATGTTATTCTATAACCAGTTTTTACAAGGAATCTAATTTTATATCCTATTATCACTTATTTATGATAGTTTCATTTTTATCATTCTCACTGACATGTTCTCTATCACTCTCCATAGGAACATGATAGATAGATTTCACTTCGAAGTCCATTTTTTCACTTGCCACCTATTTTCTATGATAATGAAATATAGTTATGAGTGACTCTGGGTAACTGTTATGTTTCTAATATTCTATTTTAAAAGAATGATTTAGTTTTCAATTATGTGATGTGGGATTCTATGAAATTAACTTTTAGGTATTAATGATTTTATAACACAGATCAATTTTTATTCATATATTCATTTTATGTGTGGTAGAATGTAACACCACTATATTTTGTGAATTATTTTTTTCATGTAAATTCAATCTTTTCAATAAATTTCATTTATCACGACACTTAATATAACCACTTTTATATTAAGGAACCAATTTATTCGTTCTTTATGTGAAACAAAAAGTCAAGGTTTCAATACACGAAACACTTATATTATCTTGAAGTATATGTAACACTATACATCGCTTCGGTTACACCTAATGATGTGTTTTTTCATTAGCATGTGTGACATGTAAGACCGTGTTTTAATTAACAACATTTTATTATTAAATTTTTTTTATTTAATACAATACGATATCAATTAGAAATTAAATATAAATATATTACAATTATTAACTAACATACGAAAAATAAACTGGTTATAATATGATGTAATTTTCCACAAATTAATTATATGTTAAAATACACAACAATTGAATATAATGGAAATATTATTATTTTTTATTACTAAAAGACAAGTTGTATTAATAAATTAAAAAAATTAGAATTATTGAAATATATTAATTCAATATATATATTATATTTTCAATAAATTATTTTTTAAATTTATCCAAAATATTTTATAGGTATAAGATAAGAACCAGCCCCATTTAATCCCTAAAAACCAATATTATTTTCAGAAGGGTAATTTAATAACCTTTTAATGAAAAACCCAAATTAAATTAAATTTTGACACTCTTATATATTCTATTGTAACAAAAAATTCTAATTTTAAAGAGTAATATTAAAATTTACATTGGATGAAATTTTGGTATCTTTCAGAGAAGATTCATGTTTTTGATTAATATAAAATAATAATAAATTTTAATTGAAAAACATTAATGAATAAAAACAATTTATAGTATAAAATTATACTTTAGGACATTTGAAACAATTTTTAATTGAATATAGATATAAAGACATTTCAAAAATTCATTTTTAACATTAATAAACTATTTTCTTAACCCATCAATGAGATTATTTTTAAATTAATTTCTACAACTTATGTGTATTGAATATTAAGAAATTAATTACACATTTGGAATAAGAAGGTAAAAGATTTTGTAGATATGATTAATTTATTTTTTTGAATTATGATGAATAGCTATAGTAAATTGTTATTAACATGGTAAATGGTAACTCAAGTAATTAATGGTAAAAAATGTTATAAATAATAGAAAACTATTGAAACACTTATCCAAATTTCATTATATAAGTGTTTTTTCACCAAACGAATCATTGAGGTCAAATTATAACACAATTAATTTAGTTTTATTATAATAATACAATTATTATATTTTTTTAAAGAAATGTTAAAGACATTATACACATATTTTCATTAACTTTATCATTTTTAATATACTTTTATATAGAAGATATTTTATCTATAAATAGTTAATTGAAATTGAAATTGTTTTCTTTTATCACAGAAATTTATTTTTTATCTACTTAAAATAATTAAATTATTTAAATGCTTCTATAAGTATGAAGCAATAATTGTTTAATTAATGGAAATATGAAATAAATAATATTGAAAATATTAAAATAAAAATAAATTATTGTAATTATTGTAATTCATGACCATTATGGATGAATATTAAATGTTATGGATGAGTTAGGATAGTCTATTTGATGATATCATGTTTTTATGATATTTTTAAACATTCAAATAATGAATAGTTTAATATTCAGGCTAATGATAATTTATGAAATAAATAATTTATTAAATTATTTAAAAATCTTAAAATTATCAAATAAGGACAAGGAGATGAAATAATGTTGAAAATATATTAAAATTGGCATTTATAGTCCAATTTAAACATTATTTGTAAATATTACATTCTCTTAACATTGAAAACATTGTTAGAATAGTTAAATTTAGATATGATAACTTTGAGATAGTAAAAATTATAAGTTTTAAATGTTCATAAACACCTATCTAAAATTTATTGGTTAATGGGTTTAAAACATTATATTATATTATCTTATCATTGATAGATTTTGGAGGTATTTGTGTTGATATTGAATTTATAATAAATTCATATTTTCCAAAATTCCAAAAGTGCCACTCACATAAATTATAAAAGATATCCTCATCCCTCATTTTTTTTGAATAATAATTAGCCTTCTAGCATGAATAACCCATATAATATTTACTTTTCATCTTTTCTATCCATATGTTAGATGTAATGGAAATCCTAAAGTAACTTCTCTAGTGTCTATGTTTGAGATATGAAGGATTCATTCCAACGTAGAGGAGGTTTTAACGTGTGTGAATGAAGTCAATACATAAGGTAAGGGATTTATTCCTCACATTTATTTATATGGGACATAATCATTACACACTACTTTCTTCTTCTACGTGGTGTATATACTACATTTGAATGTATTTTAATAGTATTATCTAGAATATTATTTTATTATCATATCCTTATAATCTTCTTTATATAATGGGGGATATGATCCTACTAATTATAATGTGATGAGTATTTATTTGAAAATATCATCAACAATTGGGGTTTTTGAATTTAAGTATAATTTGGGGAATATTTATCATTTTATTTCCATGTTTTATAAAAAAAATTCAACTTTTTACTATTATTGAATTGATGTTTAATTTCTATTTTAACCTTTTCTATAATTAAACTACATGAATTGAGTGGAATTTTTTAGTATTTTCAAAATTATGAGTTTTATGGTTATTCATGAAAAATAATGAAAGGAATTTTTTTGATAACATATATTGAATGAATGTAATTTCCCTCCATCATGATGTCTTAATAACATGAATCTTCCCTCTATAATGATGTACTTTTATTAATTCAATTTTATAATATTTCGATGAATAAAGTAATAAAAATGGTAGTTGTATCATTTCTAGAATTGAATAAAAGTAAACCCCTATTCTTGAATTATGTATTTAATCACTAAATTCCATTTAATATGGTCAATTAATATAGTTCATTCATTAATTGGGTGATCCAAACCCATATTTAAATACAACAATTACATAATATATATGATCAAAAAGAAATATAATAATTACTTAATTCACTCAAGATAAAATGATTAATACATTAGACAATGATCATGCAAGAATTAATAAATAATTTTATTGAATAATGATAGATACAAAACCAAAAACAAAAAAAAATTTTAAAAACTATTCAGCCACCTTTCATTAAAAAACATACCCCAATATTTTTCACAGCATATTTTTTCTCAGTAAACAAATGATTAATACTCATAAATAATGGTATACTTACAGAAAGATCAATTTTCATTGTTCAAAACAACTTTAATGCCTTTAGGTCATATTGATAATGTTTTATCCCTTGTTGGTCATGTGTTTATTAAGAAACATCATGAAAATGAACACCAATTATAGAGGATGATGTATTAAATATCATAATATATTCCTCAAAACTTTCCAATAATTCTATATCCCATCATAACTAATTATGGAAAAATGCCATAGAAAATAGTCATAAAAATTCATCTATTTTCTACCACATTTCACAGATCACGTATTGATGTTCCGACTTTATTATTATATTTTTATATCATAATTTTTTTTATTTTAAGTTGATTTGGGATGAAATACTTACCAGACACTGAACGACATAGATTATTCCACAGGGGGAAATATATTTGAAATTTATCTATAAACCAAATAAAACTTATTTGGAGGCTTTCATAATGTTGGAAGACCAGGGATTAAACAAAATCGATGTGAAAAAAATTTAGTTCTGGAATATATATTGGAACCTAAGAGGGATTCTGCGTGTGAATTTAATGAAGTTTGATTTAAATTAACAAATTGTATTTCATTGAAATGTATTAAAAATTGTTTTTGGATAAATTTTTGAATCCTAATCAATGGAATGTCTAAATCTATCCTTGAAAAGTATTATGGATTCGATTAGAAATATATTCAAGATTCTCTAATTGGTTTTGGTCAAAAACATTAGATTACCTAGACTAGACACCATTATTTGGTCTAAAGGCAGTATTTGATCTATATGAATAAGGTATAAAATAAAAAATAGAAAATAATGGGTTATTTAACTTATATATATTTTTTCTAGTTGGTTAGGGTTCTTCAATTTAATTTACCTAGATTGGGATCATGAAAAAATGATTTAAATGTGATTTCATAACTTATTTCTCTGAGAGCAGATTACCCATGTTTCTATTTAATGATTATTTAACTGTTGATACCCCTACCATCAACCCCTAACCCCAGTCAAAATAACTATTTAAAGAAAATAAAATTTGACAAGTGAAATATGGGCATATTAATTAGAATGTTCATTGTGTTAGACATGATCAAATATAATATTAGAGATCAAACCACATACATGAGTGATGAAGAATAATATGTATTGGTATTTGAATTGAAAGTATAAATAGTGTAAAAACAATGAATGGATTTTAGAAACATCCTTGTAATGAGAAAATTGTTATAAAAACAATATCCAATCAATGAAAATGAGAGAGTAATTTTTATTAGTTTATGAAATATAAATATTTTCAGATTTAGAGGGTCCTATAATATAAATAGTATGGATCTAATCATGCATTCGATGATATTTTCATCCTATGTCTTGATGGAATTAATACTTCTAATAACATACATGTAACATGATTTGAATTTACATCAGGATTAGAAATTTAAGTACTCAACAATTTGTATCTCCCATGATTTGTGACTAAATTTTAATTTGAGGGTTCTTTTCGAAGGATGACCAGAGATCGAGGTTTAATATTTCATGTTGTTATTGAATTTCTCATCATATGTTTTATTGCCCGAAATAATTGATATCTAATACTATATTCATGAGTCGGTCATCAGCAAACAATAATTTATTTGTTGAGGAAAACATGTCCTCAATACAGTTTACATCCTGAATAATCATCATCCATAAAATTCATGGCATGTATTGATTTCATAACTCATGTATAATATAGACTGGGTCTTTTATCTTGGAATAAATTTAATAAGTCACATTCGTTGTGTGAATTTCCTATAATTTCTAAAATTTATGGTTGTAGTTGAATTAAAATATGATCTTCAATTCCAAAAGGAATTAAACAAAAATCCAACTATAATAATATCAATCATGTATCCAACAAATGATTTGATTCCAAAATGTATATATGAATTAAGCATATCAAAATCTCCCACTCTGGAACAATTTCTGGTACACAAGAAAATAAATTCTTATAAAAATAATAAAGGATATTATTTTTAATAGGAAACATAATTTTTAACAATGAAAATGAAACCATGAATAATAAAATAGGTGTTGGTCCTCCAAAATCATCCCCATAAATAAAGTAATTATCTCCTCCTGTTAAATTTATTTATCTCAAACCTTTCGTTAAATAAATAGAGTTTTCATATTTTCCATATATATATATGCCCTTTTTTTAATTTTCTAATTCTTGAATTTTATCTCATCACCCTATGTGAAGTAGGGTCATCGTTTTTCTCATTCCTTGAATACTTTATCATAAACATAAGCTTGTATTGGAATTAGAATCTCCACTCTATAAGAAGTAAAAAAATTTAATTATGATGGATTAATTGTTTTCAAAATGACCTCAAGATTTAGGGTAGGTGGGTAGATAATTCAAATAATTATAAAAAGAATGGAAATCTCTAAATCATCCTGCATGATATTCAAGAATCATTTTATGAAAACCACTTTTAGATAGTAATGCCTCCACATGCATAGACCTTTAATATGGACCATGAATATTGAACAAAACAATAATAATGGTTTATTATTTTATAAAAAAATTATATTTTGGATAGACCACACATACACCACCAAACCAAATATAAGATATCATTAAATTAATCAGTATGGAAATGGTGTTTTTTAGCAACACTAAAATAGAAGCCATTATTTTATTTCATTTTTATTGATATTATTTTTTATATAGGATTATCATTAATTTTTAAAATATATAACCATATACCACATCTCGTAGAGCCTGTGAAATTACCACCACACATATCCCCAATAACAAGCATCCAGTGTCTTGTAGAAATCATTGTCCCACCACAACTTATTTAAATTAAATTCAAGAAATATACCAGTGTGTATGGTATAAAGAGGTAAAATATATCGAGACATGGATCCATCATTAAAATTCCATTAATGTAAACTATATAAATGTATCAATAATGTATAGGTTGTTCCTATAGAAAATTGGTACATTTAATTGAAATACATCAATAAATTTAAATGTGAATTTGTTCAGTTGTAGCATTGATAATATACCAATGAAATTTAAGATATGTTAATATTTTTCAATTATATCTGAATAAATCTACATATAAAATAATTAATAATATTATTTTTATTATCCTATCATGAATGGGAATAAATATAATTATTTGAAATCAATCATGAAAATCTAACTATTATTAATTCTATTAATAAAAAATTTCATGAATCTAGAATCATGATTAAAATAATTGAATTGGATATCATTCTAAATTAATAAAAATGATAAGTAATACATTTTAATAATTTTTATAAAATATTTATCATTCATTTAGATGGTTTTAATTGTATTTTAATTAATATTTTTTATTCAATGGAAAATATATCATAAAAACATAGAACATACAAAAAATGGTAAATTAGTCAAAGTATAAAAATAATCCCCCACCCACTAAAATGAAAATATAGTCGACACTTTTCGAAGGATAAATTTTGGAGAGATAGAAATAGAATTAGAAAAAAAATTATTAAATGAATTAAAAATAGTTTTGGGGATCATGATTTACCTAAAGTGAATGGAATTCTATGGTGGAAAATATTGGAAGTCAATTTCACACTATTCTATCAAGAAAATGTTAGAGGAAAAATTATCCTTGTACTAGACAAATGATATTTTCACAATATATATCCAAAATAAATTAAATAAATTGGAAGGTACACACATGGGTCATAATTAATGTCATCTGATATAAATTCATAGACTATAAAATAATGAAGCATGTGAACAAAATACCAAGATGATAAAAACCTATAAAAAGAAAAAAAATGACCTAAATTAAAACAAATAAGAAGTAAAAAATATTGAACTATGGGTTACCTTCTATAATATGATAACAATGAAATAATTATCATGAGATATCTACACATATTAGTTAGTGTAGTCCATTAACTCAGTGTTCCTCATCCCCATTGAAATCATTGGAGGTAGAGCATGATAGCTCTAATGATCTATTTAGAAGTATCACCTTGTCATAAATGATAGGAAAAACCCACTAGCGAATAATGAAAATCATGCATGTGGATCTCATGAGAATCTCCTGGAGTGGTCCCAAGAGCTGACCGTCATAAGGGAAAACTACAAGAGGGAGTATGATTAGAATCATAGCTGGTGGGTTAAATTTAATGGACTAAGATGAACAATTTGGAATATCCCAACTATATAATATAGAGATACAAAATGAATATAAAATTATTCAGTAGGATAATGTTGTTTCTCTTACATTATTTTTTGTAAACTATAAATGATGGGGATGGCGAATAGCATGAAATAAAATGATACACACAAAAGGTAAAACATGGGTAGAATAGTAAATAATAATAGAATAACTGGATAAATTTCTATGAGTAGCCTCTCTAGTACCCTACCTTGGGTGGTTGATGTTTTCTATCAAGGTCTACGTGAGTGATAATGACTGAAGAATATGGATTTACCCCTAGAATTGATATAAGTGTGTCAGTATCAGGATTGGTTATAAAATGTGGCACTAGGTTAGATGTTAGAATGGTGAAGGTTCTAATACAGGTGTAGGTTGTTTGTCTTGTATCTTGATCTATGAATGGAACTATATATTGAGTCTTAATAGAACATAGCTTTCCCCATCGACCATGCATAATTTAAAGAACCTCTATGCAGTAGGGTCGGTATTCTCCAATGGGATTTTGATAGAGGTATCTATGGGAATTATAGTGTATGTTATTAGTATAGATATAAAAGTTGGATATAATTTTGTCACAGGTGACTGGGTAGTGTGGGTGGTAAATTGAGGAGGACGGGAATTAGAGGATTGTAATATTTGTGACTCCACAAATGGGATCTCTAGGGACTGAGAAATGTTACACAGGTTCTCTATAATGAAATGTAAAATTCCCCCAAATTTCTCTATCCACTCAGATGGTTTGGGGATAAATGGATCATTTTGGGTAGATTTTGATACCTCAGTCTTAGTTTTGGTTTTGGTCCTACCTGGTAGTTATTAGCTCAAACCTAGAATTGTGTGTATTAGTTGTAGGGGTTTCTTATGCATCAGTTGATGGAACCACATCAACAAAATCAGTGTATTTATAATCCCACTCAAAATTATTCTACATATTATTATGGAGAAAAATGTTGTGGAGATGAAAAATATCGATAATGAAATGGGTCCTAATGATGATAGCAGATATAAAGTGTCGAAAACGCCATGATTATTTTCTATGATCCAAATAATGATCCCTCTCATACTATTTTCACCTGACCCTTAGAATATTGTGTGAAAAAATGGGTCATGCTCACTATGGTGGATCCCACGGTAGTGGCATAAAGGATGAAATAAATCGTACTAAGGACCCTATGAGAGTTAACTCAGGCTAGCCCTGAATGGTATAATTAATAATAAATAATACCCATGTTAGAACCCAGATGCTCAGTTCTCTACAATGTATGTGGGTTTTTGAAGATCATAATTTCATGAGCAAAAATTAACTATTACATTGGTATGTACATTTTATTATGGTTCGTCACCAAGGAAACAGAAGTTGATGAGGTCATAAAATTGGAATAATTGCTTCCTAAAACAAATTTTATGTCACATAGCTTGAGATTCTCGATATTTACTCCCAATATGAAAGAAAATTGAATGATATCTAGATTGAACATGGATAGAAACTAAATAATGATATACAAATATATCTCCTCATGAAACTAATTGATTTGTTAATGGTGAACCTATCCAATGATCTCCATGACATCCTCAGATAAATGGATAATATGATGTATAACAATGATGAGACTCTAGTAAGTCAATATTGGTTTTCACAATAAATGAGTTAGAACACATGATGATTGAGGTTAGAAAAATGAAGGTGGGGGTTAATCAATAACATATGTGTATCCAAATGGGAATAGAAGGAGGTGGATTGGGAATGGTGGGAAGGTGATGGATGGGTAGAACCCAATGCAGAGGGATAATAGTAAAGATCTTCTAGTACTGGTGACTATTCCCATGCATGTCACATGGGACCAGGTGGTAATTTATGTTGGTCTAGACACATAGTAAGAGTATGTCCACGTACTTTAGTTCAGACCATTTTGTTGGGAATGGAGAGGGGATGAGTGGAGGTGGTGATACCTATAGAGGAGGTTGTATGAGATAGAAAATTTATCATCAATGAATAAGGTGTGATGATGTAGAATTGGGAGAAATTCGTGAAGATAGGGGGAACAAAATAGGAAGTGGAATAGAGGGATGATGTTAACCTAGGGTTAAAAACTTTATTAGGTGATTCATTAAATTCAAATAATGAATTATAAATTGATGATTTGATATTTATCATTTTTTTATGTGAATCCCTAGGAAACTCACCGCATGAATAGTTAATTAAAATAATAAATTAGGATAAACATAGGATATTTTATAGGGTCTTTAAATCTCATCTCTAAGAAGATCACCAAATCGGCCAAATATTCTCAATAATATTCTATTAAAAGTAATTATCCTAGGATGCCTCATAATCAAAAAATCATTTAATGTTGGATGATATAAATTCTTTTGATTTCAGGTGAATTTTCAATAGAATACACACAATTGATGAAATAGATCTTGGTAAATATTCACCCTTTTATACGTTGACATTAAATGGTGCTCCCTTGCCACATTGGATTTACTTAATTTCATATGAGATGAATTTAATTATGTAAAATCATCATGAACATCTGGATTTCATTTTTCTAGGAAATAACATTAATCATTAATTAAAAAAATACACCCTCCCACTTAGCATGAATATCCATCGAGTGTTGCATTGATATTTCCATTATTTGTTTCATTATATATTGTGTCATTTTAATATTCAACAAATATTATTTCTTCAATCATATATAGATTAAAAAAATATTCCAATATCTCAAGGCATCTATGTTTATATTTTTGTTTTTTCATAAGGATAAATGTTCCAATTCAATTGGAAGGTGGTATAGATTACAATAGAAATTCTAGAAGGGTGTTGTGTTAATTCATTTTTTGTAAGAAGTTAGATACACCCATAGATCTTGATCAGGTTACACACTCCAATAAATTTTATTTTCATTTAATATTTTATTAATTTTATTCTTAAATTTAAGTAAACCAAAATATTAGTCCATGGGTGGTAGGGGTGCCAGTGTTGTTTAAATTAGCGTGATTCTCAAGCATAAATTTATTGAATGGTTGTTGAGGTGTGTTCCATGATCACATATAATTAATCAGGGAATTCCAAATAAATAAAATATGTTTTTATTATGATGTTTTTTTTACCACTTTCTATGTGGTATGAGTGGTGGCTGTATCTTCTACCCACTTAAAGACGTAGTCTAAAAAACCCGGTTGTAATATTATCCATAATATTTGTGAAACGGTATTATGTTATATATTACTCAAAAAAAGAAGAGTTAAACTTCCATGATGGGATTCTATGAAATTTCAGGTCATTTTCTATTGATTCATGTTTTCTTGCATCGATCGAATCATTGAATGATGATTCATGTGTCCCAATAGAGTGTATGTTTGAATAATCATATTTGTATTGTTTTATCAATAATATTTCAAACCCATGGTGTTTTAT
Organism: Viscum album; assembly: GCA_963277665.1. Taxonomy (NCBI): domain Eukaryota; kingdom Viridiplantae; phylum Streptophyta; class Magnoliopsida; order Santalales; family Viscaceae; genus Viscum; species Viscum album. Next base: position 875,690,804 of record OY728155.1, on the reverse strand, counting down.
TCTTATTTATTCATTAAAAAATTTTAACAACTTATAAATTTTAATCTTCCATGATAAAACAACTCATTAAACCATCAACACATCACTTAAATAATATTATATCATCACGGTAGTAGTTTGAAGCATCTGAAAATAAAATGTTCCTATATTAATAGGTTATGATCAAGAAAATAATCCCAGTGGATATATGTATTTCCATATCAGAAAATTATGGTTGTTATTGAAAATACACATAGATGAGTATTCCAGCAAAAAAATCCATCTAAAATTCACACATCATCGTTATCTTTGACATTGGGTAGATAGAGTCATGAGGGGTGATAAATAATGATATTATAATAACACCCCTAATTAATGTTGATAATGTAAAAATAATATAGTATAAGGATCATTGAAATCAACCTAGTTTGTCATTCCATTCATTTAAATATATTTTAATGATTCCATATTAGTGAAAATGTAAACTGTAAATAAAAAGCGGTATGATGAAAATTTATCAATAAAAAAAAACAACTACATGAAGACTATTTTATATAGTGTTTTAATTTTTTTTGTCATTATTTAGAGGATGAATATCGTATTATATGAGTTGGAAAACATCATAATCCCATATTGTTCAGAAATACCCTAATTTAAAGTCACTTGTAATATACATGAGTTCAACAGAATTTTTCTAGTTACATTAGAAAATAACATGAACTTTTACAAGACTTTATTTAAAGGACTCTATGTATAATAAATACCCTTCACCAAATTCACGTGGGACATATTTATATGGAAATTGCATCAGGGTATGAGCTGTCTATGTGAAATCCCTAACAAACTAATGGTAGAATCTAGCATGGATAAGAAATATCTTGATCCCTTTAATGGTGGATGGTTTTGGTAGTTATTTATTGAATTTAATCCCTATTTTTTTATATTATATATAGTGATTTGAAATCATATCCTTTTGTACTATTACCCCAAAAACCATAAATTGATATTTTTACCAATTTAGCCCCCAAAAATATTATTTGTAACATTGCATCATGATTTCTGAATTAATCAAACTTAACATTAAGGATCATACATAAATGGATAAATCATCCATAAATATGTATAAAAAACTCTTTTCTATATAATTAATTATATGGTTTGTTTACTACTATAATCATTTTCATTGTGTTACACATTCTGAAAGACATTCATTGATAAGTGAAGGTTCTGGATAGAAATGTTAATTTAGTCTTTCAATAATCACCTAGGTTGATGGGAATTTGATAGTCTATGTAGTACTTATCCATGAAAAATTTAACTATCCTCTTAAACATTTATCCCAAAAATGGTAGAGAAAATTGATCTTTCGGGCTCATTAGTTTTATCTTTCTATAATCTACACAGAGTCGGCATACTTTAATTGTATGACATGGGATTAATTCATGGTCATTTTTTAATTAAATTGAAGACTCACATTTTTAGAACTAATTATAGCGGTCTCCCACATTAACTGTCATAGATGGGAAAAAAATACAAGAATCTAGATTTTTTAGAGGTTCCTTCCTAATTACATCCTTCTAGGGTGGGGGGATCAACCTTGGGGTTGAAATTTTTGCTTATATCCTTTTAATAGTAATAATTTTTTAAGGAAAAAACTATATTTTATTACTTTAATATCATAAATTCTCTAATCTATTGAGTTATTATGTCTTTTTAGGACTTCCAAAAATTTTTCCATATGTTATTGATTTTTTTCATAGATTATAATGATTGGTAGTATAATGACCCATACTTTACATACATTTATATTTAATAAAAATTGAATAATATTCATTAAAAAATATTACAACACCATGAAATAACTGTATAAATATACTATCTTTAGAAATTTGGAAACATAAACAACTGCTTTATAATAAATCTACATTTTCTCTGACAAATTTCTTTATAACTAGACTCTGTTTTGACATTTGTTGCGTAATATCCATCTTCGTGACATGGGGAAAAAAAATATAAGAACAGTAGAGCTCAGATTCTCATTAAGGTCAATCGAGTGATATATTAGTCATATAATACACATAAGTCAATTGAAAATAACATTTCAAAATATAATACTACATATCAAAGATCATGATATCATGTCATGTGATAAATCAAAAAATTAATAATGAATCATTTATCATATTCCAAAAAGTAATAAAGTATGGCGTGTAATTTTTTTGGCATAAACATTATCATAGAAAATAATTTCATATTTTCTAAGACACAGTTCCAAGACCATCATAGTAAAAAAATTCCATTTATGAACTATGTTAACTCTTCATTACTTCCCTATATTACTAAACTAGAATTACATGTCATTATAGTCATGTCTATCTCATGGGATATAAATATTTACCTAATTAATTGGAGTGAGATATTGGTCCCACCAATCTTATAATGAAATAATTTATACGTGTTCCACAAAAAAATCATTCTTCATAGCATAACCCTAGGAATAAAATTTGTTTCTTCAACATCATCCCATAAAAATTCATATAAAACAAATGGTTTTCATAAATATAATTGCATCATAAAAAATTAGTTCATAGTATTAATATGTATATAACATAACCCTAATTATAGAATGTTATCTTAGATGGAAACTTTTTCTGATAAAATACTTGGAATTAATTTTTGACGAAAATATCCATCATAAAAACGATTTATTTTCTAAGAATTCCATGAATTCTTAATCCAAAAAAATTTATTTCAAAAACGTTGATATCTTTTATATAAAGATTCATGCAAATTTGGAGTTATGAAAGCATAATAATCAGTTCATTCCATATAAGTTAAAAAAACTCATTGTATATTTTCTAGAAAACACAAATAAATATCCCATACCAAAAATAACAAAAGATTCCATTAATACATTTTAATAAAAATTCACCGATGGGTGAAATTGACATTACAAATTGTAGAATAATAGAAATAGTAATTATTTTTGATGAACGTGGATTTTGATGATAAATATACCCTAGTAAATACCTATGAATAAACAATCACAAATAATTAAGATATTTTGAAATTATCCCTTACCATAGGGGAGATATAATTTGTATGTATATGAAACTCCTGTGTAATTATTAAAATAATTTAATTCACTTATTCTAGAATAATATACATTTTTATGATATAATATATGATAATATTATCATAATTCTGTTAGTATGATTTTATTATAACTCGCTATTTGGATATTAACAACTTTTTGTTCTTATGCGTGTTTTGTAGAATGATTTCTAGATCTCCTCATTAGGTCATAGTTATATCATTGAATGTCTATATTAAAATAATATATACAATACTTATTCATTCTGTAAATTTATAAAATCATTCTTTAATGAATATAATGTAGAATGAATTGCATCGCATCGTGGGGACGGTAGGTCATACGTATTCACCAACGACGATATCATTCCAATTACTATTGATTGGTATGGAAATGGATGATATATAATATTTCCTAATAAATATTACATTATAATATTAATATGTAGTTATTATTTAAATCATTAAACCCATCCAAGTAAGGTGAGTCGTACGTTTCCATGCATAGTGATTTAATTTTTCATATGATTGATTGAATGTGTTATATGATTATTTTATAATTATAATAACATAAAATTAAATAATTTATACTCGATTTATTAATTTATAATGAAACAAATCATGAATATGATGTATAATAAATTATAATATTGAATGAATCGGTAGAGGATATTACATCTTCTTCGACGTGCTTCCTCTAAATATCTTATTAAAGAACTAGAGTTTGTATTTGATGAAGATCAGAAACATTATAATGTAACATGGGTAGTTGATAATGGGAAAGGATTGGAAGGGAAACTAATAAAGGATCAATGTGAATTAAAGAGGGGAGGGAGGAGGTTCCCATTTATAATTGAGGACAGTCACTTTTGGTATCTCCAAAAATATTAAATTATAATTAAATCAAAACCCCCCAAAATATCTCAAAAAACGATTTGAACTGAAAGGCGAGTTTAGATATAGTTTCAATATCATAAAAAAAATTTCTTTGACAAACAAATTTGTCAATTTAAACCATATCATTTTAATTAACAATTACTTATCTTATTTAATTGCAAACATGGGTAACAAATATTTCAATTGTAAAATCATTTGATATTAACATATTTGATGCCAATTAGACTACAAATAATTACCATATAACATTTTATACCATATAATAAATATTATATATTTTTGAAATATATTTTATTATTTTCTAAAAGTTTATTAAAACCTTATTTGGATAGCAATGAAATGTGAATATTTTATGACTATTCAATTCATTGATTTTAAAAAAATTAAGATAAAATGTTATCATCATTTTTTTATTATATTCAGAAGAGGTAAAGTTAATATAGAAAATCCATTTCACATATTAATTAACAAAAATAATATTTATTTTAATATTTTAATAACATTTATTTGATATCTCCATTAATAAAATAATTAGTAAATCAATTATATGAAATTATTGAGTACACATATTTTTTTAAATAAAATGAAAACTAAAATACTATAATGAAGATTAATATCCTAGATTTAAAAATAATTTATATAGTAAAATTTACCTTCTGTAAAATGTTTCATGTAAAATGTTATAGTTATTAAATTATGACTTTGAAAATTTTAACATCTCTTTAAATAAAATAATATATGTGTAACAATCTCTTCTAAAACGTTCAAACTGATCACTAACTAGACCCTTATATCTTTAAGTTTGAAATATAATTGACAAAAAAGATTTGGTCATTTGTTTGGGTTCTTTAATGGTCATTTGCATTCTAATAAAATTTTATTAATTGATTTCTCATCAGTTAATTAAATTCAACTTTATCAAAGTATTAAACATGAAATTGAATATTTATTATCTAAAAATTAAAACTAAATTATAATGGTGAGAAAAATACATTATATATTTTAAATGATAATTTATAATATAACTTATCATATTTATAACATTATTTATAAAATTAATTATTTATTAAAATTTGAGTGAGCCATAGTCAACATTTCGTTAAATAAAATAAAATATATATTCTTATAACATAAAAGTTGTATCCATAGGGTGCCATTTCTACCCAAGGATGATTTATGTAGAAAAAATCATCCATTGATATTGATACAATCGTCAGGGTAGATTTATATTATTATTCATACCCCTAATTATTTATTTACACTTTTACCATATTAATACAAATTATCAAAGTTACTTTTATTAATAAATCAATGATATTTACATAATCATGATATATTGATTCCAAATATATAATCCATTCTTAAAAATTCAATACACAAAATATTCATTAATTAATTTATTATTAATTTCGTATATGGAATGAGATAATGGGTTTTAGAAGATAAAACATTGAAAAATATTGAAATGTTTTTACATATGAATTTAATGTAACATTAATTATACTACCAAATATTATATTTAATGGTGTAAATATATTCTATTTTTAATTTAAAAATATCTAATATTATAATTTATCAATATAATTTTTTTAGGAAAATTTTTTTTATCAAGTAAATTTTATTTTAATTTGACTACTCATAATAATATTAAGTTTATAAGAAAAATATTAAAATTTCATCCAATGCTAATTTTTATAACCATCTTTAAAAGATAATGTTTATGTTTTTATATAAAAATTATTAATTTTTAAAAATAATTATTTTAATGTGGTTGTCCATTAAATAGAGAAAATGTACCCTTTTAAAAAATTTATATTTTTATAGATAAAATATGGGTTTTTTAAAATTTATAACAAACATACCATTTGGATGAATATAACAAATATTTTATTAATAATGTAACATATATTTAACATTAATTTTACAAACTAATTGTAATTCACATAATAAATATACAAGTTATGAATTCAAATTTTATATAAAATTTTATTTCTTAGTTTTTTTTATTCTTGCTAACACAAGGACTGCGCCATAATGGTCTTTTTATACTAAGTTTGTCTTTTGGTTAGTTTAAACTCATGATTGCGTACAATGAATGCAACTGAAGATCTATAATTATTTACAGAATATAATTCATAAAAACATCAAGGTGTTACCTTTTTCACCCCATAAAATGAATTTTACTCTAAATGTTAATAACATGGATACATAAAGATGAGGATGTATCTCACACATCATATCCTAAAATTAACATGTAGATTCCTCAAATTGGTCGTTCCTCCACAAAACCTTATACAAGTGAGTGGTCTTGGTTATTAGATATTTTTCATTATGATCCCTAATATATATAGGTTGTTCATCATATGAAATATCATGCTTAGTAGTATGACTTATGAGTTTAACAAATGTGATGGATATGTTATGTACTTTATCTGGAGAGATACAAGGAACACATCGTGAACATGACAGAGATATGGTGGAAGTTCCAATTAGTAATCTACCATCTCAACATGATCTATAATTTCAAGAGGCCCTATATACCTTGATATCAACTTCACAGACTTTCCAAATCTCATTACTATAATATCGGGAGATATTCGTAGAAACACCTTGTTACCAACATCAAATTCTAGGGATTTTCTTCTTATTTCTGCATAACCATTTTTTCCACTCTAATATTCTCTTATGTACTATTGAATAAATATAATATTTTTTCCATTTCATCAAAAAGATCTGGTCCAAATAGCATTCATTCCCCATCGTCATCCCAATAAGATATAGTTCATCAATTTATTCCACAGATGGAATCATAAAATCCATGTGATTACTATTGTGAAATCTATAGTTGTATAAAAATTCCACAAAAGGTAGGTGTTGATCCAACCCTCCTATGAAATCTATATAGAATTCTTTAAACATCTATTATAGAGTTAGAATTTTCCTATAAGACTGACCTTCTGTATGAGGAAGATAAATAGTGCTGAAACTTTAATATGTATCCAGAGCCAACTGAACACTTCGCCAAAACATCGAGGTATACCTCCAATCCTAGTTAGATATATTGGTAACCGGTAGTTCCTGAAATATTAAAATATCCTTTACATATATCCTACAAATATGTGCAAGAGGGAAATCTCTTATAATTGCAATGAAGTGTGCGGACTACGTAAGGTGATCAAATATAACCCATATTAAGTTATTAACTTCGAATGTTTCGGGATATCCAATGATAACCTCCATAATGAGGTTTTCCCATTTCAGTTATGGTATGGGCATGTGTTGTATCATCCGCTCAGACATTTGTCTCTCCTCCATAGCTTGCTAAAAATTAAGCATCAAGATATATATTTTAAAAAATCTCTTTTCATACCATCCCACCAGAAATACTCAACCTTGTCCATGTGCATTATTTTTCTTCTAGGGTGAATAGATAATGATGAAATATTGTAATCATCCAATACCTCCTTCATTAATTCTGATATGGGAGGAATATAAACCCGATTCATGAACCTTATTATTCCATCACAATCGAGGCTGAATTCAGGAACATCTCTCAAATTCTTTTGTTGATCTAGATCTTCGTTTTGAGCCTCCATAATCTTCACTTGTATTGACAGTTGATGATTCATTTTATAATGATCATATTTCTACCATTATATAAAAATTACAAGATTCATCCTTTCTAAATCCATAAATATTGGAGCTTTTGTGATCTTTAGTATGGATACGCAAACATTGTCCTTCCGAATCAAATCATCTTCCACCTTGTTCACTTTCCTAGTGTGGTTATGTATTGAGCACTAGTAAACTTTAACAAACTCCTTCCATATTATTTAATTGATATTTTTTCTCCTTTTGAATTTAAATATACTTTAATCATTTAGGATTTGTATAATTATCACACTATTCACCACAAAGATAATCCATTAATATCATTAATACAAATATTACCACAATTAACACCAAATCAGGACATGGATAATTTTACTAATGGATTTCCAACTCCGACAAGGCATAATCTATCACCATATCATTTTTCATCAGAACATAACCGAACCCCTTTTTTGATGCATCACTATAGATCACAAACCTTTCTTCACTATAAGGTAGTGTGAGCATAGGTGGACTGGATAGCCATCTTTTTAACTCTTTGAAATTCTCCTCACAATCCTCTATCCACATGAAGATAACTCCTTTAATGTAAATATAGTGAATGGATTAGATAATATTGAAAAATATTTCACAAAATATATATAATGTCTTTCTAAACCAATGAAACATGAAATACCAATTACTGTTTTTGGTCTCAGACAATATTCAATAAATTTTATTTTTTAGATCCACAAATATCCCCTATTTGGATATTATTTTACCCAAAAATGCATTTTTAATCCAAATTTCAGACATGGTAAATTTTAAATAAATATTCTCTTTTCATTGGGTATTCATTACAATTCTCAAGTGATCTTCATTTTTTTATTTCCCTTTTAATTGACAAGAATATCATCTATAAAGACTACCACAGATAGGTCAATATAGTCTCTAAATAATATATTCACTAGATCCATGATTATAGAAGGGGGATTATAAAGAAAAAGGCATCACTATAAATTTATAGTGTCCATAAATTGTATGTATTTTTTCATTGGTATATCCTCCTTTATAACACTTAATCAATTATATCCTTAATGAAGATCATTTTTGTAAAATTATTGATATCCATGTAGTTGGTTGAATAAGTCATCAAAATGGGAAGTAGGGTAATTTTTTTTAGGATACTGATCTTATTATGTTCTCAATAATAATTATAGATTCTCATTGATCCATTTTACTTCGTAAAAAAAGAGCAGGTTCTCTCTAAGGTGATGCACTAGGGTATATGAATCCCTTATCATGCTTCTCTTGAAGTTTCATCTTCAATTCATACAAATCAATTTAGGAGATTCTATAAGGTGTATTTTACATGGTAATAGAACTCAGTATGAGATATATAGAAAACTAAACTTCACAATTTTATATAATACATAGAAATTATTCCTGAAATACATCATCAAACTCTTTTAAAATGGATGTATTCAAAATCATGAGTTTCTCCCCAACCATTTGACTAAAAAATCCTTCATTTAAAAAAATCAAGACCCATAAGATAGAATAAATTTTTTACTTGTAGGTTCTGTTCATATCTTCATAAATAGATGATCATATATTGATTTGGAATATCAAATGTAATTTACCTTTCTTGGTAATTGATATGGGCTCAAAATAGAGAAATCTAATCCATGACATGAATCACATCAAATTACACAATAGGAAGGACAACAATATTTGAATAATATATTTCAAACAAAACTCAACCAAATTAGAATTATATAAAAATTATGTGTCAATTCGTCCAATTGGAGTTGTCACCTCTAACTAAATATCTAATATTTGAGGTAATGTGATGATACCCCTATAAAAATTTTCTGAAATAATTTTTTGGGTGGATCCAAAATCAAATAAAACATTATAAACATTATAGTGGAAGGTATGTGTTCCTTTCACCACTTCATTATCATAGTCTACATCGATGATAGTGATCGCTTGTGTCTTTCCTATTTTATTATCCCTAAGAGTTATTTAACATCAATAATCATCAAACAACATTAGATTAGTGAAATGATTATCTTAATGTACCATTTTCATTCACTTGTAACATTTAAGTTTAAGATGTTCATTCAATGAAGGAATTCCCCATTTACATCGTTAGACAACATTTTCCCATCACTCCATCATTCAACATTTTTGACCTTCTTTTCCATAATAAAAACATATACTTTTCCATTTAAAATAACCCCCTATGTTTTTCTTTCTACACATTGATCGTAAGAGAAAACACATATTCCATTCAGTTTGTTCCTCATATTTTTCCTTGAATTACATTTTTCATTTCATATCAAACCGATAAGACTGATGGGTTACAATAATCTCCATCTCAACCACGAGATCACATCAAATTATTTCATGATAGCTATTGAATTCCCTTATGGATAATGACTTTTGGTGACATTGTTATAAATCACTAATGAATTTAACAATTTAATGCTCATGTTAGATAATATTTATATAATCATACATTTCATGTCTTGTAAAAAAAATTTGTAGGTGCCAACAAATTTATCTTCCTTTTTCTTATGTTCATGGAACCTAGTCTCTATGTTTGTTTGAAGTATATGAAGAATATAATTATTAAAAAATACATTCTTGAACTAATCATATTAAACTATTTAAATTTTACATATTTGCCTCATATTCATGACAAGGTTCTAGAATTGATCATCTTTACCTTCCAAATGATAAACTACTAAGATGAATTTATACATTTCTAAACATTAGAGAACTGAAAATATATTTTTAGTGGTATTTATGCAATTTTCATCCTCTATTGGTTTTGAATACCCACTGTAAGAAGGTGGGTGCTACCTCATGAAGGATGGTACATAATATTGTTCCAGCCCTTGATAATTTCAATTACCTGAATAGTTCATATCTTGATAATGTTGGGTGAGAATAACTAAAATATTTTACATTCTATCTCCCATTAAAACTTGTCTCTATGGGGGAAATCATTGCATTTCCTACCACATTCAACATTAAAATGGTTCCTTCTAGTTTAAGACATTGAATAAAACAAATAATCATACTATTTAAGAAACTATAATAATGATAAAAACAAACAATAAATAATATAATATCATCTTTGGACACTTTATGTTTTATCCAAGGTTATTCATGATCATTTCTATATCACTAGGATTTTAATCTATACATTAGCAAATTATTTTCTTCCAATATGTGGTTTTATTATCCTAGCTTCCAATGATTAATTGTAACATTCCACTGATAGAAACTATAATGACCCATAGTTTACATACATTGATAATACCTAAAAATGATGAATATTAATTACAAATTATAACGACACCATGAATATACTGTATAGATATAATGTATTTAATAATTGGGAAACATAAACAACTGGTTCATATGACGTCGTCATTATCTCTAACTTACTTCATAATAAGTGGAATCATTTTTGATATATCTTAGCTAATACCCTACCTCATGACTCAAGGAAAGAGAAAATATGAAAGAGGGTTCTCATATTATTAGTAAGGGTAAACAAGGGATTTATCAATAATATCATAATCATAATAAATAAAAAAATAAAATTTTAAAATCTTATCCTACATATGTAATATCAGGATACAATATATTGGGAAAAATCAAAAATGTTCATGAAGAATCAATGAAAATATTCAAAAAATTCATAACATAATACACAGAAATTTTTGGTGTAAACATAACCATAGAAAATAATTTCTTTTTAGTGGAGGCTCATTTGTAATATCATCACAACCGAAAAAATCCATTACCGAACCGATTTGACTCCTTATTCAATCCATGTGATATTTAATAGGATTTACATTCTCTTACAGTTAAGTCTATACAATGATATATAAATCATTCCCCAATTCATTGTAAGTAAATTTGGTCCTAACCATCTCATAATTAAATCATTATTATGTGTTCCACAAAAATATAAATCATTCAACATTGAAAAAACCGAGGAATAAAATGGTATTCTTAAACATCGTCCCATTATAATCTATATAAAAAAATTGATGTCATAAATATAATTTAATAATAAAAACAATAAAAATTAGGAAACACAATGTCAAAGGAACATAAATATAAAATTTACTATTTTGTCATTGATATTTTTATTGACCATATTTTAAAATTAATCCCAAAATCCTTAACCAAAAAACTAGATTCCACACATTAGAAAAAGAATCTAACCAAGGAAGCTGATTAGTGGAAATAAAAATGAGTTACCAGAAAAGAGGTTAATTTCTTCAAACAACCATTTAAATTCTGTTTCTTTCTCCACCCATTCAATTTTTCACATTACATGATTATATAATAAACTAATATTCATAAATTTAAAGATATATCAGTTCATGTATGTAATGTTCTTCCTTGTGAAATGATTATGTTTTTTTCCATTACCACCTCCCATGGATGGTAATTCTTATGGATACCCTATTTTAATATGATATATATTATATTTATTTATTATTAATACTTATTTAAATTTTAACTAAAAATAACTTCATGAGTTCAACTTTTTTAATATGATAACATCAATTGTAAACGTGTGGAGAACTGCATACTTAAAGTGCTGTGATATGTGTAAAAATGAAATTAAATGTATTAAAAAAGGTATAATATAATAAAAATATGACTTAAATGAAATATATAATATATTCGGGAAATAATTACCATTATATTTTTATAATATATCAATTTAATTATTATACTTTTAACAACTAAAAATGTGATAATGTTGTTCTTCGATGCGTGGACTACCACCTCCTCGGCGTGATGTGATTAATTTTACATCTCTGTAACTATATATATATATAATTATTTATGATTAAATAATATTTAATTTATTATATAATGACAAATATGGAAGGATATAATATTACATACAATATTTCCATAATAATCACTGAAAAATAGGAACGTTACTAATGCGTACTTATGAATTACCATATCCATGAGTGTAACATTTATTCTTTTTTCATAACCAAATTTCATGATTGGAATTAAAATTAAAGAATATGTATAACTATGATAAATATTTCACTATTATTATTTTGGATATCTTTATATAATTAACTCGTTGAACATAGTTATCCTAACAAATTCATCTTTAATACATGAACTAAATTTTTCGAAAACACCCAATGTAAACATAATTATTTAAGTATTTGTTTACAAGATTGTAATAAGTAAAATAAAATTGATAATAAATATAAAAATCGTTCTAAATAATGATAACAATTAGTATGTGTTTATAAATAATCAATATAGGGACACATGTGACAATTCAGACTCAAGGTAAGGAATTTTCATTTAATATTTTACATCTATTATATTAATTTATTATCAGACAATTACCTATTTCTTGGTTGCATCTAAGGGGTTTTATCTCCAATATTATCATGTGGTAAAATTTAAAGTTGTAATATTATATTTATTTTTATTTTTAACATTTTATTGAAGAACTAACATTATTAAAATAATTTTTTTTGTACATTGAATTTATTTTAAATTTCAATATTCTCTTTTTGAAGGATATTTATTTAATAAGCCATATTTTATTTTTCCAAACGGTGTTCACTTTAAAATTTATTTTATTAACTTGGGAATTATTGATAAATCTGAATATTTTATTCAATAAGGATATTTGATCCGAAATTTTTATCATTAATGAAATCGATTATTCTATATATGTGAAATGTTTTCCCATTAAATAAATGGTTTTGGGTCTTTTTAATTAAATCCCTATGATTTGGGGAATGGTTAATAAATTCCCTTTGATGAATCTATTGTCTAATGGGACAAATCCAGTTTTATAAATCCTTCCCATTTGTAACCATTATGATTTAAAGTGTCCTGTGAATTGTCTTCACTATATATTTATTGTTGTCCAAAAACAAAAATCATTTTATTCCCAGTATGTTTTAATCAATCATTTGTAATGTATTAATTGTAAAGGTTTCATGTTCTTGGGAAACCTAACATCCAATATTTATGAATTTCCATCATTTATGTTATTATTATTTAGAGTATTTTAAGAAGAAAAAATATGTGGATGCAATTCTGTAAGAACCTAGATCATTATTTCAGGTATGGATCATGATTTATTGTGTTTTTTAGGAACCATAGGAGTTTCTGGAAATAAAAGGAGTAAACACTGTTTACTTATAAGTACATGTAGTATACCTAGTTTCCATAAGTAGTTGAGTACTAGTTGTGTAACGGTCTTGTACATGGTCGTGTGAGGTGACATGGAGACAACCTAAAGTGGGGAACAGTAATGACCTATACACACAAGGTATCCTCAGGGAACTCACTGTGTATTTATATTTTAAATTGATCCATTATAACAGGGTCACATCACATTTACATAAACATCTTATTTTGTCTTTGTATCATCATGGAGCAATATATATAGTCTATTCTTCTCAGAGTCCCCGATTAACCATCTGTACTTTGAATCGAACATCGTTGACTGCATTGGGTTCGACTCGGTGAGTACTTGCTTCCTCTAGTGCCTCTTTTCTGTGATTACACTTTTTTTTTGGAGATATCATTGGTTTACAATTTTAGAACTTTTTTTTGATCTAAAATTTTCTAGGTCAATTGAAAGGCCGAGGTTCAACTCTATCGATCGTAGAACGTCGATGTTGGCCCTTTTTTGACTTTTGTAACTTTTCATTGAGTTTAAATTCCAAAAGACTGATTAGACTTGTTTCAGGTATTTTCAGTTAAAGGGTTTGAAACCTATTTTATCTACTTTAAATTGATTGTTAGATTAAGGCTTTGTGAAAGTGATATTATGTGAAATTTCATCTTAGAGGAACACCCCATGGGAGCGTTTCAAAGTTTTACTGTTTAAGGATGTTTGTTCCAGGATTCCTATAAGGAAGACCTTGTCTCCTTGCTTCTTGTTAAAGGATTGTTATATGTGTTGAAATTGTTTATTAATATTGTATTTGAGATTACTTTGGGATTCTTGTTATCATATACGCATGACTTAATTACACATGGCTTTGGGAATCTGGTGTAGTTAGACCATAGGGGTAATTGGCTATGAGTACCCCCTTAGAGTGTCTATAGTAAAGTTACGATACGACATGGGGGATTGACTGTGAGTTCCCCTATATATTGTCTAATATATGTTTTGATACGAGACCATCGGGGGGATTGAATGTGAGGGATCCCACAAAATGACTATAGGTAAATTACGAGACTACAAGAGAGAATTGACGTTGAGTGCTTCCCTAGATATTCTATAGTAGTTGTGGACATACCATAAGAGGAATTTACTATGGGAGAATCTATATAGTGTATTTGAATTTTATTGATTTATATTATCAGAGGGGTTAGACTGTGGGAGCTACCCAACGTTTTAGTATATGTATTGAATTTCTGTGACGTGTCAGCTATCCCAAGAACATGTTTGGATTCAGTCAAGTTAGGTAGTCATCTAAGATACATGTTTGCGATACTTTCATGATTAAATGTTTAATATTAAATGTTAATGAAGGTAAAAGTAAAAGATATGATTCGTTACATTTATGTACTTATCGTTTCATTGTTTCGTTTCCATATATAACTTCTATATATACTTACTGACAGTTAGGAACATATCTTAGGGTGGTTGCCTACAGGGATTTGTCTCAAACCCTATCTGTGTTATTCTTTTGACCAAAAAAATTATATTGTTGTAGGTATAGATAAGGGAAAGCACCCTTATAATTCATGTACTTTATTTTTGTGGGGAAAGAGAGTATGTGACCATGCTGAGGCTTGCGATATTACTGGAGTTTACTTGTTTTTCATTTTTAATTTTAATTGATACTATATTTTCTTGAATTTTGACTGGTTTTTCTACTTTCCTAGCCACATGTGACATGCATTACTTATATATGTTCTTCAATTATTATTTACTTATTGTATGGTGTTACTTATACTGATGTTTTACATTATTGTTATTCTGTTGCATTACTCTTCCAATGAGGGAATAGTTTCCCCATTATCACACCTGTGGACCTTGCTGCTAGTCGATAGCCCATGGTTTTCAGAGAAATGCACTTGGGTCCATGTGACCAATCATTTACGGGGAACCTTTGGGCGGCACCCAGAACTGATATGTTACAATGTGGTATCAGAGGAATTATTTTCATCTTGACAAACTATTTGTAGCCTATAGATAGGGATTGGAAGGAATACAATGTTGGTAATAAGCTACTCCTGGGATTAGATAACCCGTGTATAGCGAAGAGCCAATATTCCCTCAATCATTCGATTTAATGGTTTTTAAATTATTACTATTGATTTGATTTCACAGATGGGTGATTAATATGTTTTTTATATTATTGATGATATCATTGAGGTTATATTTCTATTGAAAACCGATGAGATGAGGGTATTCCATATCATGCATCATATATGCACTTGCTTGAAATAAAATTTCATGTATTATTTTCATTCCTTTTATGGTGAGTTATCGATTGCATCTTGTTTTTATAAATGTTGTGAAAGATATGAATATTGTTCTGATACACACCATGATATAATACCATCTATTTGATTGGTTATTTCTTATTTTGTAAGGTTTCATTTGAATGAGCACCAAACATTGGTCGCTAAGGTGGTATGGGTCCTCGGGGATCAGAATTTGGTAGATCATGTGATTGATTATACTATTATTCCTTGCAATATACATGTATAATATTCCATGCTTTGATTCACAGGGCGTATCACAACCACAAAACGGGGCAAGGACAGCACCACCCTTTATCAGGGAAAACGAAAAAGCACTGATAAAGGGGGTAACATTATCAGCGCTAAAAAAAGCATGTTTAAAGTGGGGTAACATTATCAGCGCTAAAAAAAGAACTGATAAAAGGACCCCTTTATCAGCTTTTTTTGGGCACTGATAACGGTACCCCCTTTAACATCTATTTTTTAGCACTGTTAATGTGTAAACCTTTATCATTGCTTTTTTTAGTAGTGCTTATAAAGGGGGGTCTTTATCAGTGCTTCTTTAAAAAGTGCTGACAAAGGGTATACTTCCTAAAAAATAATTAAAAAATATATATTAATATTTAAATATATAGATATTTTTATATTGATGTAAATATGATACATATTTATAAAATATAAATGTAAATATTTTTTAGATATGTATAAATATACAGTTACACTTAATATAAAATATATTTAGTGAAAATGGATTATAATAAAATAAAAAATTATATTTTTAATTAATAATTTTCTAATTATTATGGACTAATAGTCATTTAATAAACATTTTTAGACTAAAAAAATTAAAAAAAAATTGAAAAATATCTAAAAATATGTTGAAAACGCAACTAGAACATCAAACTGCCATAAATTTTGATCCGAGTGTCCGTTTGAGCTATACCACATATCAAATCGAATCATGTGACAATCTCTACACCACTATGACCATGGGGACCGCAATCATTGTATTTTAGAGGCCAAAAAGGCACAGACGGCCTCCAAAACAGAGTTTTTAGTCGGGATAACACATTTTTTTAAATATTTTGTGGATTTTCAGCCTTTTTAAGGGTGTATTATTGGATTATTTTGGTTGGGACTGAATTTATTCCAAGGTATTACATTCATATTGATATTATTTCTTTGAAAGTTTATCGTTTTTTATAATTCACTATTATTTATAATCAACTATATAACAATATATACATATTTTTTAAAATATTAACACATAAAAATTTAATTATAAATATAAATAATAAAATATATTTACATATAAAATATATTTGACTTATTAAATAATAAATGATATCTATTTTATTTTAAATTCCAATATATAAATATTTATATACCTATATACTAATTTAACTATATATATATAAATATAACTACATATATATTGATATAACTATAAATATTTATATTAAAATCACTATAAATATATATTAATATAACTCTATATATTAATATAACAATATATTACTATATGAATAAATATAACTGAATATATTTATAAATAGATAGATATGTCATCAACTGGAGAAAAAATCAATATGGAAGAGTGGTAAAGGATTTAGGCGCCCAAGAGGGAGGTCTTGAGATCAAATATTGTTGGAGGCAAGGGCGCGCCTATGGGGGTGGATTTGGGGGGGCTAGAGCTGATAATGGGGGTGGGTGTAGCACTGATATAGGGTGGAGGGTGGTGTGTGCGGGCACTGGGAGGGGATGGAAAGTGATGTTAAAAGGGGAGCTAATGTGCTATAAAAAACCCTCGATTGGCAGGAATTTTTTTTAATTTTTTTTAATTTTATCTGCCCGTAAAGAAAGCACTAATAAAAGGTGTTTTTATCAATGCTAAAAATAAAGCACTAGTAAAGGACCATTTCATTAGTTCTTCTTTTTAGTGATGGTAAATGACCCCTTTTATCAGCGATTTTTTAGCGCTGATAAGAGGGTTCTTTATCAGCTCTTTTTGGAGCGTAGAAAAAGGGGACCCCCATTTATCTCCGTCGGATTTAACAACTCTTTTCTAGCGCTGTTAAAGGCCATTTTTAGCTCTGATAAATGGGTTATTTGTAGTACTGTTTAAGCCCCCACATATTGGAATTTTTCGCATTAGTGATTGTTCAGTGATTTTATGGGGTTCTAGAGTAGTTTTTAAGGGTTACTATCCGAAAGAACCCAAACTATTCAATGTTTATTCATGAATACATGTAATGTATCTTTATGTTCAATATGGAACATCTTTTTTTATATACATGTTGAGTAAAGTATGTTCATGTCATCTAGCCTTAAACTCTGTGACAGGCTTTGTTGTTAGAGACATGGGGTTGGGAAATGTTTGGTGACACTTGTTATGTACATTGAGTAAATGATGTGTTCTAAGAGATGTATACCCAGCTGTGTGACCAATGAAATGGGTGGATGAAACATTAGTTATACATTCCATATTCTCTTCTAACAATTTGTGTAGAGTCAACCGTGTCACCGGCCATGCGACTAATGACTCTGATGGTTATGTCTTAAAGGATACAAGTCATTTACAGGGAACACTAACCATTTAGAGTTACTTAGGTAGGAATAGTTCAGTTTTCAAATAGTAGTAGAATTTGTGAATAGTTGAAAATTCACATATACATCGTGTCATAGGATGAAGACACCATGTGTAGTGGTGTTACACGACCAATTTTGGCAGAAGTACGCACCCATGTGGAATCCTAAGGGAACAAACCTAGTGGAGGGTATACATGCCATGTAACCTTATTCTATAAATCATTAATTTTTTATTTCTCCTATTCCCTTCCTGAAAATATATGTTTCAGTCCATGATATTATTGAACTATGGTTTGTGCTTTACATTGCTGAATCATTACACCTTGAATTCCTCCATTTATTCACCAGATATAGGTCAATGATCAGACACCATAAATGGTAGATCGGAGACTACTAGTATATCCTCCTGCCGTGCCTATCTTGACACCATCTATCCTTCCAGATGCAGGTACTCATGCACATTTCCAAGAAGGCTTCATGAGGTTTTTGAATGCCATCTTGGGAGCACTGCATCATACCTCGTATATGGTAGAGTTGACATAGGTATTTCGACTTCCTAATCCCCCCACATTTTTAGGGGACCTAGGACCTAAGGGTTGAAGGTCATTGTTATAAGCCATGCTATCATTATTAGAACATCTGGAGACACCACTAGAAATAAGGGAGAAGATTTCTACTAACATGCTTTGGGATTCCACGAAGAGATGGTGGATTGATATCACTGGAAGTTCTCCGTTAGGTTATGGCTTGGGATGACTTCCAGCATACATTCTATGACTACTTCATGCTGTAGATGTTGATGGATGATTGAGCCGGAGAGTTCATGATTTTCACATATGATCTAAGGTGAACATCATCATGTTGATGACCATGTATTCCATATTCAACTATGCATCGATCATAGAGTGAAACCTGAGGGATTCTAGAGCCTTGTTCTATATTGGTTCATCATCTAGAGTTGTAACTTCTCTAGCTAATAAAAAGTAGTGCCACCGGGATTATAGGCATGGAGTGACAACTTGGAACGATTTTCATTCAGGTAACCCAGTGGTGTCCAATATATTTCTATTGTGGAAATTCATGGGCTCTATATATTTACTCCTATTGATATTTTTAGGATATAGACTCTGTTGAGAAGTAGAACTATTTTTGTGTGTCAGTTAATGTAGTCCATTTTTAGGACATCATGTTCCACATCTTATGGGACCTCTATGTCATAGAGATGACAGGCTACACTGTCATTCATGGAATGGACAGGTTGGTTCCCTACAAGGCTATTGTCAAGTACTATCATCGTTGGTTGAGTTTCACAATACACAATGGAAGTTAGTTTCTACATATGGGAAAATGGGATGTCTAGGAAAGAAGGGCAGGACCCAAGCATCATGGGGTGGAAGGAGTAATATCCCAGAATGCTAGTCTATACCTATATGACTATGTGACTTCATAGAGGGACATTCCTCCTATGGTGGATCATTTCATGAAAGTTCATCTAGATTAATTTTCATTTTTTCATCTAGAGGAAGAGGTAGACTTCTTTATTGAGCTTCTACCAGGACCAGCACTGGTATCCATTCCTCCTTATAGGATTGCTACACTAGTGTTAGAGGAGCTCAAGAAGTAGTTAGAGGAGTTATAGGAAAAAATTTTCCTCCGACCCAATACATCTCCATGGTGTTCAGTTGTCTTATTCCTGAAGAAGTAATATGGTACCGTAAGACTTTTTGTAGGATATCGGATGTTGTACTAGTTGATAGTCAAGAAAGGATATCCCTTTTGCGGATTAATGATCACTTTGAACAAATTCTAGGATACTTGGTTTTCCCGAAGATTGACAGGAGAGGTGGTTATATTCAGTTGCGCGTTAGACCATCTGATATACCTCTTACAGCCATTCGGAGTACATATGGTCTATATTATTATGTGCTTATGCCGTTTGGTCTCACAAATGCAATTGATGTCTTTATGGAAATGAGGAACCATGCGTTCCATCCATACATGGATTAATTCATAGTAGTTTTTGTGGAAATTATCTTGATGTACTCTCACACTCGACAGGACCATGAAACCCCTCTTGAGATCATTTTGAGCTCACCAAGAGAGCATATATTATATACTAAGATATAAAAATTCAACTTTTGGATAGACCAGATTCACTTCTTGTGTCATGTTATCTCAGAGGGAAGAGTATAAGTAAAGCTAGATAATGTTGGAGAAGTGGTTTCCTGGGAGAAGTTGACAAATGTATTTTAAATATAGAGTGTATTCCAAATGACTGGTTTCTAAAGGAACATTATAGAGTAATTTTCACACATAGTAGTTCCACGAACGAGCCTAAATAAGAACGGTGAGAAATAATTGTGGTCAAATTCTTGTGAGTCAACTTTTCAAAAGCTAAAAGAGAGGTTGAATTCAACACCAATACATGTTTTTCTATAGCAAATAAAGAATTACAATTTTTACTGTGATGCATCAGGTATCAGGCTGAGAGAAGTGCTTATACAAGGGAAGGATTCGTTGTGTACAAGTCTCAATAGTTGAGACCACATGAGAGGAATTACCCGATGCCCGATCTTGAGTTTGCTGTAATTGTTCATGCATTACATTGTTGACGACATTATCTATTGGGAGATAATTATGTGGATTTCACCAACGAAAAATGTCTCAAGAATATCTTCAATCAGTACGATCTGAATTTTAGGCAGTGAACGCGGTTTGATTACATTCTGTACATTGATTTTGAGTTTTACTATATGCCTAAGAAAGGAAAGGAAGTGGAATATGCGTTCAAAAGGATGACTCAAATACATGAAGTTAAAGAGAATAGAAATGAGTGGATGATTATGGTTCTATTCTTTCATATTCATTTAGAGGTTCATAAATGAAAGGGATATATGTTTCATTATTATGTAGTTGATACATCTACTCTCCTTGAGTGAGTGAAAATGGAGCATCTATTAGAGGATGAATACCTAGTCCTATGGGAGAGTGTGTTATGAGAGGATCATATTCTAGGATGAATGGTAGGGGAGGATGATATCTTGCATCTTTATAGGTTTTTGTGGGTCTCATCTGACATACATGAGGAGATGATGATGGATTTTAATTCTTCACTTTGTGTTGTTCTTCCTGGAAGCACCATGATATATTGAGATCTACACTTTCTGTATTTTTGGCCCTATATGAAGAGAGATTTAACTGGTTTTATCATGAGGTGTTCCACCAACCAGAAGTTTATGGTGGAGCATCAGAGACCTGAAGGGATTTTAAAGAATTTATCTATACTGGAGTGGAAGTGGAATGATGTCGTGATTAACATTGTAAAATATTTTCCATGGTCTCCTTGAGGAAATAAAGCAGTTTGGGATGTCATTGATAGAATGACGAAGGATTGACTGATGAAGGAGATCTTCAATATTGTTGAGCTCAGAAGGTTTTACATCCATTAGATTGTATTGTTTCATGGGGTTCCACACTCTATCATTTCAGAAAAGGACCCCCATTTTACTTCTCAGGTCTGGTAGTGGAAACAAATGGCTTTGAGTGCATAGGTACATTTGAGTACATATTACCATCCCCTGATATATGGCCAATCCGAGCATAAAATATAAGAGCTAGAGGACATTCCTCGAGCATGCATCCTAGATTTTGGAGGTTATTGGGAGAAGCACATATCCCTAGTGGTGTTTTTTAAAATAATATTTTTCATTAAATAATTCAGATAGAACCTTATGAGGCTTTGTATGGTAGGCCATGCCGATCAACCATATGTTGGATGGAGGTAAGAGATGCAGCTATGATGGGACCTTGTCTTGATAAGGAGACCATAGAGAAGATAGATTTGATACAGGAGATGATGGCTACTACAAAGTCTCAAATGAAGTCGTATGCTAATCGACAGTGATGACCTCATATGATCGAGGGAAGAGATATGGTTTTTATACCTGTTATATAGAGGATGGGACCCAAGAGGATTGGGGGATATGCTTATAATTTCATGACTTACGTCGGCATGTTTCAGGTTTTGGAGTGAATCAGGCCGGTTTATAATCAGTTGTTGTTATCTTAGATGTACCAAGAAATGCACGACATCATCCACATTTCCTAGCTACGATGTTACTTCTTTGACCTGTCTCATGTTTTTCAGCATGAGGAGGATTAGTTGGACGTGGACACCTTCTTCTAGGAGTATCCTATCATGATTGTGGATCGTAGTTTTGAGGTTATCTATTGCTGTTATGTTCTTCAGGTATAGGTGTTGTGGAAAAATGGGCAAATACATGATGAGACATGCTAGATGGAGGCCGATGTGCGATCACAGTGGACAAAGCAGTTCAGGGATTCTTTTCTGCCTCCTTCATACGGTAATTTAGGGATGAATTTCTTTAATAGGGAAGACTAAAAGATCCCTGATCATTATTTCATGTTTGGATCTTGTTTTCTAGTGTTTTTTAGAAAAAGGTGAGTTTGTAGAAATTTTACGAGTACACATCATGTACATAGGAGTACACATCGTTTACCCGATTATTGCGGGTAACCTTGTATTGCCCATGTACCGAGCAAGTATGTGGTCGGGTGAGGTGACCTGGAGCCTATATAAAGATGGGCCCAGTAAAGAAATATACATGATGTGTATCCTCAGAGAAAACACCATGTTTGATTATTTTAAACTATTATATCATACCAGGGTCACATCTTGAATACAAGAACATATTCTTTTGGTGTGTCTCATCTAGGAGAAACAAATATCGGAAATTATTATTTGATCCCCTGATCGACCATCTGTTCTCGTAATCAATCATCATCATATTGCATTGGAATCACTTCCGGGAGTTATTCCTTCTTTTATATCATCTTCTCCTGATTCCTCCTATTTTGCGAGATATCCTTGGTTTAAATTTTTAGACATTTTTGTAGATCTACAACATCAGAGGTCGATTAAAAGGATGAGGATCAACTCTATCAATCGTAAACTATCGAGAAAGTGTGTTTTTTCCATTTATTATATTTATTGAATTTATATGCCAAAATGATGATTACCTATGTTTTGGTTATTTTTTCGGTTAATTGGATTGAACCCTATTTTATATGACATAGATTTATTTTTAGATTAAGGCTTTGTGGAAGTGATATTATGTGAAATATCATGTTAGAGGAATACCTCATGGGTGAACTTCCATGTTTGATTGTTTATGGTTGTTTGGTCTAGGTTTCCTATGAGTAAGACCTTGTCTCATTGATGCTTGTTAAATTATTGAGACATTCATTGAAATTGTTTATCCATATAGTATCTGACATTACCTTGGTCTGGTTGTTATCATGTATGCACAATTTAATTACACTGGGCTATGTAAACCTTGTGTAGTTACAGCATAGTGGGTATTGACAGTGAGTGCTCCCTCAGAGTGTATGATATAATTTTTTCTAAGATACCACAGGTGCTATTGACTATGAGGGCTCCCTTAGAGTAACCATTGATATGTTACAAGACTACAAGGTTCAATTGATGTTGATTTCATCCCCAAAGAGTCTATAGTTGTTGTGGAATGAACATTGGGGTAATTGTGTGTGAGATCTTCCTCACCGTGTCTTCACTATTAATTGATTTATTTGACCAGAGGTGTTAGACATTGTGAGATACTTGGAGGGTTAGTATATGCGTTGAATTTTTGTGACACTTCTTCCAAGAAAAATCACATGCTTAGATTTAGTCAAGTATGGAAGTCATAAGAGATACATGTTTGTTATACATTCTCGATTAAATGTTGAATATTAAATGTTAATGAATGTAAATTGAATCTATTGGATTGTTTACATTTGAGTAATCCTAGTTTCATTGATGCATTTCCATTTTACCTACTATATATGGTCACTGACAGTTAATCATATATCTTGTGGTGGTTTCCAACTAGGATTTGTTCCACACCCTATTTGGGTCATGCTTTTGGACCCAAATATGTTATATTGTTCCAGGAAATGACAAGGTAATGTTCCCTTATACTTCAGCTACTTGATTGTTTTGGAGATTGAGAGCATGAGACCAAGATAAGGCTTGCGATGCTATTGGAGTTTACATGTTTTTCATTTGTACATTGGTTTAGTACGGTATTTTCCATCATTATGAATTATTTGGATACTTTACTAGACATATATGACATCCATCATTTATATAGGTGCTTCAGTTTTTTTTCACTTATTGAATGGTATTAAATCTTCCAATATTTTACATTATTGTTATTCCACTATGGTAGGCTACCAATGAGAGCATTGTTTCCCCATTATCACACCCATGACCCTCGTTGCTAGTTAGAAGCCTCTGGTGTTCAGTTAAATGCACTTGACTCCATGTGACCAACTAGGTACAGGGAAACTTTAGGTGGCACCCAGGATAGGGTTTTTACAAATTCATTCTTCTTTTATTAATTTAGTTGAATGTGTTCCATGTTACATACAATTACATATTAATTATACACATTGATTAATTATTTCATCTACTCTATTTTACCCTTACATGGCATTTGAGTCTGCCCTTATATTGATTTTTTTCGCAATGATATGAAGAATAGACTATTGAATGAGTATCAGGGATGTAGTTTATTATCATTTTTGTGTACTAGGTTTTATATATTTTCCAATGGTAAACTGAGTACGTTGTATATATCTGGTTTTTAAAACCACTAGACTTATTGGTCCATGGGGATTCAAATCTGGTATTTATTCCAATATAATATAGTGATAAGCATGATATTGGATTACTTTGGCCATGGAACTACATTAAAAAATTGGTGAGGCTCGTCCATATATATTACAACATATTTTTCGATTTAAGGTACAATATATGAAAGTAAATTAAAATTGGTATATTAGTCAATAGAAAATCACATTTTATTACAATTAAGAGAAAATAAGCATAGATTTGTCTACATCAGAGTCATTGAAAAGGTCAAATGTAGGAACAACTATTAATATGATCATATGTATATGTCTTAAAATTAATAGTTATTACATTTAAAAAAAACAGAGACAAAAACACTATTGTTTAAAATAGTGTATTAATTTTAGTAACTGAATTAATACATTTTTCTCATTCTAAAGGTAAAATCCCATTTTTATATCAATAAAATATTTTCCAGTTTTTTAGTATTTAAGGGAGATATATTATAATATTGTATAATTAGTGGTATTTTAGAATAACTAAGCGGATAGTAATAGTGGACTAAAACATGATGAGTATGGATTTACACTTTTTGAATTGAAAATATTTAGTTAAAATGAGTAATAAATTGTCATGGGAAACATGAAAAATATATATTTTATGTTTTTTTACAATTCAATGATTAACTGTTCATTAATTTTTATGGGGAAAATTTAATTTTGGTGATTAGAATATTGACGATGTTGATTAATTTTAAAAAATTCATTCATCTATTACATAATTACCTTATGATAGTATTGTCAATAATGTGGATATAGTCTCTGTGAGAAAATGATCATGTAAAATGGATATGGAAAAATACTCCGTTACATTAATAATGAATCATGTGACCTTTTTGTGAAATGGAAACAATTAATAATTTATTTTATTAACATTGGTATTTATTTATTTAATTGATTATTATTGCTATAGATTTTTAATGTTTTCTATATTAATTATATTCCTGTATCATTATTTTTGTAGAAAAACATTTCCATCTTCATATCTTATGAACCTATATCATTCCAATCGATGATTTGTTTAATCATAAGTACATCATTTACATGATGGTTTCATGTCGTTACTAGTTAGTTATTTCATTTTAGGGTATATTATTGTTTTCAATAAAATATTTATAATTTTCATCATTGTATGAACTATTTTATTTTAACTTTTGACTTCTTATAAATATATATTTACCCATAAATAAAAATTTTAATATGATAAAAAGTTTTCATATTTTTGATGTTAATTTTTATATTCACCAGTTTTAGTTAGACATTTTGTGGTTAAAATTAATTTAAATGTTTTATTTTCTATTATGAAATATCACTATTTTATTTGATTCAAATTTTTTTAATCAAATATTGGTTAAAATACTTATTTATAGTAGTATACATTTTACTATATGAAATAAAACTATGAAGGGGTCCAACGATATGCATGTTTATTCATATAAATATTTACTATATAATTAAATTATTTAATGAAATTAAAATTTTATTTCTTGAAATTATGTGCATCTCTTCTTGTTTTCCAAATATTATGAAACCTACAGATTATAGGTATGGGTTATCTTATTTACTAAAATTTAACTTGCATGTGGATATTAGATTTTGATAATTATCTATAGTGAGAAAAATCAAAAAACAATCCCAAATGCCTCACTATTTAGGACACACCAATCATATATAGTTGTTTCAAGATAATTATTTTATTCCATTTTTTGATTAGAAATGACCAGTTAATAATGGTTTTGTTATGAGAGTTCATACCATTAATATTACAAAACATATTTATTCAGTTTTTTAGTGGTTTTAAAATGATACATTTATTATTACTTCATATATTCAATTAAAAATCAAATTTTACTTTCAAGATATGAAATAAACTAAAGAATATTTTTCCATTAAAGAAACAAAAAATTATATATTTTATATCAACATCTAATTAATTTTATATTTCATGGTGTAATTATAATTCAAATTAAAGACGTAAGTACGATATTATAGATATTAATACATGGTAGATGTATGTCTAAAATAGGAAAGTAGAATACATCATTGTATGTTTTAAGAATTGTCAAATTTAATTATTTATATAATTTTGATTACATAAGAACATATTTTTTTTATATAACATGCCTTTATGATAACTAACAAAGTGAAATAGTCTCATCATCTAAACCCTCTTACATTGTAACATGGAGTGTATCCTTTATTAGATGATAAAATAATCTTTGGAAGAGTTTGAGAAGTACGATCCAAACCAAGTAGTGACTCTGAATAGGTTACACACAAACCTCTATCTACTCCCACTCAACATACAAATGGAAAAGTGAGAGAATTATAAATAATGTTAAGAAATATACTAATCTAATTACGGAATAAGATGTTAATATTTAATGTACTTAACTACTAATTTTATTAATTATAACTTTCTTTTTAAATTTATTTCACTAGTATGAATTTTGAAAATTGTATATTAGGATTAATTTTGACAGAATATAATATAGGGGACCTTTATCCTTAAGGTTAAGATGAATATTCATACCAGTAATTTATTAAATATAGAACACCTGAGGCCTTTTAATGTTCATAAATAGGGTAAATGTTTTTAAAAAGTTTTTGGTCATGCCTGTAGTGCATAATCAATGTAGAAAGATTAAAAAATAGAAAAAAAATTCTTTGACGGGAAGAATGAGAAACCTGAATGAGTTAGTATATATTAGAAATCAATAATCATTAACAATTGTACATGTAAAAGAGATGAGACAAACACAGTCCGACCATCCTGCCTACCCTAATATGCTAAGTCCTCATTTATCCTCATCATTATACTGTGAATTTCATATTGTGGATCCCCATGTTTTTATTATAGCATACATAATTTTACATATTCCATGGGATTATGTAAATCATCAACTTATGGAGTAAAATTTGGTAATAGTGTTGGTAAATCATATTTTAAATCCAATTTATCCAGTGTCACATCATATTGTGGTGGCGTCTATAGTTGGATAGAGTATTTGAAATTTATTAATTTATCTAGATAATATTTTTATTTACTTTACAAATGAGGTATGTGTGGTTATTGATTTTATAATTTTTATTAAAACTAAAATTAATTATAATATTTTCGTACACATTCCTGATATAAAAGTACTTAAAATCTATGGAATCACTCTAAATGAAAGGAAAATATCAGGTTCTAGTGCCTTCAGATACTGATCAGGAACATGATGGGGACAAAATTTAACAAACATATATATATATATATATATATATATATATATATTTGAAGTTAATTATATTGTCTTTATGATAGATGATATATATGGAAATATAACAAGTTCAATTTTTTTTCAAAACGGAATCAGAAATTTTTTAACAGGAGAGGATATTGTTCTACATGTAAATGAATTTAAATTACCATTTAAATTTATTTACGTGAACATATATCATATGAAATTATTTAATTACTTTTCAAATCAGGTATTTCAGAACTACTTATATCAATTATGATTTCACATATATTTATGGTTATATGGATCTATTATACATTTCAATAGTTCTGTAATACTTGATCCAAAATGTCAGAATTGAATATACATTTCAAAGATGAAAAAAATTCAAAAAACATCTTTGTTTATTCCATTCCATGGAATGTAAGGAAAAACATACAATTTGGAAAACAATTTCATTATATATGTATTAATATTGGAATTTTTATTTTTTAGTAAAAATTGTATAGTATGAATATTTTTCCTACATAAATATAATTAATATTAGTTATGCTCTTTATTGGGAGGCATTTGAGGAAGATTCATCAATTTCTTAAAGCAATAAGTCTCGTTATATTTTTTTAACAATTCAAATAATAATAATTTTAATTTATATAAGTTCTGATACTTATTATTTGAAACTACTACATGTTGTGGTTTTATTTCAATAGGGATCACTATTGAAATGTGAATTGTTTTAAAAATGAATATGTGAATGTCCGGGTTAATTATTTTTATATCAGTGAATACATGATTCTTGTATAAAATATTATGTTTCAATTATTAATATATTGTTAAAATATAGTTTCATTCTCAATAAGGGGGTTCTAAATGTGATTATTATTATATTTTATTCATTTAAAATATAATCACCACAATAATAATAACATGTTTTTTAAAATAATAGTTTTATCATAAGACATATATTTAAAAAATGTTATATTTTTAAATTAAAAACACTTAATATTTCTTTATGTTTCACTATATATATTGAATGACAAAAAAACCCGTAAAAATTAATTAGCTACCTATTTTCTAAATTTAACAATTTTGGATATTGTGTTTCATTTATCTATATATTTGAAAAAAAATTGCAAATGTTTTTAATTAGTTTTGTTTCCACATATTGTATTTTTGATGTTTTTCCATCCTATTTGGTTTTACGCTTTTCATTTCTAAGTCAATAATTGATTATTTTTCAATTTTTTTAAAAACCCCACTTTTATCATTAGATTTACTAAAATATCCCTATAGAAAGCCTTCTATATTTCATTTTTAGAACGGATCTCAAGACCTCTTTTAGAGAAAATCAGCATTTAAATTCTTCTACATATATCATATTTAAGAGATAATTTCAATTTCAATTTTTAAAAATCATTTTTATATTTTCCACATTCTATGTCACTTGTATTAATGTTTCTATATAATCGATGTTAAATAAAAAACCAAACTTAAAGGCGTTCTTTTATAGTAGTAGATAGAAATGTTGATAATTTTTTACGAAAAGGAAGTTATCTTATGATCATGTTATAAAGATAAATTATCATCATAGTATTTACTAGTAATAGTTTAAAATGTCTTAAAATCATCCATTGTGGATTCCATATGAGTTCTTTTCTCAAAATAAGTGTAATTTCCGAAACAACAAATTGATTAAAAGGAAACTGCAAGAAGAAAATGGAATTAAATCAAACCATTATTTTAATTTTTCTTATTTTCATTGGCCTATTCAATTCATAGTTCATATGTATCATGTTTTATTCATAGTGAGTACTATTAATATAGATATAAAAATATAAAAAAAATTCAATGTTTGTTATCCAATTAATTAATGTCGATAGTGTGAAAGATTCATTTTTTTTTATTTTTTATCAAAATAACTAACTTATAAATTCCATTATATAATAATTATAACTTCTATTTATATAAAAAATGTTAATAATATCACTTACTACATCTGATAAATTGTTTCAAAATGTAAAATCATTGTTAAAGATCAAAAAATGAGGTTAAAGGATATTTTTTTACTTGTGTATTTGGGACTATGATTGAATAGAGGCCCTTTATCCCAAAAGAAAAATTACATTGTCTAAAAAGATCATATTTATGAATAAATTCATTTTTAAAATACCCTGATACAATACTTGCAACAATTACCTCACTATTATAGTGCTGAATTACTACTACAATGCCTCATAAACTCATCCATAATATTATCTTAACCCATTTCTTATTATTATTAATTGAAAAAGTTATCATTAGATAATTTAATATTAGTAATAAATGTTTTAATTATTTAATAAATAAATTATAAATTTATAATAATTAAAAATTATTAAAAATAATTTATATATAAATATTTACATTATTGTTATAAATAATTTAGAACAATAATATAATTGATAAAAAAAATTACAATGTGAATATTTTTTATTTATGTGTCATGACCCATCCCCCGAGGCCCATGACGGGACTACCCCATGCCCACCATCAATAGGCTAGGGGTTGACGACTAGAACCAGAAAATTGAATCCCTAAATTGGAAGGCATTGCCTTTAATTCTATACAAGCACATAGCTAAAGAACACAATAAGATGAAACAACTAATTAAAACAGCAACTGCAAATGTGTTTACTGAAAGTAAAGGGGTATGAATACATGCCCAAATGGATGATACAACTACAACTGAAAATAGTAAACAACTCCTATAATCATCCACCAAGGTTCCTACTTGGTGGGTATGTACATATCGTCTCCACAGATCTCCACATCTACTATCACCGTCATCCACCATCACATCCTATCTCCCTATGTCTTAGTGAATGATTCATGTCATCTTCACGTGATAAAATTGATGGGTCGGAACAAACGAGGAAAAGATGGCAAGAGGGGGGGTGAATTGCCTTTTAAAAAAAAGATTAATAAATTAGAATCAAAGTTGAAAGTGCAGAGGAAAGTAAAGAGGCAAGACACAAGAAATTGATAACGGAGTTCGGCCAAAAACCCGGCCTACGTCTCCGCTCCCAACTCAACCGTTGAGAGATTCCTACCGCTTTCTTTTCAATGGTTTTAGCAAGAAACCCACTAGGCTTTGAGGTAGCACTAGGACCTATTACAGCTTGCTTTTTGTGGTTTAGCAAGAACCCACTTGCTTTTGATGGTTTAGCAAGAACCCACTATCCTTCTTACAGGTGAAGGATAGCTCACCTATGTCTCAAGCTATTTAAAGGAAAGCTTGACAACCTTTTCACACCTTAGTGGTGATGTGAAACCCAAAAGAAAGAGGGGATGAGAAAAGTTTGGGGTTTGTAGGCACAAACCCAATTTTAAGCTCAAAATATATAAAGCAAGAAAAACCGTAATTGAGGAAGTCTTGGGCGCAAAAGTATGATGGAGTTGATGTAGCGTGCTCTCCCAAGCTTCTTGAGGTGCTCCTTGGAGTGGAAATTGGTTGGAGCACTTGAGGATCCTTGAAGGTGGAGCGCCGGAGGTTCGCCAAATGTTCAACAATATGTCCGAGCGCTTGGTATAAGTTCAGATTTGTGTCCGGGGCTTCCATGGCCTTTATTTATAGGCATGGAACCCTTGGGGAGTCTTCGGAGCCGTTGTAAAGGGCCTCGGAGCCGTTGGAGGCCAAAAGAGGGTTGACTGGTCAAAGCCAACGGCTAGTTTAACTGGGCTACCGGCTGGCCGGTGCAGGCCCACCGGCTGGCCGGTGCCTTGGATGTTGAGAAGCCCTTCTGCCCAGGCAGCACCGGCTGACCGGTGCCAGAGCCACCGGCTGGCCGGTGGTGAGGCAGTAGCAACCACTGTTTCATCAGGTTGCCACCGGCTGACCGGTGGAACCTGGCAGTGGGCAATGCCTCTGCCAGGTCCACCGGCTGGCCGGTGCTATCACACCGGTTGGCCGGTGGACTGAATTTCAGTCCACTTCTTGTCCATTCTTGGGCCAATCCTTTGGAAATCTTTTGCCTATCATCCAAAACACTTAAAAACAATGTTAGACCAGAAAGTGGGTGATTGTGATCATGAAAATCAAACCTCGAGGGGTTCGAGAGGTACAACAATCTCCCCCTATTTTGATGATCACAATCACCAAAACAATTAATGTAAAAACATGAATTAAAGGCATGCTTTAAATGATAAATTGAAAAGAAATGCTAAGCATGATGAAAGGATTCTCCCCCAATCAATCAAGAAATTTCTCCCCCTTTGTGATTATCAAAATAGCGTGGGGCATAAAACTTGATTGAGGGAAAAGAGATTTGAAAAACAAGTTGAGATTTGAAAATCAATTGAAATTTTGGAAATTGAAAGATTGAATAACAGTTTGAATTGAAAGTTTTGAATCAAAATTGAGAGTTTTGAATCAAAAATGAATTGAAAATTTAAATTGAAATTTGAAACCAAACTAGATTTTTAAATTTAAGAAAATTTCTCCCCCTAAATAAAACAAAAGATCATCGGGGAAACGAAACTATTTTTGGCCCGGAGAGACTCGCCAAAAGGGATTTTTCAATCCAAATTTGTTTCATGGCGGGTCTTCTCCTATAAAACTCGTCACTATAGTAAATAGACTTGGGTTGGCCATACCGGGCATTTTTACAATTACACTCATAAATGAGGTGCCCGGGTTTCTTACAATAATTACAAAATTTAAAACAAGAGCTCCCCCTTACAAAAACAGTTGAAGCATGGGAGGAGGAAGCTTGGTTGGTATATCCTAGCCCTTGGGTGGTTCTTGAAATTCGTTGGGAACCAAGCAATTTTGAAAGATTTTGTTCCCCTTGGGTGAATTTGGCTAGGGATTCTCTAAGGTCCTTGATGGTTGATTCCAAAGAATCAACATTTGGGAAATTTTGGATTTTTAGGGAGAGTTCCTCCTTCTCTTTGAGAAGTTGTTCTTTTTCGGAGGAAAGTTTTTTGAAATTCTTTTTCAAAGAAACAAATTTAGAAGAAAGTTCATGAAAACCATTTTCTAATTGGTCTCTAGCATGTTGGAGTTCTTCATATGATAAATGATTAAAAGAATTTGAACAACTAGAGGATGAAGAAGAGGAAGAGGATGGTGATACCTCATGTTTTTCCATTAGGCATTTTGTACCTTGGTCGCTCGAGGAGGAGGAGGATGAGGATGATGAGGTGTCACTCCATGTCGCCTTGAGGACCTTTTTCTTTCCTTTTTCCTTTGGCATGGCCCGTTTTTTGTTGAGTGGGCAATCGGGCTTGTAATGGCCCTTTTCGCCGCACCCGTAGCATTTCACCATGGGCTCGGATCTTGCGGTGGGTTCTTGCTTTCGATGCTTGCGGGATTTCTTCTTCTTGTGCTTCTTCATAAACTTGTGCATTTGGCGGGCGAGATTCTCCATTTCCTAGTCGCCGCTTGATGATGAGGAAGATGAGGAAGATGAGGATGATGAGGAGGAGCTTACTTCTTTTTGTACCTTGAAGGCAATATTCTTTGGAGTCTTGATTGGTGTTCCTTCCTTTTGTGCTTGCCTCCTCATCGTGATCTCATAAGTCATGAGATATCCGATGAGCTCCTCAACCGGCATATTTTTGACGTCCTTAGCTTCTTGGATCGCCGTCACCTTTGGTGCCCATGAGCTCGGAAGGAACCATAGGATCTTCTTCACCATGGTTTCAGCTGAAACATCATCACCAAGAGATTTTCTACCATTGCAAATGTCAGTGAAGCGTGTAAACATATCGGTAATAGATTCGGAAGGATGCATAGTAAAGCTTTCAAAATCTTGTCTATACATGTCTAACCGAGTATCCTTGACTTTATTAGTGCCTTCATGGGTCACTTCTAAAAGCTTCCAAATTTCATGTGAAGTGGTGCAAGTGGATACACGATTGAACTCATTTCGGTCAAGGCCGCAATGTAGAGCATTCATGGCTTTGCCATCAAGCTCAAAGTTTCTAATATCGGCGGGGGTCCATTTGGATTCGTCGGGGGTAGACAAAGTATAACCTTGCATGACAATTTTATATATGGGATATCCTATGCTTCTTAAAAAAGTGGTCATGCGGGTTTTCCAATAATTATAGTCGGTTCCATCAAAAAATGGAGCACGACCCAATGAAAAGCCTTCGGGGGCGAAAGAGGTTGATGCCATCTAAATGGATCTTAAATTTGAAACCGGGTTAGGGTATTATTCAAAGTTCCCTCTGATACCAATTGATGGGTCGGAACAAACGAGGAAAATATGGCAAGAGGGGGGTGAATTTACTTTAAAAAAAGATTAATAAATTAGAATCAAAGTTGAAAGTGCAGCGGAAAGTAAAGAGGCAAGACACAAGAAATTGATAATGGAGTTCGGCCAAAAACCCGGCCTACGTCTCCGCTCCCAACTCAACCGTTGAGATATTCCTACCGCTTGGTTTTCAATGGTTTTAGCAAGAAACCCACTAGGCTTTGAGGTAGCACTAGGACTTATTACAGCTTGCTTTTTGTGGTTTAGCAAGAACCCACTTGCTTTTGATGGTTTAGCAAGAACCCACTATCCTTCTTACAGGTGAAGGATAGCTCAACTATGTCTCAAGCTATTTAAAGGAAAGCTTGACAACCTTTTCACACCTTAGTGGTGATGTGAAACCCAAAAGAAAGAGGGGATGAGAAAAGTTTGGGGTTTGTAGGCACAAACCCAATTTTAAGCTCAAAATATATAAAGCAAGAAAAACCGTAATTGAGGAAGACTTGGGCGCCAAAGTATGATGGAGTTGATGTAGCATGCTCTCCCAAGCTTCTTGAGGTGCTCCTTGGATTGGAAATTGGTTGGAGCACCTGAGGATCCTTGAAGGTGGAGCGCCGGAGGTTCGCCAAATGTTCAACAATATGTCCGAGCGCTTGGTATAAGTTCAGATTTGTGTCCGGGGCTTCCTTGGCCTTTATTTATAGGCATGGAACCCTTGGGGAGTCTTCGGAGCCGTTGTAAAGGGCCTCGGAGCCGTTGGAGGCCAAAAGAGGGTTGACTGGTCAAAGCCAACGGCTAGTTTGACTGGGCTACCGGCTGGCCCGTGCAGGGCCACCGGCTGGCCGATGCCTTGGATGTTGAGAAGCCCTTCTGCCCAGGCAGCACCGGCTGACCGGTGCCAGAGCCACCGGCTGGCCGGTGGTGAGGCAGTAGCAACCACTGTTTCATCAGGTTGCCACCGGCTGGCCGGTGACAGAGCCACCGGCTGACCAGTGGAACCTGGCAGTGGGCAATGCCTCTGCCAGGTCCACCGGCTGGCCGGTGCTATCACACCGGTTGGCCGGTGGACTGAATTTCAGTCCACTTCTTGTCTATTCTTGGGCCAATCCTTTGGAAATATTTTTCCTATCATTCACAACACTTAAAAACAATGTTAGACAAGAAAGAGGGTGATTGTGATCATGAAAATCAAATCTCGAGGGGTTCGAGAGTTACAATAAAAATAAGGTTCATGTGAAGCCCGTGTAGGGGTGCGTATAACAATACCTAGTGGGGACCCCAATACCATCAAAATTCTCTTAGAATTACACGAAGGAAAACCAAAAATCATGATCTCAACCACAAAGTACACAGAAAAAATCTCAACTCAGTATAGGGATACAATTCAGAGTTTAGGAATAATGATGATTAGTCTTATGCTATATCATTTAATTTTTATAGGAAGTCTCCAAAAAATCCCATGAAAATGTTTTTCCAATGTAAATCCACACAAGGTGTTATGTCACAAATCCATGATGGGTCGCTCTAAGGCTGTAACTCAATGGTTCAGGTACTGTTGATCCACATATGGTATCTAGAATGCTGATCCACACATGGATACTATGGTGCTGATCCACATATGGTTTCTAGGTGATGATCCACACATGATTGATATTATGATTATCCACACTGGGTCACTAGATTCTGATCAACATAGCGTTGCAAGATTCTAATCCCCACATTGTCTCTAAAATGATGATCCACACAATGTCTCTATGATGTTGATCCACCTTGGGTCACTACTCATATGATAACAAGTCATAGGATTCCCCACACGCAATGTTCCCGAGTTCCGTAGTACCTGCTCCTCTAGATATTAGTAATTCCACAACTTCTTTTAATTTTCACAAAGCGGTATCCCAAGGTACCACCATATCTTAAGGGTTCTAATATAATTGACGACCCGTCAACCCAACCCCCAGCCTCTGAGTTATAGGCATTTTAATGCTGAGAGCCCGGTTGGATTCAGATATGATCCAACCCGAGCATACTCCAAAATTTCCTAAAACCAATTTGGAGTATTTGAAAAGGACCGTCTTGCCAAAAGGATCCCAATTCCATAAAAGGTTAGTCAAATGAACATCTGGTTCACAAGATAATACTCTTTAAATTTTTTTGGCCTGAATGGGTTCAGGCCCGATCCGACCTAGTTAGACCGAACTAAATTGGGATGGTCCGTGGTGGTCATGACCCACAAGGTCGGGGACAATCCCAAACTTCCCAAGCTATGATGGGTTGTGGGGGGCTCTGCTCACTGGGCCCCATAACCTGGTACACTTGCGCGGCTTGATATCGGGGTGACCGCCAAGCTCCCCGAACAGCTCCACGAGTCGTTTGTCTCTTTAAAGAGCAGCGCCATGTGGTGCCTCCACATGGTCCACGGGACTCACGGGGTGTGGATCCCTCTATGATGTGGCTTCAATGCAACAACCCGTTTACCAGGGTCTGCAACGGCACGCCACCTTGCCAATTCATCTAGACGAGTGCCTGACGCCCTGTCGGGTTTGCTATGTCGCCAAGCCGAATTGCCCTCTTCCGCAGCCAGTGAGCGCAGATTGCTGCCTTCTCTGCTGGTTCATGTCCTCGGGGCCGCCGCACCTATCGATGGTGTTGCTGCACTAGTCGCTAGTGTCGTGCTGGCAGATCTTCCGCGGGCCACTAGCTTGGCTGTATTGGTCCTTTTTTTCCTTCCCTTGTGCCTACAGACCTATCGGGATGCCTCTGTCACTGCGTGGAATCCTATATCAAGGCTCTATTGAGTTTTAAATTCATCCCCCAATAAAGGAAAGAAGAACGAAGCGGCAGAGGGTTCAAGCCTTAGTCATTTGGACTGTGACTTTCCCCTTAACATCCTAACATTCAGTTGCTATAAATTCATCATCAACTATGTATAATTAAATCTTATCAAATCCCCTAACACACAAATTATTAGAGGTGTTGCAGTACTGGAAGAATATTCCGCATCTGATAAAGCCACATACGTTTGTCAATCATGGTTTTTTTCTCCCAAGACTCCATCCCCCATCAGTGGATGTTGCAGTAGTATTTCACTAGATGATCCTCACTTGATGCATCCATGTCAAAAAACCCAGCCCGATATCCATTTAAATAGATGGAGAATGTGAGTTTAATGAAATGTAGATTTAACGAGGTTCATTAATATGTTAATTAATGGACCTCTCATCTCTCAATGGAGTGGTTATGAAAACAAAGGGTCAAACCAGTAAAAGTTATGACAAGTCACCGATCACGCTACCACTGCTCAACTATTACAAACATATATATAATTGTTTATATTTAATTATTTTTTTACAAATTCCAAGAACTATAATATTTTCTCGACCTACTGCGGTCAAAGTAAAGGCTCTCTTATGTGAATCTCAGCACTGCAGATTCAACATTTCCCTCAGATTTCAATTCCGAGAACCTATAAAAAAGATAGAAAACGTTTCCCAAACATTTAATGAATGTACTTTAAGGAAAGTTCAAAATTCCTTTCCTTACACACCAGGCCTTAGAGTCAAGTGCAATTAATTATTGCAGACACTTAATAATCCAAAATAATTTACAAAAAAATTATATATGGAATTTTGGGTCTATAAATTCTCCCCACCATAAGGCTTTTTGTCCCTAAAAGATACAACAAAACTAGGGAAACAAATGGTGTTACTAAGAATGTATATTATCCTCCCTCTCTGATGTGCTCTCCGAGAGAGTTTCGTGCTGCCAACAAACTTGCACTAGAGAAGTTGACCACCCACGAAGGACCCGCTCTTGTCGATCACCTATATCCACCGGGAATGATCTCAACATCACCCGATCATAGATATCTAGATCATCCCAGTTGATAATTTTCAATGGTTCATGCACTTATCTCCAATGCTCTGACTCATAGAATACATTTTTCTCCCTCTGCATCTTTGGAGGAATTGTTAGATGGTATGCCACCTCGCCTTCAAAGCTGAGGAATTGGATGGGTATGATTAAATTTGGAAAATTATTGTCTCCTGGGCCAAACCTCTATAATCCTTGTTGAGGAGAGACCCATAAGAAGACATGGTATCCCTCCTCAAAATCCATGGTTCTCCATGTCCTGTCACCATACAACTCTTGCCTGCTCTGTGTAGTCTTTATCCGCTCCTGGATGGTCTGCACCTTCTCCATGGAAGCCTATACCAACTGTGGACCCATTAGTGCTGACACCCCTGGGTCTGTCCAGTATAGAGGTGATCTACATAGTCACTCATATAAGGCCTCAAATGGTTCGAAGATGATGGTGGAGTGATAAAATTTGTTGTATAAAAACTCCACTAGTGGTTGGCGGTCCTCCCAAATGCGGCCATAATCGAGGACACACTAATGGATCATGTCCTAGAGTTTTTGTATGGCACTTTCCATATAACCATCTATCTGAGGATGAAAGGAGGTTCTCAAGCATAGATGATTCCCAAACACCTCCTATAATCCTATCGACAAATAGGATGTAAAAAAAGTGTTGTGATCTAACATGACTGTCGATGGAACCCCGTGAAACCATTAAATCTCATGTATATAGATACATTCCAAGCTCTCAACTGATCCCTACTCTTCAATGGGAAGAAAGTTGGCTGACATGGTGAGTCGGTCAATGATCTCCAAGATGGAATTGTGGCCCCTATACGTACGTGGTATCCCAGTCATGTGGTTCATGGAGATTCCATCCCACTTCTAATCTGGTACCTCATGTGGTTGCGCTAAGCCTACTTGTACCTAATGCTCATACTTCACTGGATGAAAAGTGAGGCATCAAGATATGAACATTACAACTACTTTCTTCATCCATAGCCACTATTACTGATGCCAAAGGTCCTGGTACATCGTTTCCACTCAAGGATGTACCACAAATGGGTATGTGTGGAACTCCCTCAACACATCCTCTCGTAGTATCACTGGAAACATAGTGCATCCTCAGAAGAGGATGATGTGCTCTGATCCTTCAGAAAATACATATGAAGCCTATCCTGAGGATATCTGAGCATGTTGGGACCTTCAAACAAAGTACCCATGCTAAGCCTCTCAAACCCGCCGAAGAGTGGGGGAGTGAAAGTCATTGACTGGATATATTCTGTGTTATGTCTATCCAATCAAGATATCTGAACATGACTAGCTGCTCTGTCACCTCACTAAGAAACTGTAGACCAATCCTCCGGTTGAGTGCGTCTTCTACTACGTTCCCCTTCCCAATAGTCTAGAGTATCTCAATGTCATAGTCCTAGATGATATCTACCCACTATCTCTATCTTAGGATAAAGTCCTTCCATGAGAAGATATACTGGAAACATTTGTGATAAGAGTAAATAGTAAATTTTTCACCAATCAAGTAGTGCTGCCACAACATCAGTCCAAAGACCACTACTGCAAACTCTTGGCCATGCATAGAGTAGTTCTTCTCATGATGTCTCAACTACCATGATCCATAGTTGATCATTGCTCACTCCAGTGTCTGAACAGAACCTAGTCTAGTCATTAATGTGTGGCAATAGCCTACATACTTAACACCCCCTCTTGGTATCCTCAAGATGGAGACACTCGTCAGCCTCTTCCTCAACTCTTGAAAACTCTCATGGCATCTCTCTTTCCACACAAAGGGCTATCCCTTCTTTTTCAATGTTGACAAGGGTTCCATAACCATGGAAATATCACGTACAAATCATCTGTAGTACCCAAAAAAATCCAACAAAACTTCGCACCTCAATCACACTTCTGGGTGGGTCCCAAGAAAGCACAACTTATATCATCGTAGTATCTAATACAACTCCCGCCTTTGAGATAACAAACCACAAGATGTGGAATTACCATATCCAGAACCGTCACTTAGAGAGCATTCATAAAGATGGTTCTCTTGGAGTTTATCCAAAACTATCTATAGGTGTGAGGAATGATCCCCGTCCGACAATGAGTATATTAATATTTCATCAATAAAGACCATGAATAAGTGATCAAGGTATGGTTATAAGGTCTTGTTCATGATCCCCATGAAATATACAAGGTCGTTAGTCACACTAATGGGCATCACCAAAAACATGTATCGGCCATACCGACATCTGACAGTCATCTTCTTTACGTCAACATCAAGTACCCTACAATGGTGATAGCCAGATCTGAGGTCTATTTTTGAAAACCAAGGAGCTACCTTTAACTCGTCTAAGAGATCATAAATCCTCGATGGTGGATATTTGTTCTTCAAGATCACTTGTTTTAGGCACTGATAGTCTATCCAAGTCCCCAAACTCCCTTCTTCTTTCTTGGAAAACAAAATTGTGGATTCCCATGGAGAAAAACTAGTCCTTATGAACTTGTTTCCCTACATGTCCTATAACCATACCAGTAACTCATGAAGCATCATGGGAGCCATAAAACATGATTTTGTAGATATCATTGTTGTCCCATAGTATATATCGATGTTGATGTCTACATCTCTGTGATGAGGTAGTCCTAGAACATCATCCGGAATGACATCCGCACACTAGTCCTCCACTACAAGATTACTCTGACTCCTCATGTCAACTACACCGAGGGTAAGGCTAGCCAAATGATCAGTGATCTGCTGCACCCTCCTCCATGATATTACACCCTATGCTACAAGGGATTCCATCTCACGGGTGAAGGAAATCTTCAACCCATTCTCTCAGACACATCAATATTTTGTCTTAAAACAATCACTATAAGCATTGAATTTTTCTATATAGTCCATACCCATAATGACGTCATAAGGGCTCGACACGACTATTATGAGATCCCAGCCAAAGCTCTCACCTCCAGGAGTGATCTCACTCTATCCGCACTAGCATTTAATCATAAAATCTTCTCTTGTATGAGTATCTAATCTTAAGGATTCAGCCAATGGCTCAGTCAGAATCTATGAGCTCTGAACAAGTGACGTCGTAATAAAATAGTGAATGGAACCTATGTCTATAAGAACTATATCTAAGGTGGAATAAACATATATCATACCTCGAATCATCTCTCGAGCACTATTTTCTATAGGCCTCTACTGCCTAAAGATGATCTTTCCTTTTTCCACCCTCTCCGTGTGGTCGAGGTGGACCACATGAGGCTGGTGGTGGTAGAATCTCAAATAGTCTTCCACCACCAGTTTCACAACAAACTCCTCTGCCATGTCCACTGCCCTGAAGAACTCGTCGCTCGAATATATGCCTCTACCTCGAAGGTCCCTCAACCGTCTGTGGATCATTGGAATGATGGGTTGGGCAATTTTCATCCATGTGTCCCTACCCACCACCTAGGAAGAACAGTCTACTTCCCATCTGATCCCCCTGCCTTGCGAGCTCCACACCTCTGACCCTATAACATGGGTTGTCCACCATAAGGTTCGGCCCAATTCTTCCTTAGCATCATCTAACTATGGCCTTATAAAGATGAATCCACTACCTATATCCCAAGTATGGCTCTCATCGTCGATGCCTCCTCTGCTAAGAAGATATCCACCCATAATGCTCCCTCGAGCACTCTAGCCTACATCAAGATATTTAGCGATATCATCAATGCTTTGATCCCCTGATAGAGACTATGCTCAAATTTCTAGGCTATAAATATTGGATCTCGTAGAATGACAGTGGAGTAGCGTGAGAGGTCCGGGAATCTTGATGAGTGCTGGGCTACTGTCAGGATACGATGCTATAAGTGAAGGGGATCCTAAATACGCACAGTGTGTAGTTTCACTAGAACAAACTCAACCCTAAAGAGGGTCGGAATGTTCAACCAGGAATGTGTCGCCTCCTCATGAGACTGGAGAATCATGCTCAACATAATCCTATCATACACTGAAAAGACTATCAGCTAGGATCATAATCTTCTCTACAAGTGTCCCTACTTGGAGGAAATCTTTGGTCAAAACCATTATCCAGTCCTCAGCTACCTGGGGATCTGTATCGCCTCAAATCCTCATGGGAATCTGTCTCTTGAACTCGTACAATGTGCTACATCAGAGTGAAATTTCCACCAGTGGGGTTGGTGGTAACTGATTCCCAATGAGTGGTGGTGTTACTAGTTCACCACCCATAGTTGTAGACACAGTAAGAGGGACTATCAGTGAATACACTTCGCTCGGTTGGCCTTCTTCATGAACTCTCTCGGTAAACCTGGATGGCTATCTAAGGGGTGAAATCTTGGAAAGATACTAATGTACCACGTTCAATAAGATATTCTTAGTGAGATGGATCAAAATTGATAGAGTAAAAAATTACAAAACCACACACAATCATTGTTTTCATGCATCGAGTCGGAAACAAGAATTTCGGGCCCTGGTGTATAGATACATAGGCTATCTCACCAATACTATACTCACCAAAATAAAAAATTACTAAAAAAACATACCACTACTGATCCATTGGAATGATCATAGTCTGAGTTCTATGGTAGAATCGACTACTCTGGTACCACTTTATCCCAACCCTTCCCATGTGGCTCGTGTCATAACTAACCCAAGACTGCCTTCTATATGCCACGGGTTGGCGACTATCGCCAGAAAGGTGTATCCCTAAATGGAAAGAAATTGTCTTTAAATATTTACAAAAACATAGCTAAATAACACAAAAATATTCAACCATGAAGTAAAACTGCAGTAGTAAATGTGTGCACTGAATGTAAAGGGGAAATAATACTAGCCCAACTAGAAGATACAACTACAAAAAATAGTAAACAAATCTTGGAATCGTCAATAAAGGTTCATATCTGAAGGGTTGGAACAAATCATCTCCATATCTCTCTATGAAAGTTGTCACCTACCTCCACTGTCATGTCCTAGCTCCATGAGTCTCAGTCTAGGCAGCACTTCATCTACACAAGACACAACAGGATGCAGGAGAAGAACTTGCAGGGGTGAGTATGACAATACCCAATAAGGTTCCCAATCCGCCTAAGGTAACTAATAATTCCATAACGGAAAACCATCATGCATGATCTGAATAAAAATTCCCAAAAAAGACTCAGCTCAAACTAGGTATACAACTCAGATATCATGAATAAAGATGATTAGTCTTATGCTATATCATTTTATTCCATTATGAACTCACCACAACTAAACCATGAAGGATTT
The DNA here is from genome assembly GCA_963277665.1 of Viscum album. Taxonomy (NCBI): domain Eukaryota; kingdom Viridiplantae; phylum Streptophyta; class Magnoliopsida; order Santalales; family Viscaceae; genus Viscum; species Viscum album. Next base: position 875,646,828 of record OY728155.1, on the reverse strand, counting down.
TCTCGAATGTTTATCCACACTTGGTCGTATTTTGATGAACCATGATGGGATGCTATAGTGATGGTCCTCATTGGGTCGCATACTACTGATGAAGACAGTTTCCATATAATTTTGAACCACACAGGGTCAATATGGTGTTGACCCACACAGGGTCACTAGGTGCTAATCCACATAGGGATTCTATGCTACTGACCCACTTAGTGTCAGTAGATACTGATCCACATAGTGTTACTAGTTTTAGATCTACACGGTGTCAATAAAATGATGATCCTCAAATGGTTTCTTTCATGTTGATCCATACTCGGTCGCTACTCAGATGACAGCCGGGTAAAGGATTCGCCTCACCCAGTGCATTTGAATTTTATAGTATATGCACCTCTGGATATCGATCGTGGCACAAATGATATTATGATCCATGAATATGTAACCCAAAGGACCAAAATATCGTAATGGTTCAAATGAAACTGATGGCCCATCAACCAGACACTTAGTCTGTGAGTTATAGGTAATTTAGTGTCATGGGCCCGGTTGGATTCGGGTACGATCCAACCTGGCCATACTCCAACTTTCTCCAAAACCAAAGTGGAGTATCACAAAAGGAACCAACCCTCCTTCACTTAGATCCAGTCACATTATTCAAGGAAAGAATTTATAACTCGATTAAATTTATTTTTCAAAATTATGAAGAATATAAGAATGTATATTCTTTGTTTCGATTATATGTCATTTGATTAAGACTAAAATGTAACATTTTTACTGAAAAAATGTGAATTATACCAAACATGTCTCAAAATTTGTCATATTGATTGGACTTTAACTATTATATGAACAAAAATGAAAAATGAATATGTATTATAAATATTCAAGACAATATTATTTCGTGTGCTCAATTACAATACACACCAGACATTATGAGCAATAAATGTTAATTTTATATTAAAAACATTTACATTGAGTAATAATATCCACATCATGAGTTATATTGATGCCTGGTTGATTCTTAAATATAATAAATGAATCACTTATTTTTATAAAAATGTATCAGGGAAATTTGAATGCATTTTCGTGGTTTTGAGTAACTGACATGTGTTATGTGATAAAATGTTACTTTTATACCAATAACACACACCTTGTGTCTTTCCAGAAACATTATGTATCTAACATACATGATGTTGATTCATGATCTTCAGAAATTAATTATGAATTGATTTCATAATTATTTAATTCAATCAAATAATTTTTTTTAATTTTATTATATAATTCATGTTTTGTAATAAAATATCAATTTTAAATGGAAACACATATTTTCAAACGTACCAATAACATTGGGAATCACATTTACATGTGGTTAACATTTACACATGTAAAATAACTCATGGATCATTGAAAAATTGAATTAATTTGATCAAAATACATCAGTTTTGGGTATGTGATGCATATTGTGGGAAAAAAGGATTCTTGAAGGAGAATGAAAAACCTCAACTGAACTGTTACGAATGATGATCATAGTAATGAAGAATTTATATATGAACCACCATGTGAGTGGAAAAAAATACTAAAACTGATAGTTTCTTGCACAAATCACCCACTATATTAAATTTAATTAAATATTTTATATCGATAAAACATAAAATTATCTAAAATATATATTATTAAAAGGGCATATACCAAAATGGGAATTAATTAAATCGCTACAAAATATAAAAAATTAAAATTAACATTAAAAAGATCCATTAATAGAACATTAAATAATACCGGATTGAATCATCCTCATTGATTCCTTTTTATTGATAAATAACGATCATTTATATGCGTGTGGGGAGAAATTTAGGTTATAAATGAATGAGATTATTATTACATGCAACATGCATAAATTAAAATATAAATAATGATCTTTTATTAAATATAATTTATTTATACTTTGAAATCGTTTAATAAAATTTGGATTAGTATTATAAATTTATTTGAGGAAACTTATTCATAATCATTTGGGTAGGTGTTTATAGGTTAATATGAGCATAATAATGAAAAATATTTTTCTAACATTGTAATAAAGTTAAATAAAATGTTGAAAATACCTGAGTATTTCAACGTCAAACGTTCTTTTTCAATAAATTTATAACAAATAAATACTTATGTTTGAACAAAGAGAACATGTTCATATTTTTTTAGTATATAGAATGGATGTACACTTTAAGAGAAATCATATTGAATTTAAGTATAATCATGATGATTATTCAAATTAATGAGGATCCATAATTGCATGTGATATTTTATTTTTACTTGTTGGGTATTACATACTAGATGTTGGTCACTTATTATCATCTTAATACAGTAACCACCTAGGTTAAAAAAACATTAGTAAAAGTAACTTGAAATATCCAAATAACTACGAATGGGTATTTTCTATGAAAATGATGAGAAGATAATAAACTCTAGTTTCCATTTTAATTTATTTTATTTGAAATATTATTTTTCATTTCTCATAACAATATATTTCTCATATGTTTTCATAAAATACATTAAGATACTATTTCAATTTGAAATGGATTTTTTATGTATCTTGGTAAATTAATATATTTTTTATACTTGACGCATGTAGAGACCCAAAGAATGGCGTATATGGACATTACATTACTTTTGCGGAATAATTAATAAATAAAAACAATATACACACAATGATCATAATAGTTTAGTGTCTTCGGAAACTCGGAATATAATCTTTTAATGGTGGTGAAGGATCTTTAACATCTCCCATAAAGATCATCGCCATTTTATTTTATTACCTAAGACCTTTATTTAAATCCTACATAAAAGAAAACATTTAAATGGTGAGCTCAAATGCTCAGTAAGGGTAAGAATACATAAAATAAAAAAATTCATATACATTTGAACATAAAAAAACAACAACATAATGTTTAAACATCAAAATCCTTAGCAATGACATAAAACATGGTAGTACGTAAGGCATATATCATAAGGAAACATTAATCATGTTACAAAAGCATGGGAATAAAACATGTAATTGTAGAAAGAATTAATCAAATGTTATGATTACCATAGTATCCAAGGCATTGCTACCAAGACCATCTTAGTGGGCAAAGTCCCCTTCTGAATTGAGTTCACTCCTCGTTCCAATCTTGTATCACTAAAATGGATTAACTTTCCATTCCAGCCTTGTTTATATCATGAGATATAAATCTTTAACCAATTCATTGGAGGGAGATATTGGTCAAAAACATCTCATAATGAAATCATTCTTACATGTGCCACAAAATAAAATTTAAACATTCATCATAACCCAAAGAATAAAATGGGTTTCATAAACATCATCCCATCATCACATAATCCATATAGAACAAATGTATATCATTTCGTCATAAGAAAAGTGAAAACATGTAAATCATATAGACATTATACTTGATACATACACATATGAAATAATTTCATCTTATATGGAAAATGGTCTTGATAAAACACTTGAAATGAATTCTTGAGGAAAATATAATTTCTTCTACAAAATGATTTTATTTTCACAAAAATACCATGAAATTTTAAAAGAAAAAGATATTGTTGAAAATATTTATGAAATATTGTAGTGTAAGCTTCATGAAAATAAGGCATTATAAAAATGTAAATATCCATTCATTATGTATAAGATAAAAAAACATTCTTCGTGAACTTTTTCCGAAAAAGTCAAAAAGTATTTCATATGGTAAACTAAAGAATAATTCCTTTCATACAATGTAGTAAAAGTCATAAATAGGTAAAAAGGAGATTAAAACTAAATGAAACCATTTTTAGAAAATAGGTACATGGATGATAAATATAACCCCAGTAAATACTTACAAATAAACAATCTCAGATAAAAACAAGTTTGAAATGTTATCCCTTACCTTATGTATGATATTCGTTGTATGTATCCGAAAATCCTGTATAATGACATAAATAATGTCATTAAATTATTACAGAATCATATTTATTGTTATGATATCATATATGGTTCACTTATGACTTTATATTACTCGTTCTTTTGTAAATTTCATGATAAAGAATCTTTTTGGGTAAAATCATTTCATTTATCATACGTGTTTCAATTTGTTGTTCCTAATATTATTACTCATATCTTGAATTAAATAATTCCAGAATGTAAAACATGAATTATGTATAATATATATTCAGTATATAAATATATATGATAGATCGATAAATGGAAAGAAATACACCGTTCATAGAGAAGGGAGGTCGTACGTACGCATAAACGATGTTTTCGTTTCCTTATTGAATTGAATGAAACATATATGTACTTAAATAATGTATAATTATTATATAATATATATCATTATTATTAATTATATACATACATTATAATCATTCTTTAATGGTTAATCATGGAAAATGAATCTCATCCCGTTCATTGAGACGGTAGTCCGTATGTATGCACGAGCGTTGATATTGTTCCCATAATTATTGAATAGAATTGGAGTGAATCATATAATATCTCAGAATCAATATGATGTTATAATAACCATATATAGTTATTATTTACACCATTATACCAATCCAAGTAAGGTGGTGGTGGAAAAACTAATTACACCACGTTGTGGAGATGGTATTCTATACGTACACACGAACGGCGATTTTGTTTTCCGTTGGATGGATAGAAGTTGAAATGGGGTTGTTTAATATTTATAATATCATATCAGTATATTAGTGATACTTATATTATTACATTACAATGAAACAACTAAACGTGAGGAAGTTTAAGAAGAAAGAAACTTCAAAGAATCAGTTGAATAGATTACCTCTTCTTCGACGCACCTCCTTTAAGATTCCTCATAAGGGACTAGATATGGTCTTTTGACAAGACCAGAACCTCCAGAATGCATCTAGGGAAGTGGAGAAGAGAAATGGGCAGGGTTTTTCAGAGCTTGAAGGCTCAAGGTGTTGTTAAGAGAACAGGGAGGAGGTTCCCTTTTATAAGGGATGAGAGACGCACCTTTGGAACCCTCAAAAATATTAAATTATAATAAATTCAAACCCCACATAAAAACATCCAAAATGAATAAAATCCAAAAAATATATGAGATAGGGTTGTAATCTCATCAACCAATAAAATTTAGACATGTTGGGAATTTATTTTAAACATTATCAACTTGATTTATCCTTATTTAATCTATATAATTTTATTTTTGGTAATAAGATTCTAAATTCTATATTGTTATAAATAATTACTTTTGTGTTTTGAATTGTCTATAATTTGAAAATTTATGACATTGTAGACAATTTTAAATTATAATTTATATATATTTTTGTGATTATTAAATATTTTATATTATGTTATTTTTATAAAATAACAATTGGGTCAATTTTTACACTATTAATTTATTTGAATTTAAATAAAATCATCAAAAAATATGTGTACACACTAAAAGCATTAATATATTCATAAAATTTCATATTTATCTAGAAAATTAGTGGATCATATTAAATAGTTCATTTAATATTTGTTTAAAAAAATTTAAAACCATTTATTTGATATTTCTATCAATAAAATAATTTCAACATCACTATTGTGTCTCCTTTAACGATAATTATTTAATCATTCAAAATTATACGTAAATTGACATGATTTAGATAATTTTATTAGATTTCTTAAGACTATTCATGTTCAATGTTTCATGATGTTTATCAGTAAATTAAAATTATTATACTTATATGATTTAAGGTAGTGGCATGTTTTCACTTTCTTTGGTTTTAATAATAATTAAATTAATTTCATTGTAAAAAGTATATAAAATAAATCTATTCAGACCCTTAGGTTATATGGGTCAACGTTTAGTCATCCAATAGAATTTTGGCAGGTGTTAGGGTAATTTTATAATCTTTTTTAACCCTTAATTAACTGATCTACCTTTAACTGCAGTAAATAAAAATTAACGTAGTTACAATTCATAATGTCAAAAAAATAAAATTAACCAATTAATATAATTTAGACCCACTGAATCCAAATATGTAATCCATTATTCCAAATTCAAAAAACAGATGTTCTAATAATTAATTTAATATTAATCTTGTTTTTACGAAAACCGGTTTTAAAAGATAAAACATTGTCATGGATTGAATGAGTTTTACCTATGAATTCAATATAAAATTAATGGTAATGACATACATTATATTAAATGTTAAAAATATATTATATTTATAATTTAAAACCATTCAATATTATAATTTAACCATATAAAGTGTTGCGATGAAAAAAGTGTTTTTTAATTAAAATTTAGCATGTTTTTACTATTCCTCAAAATAAGAACATTGTAAGAAAAATATCAAATCATTATCCAATATAAATTTTTATATGCTAAATAAAATGGAGAATTTTATTTTTTAAAATTGAACATATAAACTTTTAAAAAACATGATTTAAGGTGGGTGTGCCATCAAAAGGAGGCAAAACTACATTTTTTTAAAAATAATTATTTTCCCGAAAAAATTTATATTGTTCACATACCATGTTTTTGGAAATGTGTAAGATGAATAATAATGTATAAAATTTAAAACTTTGATAATACTATTCATAACGGCTAGTCCATAATAATATTATAACAATATATTGTTGTTTAGTAAAACCTGATATTGCGTAGTACACACGCTATCGGGGAAGGTGGCGATTGCGTGTAATTCAAGACAAGTTAGGGATGCGTGTAGTGAAATCACCCTTTGGTGTTTCATATAACATAGAAAAATATTATTTTATTTATAAATTAAACAAAATCTATACGTAATGTTGGGTAAAATAATTTCCACAAAATGAACATGACATTGTGTGTAACACAAGATAAGAATAGTTTTGCATATATTTCCAGTTAATATGGTGTTTTGTATAGTACAATATAATGGTGGTGTAGTGTACAACAAAAGACATAAATGAAATAAAAAAATAATAATTCTAATAAAATCTCAGGTTGTTAAATTCTACACCTATTAAAATGAATTTTGCCCTCGAAATTTTTCGGGGTTATTAATGGTTTACTACAAGAAAGTTTCTTTCATAGAAACCCACCTCGTAAAAAGGAACACCATAACTTAAATTCTAATAAGTGATGTATGTAACAAAACGGTTACCCAAATTAACTCATCACTGTGTTTCCACATAATAGAATATAGTTGAAAATATGGATATGAAAGAGAAATCTGACCATCATGTTTTGATGGATAGTGGTAGAGAACGTGGCTATGAAAAAGCCTTCAATCATAAAGCCATATATTTGTGATGATCTATGGTACTATCCGATTCATCTTATATAAGAGAACTAGGAAAAAAATTTATTTTAAATATCATTTCCCTAAAGTTGAAAATTTTGAAATAGAAAAAATACTTCCATGATTTTGGTACAATATCAATGTTGTTTGTGCCCTGAAAAATATCCACTTCATCTCTTAAAGATTTGAAGTTGAATTTGACTTCTGTGAAGTGTTAGAAGATCATGTTATAGAATGATATGTCATTCCAGATGTCTCAACATGAGGTTATAAAATGTTATATACATAAGTACATCTATGGTGTGAATAATCATATATGGTTCCTAAAATGGACTTATACATCATCAATCATACCGTTTATTAAACTAAAACTATTTTCTACTAACCAGGTACTTCTTGTAGGATAGTGGTAGGAGATGAAGGCATGCCGTACATCGGTTGTGGGTTCTATTCCCGCAACTGTGTCCGACGTGACGGGTTGTCGCCCATTCTGTAGGATTTCCTTTTTCTAAAACTATACTATCATAACTTTTCAAAAATAAAAAGTTATAGCCTTGAGAAATACAACATGATGTTCATTTCAGCCTTTTGGCTTATCGAAAATACTTCTACACGATTACTAGAAATTTCATCTACTGATAATGTGAATTACTTCATTTGTCACCCATATATCATAAGATATATCTTGTTTGTGGTCACATTACAAACATGTGATTACCTTAATTATGTATTCTCTTGAAAAATTAATACCCATTGAACTTTAGTGAAAACATGAATACTGTCAAAATTTGACTCTTTCCACATACAAAAATATCATATTTTCTATATACTAAAACCATGATATCACTTGTCCTTATATCAGTAATGAGCTCAGTAATACTATCAAACATATTAATTTCTCCTTATCTGTTCATTATGCGCATATCATCTACCTTCCAGAAATATTTCAATCAATTTTCATGTTTACCAGTACCATACAATTTTTGAAAACCAATACATAGATATTCTAAAATTACACGATACTATAAATGAGATTTCATGATACAATTTTCAAATCCCATTACATAAACACTTAATCATTCCACAACAATATTGTCATATTCAACATCAAAAATAGTGATCGCATGTGACTTCCCTTTTTACTTTTTTTAAGAGGTTTCTCACGTCGATCATCAGTAACCCTTGGATTAGGGCATTGATTAGCATAATGCCCCTTTCAATGCACTTGATGCATTGAAGTGTTGGTGGAGCGTTCTCTGTAGTATTTTCTTTATTCATGTCATTAGAAACCATTTTCCCATTATTTCACCACTCAGATACTCGATGACCTTCATTTCCACACACGAATCATTTTCTATTACCTTTTAGACAATATCCACCATGCTTTTTCAACACATTGAGAATAATGAAACATTCACCTTCTTTTCACCATTGTTCTGAAATTTTTCCTTGAACTCCATCTTTCGTTTCTTGTCAAAACCATGAGATAGATGTGTAACACCAACTTCTAGTTCTACCTTGATAGAACTACAAACAATTTCTTTATAGTTACATAAGTCTCTTATAGATAATTCCCTTTGAAGACTTGGTTTTAAGCAACTGAAGAATCAATCAACTTTACTTTCATGTTGGAAGATAATGCATGATGCATACATTTCATTACTTGTAAAATTCTCTTCGTATATGACAACAGATTCATCATCGTTTTTTTAGGCTTAAGGAACATATTTTCCATCTCTGTTCGAAGAATATGAGAGAATTACTTATTGAAAAATTATTCTTGAACTCATCACATTCCATTGTTTAAATTTCATCTTGGGCCCATGCATTCTTAATTAGAGTCCACCACTAATCTGATTCACCTTCTATTCGGTAAACAACCAAAATGAATTTTACATTTCTTGAATAGTGAAGTATCAAAAATATCGTTTCAACTGTACTAATACATTTTTCAGAAATAAGTGGATCAGAAGACCCACTAAAAGAAGTTGGATGTTGCCCCATGAAAGAATTAATTTAATGTTGTTCCTTTCTCTCCTCATTTAGAAGTCCAGAATGATTCATAGTTTTTGTAAGTATATCAATAAGATTTTTCACCCCATCTCCCATAACATTGGTTTGTTTAGGATAAAAATCATTCCATTGTCTATTACATTGATCAAGACAGTTCCTTCGGGTTCCAACCCTTGTCTAAAAACCAAAAAGAATAGTGTGAGAGGAAAAAATAATGATAGGAAAACATAATAATAAATGGTGATTACTTTCAATATATAACAACATAGGTTTAATTATAAGATTGTTTCCATAATTATAGGACTATATACTATACGTGTACTTATCCTTATGGACATCTCTAGACATACCATACAAATATCTATAGGGATTTCACTAAAGTTTTCGCATCCTAGTTTCCAAAGGTTAACTAAAACTTTAATCTGATACCAACTGTAGAGAACCAAAGCTTGACGTACATGGAAAATAAATTACTATTGTGGAATACTTAATACATAACAAAAACAGACACACAAGGATCGTGATAGTTTAGTGTTTTTTAAACACGGAATATAATCTTCTAATCGGGGTGAAAGATCTTTAACATCTCCAATAATGATATTCCCCTTTTTTTTATCTTACCTAAAACCTTTCTTTAAATCCTGGGGAAATGAAAACATATAATGGGTGATCTCAAATTCTCAGTACGGGTAATCATGGAAAAAAACAAATCATATTCATTTGAACTTAAAAAGACAAGAACATAATGTTTAATTATCAAAATTCTGAGCAGTGATATAAAACATGGCAGTACGTAAGGCATAGATCCAAATGAAAAATTAATCATGATAAAATACCATGGGAATAAAAAATTTAATTTTAGAAACCATTAAGTACATGTTATTATTTCCATAGTACCCAAGGAATTGCTGCCAAGAACATTTTAGTGGACAAAGTCCCTTTCTGAATCGAGTTCACTCCTCGTTCCAGTCCTGTATCACTGAAACAGAAAACTTTTTGTTCCAGCCATGCCTATGTAATGAGATATAAATCATTTCCCAATGCATTGGCAGTAGATATAGGTCCCACCAATATCGTAATGAAATCATTCTTACTTGTGCCACAAAATAAACTTAAAACATTTATCATAACTCAAATAATAAAATGGGTTTCATAAACATCATCCCTTCATTACATAATTCATATTGAACAAATGGATATAATTTCATTATAAGAAAAGTGAAACCATGTAAATCATATACAAATTATACTTGAAACATACACATATGAAATAATATCATCTTAGATGGAAAATGGTTTTGATAAAACACTTGAAATGAATTCTTGAGGAAAATATCCTTTCTTCTTCGAAATCATTTTGATTTCACAAAATCCCATGAAATATTAAAATAAAAGGAATTTTTTGAAAATAGTCATGAAATATTGAAGAGTAACCTTCATGAAAATAAGGCATTATAAAACCGTAAAAATCCATTCATTCCATATAACTTAAAAAACATTCTTCTTGTACATTTGCCAGAAAAGTCAAAAAATTACTTCTTATGGTAAACAAAAGAAAGATTACGTTCATACCATGTATTAAAAGATAAAAATGGGTAAAAGGAATTTTAAAATACATGAAACCATTTTTAGAAAACAATGAAATGGATGATAAATATAACCCAGTATATACATATAAATAAACAATCTCGGATAAAAACAAGATTGGAAAAGTTATCCCTTACCTTATATCTGATAAGCTTCGTATGTATCCGAACCTCCAGTATAATGATTTAATTAATTTCATTGAATTATTATATAATCATATTCATTGTTATGATATCATATATGGTTCACTTATAACTTTATATTATCCGTTCTTTTGTAAATTCCATGTTAAAGTAGTGTTTTGGGTAAAATTGTTTCATTTAATGTACGTGTGTCGATTTGTTTTTCTGGGTATTATTACTCATATCCTAATTTACGTAATTCCATAATGTAAAAAATAAATTATATATAATAAATATTTAGTTTATAAATATTCATAATAGATTGAAAAATGGAATTAAATACACCGTTCATGGAGACGGTAGGCCGTACATACGAATGAGAGCTATTTTCGTTTCATTATTGATTTGAATGAGACATATATGTACATAAATACAGTATCATTATTATGTAATATCTATCATTATAATTTATTATATATAAACTTTATAATAATACTGGAATGGTTAATCATGGAAAATGAATCTCATCGCGTTCGTGGAGTCGGTAGTCCGTACGTATACACGAGTGTTGAAATCGTTCCCATAATTATTGAATAGAATTGGAGTGAATTATATAATATATCAGAATATGTATGATGTTATAATAACCATATATCATTATTATTTTCTCCATTATACCCATCTGTATAAGGTGGTGGTGGAAAAACTAATTACACCACAACATGGATACAGTTTTCCGTACGCACACAGGCACGGTGATTATGTTTTTCATAGGATGGATGGAAGGTGAAACGAGGTTGTTTTATAATTATAATATAATATTAGTATTTTATTGATACTTATTATATTACATTATAATGAAACAAATAAATAAGAAGATGTTTAAGAAGAGTGAAACATGAAAGAATCAGTTGAAGAGATTGCCTCTTCTTCGACGCACCTCCTTTAAGCTTCCTATTAAGGGACTAGAGTTTGTATTTTGAGAAGACCAAAACCTCAAAAATGTTTCTAGGGAAGTGTAGAAGTGAAATTTGCAAGGTTTGGCAGATCATGAAGGCTCAAGGTGTTGTGAGGTGGATATGGAGGAGGTTTCCATTTATAAGGGAAGAGAGGGGCACCTTTGGAAACCTCAAAAATATTAATTTATAATAAATTCAAACCCTGCATAAAAACTTCCAAAATATCTCAATTACGATGCATAGATGAGATAGGCTTGTAATATCATAATCCAATAAAATTTAGACATGTGGGGAATTTATTTTAATCATTATCAACTTTATTCATCCTTATTTAATTTATTTAATTTTATTTGTGGTAATAGGATTCTAAATTCTAAATTGTTTTCAATAATTACATATTTGTTGTTAATTGTCCATAATTGTATAGTTTATTACATTTTAGACCATATTAATTTATAATTTTTAATTATTTTTGTGATTTTTAAACAATTTTATATTATGTTATTTTTAAAAAATAACAGTACTGTCAATTTTGACACTAATCATATATTTGAATTTAAATAAAATTATCATAGAAAATATGTTCGAATTATAAGGGATAATATATTCATAACAATTAATATTTATCTATAAAATTAGTCGACCACATTAAATATTTAATATAATATTTGTTTTAATAGTTTTAAAAACATTTATTTGATATTTCAATCAATAAAATATTTTCAACATCACTATTGTGTCACCGTTATCGATAAATATTTAATCCCTAAAAATTCATAGTAAATTTACATGATTTATATAATTTTATTATCTTTCTGGATACTATTCATGTTCGATGTTTCATGAAGTTTATCACTAAATAAAAACTATTATACTTATATGATTTAAGAGGGTGACATGTTGTCACATTCTTTGGTTTTAATAATTATTAAATTATATTCATTGAAAAAATCTATAAATTGAATCTATTACGACCTTTAGGTGATATGGGTCTACTTTTAGTCATCTAATATAATTTTGGCAGGTGTTAGGGTAATTTTATAACCTTATTTTTATCCTTAATTACCCGATTTACCTTTAACTGCAGTAAATAAAAATTATCATAGTTAATATTCATAATGTCTAATAAATAATAGTAACCTATTAACATAATTTGGACCCACTAAATCCAAATATAGAATCCATTTTTAAAAATTCAAAACATATAAGTTTCTGTAATTAATTTAATATTAATCTCGTTGTTAAGAAAATGGTTTTTAAAAGATAAAACACTGTCAAAGATTGAAATGTTTATAAATATGAATTCAATATAAAATTAATGGTAATGACATACATTATATTAAATGGTAAAAATATATTCTATTTATACTTTAAAACCATTCAATATTATAATTTAACCATATAAATTGTTGTAATAAAAAAAGTTGTTTTAAATTAAAATTTCACGTGTTTTTTTGATATTCCTCAAAATAAGAACGTTGTCAAAAAATATCAAAACATTATCCAATGTAAATTTTTATATCCTGATTCAAAATAAGAAGTTTATTTTGTATGATTTAACTTATGAACTTTTCAAAAACAATATTTAATGTGGGTGCGCAATCAAAATGAGGCTAAACTGCAATTTTTTAAAAATAGTTATTTTACCCGAAAAAATTTATTTTGTTCACATACCATGTTTTAGAAAATGTGTAAAATGAATAATAATGTTATAAAATTCAAAATTTAGTTAATAATATTCATAATGGCTAGTCCATAATAATATTATAACAATATATCATGGTTTAGCGAAACCCGATATTGCATAGCACACATGCTATCGAGGAAGGTCGCGATTGTGTGTAATTCAATCCATTTCAGGGTTGCGTGTAGTGAAAGCTTCCTTTGGGGTTTCATATAATATAATCAAGACTTATTTAATATAATAATTAAACAAAATCTATATATAATGTTGCGAAAAATAATTTCCACAAAACTAACTTCAAATTGTGTGAAACACGAGCCAGGAATAGTGTTGCGTATATTGCATGCTAACATGGTGTTTCATATAGTACAAGCTAATATTGGTGTAGTGTAAAATAGAAGACATCAAATAAATTTAAAAATAATAATTCTCATAAAATCACGGGTTGATACAATGCATCAGTAATAAATACTTAATATAAAATGAAAGAATCAGTAATACTACATTATAGAAAAATAATTCTTAATAAACTAATTCCAAAAGAAAATTTTACGGAAATACCATGATTGGTTTTTAGTCTATTCATGAGATAATTATCATATATATTGTACATGATTTCTTTTAATTTATAATGATAAAATATCCTTATGCATTAATTTTGAAAAATATAATAAGATTCTAGAACCAGTTCAATAAGATATTTTTGAACAATTTCAAGTATAATCTTGTTGCAGATTTATATTCTTCATAATATTCCTTTACGAAATAATATGAATGTAGAAGTGAAAAACTGAATATGATTGGTAAATAAATTCTAGATTCATCGTGTAGGTAAAAAACAATATATAAAACAAGCATTCCTAAATCACTAAAAATGTAGAGTGTATTTATTCATAAACTTGTGTTTTATTATACACATAAGAATGATGTTGTATGTATGGATTGATAAATAATGAGTCTTAGATGAATCTGTTGACCATTAAAATTTAGATTGGTTTTATTCTGAAACAAAAAATGTACTTATAAGAAACATAACCCTGAATATATTTACAATGTGGATCAATGATCAGACTTATATGTCTTCTAATGAATTTCATAAAATTTCTGTTACATTTTTTAAATTACAAGATTATCCCATATCTATTAGAGAACAATAATGAAAAATGGATATCATATGAGTAATATTAATAATTAAGTCCATTATTATGTCAAACCAATTCATTTAAAACTTATTATTACATTATTATTGAAAATTAAATACCTCAAGACATCAAAAGAATCATAAAGGCCTACTCTATTTGGAAATATAGGTTCAATATACATAAAAATACTTAAAAAATGGCATCACCAATTAATTCTCCATAATGCGATCTTGAAATACTTTTGTTCACCTAAAATATCATGTGATATCATAAGTAATATATTAATAAAGGGGTGACCTACAAATCAGATAATGGTAATAAATATGATAAGAAAACATAACATATGAGTCAAAAGTATAAAAAGATATCATAAAATTAATGGATCCTGGGTAAACAAGAGAGATTATTACATAAATATTAATGTATCTTAATATCATAGCCTCATAAGATGTGTTCAGATAACTTATTGAATGACTTAGACGTGAGAAAATTATATCTATTTTTTTTCAACTGCTGTAAATAGCCAGATAATGTGTTAGGTTTACAATCTAATCTCATACAAGATGCCTCATGCTACTAATCCTTTACCGAATGAATTTATCACTATTTAGAAACGCCTATCCTAATATGTTAATGATTTATTTATTCTATTAAAAGTAAATCAATCATTATTAATAAAAAATATGTTACGCATGGATTTAAAATTTTTTCATTATTTTATTTCAAATCATAATCAAATAAAAATTTCATAATGACGGAATTTGAGTTTTGTACATAAGGAATGAATTACCTCATTAATAAATAAGGATTTAGAAAAAAAAAATTAGTTACACATATATATAATTTGAATCATTTCATTAAGTTATAGTTTTTATTACTGATAAATATAAATACACTTAAAAATATAAAAAATAACATTGAGGAAAATATCCATTCCCCTTTGAAAATAAAATTAATTTTAAAAAAAATTATTATAGGAATAATTATGTTTGAATGTTACCATGTAATCATATAATAGAATAATTTTAAAAAAATATGGTGGAATATAAGTTTATTTCAGAACATTTTTATTAAGTATATCTATCAAATGTCTAGTAAAAAGTCAATAAGTACCACATTATATAAAATATAAGAATATTCCATTTAATCCATTTTGTAAACATGTAAAAATGGGTAAAAATAGATTTAAAATGTAATATAAGAATTTTAGTATTTTAATAGACTCTTAATAATTCACTGGAATAGCAGTGAAATGTTTATAAACTTATGATAATAATAAAGTACATTTTCATAAGGTCGTTTTTTCATTGTTTTTATGTACCGAAGAGTAGAAAATTGTTTTATTAATTGATAATTTCAAAAATAAATATAGAATAATAAAATTTAATGGATTTTTAGGATTGATAAAATAACATCTAATATTATAAAATCATTCATAATTTAAACTGATTAAATTGATATTAAAACATAAACCCATACCTCTATGATAGCTATCGATACTCAACTACCATGAAAAATGTAATTGAATTAGGAAAAAAATATCATGAGGTATAAAGGATACATGATATAGTATGTAAATAGTAAATATATAAAAAATTTCTATTAAATTAATATTATTAAAATAACATGTAACTAAAGAATAAAAGATTGAGATGAAACCACTATAATGTTCATGACGTTAATGTAGGGATTAATTAGTTAGTTGAATTCTTTTATGAAATGTAAATACAAAAATGAATTGAAAATAAAATATAAAATAACCAATTTTAATTACACACTAAATCATTTTCATAATATAATCAATGATGTATAATTTTATCACAGTGAATGGAAATTTTGTATAAAAACCCTCTTACATCAATCATAAATCATTACATGTTTTAATTATATTCCTAAGTAATAAACATATGTATGTTTTTTAATTTAATCATAATATATTGGAATTTTATTATTCCTTCTATTTAATTTTCTACCAATCAATGTTAAATTACATAAAAAACTAAGTTAATGTAAGAAATTTTGATTATAAACAACTCATTTGAGCGAAACATCATTGCAATGAAGACTATGTTCAATGAGATTATAATTTAAAATATTAACAATGTTAATGGGGGGAAATATTATTGTTATACATAAATTATAATTTTTAAAACCATCCAATAAATATGGTTATAAAAATTGAACTATGTTTTAGTCACAGAGATGGTAGGTCATACGCTCAGGTGAGAGACATTTTAATTTTTCAACGATCACAGTGAAGGGAAATTTAGTGTTATTTTACCATTATAGAATTATAAATATATAATAAATATATTATTATTTCTATAAATATTCTTTCAACATACAATCCATATGATGTTATAGTTAAAACAAAATCATTTCTCTTTATGAGGTTGTAATTATACTTATAGAAGATTGAAGAATCAAATTTATTAAATGTATTGTACGATACGAAATTATATAATATATTTATTTAAAATAACTTTTAATACAACATTTATATCATATAACAACATAAAATTATACTCGATTACATAAAATGTAAATTGAAAGTGACAAACAAATCACAATTCTTTATAGGGTGATAGTCCGCTATACACATGAGAAACATTATCTTATTCTATATGGAAGAAAATAAAGAAGAAATGTTTGATAAAATAGTTCCGCAGTATAAATATATAATATATTTAATATTTAATATTAAATAAATCAATATATACATCCATGAGAATGAATGATGCAAAAAGAATTATGTTGGTTCAAGAGGTGTTAGTTCAACGTATACAACATCAAAAGGTTTATTTATTATTTGATATAGAAGGATATGATTTTTTTCATCACCTTTATGTTTCATTAGTTGGGATAATAATAAGATAGGGGTGACCATTTATCAGTGCGGGAGGGAAATCATTTGTAATTTTTTAAATGAAATATTTCTAACTTGGTTTTCACATTTCGAAAAGCTCAAAACTAGATCATTTTTAATAATTATGATATATATTTTCTAATTATTAATTGAATGTATTAATTAAACTATTTTTGGGTCATTTATAACTCTTATATTTTTAGTTTAACCCCTGGTAAAAGTATTATTATATTAACTTTGGTATACAATGTTTCCTATTTTCATGGTTCATTGTGATAAAAAAATTAATATTAACCTATTTGTTAATATAATTTAAGGAAAATAAATATTTGAAATTAATTCTACAGAATTATATTAACAAATATGGTAAGTTTTAATTTAAAATTAAACCCATTTTATCGATAGAAATGTGAATTTATAAAAATAAAAAATTTCCTACGTACATAATGTTTTATTATTAATATTTAATATGAAATTGATTTCAATGAAATAAACTGTTTTTTTAATTTAAATATAGAGCCTTTTATTTTGAAATCAAATTACAATAAAATGATTCATTTAAATTGTCATGAACCATCCCCCGGGGCCCATATCGTAACTACCCCAAGCCCGCCTTCCATTGGCCAGGGGCTGGCGAGTAGCACCAAAGGCGTAAATCCCAAATCTGGGAAGGAATTGCCTTCATAACAGTAAAAAAACACAACATAGTATGCATTTAGAAGTAAAAAAAAAACACAACATAGTATGCATTTAGAAGTAAAAAACTAAGTAAAAATGTATACAGAAGACAGTGCTTTAAATAAAAGGACCAAAAATAAAATCCTAACCGTAAAGTAAAATACAAATTAAATGCTAGTACAACTGAAGAAAAGAAGTAAAGTAGGTATAGGGCCACCCTCCGGGGTTCCTACTAGAAGGGTAGGTGTAGATGGCCACCTCAACAGTCCACATCTGTCCATCAGCTTCGTGTACTCTCGTCGAGTTGTCCACCACTAGGTACTGACCAGTCCTGCTACTCTCTGCCCCGATCAACGCTGTCTGTCATCTGCAACCAACACAACGAGGTGCGATCATAGCTCATGAAGAGGTGAGTATAAAGATACTCAGTAGGGACCCTGAGACCCTCAATTTCTCTGAAAATCAAACAAGGATAACCAAAATGTAGAGTAACAACATAATACCTTACGTAGGTATATTCCCATATATATACAAAGGATATCTAGTATCTCATCTCAATCATGAGGAAAACACAAAAGTCAAAGACTCAGCTCAAACCAGGATTTCGTTCTTAGGGTAGTAGCAAGTAACATCCACTGTAAAACTATCGGAATCTCAGATGATGGTGTACTCATCCTATGGATAGTATAGTGGGAATGTCATGTCACATAGAGTCACTTCCAAATTTCATGGACTGGTGTGGTACTCCTCCTATCGAGTACTATGGGACTGCTGCATCACACAGAGGCGCTCCCCACTGTGGGTCTGTTGTGGTCCCATAGAGGTGCTCCCCCTTGTAGCCTGCTGAGGTACTACTCCTGTCGATTACCATGGTTCCAACACATCACACATAGGTTCCCCCAAACTATGGTCATTCCAGGTCACACAGAGGTTCTTCCCACTGGGCTAGTCGAAACACTCTGAGTTGAAAGGTCAGTAGTAGTCAGCTCTCAGCCAGCTTCTAGGTCTCAGATCCCAGTTCACTATTCTCCATGATGATCCACTCCACGAGATACTAGTCAATACTCCAAAAGTAAAAAAATATCAATTATAACTATATCAATGGTCCACCTCATCATAGGGATCTCAACGAAATAGACGGCGTGTCAATCAGACGTATGGTCTGTGAGTAATTGGAAATTCTGTTCGAGGGGACCTGTTGGTTTTTAGGTTCAAAAAAACCCTAATGTACCGCAACTATGTCCAAAACTCAGGTAGTGTATTAGAATTTACCATCTAACTCTAATACTTCTATCACTGTAGACGTTTCGTCGATCGGACAACTGTAGCGCAGGATATGGGCAAAAAGGTGTAAACTGGCCATAGAGGGTCCAGTTCTGGTACGACCCAGGTGAAATGATTCTGCCCGATCTGAGTCCAGACTGGGGTCTGACCCGATCCGCGGGTCGGGCACAATTCGAGTGGGCCGCCCGACCCGAGTGGTCTGCTCGGCCTGAGTGGGCGAACCAACCCAAAGGCGGTCTAGCCGAAGGGGGAGGCCCGACCCGATTATGGTCCGACCCGAATGGGTGGACCTCCATGACGGCGGCCCAACGGCTCGCGGGGTCCTCATATGATGTGGCCAGGGTGGAGTCACATGCCTCTAGCTCCCGAATGACTTTTTTATTCGGGTGTATCTCCAACCGGTGGCAAGTGGCGCCGGTCCAACACAAGCAGGACCCGACGGGGTCCCTCTCTTCCCGGCATGCCCAGCGGCCAGCCTCTCTGCACCACATGCCCGGTGCGACAGCGCCACGCCCCTCCGTCGTGGCCTTCCCATGTTGCAGACCCATGCTGGCCTCCGCGCTGCATGATGTCATCACATGCCTCCACCATGGCACACCCTGGACGCAACTCTCCTTCCATGTGGCAAGGTGGTGACGTGCCCAATTGGAGACCTAGCGGCCTTGCACCACCGGTTTCCTCGCAGCTAGCCCGATGCCGGTTTCATTTCTTCGCTGCGGTCCATCCATCTGGCAGCAGTGTTGCGCTGCCACCATCATCACCAAATGAGAACAAAAAAGGGGGAGGGACGGGCCATGTTCGTGCGGTCCAAGCCCTCCTCATTGTGGCATTGTCAATCGGGAATTCACATTCCAAAATATTATATTGAGAATAATGGAACCAAATTCATATAAAAACCCCTACCTCTCTTTTTGATAGTTGATGGTGGAAGGAGAGGAATGGAGGATGTCGATTCATGGAATTCGGGAAGCGTCTGGGGTAGGAAACCCAGGAAGAAGCGTTGTCCTTGTTTTTCGCAGTTAGCTCTTTCTCTGTTGGCATAGTTGAAGATCGATGAAGGAGTTCAAAGATCTTCACTAAACGATGAAGATGCGTTATTCACTTTCTTCATTAAGAGGATTAAGTTCTCCATATTTTTCCATGTTCACTCCCAAAGTCCCAAAAAAATGAATGTTTCAAACCAAAATTAAATAATAGGTTTGTATATTATTTAATTTTTTGAATGAATTCAAATGATTTAAAAAGGTGGAGTTTAATTTAATTGCAGAAACATTACCAAGTAAATGAAATGGGTTAGCTCAAATAAACAGTGGTGGAAGGTGATGAGGCTCTCCACTTTATAGGCGGTTTCAAGGGGTTACAACCTCCAGGTGGTTCCCACCGTGGAATATCCTCCCAAGGGAGGATATGTGTGGTTGTGCCCCACCTACATTACCTCTCATGGGAGGCTATGGTGTGGTGGCCCAAACCACTAACCTCTTATTGGATATTTTAACCACCATAAAAAAAAGAGTAAACACTTTATTATTTTTAAATTTAATTAAATCCTCCTAAAATCTAACATCCATTCTTATCAAATCGCAACTGTAGTGAATGTCTCAGTATGTAATCACCGACTATGTGAGCTCAACGGTGCCCTTAGATTAAAATTCCAAGCACCAATTCAAAAGTAATAAATATCCCACTCATACAATTAATGAATGTACCCAAAGAGAACATCAGAAATTCATTCCGAGCAGACCGGGCCTCAGAATCAAGCGCCGTCAGTTTTCACAGACTCGTAATAATAACATTAATTTAAGAAAAAAATTCCACGGAATCTATGGGTGTTTAAAATTTCCCCACCTCATAGATTTAAGTACACGTACGTTATAACTCTAAGTAAGGGAACAAATGAAGGTACTAAGTACTTATCTGAGCCTCCCGCTCCAACCTGCTCTATTTGAAGTTCTCGTGCTTCCAGGGAATAGGCACCGTAGGTACCGACCATCCATGTAGGACCCTCTCCAGTAAATCCTCAATCTCCACTGGAAACTCTATGAATGTCACCTAGTCATCGATGTCCACCTCTCCATGGTCGATGATGTGGGATTGGTCATTCATGTATCTTCTAAGTTGAGATACGTGGAGGACGTCGTGCACCCGGTGCAACTGAGGTGGAAAATCTATGGGGTAAGCCAACTCGCCAATTCTACTGAGGACCTAGAAAGTTCCAATGAATCGTGGAGATAACTAGTAGCCTTGTCCAAGTCTCTGTAGACCCAATCGAGGTGAGACCAATAGAAAGATGTGTTCTCCATCCTCGAACACTAGAGGTATCCTTCTCCTATCAGCATATGACATATGTTTTCTCTCTGCAGTCTTCATCCGCTCCTGGATAAATTGCACCTTCTCTATGGTAGCGCGTACCAGTTCTAGTACCACTAGTTCTAACTCCCCTGGGTCTGTAAGCATAATGGGGATCTGTAAGGTCAACCCTAAAAGGCCTAAAAATATTCCATACTAATGGTGGAGTGACATCTATTGTTGTAGGTTAACTCCCCAAAAGGAAAGTGATCCTCCAAACTGCGACCAACGTCGATGAGACATGCGCGGAACTTTTCCATGAGGTTCTGGATTCTCTGCAATGTCTGACAATCTGTCTATGGATGGAAGGCATTGATCAAGAGAAGTTGTGTCACGAAGGCCTCCTACATCCCCTTCCAAAGTAGAGAATTAAATCGTGCCTCACGGTGAGAGACAATTGAAGAATGTATTCCATGTAAATGAACAATCTCCTGCACATAGAGACATCACACACTCTCTACTGAACCCTACTCTCTGATCAGTAGGATGTGGGCCGACTTGGTGAGTCTGTCTAAAATAACCCATATCAAATCGCGAATCCTAGATTTACCAGGAATACCCATCCCGAAGTCCATGGATATCCTATCCCATGTCCACTATGTGACCTTAAAGGTCTGAAACAAGCCTTCTACTACATGTTGCTCCTCCTTCACTTTCTGACAAGTGAGGCACTGTGAGACAAAATCCGCTACCTCCTTCTTCATACCTGGCCACCAATGCTGTCTTATGAGGACCTGGTATATCTTCGCCACTTCGGGATGTACCGATAAATGGGAAGTGTAGTAATCACTCAACACTTCCTCCTGATGTGAAACTAGTACCATGGCCCGTCCTTTGAAGAGGATGACATGCTCCCCATCTTCAGAAAATACATCAGGTTCCTTCCCTATTGATATCTGATCATGTCGAGTCTCACAATCATTATCCTGACACTGCACCTCCCTAACTCGCTGAAGAAGTGGAGGAGTGACTATATGAGACTGAAGATAGGTTGATCAATCCATATCCACATAAATGTTTTTTAAACCATCCAACTGCTCTGTTGCCTCTCCTAACAGCTAAATACTAGATCTCTTACTGAGTGCATCTGCATCAATGTTCCCCTTCCCAGGAGTATAGACTATCTCAAAGTCATAGTCTAGGAGGAACTCAATCGCACGCTGATGTCTCAGGATCATGTACTTATGAGTGAATATATACATGAGACACTTGTGATCAGAGTGCATGGTAAAACATTTGCCAATCAGATAGTTCCTCCACATCTTCAAGGTGAAGACCAATGATGCTACCTCTAGGTCATGGGTAGAGTAGTTATACTCATGCTGTCTCGGCTTCTGAGAACAATATGTGATCACTGATCACTCCCACATTAGGAAAAACCCATGTCTTGTCCCGAATGCATCACAGTAAACTATGTACCCTACGCCATCCTCTAGAAGCCATCTGATGGGGGGTACTAGTCAGCATTGTCCTCAGCTCCTGAAACCTCTATTGGAATCTCTCCAACCACACGAAGGGTTTCACCTTATTCTTCAAGGATGATAGTGGTGATGAAAATCTTGAAGAGTCTGGAATGAACCTACAGTAGTATCCAGTCATCCCCAGGAAACGTGGTACCTCCATCACAATCCTGGGTGGCTCCAAAGAATGTACCTCCTCAATCTACGCTGGATCTACATCAACTCCAGCCTCTGAGAAGATGTGTCCAAATAATTGGACATCATGAATCCAAAACTGGCACTTCTAGAGATTTCCATAATACAGGTTCTCTCAGAGGGTGTCCAGTACTACCTGCAAATGCTAGGCATTCTCCTCCTTAGTAGTCAAGTAGATCAGAATGTCATCAATGAAGACTACAACAAAGATTTCAAGGTATGGATGGATGATCATGTTCATGAGACACATGAACACTACTGGAGTGTTGGTTACACCTAAAGGAATAACCAAGAACATGTAGACGCCATACCGACAACTGAAGGTTTTCTTCTTTACATCATCATCTCAAACTATGAGCTGATGATATCCTGATCTGAGTTCTATCTTCGAGAACCATCGTGCTCTCTTTAGCTGATCAATGCGGTCATCAATCCTCAGAAGTGGGTACTTGTTCTTCACGGTCACCTGATTCAGGTGACAGAAGTCAACACAAAGCCGCAAGATCCCATCAACCTGCTTGGAGAATAGAATCAGGGCTACCAAGGGAGAAACATTGGGCCGAATGAATCCCTTCCCCATCAAGTCCTCAAGATGTTCCAACTGCTCACGAAGCTCAGCGAGAGCCATTCAATATGCTGGAGTAGATATCAGTGCCATCCCTGGGTGCATGTCAATGTATAAGTCCACATATTTATGAGGAGGTAGTACTGGGACATTTCTAGTAAAACATCAGCGTACAGTTCCACCACTACAGGATAAGTCAGACTCTCCACATCAACTTCTCCAAGGGTAAGGCAATCCAACTGATGAGTGATCGGCTGCATCCTCTACTGAGTAGGACCGTCCAGTGCGGCAAAGGTTCCCTTATCACCACTGAATGTATACCTGGTACCATCCATGTGGATGCACAACACTTTCCACCCAATATAGTCAACTTGAGCATGTAATATAGATAACCAATCCATAACGAAGATGTCATCGTAAGGCATCGACCCCACTATGTGGAGATCCCATCCGAAGCTCTCACCTACTAGAGTAAGCTCACACTGTCGGCACTAGGGAGTAATCATCATGTATTCTCATGTATGAGTATCTAGCCGTAAGTATCGTTCCAGAAGCTCTGTTGGAATCTCTGAGTTTTGAATGAGGATAGTGGCTATGAAAGAATTACCGGTAACTATGTCTATAAGAATAGTAGCTAAGGTGGAGTAGAAACATATCATACCTCGAATCATCTCTGAAGTGCCGTGGTCATATTCCTCTACTGGATAAAGCTTAGATCTCCCCTATCCACACACTACTAGTGGTTGGGGTGGACCTCCTGGTGGTGGTGGTGGCAACACAATGAAACTTCATCCACTGCCTACTGCACGACCATCTCCTCTACCATGTTTATCTACTCCTAGCAGACTGCCTCGATCAAACCATTGCCTATGGCTGGGAGGTCTCTCAACTATTTTCTGATCATATGAATAGTGGGTCCGACAGTCATGATCCATGTGACCCTGCCCACTATATGAGTAACAATGCTTTCTATTTCTAGGTATGTCACTGCCATGGGTTCCCCGCACAATAGATCTTGAGTCATGTAGTCGTCCAACCATGGGTTTGGTCCTATGGGACCACTGCGCCATCTGTATAGTACCAGCTGTAGAAGGCTCCAATTCTTTTCAACTAGTGGTGGGTCTTGCAGTTGATGAATGCTCAGCAAGGAAACTCTCCCCTAAGAGGGCTCTCTCTAACACTCTCACCAACGTCAAGATGCTGAGGGAGGTCATCGAGGCTCTGATCTCTAGCATAAGCCCATGCTTAGGGTCCAGGCCCCAATGAATGGGTCTTGTACCATATTTGTGGAGTATCATGAGAGGTCGGTGAACCTCATTGTGTACTAAGCTAAATTCATTATACCTTGCTGTAGATGCAGAACCTCGTATATCTGCACCACTCGAATGGTGGCTAGAACAAACTCCCCCCAGAACAGGCTCTCGAAGTCTGTATAGAGAAGTGTCACCTTGACATGAACCTGGAGCATCAAGCTCCACCATCTTCCTTCTGCTGCCTGAAGTAGGCTGGCAGCAAGGACCACCCTATTGTTTTCTTGTGTCCCTACAAGCCAGAAAAGTCTCAACACAGCCTATAACCAATTCTCAGCCACCTGGGGGTCCGTCTCTCCCTAGAACAGAGGTGGCCTCTGGTGCTGGAAGTCATGTAACGTGCTCATGAGGCGTTCATCGTATGTTGCTGGGTCTAGAGGCATCAATGGAAGGATCAGAAGAAGTACCGACGGTGCCTCTGATGGTGCCTCAAATAGAAAGTTTCCCCACACCATGGCCTCATCGCTCAGTGGGTTGTCACAGCGTACAACTCTCAGGGCTCTGCAGGGAGGCGTCTTGAATGCTACAGATGGGACATGGTCAAAATATTATTCCTGTTGAGCTGACATGGTTGAGAAGACATAAGAACACTTTTTAAAACACACATGCAATCAGTGTTTTCATGCTCTATGTCGGAAATCATAAGTCAAGGTCCTAGTGAATGGATACGTCAGCCTTCGCACCAACACTGGACTCGCTAAACAGAAAACTGCACTTATTACACTTAACATTATTTCTTCACATAAAAAAATGATCCGAGTTCTATGTTCTATAGTATAACTGACTCCTCTGATAACAATTTTTCAAGAACCATCCCTCGAGGCCCGTATTGTGACTACCCCAAGCCCTCAATCGGTAGGCCTGTGGCTGGTGACTAGAACCAAAGACATTAATCCCTAATCTGAGAAGGAATTTCCTTTATAACAGTAAACAAACACAACAGAGTACGCAACTGGAAGTAAAACATTAAGTAAAACTATAAACAATAGAGAGTGCTGAAAGTAAAAGGGCCAAAAATACAGTTCCAATAGTAAAGGACAATACAACTGAAATTCTAGTACAACTGAGAAAATAAGTAAAGAAGCTACTGGGTCACCGTATGGGGTTTCTACCTGAAGGGTAGGTAACAATTTCCTTCTTAGCACTACACATATGTTCGTTTGTTCTGTGTACGTCTCGCCATGTGGTCCACCTCTATATACCTACCAATCCTGCTACTCTCTGCCTGATCAGCGCTATCCATCATCTGCAACCAACTGAATGAGGTGTGTGCATAGCCTGTGCAGGGGTGAGTATATCGATCATCAGTATGGACCCCTAGACCCTCAAGTTATCATTTAATCCAACAATGATAACCACAATGTAAAGTAACAACAGAATACCTTCTTAGGTATATGCCCATACAAATAACTAAGTTATCTTGTATCCCATCTCAATCCTGAGATAAACAAAAAAGGCACAGTCTCATCTCAAACCAGGAATTAATTGTTGTGGTAGTATAAAATAGCATCCACAGTCAAACTGTCAGAATCTCAGTTGATAGTGTAATCCTCCTCTAGATAGTACGGTGGGCATGCCGCGTCACACAGAGGTTCTTTCCACATCCTGGACTTCTGTGTTACTCATTTCTAGTACCATGGGTTTGATGCGTCACACAGAGGCACTCCCGACTGTGGGTCTGTCACGCTCACACAGAGGCGCTCCCCATGTATCATGCTGAGGTACTCCTCCTTTCGAGTATCGAGGGTCTGCCGCATCAAACATTCGAGCTCCCCGCTATGGTACTACAGCGTCACAGAGAGGTGATTTCCTATGGGATATTTGAAACACTCATAGTTGAAAGGTCAACATTTTTCAGGTCTTATCTAGCTACTAGTTCTCCACACTCCACTCGCTCGTCTCCAGGAGGATCCGCTCCAGGTGCTACTGGTCGATACTCCAAATGTCACAAAATCCCATGTAGAAGTATCTCAAAGGTCTGAAAAATCATAAGGATCTCAACGCAATAGATGGTGCATCAATCAGACGTCTTGTTTGTGAGTTATTGACATTTCTATTCTAGGTTCCCGATTTGTTTTTTGGTTCAAACCAACCCAATTATACCCCAACTGTGTCCAAACCTCAAGTAGGGTTAACCAGAAGTACAGTATTGCTCTATTATTTCCGTCTCCATAGAATGTTCGTCGATTAGACACCTATAGACCATGATATGGGAAAAAAGGTGTAAACTGGCCAGAGCGGGTTCGGGTCCGGTCCAACTTCATTGGACTGACCCGGCCCGATCCGGGTCCGGAACGAGGTCTGACCCGATACGCGGGTCTGACCCGGTCAGAGGGGCTGACCCAAACATGTGGTCATCCCGGCCCGAGTGGGAAGCCCGGCATGATGGAGGTCCAACCCGAGGGGTCGGCCCGGCCCGGATGGGTGGCACGGCCTCAGGGCGGCCCGACCCGGCGGCCCAGTGGCTGGGCAGCTCGCGGTGTCTACCTAAGCCATGGAAATGGGGATGTCGCGTGCCCCTGACTTTCAAACAGCTATTCCGTTCGGGTGGATCTCTAACCGGCGACATGTGGTGTCGGTTAAGCATACATGGGACCCGACGGGGTCCCGCTCCTCCTAGCTGGTCGAGTGGCCAGCAGCTCCGCACTACCGGCGAGGTGCGATAGCGCCGCGCCCATCCGCCGCAGCCCGCCCTGTATGCAGTTCTGCACCACCAGCATGGCACCCCGGCTCCACGCCTCTCTGCCTTGTCTCGCCCTAGCTGTGACCCCCTGCTGCCTACGCGCGACGCGACTGTGCCTCGCTTCTCCGCCGCTGGCCTCCCTGGATGCAGCTCTCCTTCTACGCAGTGCGGTGGTGCTGCACCCTCATGGAGACCCGGTGGCCTTACGCCGCCAGTTTCTTCGCGGTCGACTCGATGTCAGTCGCGTTACTCCACCACTGGCCATCCTTATGGCGGTAGTGTGGCCTCGCCACCATCGTCAACATATCAGAACTACAAAGGGAGAGGGTTGAGCCATGTTCGTGCGGTCTGTGCCCCCCTCGTTATGGCGTTATCAATCAACAATTCACATTCTAGAAATATTATAAGGCAAAGAATGGAAACAAATTCAACTCAAAACCCCTACCTTTCTTGTCGATCGTTGATTGTGAATGGACACGAATTGTGGACGTCGATTCAAATACGTCGGGATGCTTCAGGGGTAGGAAACCGAGGAAGAAGTGTTGTCGGTGATCATCACAGTCTAATCCTTCTGTTTTGGCATAGTTGAATATCGATGAAGGAGTTCGATGATCTTCGATAAACGATAAAGAGGTGTTCTTCACGTTCTTCGTTGAGAAGATGATGTTTTCCAAAAAAATTCAAGTCCTCTCTCAATGTCCCACCCAAATAGAAGTCGCCAACCAAAATAAAATAATAGGTTATAATATTATTTAATTTTTGGAAAGAATTAAAAAGATTTCAAATGGTGGAGTTTAATTTAATAGGTAAAACATAACCAAATCGATTATATGGTTTATCTAATATAAATTGTAGGGGAAGTTGAATAGGCTCTCCACTTAATTGGGCATTCCAAGGGGTTACAACCCCAGGTGGTCCCCACCATTGAATATCCTGCCATGGAGGTTATGTGCGGGTGGGCCCCACATCTATATCATTTCATGGGAGGTTATGGCATGGTGGCCCCCACCACTAACCTCCTTTTAGATATTTTAACCACCGGAAATAAAAAAATAGTTAACACTTTATTTGTTTTAAATTTAATTAAAATCCCCCAAAATAAAAATTCTATTCTCTTAGAACACAACTGCAGTGAAGGTCTCATTAAGCAATCACTGATGCTGCATGCTCAACAGTACCCTCAGATTTCAATTCCGAGCACCGGTTCAAATGATATAAAAATACCACTCATATGTTTACTGAACGTACACGAAGAAAACTTCATAAATTGATTCTGGGCACACCGGGCCTCGAAATCAAGAGCTGTTAGTTTTCGTGGACTCATAAAAATCTCATGAATTTATGAAAAGAAAAATTCCACCGAATTTTAGGGTATTTATAGAAATTCTTTAATAAAAATTAGTTTAAAAAATTCAATACTTTTAACAATTCATCAAAAAAAATAATAAGATTAAATAAATTAAACAATATATTATTATGAAATTATTATTTAAAAATATAATTTAAATTCTCGAATAAATTTTATATACTTTTTAAAAATTATTTTTAATCTATATGACAAAATTAAAACTAGATCAATTTTATTGATGAAAATATTTTTATAAAATATAACTCCTTTTTTGAAATGGATCTTATATTATTTCTAATCAGTAGATAACCAATGCATTTATTTGTAACATGACTAAAAAATATTAATATTAATATTCATTAATCCTTATTCGGACCACCAACATAATGGATATACTATGATGGAAATGTTTAAATAAAAATATTTTCATTGAGTATCTCACTCCATTTAAAACTGGTGTTGTATGCATCAAAGGCACTCGAAGAGGATAAATACATTTAAATAATAAGTGTATAATAAATAATTGGTGTGTCACATTATACCCCATGAAAAAATTTCAACCTCACAATTTTATCTTTTTCTTTGTAATAATTGGTTTTTCATTTCAAATTTCATTTATGAAAAAAAGCACATCGTAAAAAGGGTTAATAAAACATTCACTTAAAAATATGAAAATGGAAACATAAAGGTCATCACATAACTAGGTTACCACATAGGAAAAAATTATTTGGAAGTGAAAATATGGACATGGATGAAAATTTTGAATATTTATGGAGAGTCATAGAGGTGAATGATCACAAGAAGATAAATGATCATGAGAAAGTAGAAAACACGTAACTATAAATCTATGATATATTAAAATACCACTAATTTATCGAATATGAAGGTATTAACATAATATTTTTACAGAAAGACCAATTTCCTTGAGTTGAGGGATTACATTAATAACAAGGATTATATCTAGGAAACAATACTTTCTTAATTAATATAATTTAATCCCTTAACCAATATCAACAACAATAACTTCATTAAATCCAAATTAGGAGTGTTCAAAAGGATTTTGTTTGGCTTGGCACAGTAAAATAAACTATTATTTTCACATAAAATCAATAAAATTATAACAATATATTTATTATATTTTTATTTAAACTAAAATGGGAATCACTATACAATATTATTCAAAAAATTTATTCGAATATATCAATATCTAAAACACAACTATAAAAATAAAGGATCAGCATAGACAATTATTTAAATAAATAAAACTATATCCCATCTAACCTCGGCAACCTCAACATGAATTATGGTTTTCAACTCAAATATTTTCCTATACACATTATTAAAAAATCTCAAAAAACAAAATATCATTTTTTGTAAATAATATATTACATTAAACCTAAATGATATATATAAGTAATCTTAATAAAAAAATCTAGAAATTTCATTAATCACCTAATGAATATTTTATCACCTAATATTTATTCATCTTCATATTAATGAAAAAACAATGTCATACTGACCAATATAGTACATAGTCCAGTTGTAGGCTATTAACTGCTATATCAAACTATTCGTGGGTTCAAATTCTATATACTCGTCAGATGTGATGAGTTATCACCCAGCTTATGTGTCTCTTTTTTGTAAAACAATTGAAAATCATATGTCATATCCTAATAAAAATTCACCATGATATTACGAAATTCTCTATAATATGAATAAAAAATTCCAAAAAATAAATTAGTCATAAAATAAAATTTTTTGAGTGACTATGGTTTCATATTTATCATTATATTCCAAACAATATATAAATTGTAAATAACTATAATTACCTCAATATCAAACACATATATAAGACTATATATTCATCAATTTTGAGTTTTTCCTTAGATTATCACCTAACATTAAATAACATTTATTTTTCATCTGTACCATCACATTTTTCACTTTCAATTCATTACTATAAATTACTACATAACAGTCAAAATATTTTTCTTGATTCATATAAAATGACATGATATGAAATTCTTATACAATATAATTATTGAATCCTAATTCATAAATTATTCAAAATATTCACATAACTGATTGAAATGGAATAGATCATTCCATGAAGTAGGAGTTAATCTTAGTATTAGGGCTTTGACATGGATAATTCCCATGTTCCCCACATTTAGGATATTGAACAATAAATAGTACATTAGTTTGTACTTCATTAACCAGAATTGATCTATTTGTTTTTCCTTAATAATAACTTGCTTAATTCACCAATATAACACACATAAAACATATTCTATTACCTTTATGGAAATTTATAGTGTTCCTATTTCTTTATTTTTTACATTCTCAAAATTAAATCTTATTTTCATTAATAACCTTACCACATGAACATCCATGAGATACCATTTTTATCATTATTGGTGGGTTTGGAAATTCATCTATTTTGACCATTATCTAAAAGGATAAAAGAATAATATGATAATGCTCTAATATACAAACGGGAAACTTATATCCATATAATTAATGGCATATAATTAATATATATTTATTATATTATGTGTCTCTGAGTTTCAATCTATGTTATTCGTGGTAATGTTTCATATTAGGTTTTATTAACAAAATAATTCATTTAAGTCCATTACAAGTACATGTAATGAGTTTATGAATTTTCAAACATATCCCTTGGAGTTTCCAAAGAGGTATGTAGTTTAACATATTTTCATATACCATGTAACACTCAATTCAATTTCAACATTTATTTTTTGAAGTTATTACCACTAGGTACATATATTCTAGAACCAAATCCACATTTATTATCCAAAAAAGTGATGTAATTTCTTAGAAACCACTTTATCTATACTTCACCTATATTATATGACATTTTATAATACATATAATTACCACCATACTTATAACTAGGGTTATCACTAAATGTTTCACATCTATGTTTTCAAAGGATAACTTAACTTTTTTATTGATAAGAGCCATAGAAACTATAGCATTTTTATACATATTATTACAATATTTTTAAACATAAAAATCAATTAAAATAATTAAAATATTTTAAATTTCTAGTGTATATAGGAAACTGGGATCATAATACATTAGAATTAGAATAAAACATGTTCTCCATATTTAATTCTCCATAATAAGAACTTAAAATCCCTTAGCTCTCTTAAAACTGCATGGGATAACTATGGGAATACATATAAAGAGGGTTGAGCTAAAACTTAGTGGTAGTAGACATGTTAAGGAAATATAACATGGTAGTGTAGAGAATTATATGATATGATAAATGTAATGGATCAGAATTAAACACATGAGTGAATAACCAAAAATAGATTGTATCATAAGATCGTGACATCATTGGAAATGTTGAAAAAACATATAGCATTATATAAACATGAGTTAACGATATCTTCCTATATAATATTTCATGGCAAAAAATGTCTGATATTGTATTTGTTTTAAAACCTAATCTCATAAATGATGCATAATGAGACTAAGGATTTTACCAATGCATTAAAGATATATCTGGGGGAACCATCCAAATATGTTTATAATTTATGTGTTCCACAAAAATGAAATATATCATTATTTAGGAACATAATAATTGCCCATATAAAGGAATATGTTTCATAATATTTTCAATTATCACTATTAATGTATACATTCATAATGATGGGACATGATGGTTGAACACAAGGAATGTATTACCACATGAATCCCTTTTACAAATAATTCAAGGTAAGGGAACTCTTGATGATTTCTCGATGGGTACATAGATGGAAAATATCATTAATCATGATTAAAATTTCATTATAAATTTGAAATAATGTATGAAATGTGATGTATTAAAAGATAAATGGATTATATAAGAAGACAAAAATAGTAATGTTTTTAATAAACATCAGTTATTTAAGAATATCAGAAGATCCCTTTATATTATATGTGAAAATGGGGAGATTCATGATAAAAAGGAGACTTCGTTGCTCATGTCGTTTAATACTACATCAATCTCTTTAATGTACCCAACTCATTTATGGATATTATAGAAAATATTATTCGATGGATTATTAAAAATGAGGATAATACATTTACAACAAACATTTTTATTGAATTTGGGAACAAATAAATTTTTTATAGATTATTTCATGGTATCTCTCCTAGTCCGGATGGGTTCAGAAGTTATTTCATTTAGACATATTAAGATATTATTCATGAAAATTTTTGTAGACAGATAAAATATTTTTACAAGTATGTATTGCTTCCTCTTGTTATTAAATATTAATTTAAATATCTCATTCATAAAGTGGAAAATTATAATGAAATTACAATTCTCAGACCTATTATCCTAGTCATAAGTATTTGAACTATTATTTGGAAAATTATGAAAATGGAATTTTTAGAATATATATAAACATTTTTTATTCAAATAAATTAGTAAACATTAAGGAAGAACTATTAAATGTTTCTAGAAAAAATAATCTAATTGTGTTAATCATAATAGAAAGTATATTATAAGGGAAAACTTTTCCATAAACTATGGCGATAAAAAAATCATTTGATACTCTGGATTAGGGATTCATCTACAAGGTCCTACTCAAATTTGAATTGGATGAGAAATTTATTATATGGGGTAAAATCCTTTTTCATTGGACCACATACCATTTCATATCCATGTATCCCATGAGGGGTACTTTATATGTTCTATAGTTTCCTAACATGGTGATACTTAATTTCATATTAGATTTTCTATAGCTGAGTATTTCTTTAAGTAGGATATATCTCAACAAGGTTATCATAATGATTATTTATTTATGATAATAGTGAACACTCAATAGTTGGTTAAAAAATTCTTCCCTAAATTTTATGATAGAAAACTGTATAGGTAAACCACTTATTAATGTTTAAAATTCTCTTGATCCATTAATATAATCTATTTTGTTGATAAAAGAGAAAATGCGGGTCTCCCATGAATGTCTTCTTGTTTATATCAAGGATATTATCATGGATTAGATTATTGTTATTGGATACTGAATTTTAATAAAGGAAATTTCAAGCAAGGTAATTTTTTGTTAAATTATATCCTATAAAAAAGACTTGTATAGGAACTATAACAACTTTCCTATGTCTCTTAGTGGGTTTTTATTCTTCCTTCCTGATTTTCCTTTATTTGGAGAATAATGAAACATACGATACCTACTGATGATCATCTAAAACCTGATGAAAATATGTTTTCCCCAATGTGTCTACTATGTTCCTAATACGATGATGACATAAAAAAAATTTACTAGCTCAAATATGTTTACTTCATTGTTGGATTTTGTAGAAAACTAGTTTGAGACTACAATTCACGTGGCAGCCAGTATATAATAAAAACTAATATCTTGAACCAATATACTTCTATCCTCTAAAAAATAGAAACATTTACTCCCAAAATGTATGGAAATCATCCATTTCATATATAAAAGTCAAAATAAACTAGTCCATTAGAATATTATTTTCATAAATTAGTCTACTTTTTTTTCTGTTATTCACACTATGAAAAATAAAAATGACATCCAAATTGGGTTTGCGATAATCCTATTCAATAATTTACTATTCTTAATCATCTTTGTATTAAAATTAATTACCTACCTTCTCTATGTACATAAGAATTCAGGTGGATCCTTCCACTACTATGATGGATTAAAAGCCACAATAATAGTGCCTTATGAAGAAATCCAAGATCATTTGGTTTTGGAACTAGCTTCAAGAATCATCTTGGTAATACAATTGGATTCCTCTACTACCCTTTTAGAATCAATTTTTCTCTTCAAGATGATATTATTTTAAATATTAATTTGGTTTAAATGGAAACAAAATGAGGTTGGGACTACATGTGGAATGAATTTTACTCCACCACCATGTGGAACCATTCATCTTTCGTAGTGGTTGACAGCCATATGGAAGAACATTATTTACTATTTATCAACCATGAATTATATCATTACACATTATAATCATAGAGAAAATTTCATGGTGGGTGTAATTTTAAATAATAGTATCACTTCCACCAAGATGACCATGTCCAATGACGTCCTGAATAAGCTTCATTCCTTATGGAAATGTGATTACAACGTGAAACATAAATTTAGCATATTTTAATTTTTTTTATTTTCAATAAATCAAACACATACATTTTTAAGATTTCTCGTAAAATATAAAAATAAATTAACAATAATAGAAGTTACATCATAAATAATCTTTGTAAAAATGAGATTTAGACATAAACCCTAACCGCTTAGGAAGATTTTGAATCATAACTCCTATGAATAATGTAAATGGGTTTTGAAAATAATATATTTTAAATTATAAATAATTAATGACAAAATATATAAAGAGGAAGTATATACACCATTTAAAATAAGTCAGGATTATAAAAGTGCATTTTTCTCTATGACGGATGTTTTGAGACGAAACACCTACAATGATCATACCAAAGAAGTTGGGATTAATTAATTAATTAATTATGTGTATAAAATGTTAATACTAATTAAATAAGTGTAAAATCCTAATATTTAGAGAGTTCATTCCACACATAATCTTACCAAAATATACTTAATGGGGTATAAATTTGAACAATGAATGGAAAATGAATTAAAAGAACCATACCTGGAGGCCAAATCGTAACATGTGTTCATTATCTTCATATATAATAAACATAGGTTTATTATTTACATTCATAATTAAAATTTTGAGATTTATTACTCATTTTATTTTATTTTTTAGTATTTCATTTAATATTACAAAAATAATTAATTTCATGTAGGACATTTTTATGATATACGACTCATGTGTCCAAAAATAACTTTGGTAATTTGACTATAGTCAAAGGGATTTTTGTTTAATCACCCCTAGAATGGTAATAACGATATAATTTTAATTTTTATAAATTAATTATATATTTATACAAATATATGAAATATGGTTATGAAATGTGAAGTATGATACAATCATTGGGAATATATGTTGAATGTATGCATGATTATATTTTCCATATTTTGATGATAACGATGGAAAGAAGAAAAGTGTTAAATTATCATTAAATAAATTAATTATAACATATTTAAATAATTTTTTATTCCTTTAATATAATATCAATCTAATGAAGTTGAAAAAATAGATAAAATCACTTCTTGAGGTTGTATTCTGTTATACACCCGAACGACATTATCATTTAATAAATGGATTGTAACGAAAGATAGTATATTATATATATTTTTTCCAAGATGATTAATATTTCATGAATATCATATAAAAAAGTCCAATTATTTATTATCACAATCCTATAAAGAAAATGTGAAAAATTAATCACATCATTTTCTAATGCTGTAGTTCACCGCACACATGAGAGAAAGTATCATATTCTCTATAGAATAGGAAATAGGTGGTTTATGTAATATAATAATTTAATACAATTAAATATATAAATAATTTAAAATACTAAATTTAATTACATAATTATATCTATCCATGATAACTTGTGATGGAAAATTAATTACATCTGTTTGTGAGGCAATATTACACTATACATAAGAGTAATAGTTTTGCTCCCCATTTGAGGGATAGTGAGATAGTTGAAGGTTAGGAAATAAAAAAAAACGTTTTACTATATATAAATTACTTAGTAAACTCTTTCCTCATGATTTAATAATATTATATAGTAGTTTATGAAATCATAAAACAAAAATCATAGTTTTGGATATTGTATCTTATTCAGATAACTTTATTACGTTTCAACTAAAAGACTTCCTAGATTGAATTTATGAAAAATAAATGGATTACTGGATGAGGGGATATAATTAATGAATTTTTATAGGAATTTAGTTGCTGAAACAAAGGATTTTCTAATCATGTAGTGGAGAATAAATATGTGGCCTTTTATAAGTGGTGGAAGTGACATACAAGATGTTTTGAAAAGAATGAATTAATACCACATTGTTTCATGAAAAATGATAAAAATAGATCATTGTATAACGTTATAAGAAATATTTTCAAAATATGACCATAAAATTAAAATTAAACATGTTTTTTTCATATTTATCTCTAATATTATTAGTTTAACAACTTGTAATCCTATTTTTACTATAATCGTAGAAAATATTTTTTACAATTTTCACTACACATTATAATACAAAATTATTTTACATAATAAGAGGTATATAATCTTTTTAGTCAATATTTTTAATCCATAATTAAAAATTATTTTCAAATTATATTCAGAATTTTATTTTAAATTAAACTCATAGACTCAATGAATAAGAGATTTTCCCAAGGGAAAACTATCGTAAGTATATAATTATTTTGTATTAAAATTCAATATGAAATTTATTCCAAATAAAGAAACTACATTAATATATATATATATATATGTGTGTGTGTGTGAGATATTATTACTTTTAAATAAAAATTAAATTAATTTTTTTCTTGCAAATTATACAACTGAAAAGGTAGTTTTTTATGAAAATAAATATTTTTTACTTTTCATTGAAAATGATACATTTCATAAAAAACTAGAACATCAGCCTAATATTATTTTGATATAATTCTTTCAAAAGTGAATTAAATATTATAAAATAAATTTTATGAAAGTAGTAAAATTATTCTAATATTTTTTGTAAAAAGTGAAACAAAACCACTTATATAAATTTTTTTTCAGAAACCATTTATTTTTCATTCAAATGTTTCTTATTTAATTAGTAATTTGTAGATAAATTTTTTAATTATTTCATACACGTGTTAACAATATAATTTTTCATTATTTTGTATTCATTATTCATACACATGAGCTTAAATATAAGATTATAATGGCCATGTTTAAAAAATAATATTTGAATATAATGTTACATTTATTATAGACCTAATATTGTGTGCATCAAAATATATTTAATTTATTTAATTTATTGTAAAAAGTATAATAAAAAATTAGGGTGTGACAATAATGTTAGGAAACATGAGTTTAGATAAAAAGTGTTTATTAACCCTAATTCAACAAAAAAACATT
Organism: Viscum album; assembly: GCA_963277665.1. Taxonomy (NCBI): domain Eukaryota; kingdom Viridiplantae; phylum Streptophyta; class Magnoliopsida; order Santalales; family Viscaceae; genus Viscum; species Viscum album. The sequence goes on along the minus strand of OY728155.1, from coordinate 875,608,277 downwards.
CATCTATAAAAAACATAGTGAATCTATGAAATTATCATAATGTTTATATATGATATTAAACAAATTCATATTATATAAAAACTTTTTTTATGTGAATGAGTTTTTTTATATTTTATGATGAGCCTCTATTTTTGAGATAGTGGTAGAAAAATAGACGTTGAGAAATTCAATGCCTTAGATTCTTGAGTAGTTGGATTAAAACGAAGTTATATAAGGGCTCATCAAAGTGGAGTTATTCTATACAAGTGTATTGTATAGGAAGAATAGAACCAAAAGGATGGTATTATTTTTACTTTTGTTGAATAGATATTATTAAATCTAAATAATAAATCCTTCAAATAATCTATGTTAGAAAACCGTATATGATTCGAATGATGAAATAAATAATAAAATTAATTACATGTATCCGAACCTATTTCAATATTTATATATGTTTCTATGATGATATAAAACTACAAGAGGGTACTCAAAAGAATCTATACTTGGGAAGGCATAGTGTTGGAACCAATAAAGCACAAATGTTTACACTATTTCATGATACAAACAATCATTATAATATTACATTACATAGAATCTTACAATGATCATTATATTAGAAATTGGATGTCAAGACCAACTTTCTTTAACATGATCTATATGATGAAACCAGAAAGGGTTGAAGACACCATATAATTCCATTAATAAATTTAAATTTTTAATCTATTTTTTATTAATACAATCATCTTAAACACATAATATTTCCTTTTTTGAAATTATGCATGGTTTTTAAAATTGGTCAGTGGGAGAGTTTTAGTCTGCCTTGATATATATGTTTGATAACATGTGGGAAATATGTTATTTTTCAAACAAGAAGTTCATATTATTTTAAAATAATTATTCAATGATTGAATTTTTATAGAGACATAGGGATAATGATCTACTACTGTTGATTTATTATTTTCATATACCACATTAAAAATTAAAAATTAAAAAATATTACGATTTTAAAAGTAATTTTTTTTTATAGAATTGTTTCCAATGTCAAATGGAGTAAATATCTCAAAAAGTCATGTATAATTCATAATATGATATTAATATGGTGACTAGAAGACCATGTGTTTCATTAATGGATCTATTAGATATTCCAAAATATATAATATATATGATATTCAAATTTCATATATTATTCTAGTCAAATATCTAATAAATTTAGTAGAAACAGATATTATTAGGCTATATTTATCAAATAGTAATGGAAAATTTAATGTGATTTGTACAATTTATTTTGAGAGGAAGGAACGAAATTCATCAATGGGATATTAATGTAGTCTTAATATGGATGATTTTATCTAATATCATATATAGGATTACTAATTGATCAATAGTAGATCATTGTAGCCTGTGGCATCTATATTTATAAATTCTGAGAAAATTATTGAATCTGTTGCATCAAAGATACATTATAAGTATGAAATGATAAATTCACGTATAATGAATCATAACTAGAATAGAATTTATTATCATTATAAAAATATTCATAAAATTATTATAATTATAGTAGAATAAATGAGAAGGATATGATAGTGGATAAAGGGGATATACATGGGGATATTGTCTCTTTTAAGGAGTTTTTAATCAAGGTGGTGAAGTCGTAGATTATAGAGTATCCTTGTAAGAAAATTTAGAACGTCCATTGACAAAATTTATTACTATACATAATCATTATTTTTTCTTATGAGGGAAAACATGTTTATCATTAACAAGTTGAATTTAGTGCATGCTAGAGTGTTGTAAAATAGGGTTCCTAAGACCCAAATTGATTAGTACATTTAAATTACCATATCATGTATATAAACATTAATCATGATATTTGTTTTCTACAATAGTGAAAATAAATTATCATTCAATATTTACAAGGTAATTTCATTATATTATTTATTGTATTAATATGTTATTATAGATCCAGTCTATAATGAGAACCTTAATATACAATGAATGATATCATAAATATATGGCCTATAGTATGAATATGTAACACTAGCATGACATGGATTAATGTTAACTATCATGTTTTTGTTTATAATATGTTTTGAAACTTATTTTTAGGAATTTATTTCATGGTGATGTAAAGATGAAGATATCACAAGGGAAAACATGTCAAAATGAACATCGTATGTTACAAGTGTAATTGGATATTCCAATATGTTAACCTGTTTATTGGTCTCTTAAATTGTAATATGTAATAATGAGTAAAATTTGATCATTTAGTTTATTTAAAATAAAAAATATATAATTTATGTTTGTGGGGAGGTAAAAATTCAATGGGTGTTTCATTGGTGGAATGGTATTGATGGAATTTGAAATATAATATTTATTTCATCTAAAAATAATAAGATAACTCAAAACCCATTTTATCAAAAAGGTAATGAATTTACCAAATTCATGGATATGTTTGAATAATTAAAATATAATTATAATGAAAATTAAATGAATAAATAATGAAAACAATGAGGCTGGAACAAACAATTCATATTACATTATTTTATATCAAATGAAAAAGTGATTGTAGTACCCATAATATATTAGTAGGATGATGTCATTTTTATTATTAAACATCATCTGCTTATGGGCCTTGTTTTGTTTCTTGATACCACTCTTGTTCTATGGGTATTAATCATGGATATCAATATAATGGTATAGAGGATCACACACAAAGCGTATTAAAAATATTTCCCAATTCAAAGGAAATATATTTTAAGACAGAGTTGGTGTTATCATGAGGTTTGGGTAATGTATGAGTTTGAATAGTCACATTGAAATATATAAATTCATTACTACTTAAGTTTATAATAATAGGGGTTTAATTTATTTAGTCACAATATTTACATGTTTTTCCATGAATATAAGGAAAAATAGTTTACGGGTTAATATTTTAGTCGAGGTTTGTTATTATTTATATGATATATGTATCGATTTAATGACTCGTAAATTTAACATGTAGCATTATTTTAAAGATTAAATCATTTAATTGAGTACTCATGCAATTTATGACATAGTTAGTGTGTCATTTATATTATTTGGGGCTTATTTAGGAGGTTATATATTTTATGTGGAGAAAGTAAAATATAGAAGATTATCAACATACCTATATAATTCTTAGGATTCCAAAATTAATGTGTATTATTTCTCACTCAATTCGGGGAGAATATATCACCTCTATCAAATATTTTAGAGAGATAATGACAAATATGATCACCCAAATTCATGCTCTTCTGCCTATATCAAAGGAACAATGTTGTATAGATCCTTGATACACTGATGATTTCATCGATTATTTAGACTAGCTCCAAAAAATAAACTATCTAGAGATCATAAAAAAATTGATACCATATGTGGAAAATCTACATGGTTCCAGATATTGTGCCTTCATGTACTGTTCATTGAAAATGATCTAAACATGAGTTCAATAAAAAAGGAATGGGATAATTTTTGTATTTTATTTTTCATATTTATTTAATTAAACCAAGATCCTAAAGTCGATTATTGGTTGGTGATTGACAATATATAATATTTTTATGTTGATCATGAGGGAAAAATATCAATTTACCAAGAGTGTATGATATTGTAATGCTTAGTAAAATAATAGTGCGAAAATCTTTATTACATACATTATATTGAAAATTTTGACCACATTTCTATATCATAAATTTATTTATTTTATCATCGATTTTACCCTATTATATAAAAATAATCATTTGATCACTTATATGATTTCTAATATATTCAAATTCAGTAAAAAAAATTTATAAAATTTTCATGAATAATTTCATCCACTTAAAAGAATGAAATGAAATTAAAAGGACATTAAAATCATGGAAAAAAGTGGAGAGATATTTTATTTGATTTCATGAATCTGAAATAATAATTTAATTTTTTTCGATAATTATCGTCTAATGTAAAAATTCATATTTCACTATAACATGATAATGGTAATTTAACTTCTTAATTGACTAGAAATATTATATTTTTAACAAAAATGTTATGGCCCACATTAAATACTATGAAAAATAATAATTAATTCAGGGTGTGATAATGAATCAATAACATTACAGAATATTGTTATTCCATAAAGACTCAATAAATAATATTTTTTATAGATATTTATAATGTATGAGAAAAAATTTAGAAATAAAATATTTTTAAACTTAAATTAAAAAATATTCAATTTTTATACCATCCATCAATGACATATTAATTCATACTCATACAAATCATGATTTAAAAAATATTTATATTTACTTTATGAAATGAAATAATAACATTTTATTAAATAATAAAATTCACTTCCAAGAATGGTATGATATTATTTGATTAAATTTTATGGTGTATTCAATACAAATAATGTGAATATGAATTTTAAAATTTAATCAATGTTTGATAAAATAAAATAAAAAATAAATCCTTTAATTAATAGAAAAGTGAAATAATAAAACATTAAATATTTATTTTAAATTTACAAAGTAAAAAAATATTAATAATTATAGTTTCTATATTAACAGTATTCATTACAAATGTAGGGTTTAGAGTGAAATAGATGTTGTAAAAGTTACTTTATCAGTATCATATATCATCATATGATAAATAATTTTTGGTTTAACAAATTCATCCACCCCTCAAATATACTTTTAATTAATATAAATATAGTTATTTTTCATAAAATAAGTACATGACCAATTAATTTTCATGTACTGTTGAAATCATTCTAAAAAACATCTTTTTTACTTCATTGATTTTGTTATTCATTATTTTACCAGTCGAAGCCGTAATCTTTATCCTATTGATTCGGTGTATAACCCCAATGATAATAAAATATTCATTTACCTCAATGGTGTCAATTATTTTAATGAAATAGTCAATGATTAAAATTTCAATATGAAAGGTCTTGATATATTTTAATGGGTTTCATGGATACTCTTTACAAGAACATTGTGGATGAATATTTTATTATGTAATAAAAATGAATATTAATTGTTTTTATATGTGTTTAGTTTATGTAGGTGTATAATAATATTTTTAATGGAATTAATGTCATACCTTATTATGATAAACATTCTATCTAGGTGTAACTCTTACTCATCAAATGATAACAATATTGATAGTAATATCAATTGGAATTGTGAAGCATTTCGAAATTGAATAATCATTTTCAATTACAATTGAATAAAAATGTAAATTGAAGGGTAAATGATGGTGAATGGATATGAAGAAATAAATGTAAAGATTTATTAAAGAATTTATGATAGTATAAAAAACAGAACATTTTAAAAACTATCATTTATCTATTATGTCAACATATATATGATATATGTAAATATGATCAATGGTATGGATTAATTTTTATATAAAAAAGAACCAAAAAGTGTGATTAATGACGTGGGATATAGATTAGGAATTAAATATCATTAGAAAATTAATCCATAATAATCACCATCATTGGTAAATTAATGGATCAACATTAATCGTATAGTTCATTGATAAACTATCAGTTATTTTAATGAAAAGAATATCTTTCACCACTACATTATAAAACATAATAATATATTGTTGGATAAAAAACATATTTTTTAACATATTTAAATAGGTAATTGTATTCTATTTATCCATTAATATTTATGTTGAATACTCTTATCAATAAAATAACATCAAAAGAATATATAGGTATATAGAAAAAATATATCTCTCATTTATACATCTGATTCATCACAACTTTATTCTATTAGGAACATATTTTAATAAGTTTTATCATTACATATTTCAACCTAAAATTCATTGTGAAAAAATTATTCCCCTCAATATATTATATAAGATGATGTTATTATGGTGGCCACAATTTTCGAATTTGGAAAATGTTATTTTTTCAATGACCTGAAAAGAATTTTTTATCATTTTAATGAAGGATAAGTAGATTAGACACTCCAAATGAAATTTTTTTGGATTAAACATTGATATAAATTCGAAGAACAACCAATTAAACATAAATTAAATGATTTCAGGGGATCCACTAGTGTTATGGTGGTTTATATTTGAGTTTTTCAAAGATATACTCCCAACCAAAGTGTTATGGTAGTCCATATAATATTTTATGGGATGGACTGAGTCTCATTATAGAATGTGATACCAAAAATGTTTTAGTAGTAGACTATCTGGGATATTGTGGAGAAAAAAATTCTGTTAGAATAAAATATATTTATAATGGATTGACTTATAAATCATTTTAATAACATATTTTTTTCTTTCCTATATGTGTAAACATATAAAACCAATATTGGAATTGGGTTGACATCTGTTATAAATCATTAATTCCAAGTGAGATTCTTGTTTAAAATTATATTTAACTATTCATTCAAACCAAATAATAGTAGTATAGTATATCTGATATCCAGGGTTAAACCCATAAAGACTATTGATCATTTTCATAGAATCTCGAGTTCAAATAAATAGATAATCATATGGAATAATAAAAAGACATACTAAAACTAAATAAGAGAACCATGAATTATGAAAACTATTTTTTTTATAAATTAATGTTATTTAGATTTTAAATATTTGAAGATTCGAATGGGTAGTTGTATTATTTTAAAATTTTAATAAAAGTAAACCTTTTTCCAAAATTAATTTTATAATCCTTAAACTCTATTTATGGTAAATTAAAAATGTTTATTCAATAATTGGGTGATACAAATCCATATTTAAACAAAAAAAATTAACATTATATATGATAATAAAAGAATCCAATAATTAGTCAATGAATTATTAATAAACTATTTTATAAAATATAAAATTATCATGATCAACTAAATAAAAAATTATATTATATAATTAATGGATATAAAAACATTCAACTAGCTACTATTAAAAAACAAATTTTCATTATTTTACAATATTTATTATAAAAAATTGCACATTATGTTTACTTCATCATTTTTTAATATAATACAACATGATTAATTAATGTTAGGAAATGGGTAGAGAAAGAAAAAAATCATAAGCTCTTTTCTCACCACAGCCATCATGCCTTTGGATCTTGTATCCAATGACCTATCTCTTTTGGGTGATTGGTTTACTACAGAACTCTAATATAAGTCATTCATTATGTAGAGAATGATTTACCTTATTTTTCAATATATCTATAAAAATGATCCAAATAATACTGTTTTTTATCCTCCCATAATATTTTTCAAATCACATTGAAAATAGGCATAATGATTCATCCATGTTCTACTAGATGTAATCCCACAATGATTGATGTTCCACCATGATTATTAATTTTTATTCATTAATTATATTGTTTTATGTAGTGTATGGATGCAACTTTGGGCAGATGATGTTTGGAATCTTTGATCACACACTAGGTGATTAGATTAAAATTTTATATATATCCCAAAAAACACTCTTATATAGGATCCTAGAATATTAAAAATCTATGGCTGAACCCACATATTGGTGTTAACAATGAATTGGGACCTAGGGATTAGAACCTAATAGGGATTCCAAATGTAAAATTAATGGATTTAGATTCTATATAACAAATTAGATTAGATTATAGATGATTAAGATATGTTTGGGATCAATTTTAGGGAGCCTATATAAAGGGTATTATAAAATCTAGATTAGGAAGGTATTATAGATTAGGCTACGAAGCTATTCAAGAGTATGTGATTGTCATTTTTCAAACGAAGTGGATCTACCTATAATATTAATTACTCTATGGTATATAGGTGCTTATATATCTATATAAAAAATTCACAACATCAAACGTATTTACCAAATAATATATTAAAACTAATTTAATTAATTATAGTTAGGATTTGGTCCTTCTTTTTAAATTACATAGATCAATATCATGAAAATCAATGTTATTAAAACTATTTCTTCACCAAATTCCATTTTAACTAATTACTATGTTTTGATTAAATGATTCATTTATTGTTTCCACACCTAGAATAAATCCATAACCCTTGGTGGATTTTCCATACATGTAAAAGGAAAACATAGTCAAGTGAAATAAATGATCAGTAATGGGATTGTTTATTAAGTAATCAATTATAAATTAAATAGTAGAATTAAAACTACTTACTTGTATGAAGAAGAAGAATACATAGGGAAATATTATCTGAAATCATCATTGGGTTCAGAAAAATGAATGATATTTAGAAACAACCTTTGATGAAATGAAAATATTAAAACAATTTCAAATGACATAAAATGTGATTAAAATTGGTACAATATCATAAAATTAAAACATTTCCAAATTGAAAGGGGATTATAATATTAATGGAATAGATCAACACATTATGTGAATAGTTTTTGTGTCATGAGTTTTCCTGGATTTTTCCTTCTCAAAATATTCAATTTTTTTTTTAGAATTTATGTCATGAATGGTAATTTGAAATATTCAGTATTAAGTATCTACAAACAATCATGGGACATATGTAGTTGTGAGATCTTTGGGAAGGCTAAATAGAGACTATGGTAAATATTTTCATGTTGTGAGGTGATTTCGCATCCAAAGTCATCTTTCCCCATTATAATCATGGCTTAAATGAGATTAATGAATCAGTTTTTGGCTTACCCCAACCCATTATTCATGTTATACACATCATGAATATTGTTCATACCATTTACATTGTAAATCAAAAAAAATCACTGAGTATATTGATTTCATGGTTTAGGTTTTTCCAAATAGGGTTTTTTATATGGGAAATCACATCATGGAATTCATGGCACAAATTGTTAGGAATTTTATACAATTTATAGATTAAATCTCATTACAATATTATCATTAATTTTTTAAAAGAATCAATAAAATTACAATATATCATATAATAAAACTTGTATACAACTAAATGATTACATTCCAAAATTTATATGGGAATTAATCATATCAAATTACATAACACAAAAACAATTTCTTGTCTTACGGAAAATAAAACCCCAACATGAATATCCAAGGAACAAATATCTAATAAAAACATAAAGCCAGGAAAATGAAACTAGGAGTTAGGAAAATGGTTCTTGCCCTTTAAAATCATCCCTACATAGAAAACTGGCCACGTCTCACTGTCAAAATACTTATTCTAATACCTTATTTATTGAATATCAATTTTAAAATTCTCGTAAATAACTATTCCCATGATTTAATTTACCTCTGTTTGAATTTTAACTCATTCCTCTACCTATAATATAATTTTACATATTCTCATACAATGAATACATTCTGATAACCATATAAATTAATTGGATTTAAAAACTCAACAACATATTGGGAAAAATAAATTACATGGGATTCATTATGGTTCTATATACTATGAGGCTGATGGTTGGTGGGTATATGATAAAAATAAAACAAAAATGTAGGGTAAAATATAAAGTATCATGCATGATAATCATGAATAGTGTGATGACTAACATAATCCTAATGGTAATGTCTCTACATGTCCAGTAGCTTAATGCATTCCCATGAAAATAAATTGAATGTATATTGATGGTAAAAAGTTCTGTTTTTTTAAATGAGATGTTTAAGACTGATCTCTCATCCAACACATGGCTACATGTGATATTTTATGAGATTCATGTGTCCTGTAATAGGGATTTTTTAAATTCCACGTAAAAAATATATTGTTTTCTATATTTATTTATTATTATTATTTTCAAAAAAAAGATATTCATGAATTAATTCTAGAAGTAACAATGGTCCACCTCGTGCAGATGATGTGAAAATACCATAATAATGTCCATATTAACAAGAATATCATATTTCTTAAAGATTATTGTCCACCCACACTTATTCAAAATAATATCATCTAATATAACAAATATTATTATATGAATAGACAAGGTTGTTTGAAATAGGGCTCAATCCTAAAATGGATCATTTGTGAAACTACAGGTGAATTTTGGGTAATTTATAGATGAGTCTTATATATAATATGCTCAATCAATTGAAGTGAATCAAAAAATTTAAAGGTTAATTTATTCCTCTATATCCTTAATAATATTCCAGTGTAGGTTTTTATAGGTTTACATATTCCATGTTTCTCTGAAGATATATTCTAATGAAACCACTAGATATATTAGTTTTATAAACCACTAACGAATGGGAATAAATGTAAAAAGTTGTAATAACATAGGGTATTGTAACATGTAATATGTCAACTAATAAAAATTTTCTATACTTTTGAATTAGAATTAAAATAAATGATTAAATAGACATTATAAAACTATAAATACAAAAAGAATATATACTTTAACAATTTTCTATTAATATTTCTCTTTTATTTACATTGTTATAATAAGAAATCAAGTTAAAGAGTGTTTTGTTTCAAAAACATATCATTGAAAAATGAGAATAGAACAAAATAAAAATTTTAATCTAAATATTCTTAAGAACATCCTCCATACACAATTAATTGGAAATATTGTCTGTATAGTTTGTGGAAACATTGTAGGGGAGATAGAAATGAAATTGTAAAATAATTTTTATTTTACGAATTGGAAAGGTATAGGTAATTAATATATCCTTGAACTAAATTCAATTCTATGATGGAATATGTTAGATGAAAATGTGAATACATAACACCAGATTAAATATTATAGGAAGAATTTTAGCAATACAAGATAAATTTTTAGTTCACAATATATATGAAAAAAAGAAAAAAATGAGTAGGTTCACAAATGATTCAAAATGAATTTAATATCAAGTGAATGTGTGGTCCATATTACAAAGAAGTTTTGGAATTAACAACCTAGAAGAAAAGATTTCTAGAATGTAAAGAAAATGGACGAAAAAGAGACAAATAATAAGAAAAATTCTTTATTATATTTTGACTCCCATAAAGCTCTAATAGTGATTTTAGGTAGATTTAGGGACAAAAATCAGTCATAACAGTCCATCATGATAGCGATACTTGACAACATACTAGAATTAGAGGAAACACATTCCATCATTAATGATCTCTTCAAAGTATTCACCGTGTCATAAATGTTCGGACTAAACCACTAGTGTAATAATAAAAATCTTTTGTGTGTACTGCCAAAATCATCTGTAGTTTTCCTTGAAGAAGATCAGTATATTTAAAAAACTCATGATATAGGTCAATTAATTTCCCAACTATTGGGTTAAAGATCATTGAATAAGATGTATATTGGGAAATAGAATAACTATATGAAAGAGGGATAATGAATGAGTAAGAAATGTTTCCAAATGAAAACATATAATCCCTTCCAATATGTAAACTAAAAATTACATTATATGGGATAAGAATATAATAATGAAAATATACCGAGGAGTAAAAGAGGTGTACAATGGGGAATAATATTTTAAGAGAAAAAAATAATTTCCCTGAGTATTTTCTACAATCCCCTCCCTAGTGATTATTGGAAGAAGCTAGATTTCCTTGTTTATATCAATGATAATGGAAGCAATTTGTGGATAGACGACTAGATCATGTGTCATGGTGTTTTTAATAGGTTAAATCATAAAGGTTGGTTCTAAGATTGATGATGGATGACGTGAGGTGCAGATTTATATAGAGTTTCTGTGTCGTAAAGCTATATTGAAGACAGTAACCTTAGATACATCCCAAATAGTTGGTCCCTTTTCCAATTGAGAATATATCACTAAATATTCCTCAAAGTTTTGAATTAAATAATCTAAAATAGGAGATTGTTAGATGGCATATTGGGTGTTATGGTAGATGGGATGGGTGCAAGGATTGAAGTTTGATATGCTTTACTAGAAGGTGATTGGGTTGAGTGGGTGGTAGAAAGACATGGGGAAATAGTGGATGTTAATTCTCTTTAATCAATGAATGGGATCTCAAATCATTGAAAAACGAAAACTGGTTACCCAAAATGTAATGTGGATATGCCCCATAATATTTCATCCACTTCAAATGGGTGGGGATATATTGGTCAGTCTTGGGAGAGGTGGTATCTCTATTCTAGTAGTGGTTGTCTTCGACCTGGTTTTTGGATGCCCGAACATTGTCGTGGGTGGCTGAGGTGAAGGGTATTATGTGAATAATGAGCTTAGACCTAATTAGTTGAATATATGTATTTAGGATCTCACTCATAATATTTTCTTATATTCTAAAGAATTTCCATATTGTGGAGCAGTACATAATCGACTGAATGCATCAGCCTTAATAATGTATGGGGATATAATGAGTCACATAATTCTAACATTATTTGAGAGTTTCATAATATATATCACCCCCAAATCATGCTACAATTAGAACTCACAGGATCTACATAATATAGAGAAAATCGATGGTCCATGTTCACTGTGTGGGATCCCATGGTAGTGGAAATGAGAATTACAATAACTAAAAAATTTCCCTATGAGTGTCACAAGGTCCAACCATGCATATGAAACATTCTGATGAATAATCCATATAGTTTTACCATAAATTATTATGCTCTTCATTGTAGTTGTTTCATCAAAGCTTGTAGTTTCATGATATGATGCTATAAATTTCGTTGAAAATTTTGTCTTATTGGGGTCTATATTTAGTCATAGAAAGGCTAGTGTATAAATAAAAATTGAATGAATAAATTATAAATACAACCTTTATGTCACATAGCGTGAGCTCCCATGGAAATCATCCCACACTGATGGAAGCATGAATGATATACAGATCGAATGTGGTGATTAATTCAAGAAAGGCATCCCAGTGCATCTTTCCATTCACCTTAATAATATAGGATTGATGCATATATCATATGATCTTTGTGACTTGCTCAATCATAAGGATATTATTATGTATATATGAGTCGAGACTCATGGTGATATTCATGGGAATTTATAGAATATAATAGAAGAAGACATAATGATTTGGGATAGAGAACAATAGGCGTGGATGGATTGCTAACTTCTCAGTATCAATTTATTTATAGTAAGAGTTATAATAACTATGGTTGAAAGCTAAATGGGTAGTATAAACTCATGTAGATGGACGATTGGAATGATATCCATTTCTAGGTGAGGTATATATTTATAGTCATTTGGTAATGGGGGGGTTATTGGTGTTTGTTTGTGGGTTTTTGTAGGTGGTAGTCCACCTCCTTCAGTGAAAACCAATATGGTGAAAATGTAATATGGAGGAGTGGAGGAGGTGTGTTGAAGAGATTGGAGTGGTTGAGAGATGAGGGAAATATTCATGGATAGAGGTTTGGACAATGGATCAGTGGAGGAAATGCACAAAGACAGTTGTAGGGAAAGATGAATTTGTAGAGTGGAATTAAATGAACCTAGGTTTCATGATATTAGTAAGAGATTTGTGCAATTCATTTCTAGAATTATAAATTAATGAAATTATTTATATAGTTTTATCATTCATAATACCATGATACTAAAAATGTCATTAGTTAATTCACCTAGTGAATTAGGATAATGAGATGATCTTTTTCAATTTTCATCAACCCTTAACCCAAGGAATATCACCCCGTAAGATGAATCTATTAAATCCTATAATATCATAGAGAACAAATATGGGTTTCTACCCTATCATTTCATCATTTAACGTTTAGAAGAATATTATCTTCTACTCTTAGGTGAATTTTAATGATAATACACAACCCTCTTAAAATGGACCTTGGCAAATTATCACCATTTTCCATTGAATTTGAATGGTTTTCTCTATCCTTGTTTAATTTCCATTGTTTCATAATGAAATACTTTAATTATGATGAATAGTTTTAACCATCAAGATTTTAATTTCATATGAAATAACATTAATTTTTAATTAAATAAGGATAAATTATATCCCAACATGAATATCCTTTGAAAAATGCATCTGTCGCACCATTTTTTATTTATATATTTTGGAATTTTTATATAATTCTCATATTATTTCATAAATATTATCTATATTAAATATCATTATTTCTCATCTCTATAGGAATAAATGTTTATCATTTTCATCACCTTGAATGAGTAGTGTTCCAATTTAATAGGAAGAGGGAATGGTTTACCGAAGGCATTACTGAAGTATTTTATTACATTGTGTCTTATTTATGTAGAAAAATAAACCTAGTGAGAGTCAAACAGTTTTTTGATACAATACATCAAATAAACATAGAAAAATTCTAAAGTATTATTTTTGTTTTGAGATTGGATATCTCCAACTATTCGTTTTTTATGGTTGTTAGGGGTGCCCATTGTTGTATTAATTTACATACTTCTAAAAATTTACTTTAAACGACTGGTTGTTAAAGTTAATTTCCTGATTAATAATGATTAATGTGGAAAATCTAAATCAAAGAAATATGTTCTTCATTTGAAAAATCATTACCACATTTTATATTTTTTCACTCATGATTCATCATCTACAAACATTGATATTTGGTCAATATAAACGAAGTTGTCCAATATTCTATAAGAACCATTAAATGGTCCCATGAAATATATTCCCAGATCATAGAATACATCAAATTCAAAGAATTTTTTCTTGTGTATTTTAATTATATTTTAAAATTATTAATAATATATAAAATCTGTAAAAAAAATTCATGAAGCACCTTCTGTGATGATGGAGTGTGATCCATTAAATCCCATTTTATAAATTCTAGAAGAAGTTTAATCAGACCCATGGTGTTCTAGAGTAGGTGAAATGTGGAAGAAAATCTAAATTTCATATTCTATGACAAAAATCCACATTAATCCATCAGTAAAATGAATAAATAATAGTGGATGATCCCATAATTAGTTTGATACATCTGATATGAAATTTTTCATTTATTGATAAGAGAAGTGAACGAAAAGGGTCCCAATGTCTAGATGGTTTTCAATATCAAATACTCATGGTTGAGCTTTCCTATCCACATATAATATGTTTTTATTTGGAAAGTTATCTATATTTGAAAAATCTTTATTATCATTTACTTTAGGAATCTAGTTTCTGCATATGTGATCAACAATAAAATTTATATTACCCATTACATAATTGATGAATATTTCAAACTATTAAATTTATTAGATTCACCATATCAACCATTTATTAGAATTATTTTATTCATAAAATATCTCAATATGCATGATTAGTGAAAAAATAACTCTTTAGGTCACTAAGTATGATAAAAAATTTTCGTATTCATAAACAATTACCTAATGCTTCATTTATATAGTTGTATAATTAGGTTGATCATTAATAAATTTATTGTTGGAGTAGTACATGTGTATGAAAATATGACCAACCCACTATCCTAAGACAGTGACTAAAATAATGTCACTTGTATCATATATATTCATGAAATCCCTTTCCCAGTTGCATGAGATAATAACTGGAGTTTCCACGGGGTTTTCGTTAAAGGTAATATAGTCTATTCAATACTCTTCAAAAAATTCATATGAGATATCATTAACTAATAACTAGATTAATTATTGATCTATATGAGATAAATCATTTACATAATGATTGTATAATCCAATGTACCAATGAAAAAAATTTATACCTTTAATGGTGAATGGTTTTGGAAGAACTTTAATGACTTTAGTCATTAATGGTTGAACTATTGTTTTATGATTTGAAATCCTATTCCTGAGGACTATTACTCGACGCAAAAGAGAATTTAATATTTTCCAATTTAGAACCAAATTTTTTTCTTTTCAACTTTTCAACATGAGTTATAAATGACACACAAAAATACATATCAGATTACCTATATGTGGATAAATCATCCAAAATGATCTATAAAATCTCATCCTCCATATCTTGAATGATATGTTTCATGGACCATTTGAATGTTTCTATCGTGTTAAACATTTTGAATGACATTCATTAATATGTTAATGTTCTGAATGGACAAGTGATAATTTCATTTTAATAGTCACCATAATAAAAAAGGATTTTATTTTAACGTGAGTATCCCTACTGAAAAAAATGAATTCATACCCGGATAATATCTCAAGTGTGTGATGCATGAATTTGATAGAAAAATGGACCTTTTTGTTGATTTTATTTATATTTTTATTATGTACATAGACTCACCATCTAGTAATGGTTTTATTTTGGATTAATTCCTCATCATTATTCTTCATTATAGTAATTCCTATCTTATATGAATGAACATATTGTGGGATCACACATTCACTATTGGAGATGTAGAAGATAATACTGGTTTCAAGAATTATAAAAACATCCTTCTTAAGATCATCCTTCATTGGTGGGGTGATCAACCATTATGGTTTGAATATTGTCTTATATACTTCTTCCAGTAATATTTTTTTAGTGGATATTATATATTTGAATTTTGTGATATCAACAACACATGGTGATTTTGATTTATTATAACTATTAAGGAATTACAATAATATATCGTCTTGTTATTTAGATATTTTTATGCTTTTAATTATTGACGTTTTCTATTAGTATATATGAATGATTATTTAATGGTACATGTCAGAGGGTTTTTATCTCTAATATTGTTGTCTTAATAATTAACAGTCCAAATTCAAGAAAAGGGTCTCTTATAAGAGTTTCATTGTAATCTCTATCATTGTGTTCAGTAAAGTCATCTTTATTATGGGACTAGATCTCTATCTCATCATTAAGGGCCATATAATAATCTTGTTCATCAATCAAGAAAATAGCTTGAAACTCAAATGAACATTAACTTGTATTAGAATAATAGACCTAAAAAAATACTTGTTTTCACTAACGTAGAAGATATATATATTCCTTGATTCACATCGATGATCACATTACCAGTTAAATATATGGTCTCTATATAGTTATTATAACATCATCGTTTCTTCCATTTCTTGGATGAGAAATTCAGAATGGAAAATAAACATACCAACATTATCTAAGACATCCTCATGATATCGATGATGATATCTGACAGATCGGTTAGTAGGTTAAACAGATACCTATGTTATTCTAAGGTACATGAGTCCCAGTTTTCATAATTCACTCATTGGAAGGATATTTATGACTCTTCCATGATCACATGTTTTTTTAAAACTGTTTACCATAATGGTATTCTAAATTACAAAATTACAAGGGCATCTCAAATTTGGAGGAATCTTATTATAAAAATATATAGATAATTCTTAAATCAAAGAGATAATTCATAATTCATCCAATTTTATCTTATTTGATTGAAAATAATTTAATAATATAGTATAATATGACATTGAGAAAATGATGATATTGAAGTGAGTATATATGTGGATTTGTTTAAACAAAAAAAAATTAATTCCAACCTAAATTCATATATTTCAACCTCTCTAGCAGTGGAACAAAGGTTATATATAGTTGAATTTCTATATATACATATTTTTTTAACATGATGATCTTGTTCCTAATATTTTTGGCCTATACTCACATAAACGTTAGGATTATGGTTGGTTTATATATATCTTTTTAAAATATTAACGAATTCAACTATGTCTCTTTAATCCACTCATTGAATTTATGGTGATGTTAAAAATTCATGTTTATTTTTACTTTGAATTACTATATACTAGGTGTCATGTAGAACCCTAATTCGTTGCCAAATTATCCTTGTAGAATAATTTTTTTATTTCGATATCTTATAATGAACACATCAATAGTTTAAAAAACTATTTGGTCATGTTTTTTATTGTAAATAAAATTCTAATTCTTTTAGAAAATTTATTTAGTAAATGTTTATTTTATATATCCAACTATTTTTTATATTCATACAATGTATATTATAGGCATTTGATATGAATGAAACACATATTACATATAGAAACCTTTATTTTTATAACGAGAAGTTTAACCAACTTTTAACAACACACCTATTTTCAAACTAATTTTTTTAAATTTAATAACTTATATTTTTAAAAATAAACATCATTTTGTAATTTAAAAATTTTAAATTATTAGTATATCTTATTTTATTTTGAGTAGAAGTTTTATATTTTGATGAATTGTGAAAATACTCCATTATAGTTAAAATTTTACTTTTTGTTTAAATATTTATTATTATTTAAAATGATTATAAATTCACGATATATCAATAATTAATATTATAGTCTAATTTAGGTTTTTAGAATCAATTTTTATTTTTAAATTAGATATAAAAACTATTTAAGAATGGAATGTTTATTTTTTTCTCGCCTTCTCGCCACATTTGCTGGATTTGTGTTAAACATAATTTAGAAAATTTTATGAATTGAATTGGGGAAAAAGTATTCACATGATTGTAATAATTATCATATTTTTATTCTAATAGGATCTGCATTTTATGGATATTAATAATAGTAATATTAGTATTTTTTTATTTTCCTTTGTTATGGGTAAATCAGGTAATTAAAGTTAAAATTAATATTATAAAATTATAAAATTACTTTAACACTTTTCCAAATATCATTGGATGAGTGGAATTCGACCAAAATAATTATTGGGTAGAAATTATTACATTTTTAATCTACTTGGGTAATATAATGACATTTATAATATTTTATTTATAGATAAGTAGAAAATTTTATACTCCTATTTTTAATAAGTAAATCACTTTTAATATATCATATATTGAAAATAAATTGGATTATAACTTGAAATTTTAAATAATATAAAATTATATTCATAATAATAATATATTTTTAATGTTTAGAGAATAAATAAATTATTTAATATCTTTCATAATGATGATACTATAATTTTTTAATTATCTGAAATATCAAAACAAATGATATAAAAAATATTAAAAAATATATAATTTTAAATAATTAATGAAATAAAATAATATTATAGGAAAATGGATATGATAGTGATATAATAGAAGTGTAGGTTCTATGTTATTAGTTTATTTGGATATTGTTTTTAAACAAAATCAATCGTATCAACATTGAAATAAATGATACTTTTAAATTAACAATATTTCATTAAATGATATAAAATTGATAAAAATATATTTTTTACCAAATTTCTAGAATAATGTTATATATTTGAAAAGTGATCAATTTGGATTTCCATTTTATTTTATAGTAAATATATTTACCCACAGAGTGTAAAAATCTAAATTGTCAAGGTAAGAGATAAATCGAATAACTAAGGCTAAATCCAAATGATAAAGTAAATAATCAAACATAAACATGACAAAAAATTATTGGATGAGAGGCTTACGAGCCATTTGAATATGATATTTAAATTTCTTTCTTTTGAAGACATTTTTAATTTAAAATTAGTTTATATTTATGTTATATTTTGTGTGTTTCCTAGAGTGACCCTCACCTCAATTATAATGTGGATCCTCCTACATAACTACCTCACACCACATTGAGATTTCTAGGTTAACCAAACCCTTACCATTTCTATTATTAATGTCCCTAAAGACATTATATATGTTATATTATTATCTCATGTCCATCTATATTGTCCCTGTTTGGACATCCAAAGGAATACATCCTAAGAAGATGTAATTGTATTACCAATAAAGTTTCGTTCATTTCTTCTTCTGTCCCCCTTCCTAAGTTGTTTCCATAATAAAGTAAAAAATATAGTATAATCTATATTATTATTATGTGTTGTTATTATAATGGAATAATGTAGTAATAAATGTGAAATTTTATTGGATATGTATAATTAATATACCATCCAAGTATATTAAACCTTAATATTAATGGAATGGTACCGTCTGTCGTGTGTATGTATGACCTACCGTCTCTAGGATGCGATGAGATTCATTATCCATTTTAACCATTAAAAATTGATTATAAATAAATATAAAATATAAATGAAAATAATATTTATGGAATTTATATAATTTTTTATGAATAATATATATCTTATGCATTAGAAACCACTCTTACCCAACAATACAAGAATATGAAGATGAAACGATTAAAACCCAATATGAGGGTAAGAATAAAATATTATCAACAAAAAGGTGATAAAATAATATAATAAGATCGTATATGATATCATAAATATGAGTTAATTTCTTGTATAAGATAATAATATTATTATAACCATTATACATAAGGTAAACGAATTTTTATAATGAATCATAATGTTAGGAAATGTCATCAATCTTTTTATTTCAACGACATACATGCGGTATTACCCAATTCATTACTTTTTGGGTTTTATTTACAGATCTATGACATGTTATGTATCTAATTTACATTATTTTTTAATATTAAATTCTTTAATTTATGTTATTATTGTCACGACCCATCACAGTGGGGCCCGAGCCGCAACCCCCCAAGCCCGCCTCCAATAGGCAAGGGGCTGGTGAATAGCATCGAATATGAATGCTACTAACATGGGAGACATTGCCTATTAACTTTTACACACACACACACACAAAACTCCAATCCCACAAAGCCTAAAAGTAAAAGCTACTAAAAATGGAAATGCATGCATACACTAAAAATCTCAACCAATAGAGTACGACATGCAATTAAAGTACATCAAGTGTAAAATCCTGTGCCAAAAGTACAGGCCCACCAAAAGAAAGGCTGTAACAAAGTCCAACCATTATGTAAATGTACTGGGACTGCATTCTATAGCCGTAGGAACACACCTCGGCCCGCCTGATCTCACTGAGGACCGTCCAGTCCTGGTCCACATAGAATCCTTCCAAAGGCTCGCTCGTCTGCACAGGACACGACACATGAGGGAAATGCCTGTGCAGGGGAGAGTATAAAAATACACTGTGGACACCCCGGAACCACAAACCAAATACAACATGGGAAATACCACAAATTAAATATACAGTTAGATCTACACAGTATATTTCTACCGAACGTATGACAAGAATATCCAGATATACTCGTGCACGATCGACTATCGCAAAACACCACCACTATGATCCAGCTCGAAGATTCCACTAAGCATGTAACAAGAAGAAAAACTCCTAGGTCTGAGGAGAGAGAGATACGAAGTACTCATTCCAGGATAACACACTCCATATGTACCTTGAGATCATGATGCTCATATTAGGATCACAACCAAATCATGGGGTGATTCCGACAACTCAGTCTGAGCTAATCCGTGAAGGAGAGGATGGGCGCCCGTGTAAAGTTGGTCATGACGATACCAAGAACTATACCCAGGGTTCTAGGAATGAATAGAGGATATGTATCTATGTATCATAGAGATCATTCCAACTAATCTATTCAAGAAGTCCTGCTGAAGGGATTATATTCATATACGTAGGAAATGATACTGGGAACCTTCAGGAGAAAGACCAAGGGGACGAACCCTAAGGAATCTAGTCCATGTCACATAAGGAAATTGGCTCAGGACTCAAAGAATTTATTACATGGAATGTAGTATTGTCACATGCCGTGTTCCTTGACCCCGAGTACTACCTGTGTAAATGGCATGTGTCATCCGTTCAGGCTGCGTAAAACTCAACTACACGGCGTGTAGAAAATTACACGACGTGTTCTGGACATCGTGTACTGCCCGTGTAACCGGCCCGTGTCATTCGGCTTGTCAGATAGAAAGAAACATCCCTTCGTGTAAAAGAATCACATGCCATGTCTGAGCACCCGGGGATCACTCCATGTACTCTGGCCATGTTCACGTACACGATCTTTACCCGTGTCCGTGTCGCCTGCCCATGTACCCATCCACGAGGTATCCCACGTATCTGGTCTGTCCTAGGTGGGGAGGGGTATACACGGTGTGTCCTTGGCCGTGTCCCCTGCCCGTGTCCGTGTACTGCTGAAGTACACGCCACGATATCCTGCCGAAGAACACACTCCATGTAGCCCATACTACATGGCCTGTAGTCGGGAAATTTCGAGAACGCCATCTTCCTCCTCGTGCATCGGCCAATCTTCCGGATCTGCGATCCCTCATCCATTCGTCCTGATACTCCAGGGTTTGGTTTGGCTCATCATACGAAAACCGTGACGAGTGTTTTCAGCCTTTAAAACGGATCATAAACCTCGAATGATCCATTCGAATAAAGATGACTAAAAACTCACAACCCTCGATCCGCTCCTAATCGTCCACCGATATCGCCATCGAACCTCTGTGACACCCATACAGTGTTGGATCCACAGTTTGGGATCATTGTGTTGTATAATGAATGTGCAAAGATCCATCGTTCATCTCTCCATAATGAAGGCGATGAACTCGATGAAAAGAAGGGGAATAAATCCAATGAAATGAAATTAAGGAATGAACCTCCGCCATCTTTTGTCACGGCGTTGAAATGCTCCAGTTAGTGTTATTAAACAGAGTTGAAAAATCTACAACAATGTATTAATCATGGATTCAATCTCCCAAAAATCCCCACAAAAGCCCATCCCGTAATAACAATCGATCCATGGACTAATCTGTTCATGGATTCGCCCACATTCGTTGTAGAAATCAACAACGGGGAGATATCACAAACAAAAATTCTACCTAGATTCAGTGGCGTTCGACGGCGATGATCCGGTCGCTACGTTGTCGTCGCTGGGTTGGGTGGTTTTCTCCAGAGCCTCCAGAGCCAAAAAGGGTGTCTCGGTAATGAGGTTTGTAACCCTAGACCCTTGCGCATACCTTTAATTAAAAAGGTATGGTATATCTGTTGCAGCAGATTTAAAAGATTTCACTACAGAATAAAATATTTTTATTTAAATATTTTATTACTATTACGTCCCAAAAACTGGATTCCATGACCGACCTGTGCTGACTGATGTTAGGCCTCGCCTAAGGTAAAAGTTTTGTTCTGAATGCAATGGAGCCCTCATATTTATCATCCGAGCATCCGTTCGGGAGTTATTCTAATTTTCTGGAAAACCGCACGCACGTGATATTTAATTATTAAATTAAATTTAATCATTTGTTTCAGCCTCACCGGGCCTCGGAACTGCACGCCGTTTCAGAGCCTGGACTCGAATTAATTTCAATATAATATTAAAATAATACATGTAATAATCCGGTACATTTCATCACAACCACCTTAGGGATTTTACATCCCTGAAAATCCAAAACTAGGGCTAGTCACAAATATGTGGGTACTACACCCTAATCTGAGCCTCCCGCTCCCACGTGCTCTCCTCGAAATTCTAATGCTGCCACCAGACACACACCAAGGGAATAGCTCATCCATGAAGGATCCTCTCCTAATTATCCTTGATCTCCACTGGGTACTCAGCAAAGGTTTCTCCATCATTGATTTCCAACTTTCCCAATCGATGACGTGTAAAGGATCATGCACGTACCTCTATAGCTGCGACACATGGATGCCGTTGTGTACCCGATCCATCTGAGGAGGTAGAGCCATGTGAAATGCCACCTCGCCAAATATACACAGAATCTGGAAAGGGCCAACGAACCATGGAGATATCTTGCCTCCTCCGCCAAATCTCGGCAATCCATGTCGAGGTGAGACCTGAAAGAACACATGGTCCCCCTCCTCGAACTCCAAGGGCCTCTTCCTCCTATCAGCATAAGACTTTTTCCGATTATGCATAGTCTTCATCTGCTCCTAGATGACATGCACCTTCTCTGTAGTATCTCTCACCATCTCTGGGCCCATGAGTGTTGACTCTCTTGGGTCAGTCATGCAAAGTGGTGACCGTCAAGGTTGCCCGTATAGACCCTTGTATCGTGCCATACAAATAGTGGAATGATAACTGTTTTTGTAAGAAAATTCCACCAGTTGAAGGTGATCGTACTAGATATGACCGAATTCATGTATGAAAGATCGAAGAATATCCTCCTGAACCTGGATGGTCCACTCTATCTGACCATCAGTCTGAGGATGAAACGTTGTGGTCAAGCGTAACTAAGTCCCAAAAGCATCCTCCAATCCCTTCCACAACCGGGATGTGAAACGAGCATAATGATCTGAAAAGATCGTGGATGGAACTCCATGAATTCGAACTATCTCCTACACGTAGAGGTGTTCCAAGATCTATACTGAACTCTTCTCTCGTATGGCTAGGAAGTGGGATGACATGGTGAGTCGATCAACGATCACCCATATGGCATCGTGTCCCATGGACGTACATGGTAAACTCATCACGAAGACCAGGGATTTTCCATCCCACATCCACTCTGGCACTTCAAGGGGATTAGTCAAACCTGCTAGCACCGGGTGCGCAGCCTTTACTTGCTGTCATGTAAGGAACTGAGAAACAAAGTCTGCCACACTCTTCTTCAGTCCTGGCCACCAGAACTGACGTCGGAGTTCCTGATACATCTTTTCCATGCCTGGATGAACCGCTATTGGGTATGTATGGAACTCCCATAAAACCTCCACCCATAACATCACTTGTACTACCGTACTCCCTCTGAAAAGAATAATGTGCTCCACACCTTCTGAATATCCATCAGTAGCAATGCCTATGGATACCAGAGCATGTAGAGTCTCAAAGCTACCATACTCGAGCTGTGCTTCCCTGACTCGTTGTAAGAGTGGAGGGGTAACAACCATCGACTGAAGGTAATCTCCCTCATCCCCATTCACAAAGGATAACTGTAAATATTCCAACTGCCTCATCTCCTCATCCAGCTGCTGTGAACTGGATTTTCTTCTCAGAGCATCTGCCACGACGTTCCCCTTCCCAGGTGTGTAAACTATCTCAAAGTCATAATCCTGGAGGAACTCAAACAATCTTATCGGTCTCAAATTCATATCCTTCTGATAAAAGATGTATCTTAGACTCTTTTCATCAGAGTAGATGGTAAACCACTCTCTAATCAGGTAGTTTCTCCACAAATTCAATGCGAATACTACCGCTGCTAACACAAGATAATGGGTCATGTAGTTCTGCTTGTGTGGCCTCAACTAACTTGAGCCATAAGAAATCACTGCTTTCCTTGGCATCATGACACATCCAAGCCCGGTTCCTGATGCATCGTAGAACACTACGTACTCGACACCGTCCTCCGGTAATATCAAGATCCGGGCGCTCGTCAAACTCTGTCTCAACTATTGGAAATCATGTTGGCATCTCTAAGACCCCTCAAAAGGCTTCCCCTTTCGGGTCAATGTTTCCATGGGTTATGCAATCCGGGAGAAATAAAGGATGAATATCTGATAGTAGCATGCCAACCTAAGGAATCTCTACACCTCCGCCACACACTGGGGTGGCTCCCTTGCTATCACTTCGTCCACCTTGGCTGGGTCCACTGCTACCCCATCTGCTGAGATAATGTGTCCCAGAATGTGGACCAACTATAACCAGAACTGAATCTTCGAGAGTTTCTCATACAACTGGTGCTCTCGGAGTGTGTCCAGAACCATAATTAGGTGACTGGCGTTCTCCTCCTAAGATGGAAAGTACACAAGGATGTCGTCGATTAATACCACTACAAACTGGTCTAGATAGGGCTAAAATATCCAGTTCATGAGTCCCATGAACACTGCTGGGACATTCATCATACCAAAGGGAATCACCACGTATTCATTGTGACCGTAGAGGAATATGAAATCTGTCATCAGTATATCCTCATCCCGTACTCGAAACTGGTGATAGCCTTATCATAGATAAACCTTTGAGAACCATTGTTCCCCTCTTAACTGGTCGAAGACGTCATCGATCCTCGGTAGTGGATACCGATTCTTCACGGTCACCTGATTCTAGCGTCGGTAATCCACACATAGCCTCAAGCTCCCGTCTTCCTTCTTTCCAAATAGCACTGGGGCCGCCCAGGGGGGAACACTGGGTCTCATAATGCCCTTCTTTAGATAATCGTCCAGGTACACCCTAAGCTCATGAAGCTCTGCAGGAGCCATCCGTTATGATGATGCTGATATTGGTGTTGTCCCGGGTTGCAACTCAATGCAGAAATATATATCTCGATGGGGAGGTAGTCTGGGGACATCCTCTGAAATGACGTCCTCGTACTCATCCACTATTGCTGGAAACTGGAAACTCGTAACATCTGCTACGCCAGGGTCTAGGCTAGCCAACTGATGTGAAATCAGTTGTTCCCTCCTATGCACGAGTCCATCCCGTACTGCCTAGGACACTCTTTCACCGACAAAAGAAAACCTCATTCCATCACTGTGGACACACCACACCCTTCTCCTAAAACAGTCGATCTGGGCATGAACTGTGGATAACCAATCCATACCAAGAATGAAATCTTAAGGCCAAAACGATACCACCATGAGGATCCCACCGAAACTCTCTCCTATAAGGGTCAGGTCACACTGTCTATAGAGGTCTGTGATATTTGAGTCTTCTCCAGTCTGTGTTTCTCAGCGTAAGGGTCGATTCAACGACTCAACTGGAATTTCAAGGTCTCGAACAAGATAAGCATCCAGAATAGAATGACTAGTACATGTGTCTATAAATACAGAATCCAAAGTAGAAAAGAAATATATAGTACCTCTAATCTTTCCGGGAGTACCTAGGTCATATGCCGCTGCCTCCGGTAGCTATCCCTTCTTCTGTCCACCAGCTCCCTCAGCCTGGGCTAGACGTCCTATCGGTGGTGGTGGTAAAGGGTCAAAACACCGACCACCTCAATCTTCCCTCCCAGCTCCCCTGTGGCATCCTCCACCCCTCGGATTTCTCTGCTCCACATGTTTCCTCTGCCTCAATGGCCCATCCACTGCTCTCGTGTCAGTAGTACGGCAGGTCGGACAATCTCGTGCAAGATGTCCCATGCCATCACATGAGTATCATCACCTCTCTCGAGGCTAGCTAGATGCGCACAGTGAACCCTGTATGGAAGATCCCCTATATAGGGATCTCATCTAAAAATGTATCCCATGCCTGGGTCCCTAACGTCGGCCCCCTGCTGTCGATGTCTCTGCTCCAGCTCACCCACTATTGACATCTGTCAGCTATCTCTTCTAGTGCAAGAAGCTCTCGACCACCAGAGCCCGATCAAGCACCCCAGCATAAGTAGGAATACTCATAAGGATGACGCTAGCTCAGATATCTCAACTCAAGCCCCACTCAAATGTCTTAGCTCTGAAGTACTGATATCTGACCATATCCATCGAGTACCGCGAGAGGTCATTAAATCTCATCGAATAGTCACCCACTATCATTGTTCCCTTTTGTAGTTGAAGAAGTTCTTTTATGTGTATCGATCTAAGGGTAACCAGTGAAAACTCCTCTATAAAAAGATTCTCAAAATCTGAGCATGCACGAGTCGCCTCGTCATGAGTCTAGATAACCAAACTCCATAATCGTCCTGCTGAGCCCTGTAGAAGGCTCACATCTAGGATCACCATCTGGTCTGCTGGTGTCCTGACCAGATGGAAGAATCTAGCCACTGCCTCAACCCAGTCCTCTACTGCCTGAGAGGCTGGCTCACCTTGCAACCTGAGGGGTCTCTGTCTCTAAATCTCGTGGAGTGTGCTCAGCCTACGCTCCTCCTGCTCTGGTACAATAGGTACTAAACAATGCACCACAGGTGGCGGGATAACTGGCACACCACTCGATGGTAAAACTAGGAGATATGGTACCTGCATCGAGGCTTCATAACTGAGGGGGTCATCCTCATGATCAAGAAGATGGATCCAAGCAGTTACGCATCCTGGAGGCATCCTGTTAATGAAACAAGATGTATCTCAGTCAGTTAGTATATTTGGAGATCTCCCTCAAAGTGGAAATGAAAACCACCCCCCAGTCCTATATGATGCATGTACCATTATTATTTCCCTGCAACTAGTGTTCTCATGAACCAAGTAAAAAAGCATGTTATCAGAGTTCTAGTGTATGGATATGTCGGCCACCCGCATCATTATTGGGGTCCCTGTCCTGAAAGTAGAACTAGAGACACTTAACACTATTCCCCCAAACCAACACATAGACTCTCGTTCCTAAGGTAGAACCAACCACCTATGATACCAATCTTTCACGACCCGTCCAAGTGGGGCCTGAGCCGTAACTCCCCAAGCCCACCTCTTATAGGCCAGGGGCAGTTGACTAGCACTGAGTCGGCATGCTACTAATTTGGGAGGCATTGCCTATAAACCTATACACACACAGACACAACTCGAAGGCCAAAAAGGTGAAAAGTAAAAACTACTAAAAAATGGAAATTCATACATACACTAAAAATCCCAACCAACAGAGTACGATAGGAAAGTAAAGTAAAACATCGCAACGGGTGTTTTCGGACTTTAAACGGATCATAAAACTCGAACGATCCATCCTAATTAAAATTCCCAAAAACTCACAACTCTCGATCTGATACGAATCATCCTCTGATATCGACGTCGCACCTCTGTGACCCCCCTCCAGGGTTGGATCCACAATTTGTAATCATTGCGTCGTATAATAGATGCGTAATGATCTGTCGTTCATCGACCCAAGGATAACGCGAAGAACATGAAGAAATGAAAGGGGAAAATCCAAAGAAATAAAATTGAGGAACGATCCTCTGTCGTCGTTCGTCATAACGTTGATCCGTTCCCATTAATGGGATTAAACAGAGTAGAAAAATCAACAATAATAATCATGGATTCAGTCTCCAAAAAATCCCTGCAAAATCCCATCCCCTCAGAACGATCGATACACAGACTAATCAGTTTTTCGATTAACCCACTTTCGTCGTAGAAATCGACAATGGTGAAGAAATCACAAACAAACATCCTACCTGGATTCCGCGACATTCGTCGGCGATGATACAGTCGCTGCATCGTCGTCGCCGCATTGGGAGGTTTTCTCATGAGCCTCCAGAGCCTCCAACGGTTTCAGGGTTATGTGGTTGGTAACCCTAGAACCTTGCACCAACCTTTAATTAAAAAGGTAAGCAATATTTTTTGCAGCAGATTTTAATGATTTTTCTACAGAATAAAATATTTTTTATAAATATATTATTACTCTTACGTCCCAAAAACTGGATTCCACGACCGACCTGGGCCGACCAATGATAGACCTCGCCTTAGGTAAATTCATTGTTCTGAAAACAACGGTGCCCTCAGATTTCTAATCTTAGCACCCGTTCGGGAGTTATTCCACTTTTTATGGAAAACCACACGCACACGTTATTTAATTATTAAATTACATTTTAAAAAATTTTCCGGGCTCACCAGCCCTGATAACTACACTCCGTCTCAGATCCTGGTCTCAAATTAATTCCCATATAATATTAAAATAATACCTGGAAAATTTTAGGACATTACAATTATTTTATTTAATTCATTATTAAAATGTTACTCATATATTTAGGGGTTTCTCTTCTCACATATTCTTGTTTGATATATATGCCTTATTCCGCCCTTATTATTATTAATTGGTGTATATAAAGGTACATTGACATGTTATAACATTAATATTATTATTATCCTATAATTATAAGTTACATTAATTTTTTCTTGTAGTTCATATGTTTTGATGTGGAATGCGACACTTTGGAATATTGAAATAAAATTTTACTTAACAATTTCTGTTTTCCATATGATGTACCTTATGAATTTTTCGAAAATAATATACAAGGTGGGGGTTTTAAAATATATACCAGGAGAGTCTATAAACCTCATAATGAAACCATTATGATTTAATGATTCCTTATTAATATTAAATAATTGTTTTAAATATATATATATATATATATTTTGTAAATTCACAGATTTTATATAAATGATTTCAATGTAAAAAGTGCAATTTTATCTATAAATATATAATTATTTTATTATAGTATATTCATCTATGTCAACACACATGTTGAATAATATGATTATTTGTGTTTTAAAATTTTTTGATATCATTTATCATATTTTATTGAATGTTTTGTTATTTTTTTGACTATGGATATTCTATTTTGATTCTATTCATGGATTATATTTGAGGTATTCCAATTTTGTGTTCTAGTATTTCAATATCAATGTTTATGTATTTCATGATTCACCATTTTCATAGGGGTATTGAATGGGATCAATATGTGATGGGAGTGGCATGATAGAGCTCCTTGAAGCATTAGTAGGTCGCATGATACACACTAGATATGGACCTTGATGAGGCCTTTCAATTTTTTTTAGATATGGAATTGGCTGGGTCCATAAACTATTTTTTTTCAACATATTGGTCAATGATTCGATGATATGTTTTAGATTTCTCTCATAATGCATTCCATAATTATTTTATTAGACATTAATATCATATATCATTATTTGAATAGTATAATATCCAATATATGTTTCCTAGCGCATTCGACAATTTAAATGGCATGTGTTTTAGTTGTTTACCTTGTCATCTGGATTATGCCTTATCAAGTTGTTTAAATGGAGTATTTATTAAGTTTATTAAAAAACTATATTATTAATTAAAAATTTTCATAATAATTTATATCATATGATTTCCTTTATTGATATTATAATATCACCACTTTTATATTTTATTTTATCCCCAAGTTTACAACGAAGTGTGTTTAATTTGATATGATGTGTAACGATAAGGGGATTAACAGAACACATGAAGAAAATTCATTGTGTATTTTTATATTTTAGATTTTAATATGACTTTCAACTATGTATCTAGTTTAAAAATAGTAATATTGTATTATTTTAATTATGATTTGATTAATTTTAAACATACCAATGTAATAAATAGTTCTCTATATCTGGGATTCTCAGATCTAGGAGATACACCTCTACTATTTAATGCGTCTCATTATTATTGTGTCGTGTTGCTAGTAGTTGATCCAAGTGTTTAATTAAGATTCAACAACCATGATTTTTAAGGTTAAAAAGGTAAGTTAATTTATTTTATTTTATTTATTCATGTGTATTCATTATGTTGTATGACTTCTAAACTATTTCCATTAGTAGACTACTTATGATTGATTTAGTGATCTGGGACTCTTTTGGATATCTAGGTGAACATAACTACAAGAATAATTGTTGTTTTGGTAGGAACTACTGATCTCTAGAGGGAAATGGTTATTTAGGGAACATTTTTTGTTGGTTAGAATGGTGGTTTTGAGATAGGTACCCATAAGAACTAGGATTATTTATAGAGAGTGTCCACCACATTTTTTATAATATCGCTAATTGGTGTAATATTATTTTGAACGTTTATTTTTTTGTATTAAGGTTTATGGTATTATTTTGGAAATCAAAATTAATCAATATAATTAAAATCATATATTTTCATTTCCTCTATTCCTATTTGATAGTACCAATATTGGTGTGGGGACCCCCACATTTCTAAAGATTGGATATCTATAATAAGAGTATTTGTTGGTATTTATTTGGAGAAATATAATTGTTTTAATATTTTTCATATTTGTTGAGACTTGATTTGAAAAGATGGTGGTTTCTTCTATGTGGTTTGACTCATGCCTCATAGTTCCTCAATCATTTAACGAAATTCCATCATTGATTTTAATTTTATATTGAAGAAATTTTAAAATTCTAGTGTTTTTATAATTAATCATCCATTAGCCAAAATATCCACCACATTGTGAATTTGTTTAAACATATATTAAATCATTTTCCAATAGAACAAGATACTGAGCCTACTATTTTAAACATTCACCTATGTTACTTCAACCATCCAGATGACTCATAATCATATTCACCATCAATATTGGTTATATTATAAATATCATTTCATAGAATCGTTGTTGTTATGGGTAGAAGGTACTCATCAATTATTTATTTTGTAAATCATCCAATTGTTTCATAGAATTGATGGCCTTTCTTTTCATCCAATCATTAGATATATTCCTTTTAGAAATGGTGGAAAACTCCGAGACAAGTATAATCTTATGATACACTACTTTTCATAAAGGATTCATAGTCTTCTAAGAAATATGATAGGTGATCATGTGGACGCTCAGTTCAAATTCTAGTAAATTGACCAATATTTTAGAACATAAAAAATGATACGAGGTCTTATTTTGAAGTTTTGTTTCAATATGGGAGATCAAATGATGTTGGGTCAACACCATTAATCGATGTAAATCTATAGTTTATGGTGGTGAACACTGGATGAAGTGGTTGTTCTCCATATTATTGATTTTAAACAAATTAGGAATTTTTAAAATTGGGAGTGGTAGGATTTTTTTCTCTTCTCCGGGATTGTGAAAATGTGAAGAATGAAATATTTTAATTTATTGTCTAAAAGCAGGTGATCCATAATTTTTTGGGCTCTTAGATCTTGTCAAAGGGATTTGACCATGCAATAATGACATGACATCGATAAAATAATGAATCAATGTAATAAAATTTAATAAACAAGTTTAAGAAATAAAATATCATTCAATCAATGACGTGAACTCAGATGTCACTATACTAGAGAATTCTTTTAACAACCCAGGTATTCTAAATTTATTTTTTTTCCTCAATGAATATGTTATTTAGGATATCATAAAATAAAAATAGAAACCAATTTATTTTTATCTCATTAACAATGAACATTACATTAGTTATCTTTGAAACCAATTGAAATTAAAAACCTTATAACTGGACCACAAATGTAAAACATAAATGCTGAAATTATAAAGTAAGGATTTCACAAATCTAATAGAATCAGCGCCCCCACTAAAAATTCTATGGAAATAAAAAAATATCATTAAAATAATGAATATATTATGAATCAAAATAAAAAATTAAGAGAAACTATATATAATTTTGAGTAAAATAATGAATTATAAATTATAAGGCGTAATGAGAAATGTGACTAGTTGTATTTGACCATTATATGATAGATGGTGTTTTTTTCTATATGGATATTGGATAATTTGAATATTTGAATCGATACCCTTGTTTTTCATTTCTACCATCATAAATCATTTTTAAATGTAGTAATGTAATATGATAATTGATACATTAAAATGAGTCAATGAAGTCTACTAGTAGAGTGGTGGAATTTGAATACCATTTATCATATCATGAGATGAAGGTATCGTCATTGGGGATGAACCATAACCATCAAAAATAATAAAATAAAAACGTTAATATTGAATTAAATTACTTAGGTTATATAATTTTGTTAGTGGAGAAAACCAGTCATTCGATGTTATCAGTGTCACCCCACGAAACAATCACCATCGCAAGCCTTACACTTAGCATGTCTGTGGGTGTAATAAGCGTTAAGTGTCTAGTTTTTAGTTACATAATGTGTAATATAATATTCATAAATAAAATTAGTATTCCATAAATTAATCTTACAAATAGATTTCTTAATTAAAAATATTATTAATTGAGATGAATATAAAAATTTGGTTTTCATCCAAAATAAAAGTCAAATTTTTTTTTCTAGAAAATAGATAATTATTTATAACAAATAAAGGAATTAAAATAATATTTTTTTAATTATGTAGTCTTTGAAATAAATTTTATATAGATTATAAATGGTTAAATAATTGTATAAAAGTCTAGGAAAATACTTATAAAATTAGAGCAAGGAAATTATTTTCATTGAGGGGTTTATCTAGTATCTATGTTGAGGAGAATGTGTATGTTATAGTACATGTTTCTCTCTTTACCTTCATTATTTGTATAGTCTGAAAGGGTTCCAATGGTCAATTAAATAGTGGTAAGAGAAAGGACCAATGTATTTATAGAGATATGTGGAATCAAAATTGGATGTTGAAATGGGTATAAATTGATGTCCTCAAAGGTAGTATGGAACTCTTCATTACAATGTTAAATAGTATTTTATCAGAAGCCTTAATAAGGGGCTGCACATTATAGAAATATTCAAAACAAATTAGTGTATTTAGCCAATGTGGTCATAGAGGCCCCACCACTCATAGAGGATACTCAGGGGAATAATATATTTCATGAAAATAATATTCACTCTTTCAATCATAATAAATATTTACATTATTACTAATCTAATAAATTTTTTATATGTGACCCCAATGTAATATTTTTGGGGTTCATTTTCATCTTTTTGGAGTGGTGGAGTCCAAACATATTCCCAAGGACCATTAGATATTCTTTACAGTGGAGGGATTTTACCACTACATCATCCACATAGTATTCCACCAGTTTACAATGATTTAGTTTAATATGTGGTTAGTGTACCAAGAACAGGTGGTTCAAGAATTCTACAGGACAAAGAGAATCAACTGATTGAATTATATCCCTTGGGGTTCCCTTAAGGTGGTAGACTGCTCATCCCTAGGGTCCATGCAGATCTGATTGTACCTTAAGGATCCATCCATAGTATATAGGTCCTAGAACCATGTTGTGAAATAATCCAATAGATATATCACTGTAAGGGGAAATTATCCTTCAAAAAATGGTTCTTGGGGTTCTAAAAGTCATTAAAGACTCTGATCATCCAATTCAGATTTTCTGTTTATGATGATGTTTTTCATCTTCCTTGGGTTCTGGATTTCCCAGATAATGTTGGAATTAATAAGATTTTTTTCTTTATCATTGTAAATATAACTATGAGGGGGAAAATAATTTTTTGAGGAATTTTGACCTCGTGATAAATCATTGTGTGTATGAGATTATAGATGGTGACACAAGGTTCTTGTCATGTAATTTTTACATAGATCTAAGAGATTACATATATGTTGTGTTTCAGGAGGCTTGTGTATTACTTATTCTCTTTATGAGGCATGACAATACTGAGCATTATTGGCCTCTGATCTTCCTCAGTAGCAAGGTTCACTTAGGATAACTCTTCAATAGTGGTTGAGATATCCTTATAATATTTAAGTGGAATCTTCCATAACATATTCACTGTCTGAGCTAGTATAAATAGAGGGAGGTAGAGGATCATTCATTATTATTTCCTTATAGGATGCACCATCGACTACTTTGGTAGACCCTGGATCCATGGTGAGGTTTCCTTGCTCTACTGAGATTTTGATGAAAGTAGTTGTTATGAAAATTACATCTGATCTCCAACATTGAGGTCCATACATGATGTCAAAAAATGGTGATAGAATTACTTTCATCATTTCAGCCCAGATTTGTGTAACATGAGGGAATTATAGGAATTTGAACACATTTGGTTAATCATTCAGAACATCACATAAGTAGATGATTTTGGTTTAAGTGGGGGCTTCCAGGTATTAGATTAAAAGATAATCTTTTTGAGTAAATTCATCTTGATAAAACAGAAACATATTTTCTTATAGACAACCCCCGCCCCACACACACACACACTAAATCTAGCATCGTAATCTCTAACCGAGGAAGTATGAGAAAAAATATATCACATATTTATTTCCATAGATAAACATCATTTTCATCCATATTGATAGGATAATTTACTCACTCCACCCCATTGGAATGAAAATTCATTCCCACTCTCTTATTTAAATCGGATTATAGGTAGTGGGCCTCCCAAGAGCCAATGAGGGTAAATAGCCATAGAGTACCCCTACTCAACTATTTAGTGACTAATTGATGCTCTGTTGATATTAATAGGGAACCAAAATATTTAAATAAATCTAGTGTCTTACAATCAGTGTGTTGAAGGTCGTATGATGTGAAACTACCATTAATTTAGTGCCTAATACTATAAAATTAAACTAGGTATTTGGTTTAATAATCCAATATGTTTTCTAATCACTCTTCTCATAAACAAAAATTTTCATCTTAGAGGGAGTCATGTCTTCTTAATTTAGTCCCATATTATGGGTCGTCGGGTTGGCATGAGGTCAATCCCTGATCTCATGTCCAATAGGGAACAGTGTATCTCAAATGCCATTAAAATGGAATGTCATATAAAATTAGCATATGTGACTATATAATTACACCCTCCTATTCCCAACACAATGAGTTGATCACTTGAAATATCTCTTACTACACTTCCTCTACGAATTGGGCCACTGTAATAGCTTCATTGTTTTGAATCTAGTGGGTATTATCATATATTCCGCAAGGGACTCATTCATTTTATTCAGTTAGGGGATTTATAAAGTGATCAACATCCTCATTGGTATACTGTCAATGAGATTTAACACATGATTATTCTATGGTAGGTTCACACTTTTTCTGATCGATGGAAACACTAATGAAGGTGGTGCATTAGATTTTGTCGACAAAAAATGATGGGTCTATCCAGTACAAGGAATGATTTGATATAGATTGGTTGGCCTAAATTAATCAACTAATTGCCATTACTACTGATTATATGATCTACTCTAGACATATACTGGTTGAATATCGATCAGATGAGGATGGTCCCAATATGGTCTTTTCTGACCATGGAACTGTTATGGTAGAGTTTCACTATAAAATAATATTGTTTTATTAGGAGTCATATCCATTAGAGTGGAATCGAATGATAGTGTTTTCTGAGCTACTTGATAAACATACTGCCTAGTCTTAGAATCATTAAAAACCATGTTTTTAGTAGAATTTGGAAGGCAATCTTTCCCTCGATATTTCCATCATTATCGTCTTCTAGATGAACCCATGGGATTTTCAAGGTATTTGGCATTATTGGGAATAATGAATAAGTCTACCACCCAGATGAAATTAAAAGTTAAATACCAGTACTCATTATGAGTGGGATAGTATAGGTTTGGGCAGACCCCTGGTGCATATCTAAATCTAGGGCGCATGAAGTAACACACAATACTTGATGGATTTAGAACTAATGATAGGATTTGGATTCCCATGTCCCATCAGTTCCAATTCTTCCATGTCATAGAGGATTGCGGCTCAGTTGTGTAAGAAATAGTTGATTGAGGCACAATAATCACAAGGGGTTCTGTCTTTTTCAAATGATCATGGATAAATTAATCAGTATGAATGAATACCTAGTAACACAACATGTCATCACACGTATGTGTCCTTGTCTAGGTCCCAACATCATCTCACAGAGCCTTCACTATGATAATTTCGATCATTAGAGACATGTTTCACTTGTGAGAAAACATGACCTTGATTGAACATGCCACAATTCACATGGTAATGGATCTAATCCTCGAAAACATAACATTATTTTACGTTGTGTAAATGGATCCTATGGTACTGTCAATGACCTGGGTAGCTGAAATCCATGCCTCCTAGGGCCTCCTACATTATGAATGCCTTGTGATTTCTTTATCTAGGGAATATATATAGTCTCCAAGAACAGGTTAATCCCTCTATAAATAATAATGGTTTCTTCAGTTTGGGAATTTTACACCGTGATCCTATCCATTATGGAGATACAGAGCCTCATTCTATAATTATGGTGGTTTCACATGGTGTGTAAGTGTTGGGTGAGGTTGTGCAAAGTTATTCTACACCGAACATGGATCATCTGAAAATGAGGGATACATGTATACTTTTTTATGATCCTCTTCATGCCTGAAAACATCGATCTATACATTCTCATACATTCTCATATGATTTAGAAGTAGAAATGGGTGTGACTATTTTCTAGACCGCTACAGGGCTTCATTCAGATGCCAGACCTTTTCTCGTAACACTTGAAATCTACATTGGTAATTCAGGTTTATGAAGATTAGTACCAGATAAAGTTTAATGTTCACCACACACATCGTAAGAAAGTATTCCATAGAAAAATTCATGTCATGTGAGTATGTGATTCCCTTCCATAGGGAGATGAAGTCATATACTCACTCATCGGGCCGCTATTTTCTTTGGTAGGGGTCAGCAATATTCTTCATATACGGGATGGATTGTAACATGTTAATGGAATATCATCTGAGATCCTCCCATCTAGAAAAAGTCATTATGGGAAGATTAATGTACCAAATGAATGTTTACCCTTCTATGGTATGGAAAAAGCATTGGAATTCAAAGGCATACAATGCTTCCGAGGTCCCAATAATTTTTCCACACCTTTATAAAATGTGGGATATGTGCTGTCATGGGTCACCCATCCCATTAAATAAAGTGAATCTATGATTAAAAAACTATATTTTTGATTGTAGATTGTCCACCCTTGAATGGTACAATATTAAATTACGTATGATCACATCATGTTATTTTTCCATGGACTCCATTCAGGAGGATATAATAGCTATAAAGACATACTGATATGGATTTCATACCATTATTGCATTGGAGGGATCCCACTCTCATTGAACATTATGGAATTTATTTTGAGTTAGATAATCATGCTACTCTATATGGGTTGAAGACTCATATCCTGGTTGCAATCCAAATCCTACAGATTCTACCATTACAGGATGTGCAGGGCCACTAATCTCAAATCTATGTTCCTGACAAAGGAGGATTAAGTGACCCACTGAAGGATAGATAGGGCTTCTTTAGACTTTTACATGGTCGAGGTGTTTCTTAGTAATGATGTGGGAGGTAAGCCTTTTGTACACCTCAACATGTTGGAGTAAAGAGGTTATCATATTTTTTGACTCAATTGTAGATTCAACATCAGATCGGTGAAAAGGTTCGACATTTCCCATGACATTCTCCACGTGTCGATGACTAGATAGTAATGTATCGTTTGGGGTGGGGGGTATTCTGATGCCTAACGCCTATATACTAAAATTATAACAATCAAATATCATGAAGATTTCCTAGAACTATGTCACCACATGTAGCGGGTATTCTATAATATATCGTGTGTCAGTATCCATATTCTTCTATTACTATGGAAGGTCAGTGATGACTAGGTTTGTTGTGATCGTTTTTATAAGGGAATATTCACTATCATATGATAGTGAAGACTACAATTCATGTAGATATAATAAGATGTGGATGAATTTAATGGTACTATACTACCCCCAGTCTATGATTTATATAGGAAATGACGCCTCTTCCCTAAATGTGTAGAAATCAGTGAGGCTCTTTAAACAGGTTTTTGGAAGGGTTCGATAGTAGATGTATGAATTAGGGCACATTGCTATCATGATTTTTTCAATTTCAAAATTTAAGCAGCAATGGTTTATGGGATTGAAATGCACATGGACCCCTAGATAGTTCGGATTTCACCCATTGTGGTGGGGACACATCCCACAGGTGAGTTGGTGACAATTCGCATCCTGATCCATAGTGATAAAATCCAGGACGATTGTGTATGTTGATGATGGTGTCCAAAATAATAGTGATATCTTGTTAGTACACAAAACCTCAAACATTCCATATTTTATAGTGGAAGGTTCCTTCACTTATTCAACCTATCCCATGATTGGATAATGGTGAGACAAGGGTTTTTTCATGGATGTGTATTGGATCTAATGATAATATATCATGAGAGGATTCATTACATTAGTAAAATGGAAACATCAAGATGGAACATATATCATGGGAAGTACCAATCCTATAAACATAGTCCTATAATACTTGGATTTCAACACTATTACATGGATGAGGGTGGAGATATCCATTTTATGTTTGGAGGAGTACTCCCCTTCATCTGAGTGAATCTATACAGACCCTTACATCTCTCCTCCATCTTGTGTTGTGGAATATAGGATGTAAAATGGGAGCAAATGGGATATCATTGTTGTAATCCCCAAGAAAGAGCTCAAATTATCCTATATCTAAAATTACATACAATGGTATTTTGGGATATATTGGAATTAGATTCTAGGATCGTGATTATCAATTTTTGGGCTTTTTATCATGACTCTAGCAGATAGGGTGATGGTTATATCATTGATTCATCTTCAACCAATTAATCTGAGGGGTCGATGATGATGTGATGTTACCAATGATTATTCCTTAGATTATGAGTGTTATAACTCTTACCAAGGATGGCTTTTCAGGGTATAGTATTTCTTATGAATAGGTAATACATATTATTTGGTTTTGTATGTAATGGGGGGGCACTGATTTGTTGATGGGGACATGGGAATGTCCACAATGTTTATTTTTAACTAATTAGGGAGGACCTGTTCTTTAATTGATAATGTCATCAAGTGGACATATTTATTGTCTGACATCAATGTGCAATGTAACTACATACTAGTTGGTAGTGGACTGAGGAGGGCATTCTATTCGGTTGATGGAAACATGGAGGGGACCTCTGTGCAAATTTGTGGTGGAATGTGGAGGACACCCTCACTAATTTTCCTCATCACAGGATGTCCTATAATGTTTTTTTTGGATGATAGTGGATGAGAGAGTAAACATGGCTATCATATGTGATGGATGGGTCGTTGTTCCTAGGAGGGAAATATGAGATACTTTTTCACCAATTTTATGGGTCTTGTAGGATGCACTGGAAGCGGTATGGTCAACTAGAGCTTTAGAGGGTCCCTATTCTAGAACTATCTTATGTCTACCCCTAGTGTCGACGTTGGTTGTTTTAGACTAGGGTCTATGGCACAAAGATTAATTAGTTTCATTTATCACCACATCATCATCATCATTATAGGTTTATTAAAAAATGAATGTATATAGAGAGAAAAAAAGCTAAAGGGAGAGGCAACCCAACCCATGCATATGGGGATTTGATGTAATGAAGCCCAAGGAAATCACCTCAAATCAAATTAATCCCCTCATTCTCGAGGGAGGATGAATTAAGGAGACGTGTCTCTTTGGATCATGGGACACCCATGGAGGAAAGATAAACCGCATCCTTGTTCCCCTCTCTCAATGTGTGGGTGATCTGAATCATGTTGTGATAGATGTGTTTTCACTTCTTGATAGTGCATGAAACATTCCAATGAGTGGATTCTCTACCTATTAGTGAATCATAAATAATCCTTCATTATATTTCAACATGGGATAGAGATGTGTTTTTCAGTTTGAATAAAAATATCCCAGTGAGAACTATATTAGCATCAGCCTGAAGTGCGCTGCCATCTCTATAGTGTGCTAAAGCCCATGAACACACTGCCTCTTGGGTTTCAGACAACTCCACCTCTCCACATAGCCCTCATGTTGAAAGAACCCCCCATATTTTACATCATACCTTCATTTGGAGGAGAACACATAATCTAATTACCCAGCACTCAGTCTGATAGAGGAATGGATGATGGAGATCATCCCTACAGAATATGAATGGAGGGTGTATCTTGATAGTTGTCAACTATGGTGACCATATCAATTATAATCATCCGGGTTCTAAAAACGATGGAATGACCTGTGGAGAGAGTCCCCTCAAATATTGCCTTATTGCAAGCCATCCTGAGATAATAGCACATAAAACTGAGGATAATAGACCTCGCCACCCTCTTTGAACCTTTTTCTATAGTTCCCTAGATACCCCAATCCAGAAAAGATGTGTCCCATAGGTCTGGAGATGAAATTTCTATGAATTAAACAATGAAATTATATTCCACTTATTCTCATGCAACTTCAAAAAATATATGGTCAATACTTTCTTCCCACTTGCTGGTGCCGCATTGCCAGCAAGAGGCAATTTTGATACCCGTTTTCTTAAGACCTTCAATGGAAGGGATCATAGAGTTCCTGATTCTCCACACAAGAATGTTATACTTGGTTGGGTGTTTTTTGAACCAAAGAATGTCAATCCAGATTTTTTGTTTCACTAGGGGAGTTGATATCCCTCATAAATCTTTTATATTAAACATCCAAGATGGTGAGGGGGTGAAGACACACTGAGCTAATTCTGAGTTGAGGTGGATAGAGTCGATGATTTCATTCTGGTTCTCTTCATGAACTACCTCGATGAAGTCAATGTGAAATCTCGTGCCCATGAAAGTAATAAAAGGGCCCATGCACTCTAGTGAGTCATGCACATTTCCAACCCATTTCTATTTTCAGAATAAAATATTTTATTCCCCATGATTCACTGAGAGTGTTGTTGGAGGCTCAGAATGAGGGGACCAACCAATTTTCAGAGAGAGGATCCCTGCACACTTTCCATCTTCATGTTTCTGATTCAAATATACCTCATCTTCCACCCACAGAGATAACTCCCTTCCACAATTTCCAATGAATTTGTTTCCTTCATGCCTCTGAGAGTGTCCCTCCAACTCATGACATTGATCCCCCCACATGAATCGGCTGATCCGTCTTATCCCATGAAACCCAGTGTTCTTTACCTTATGCTAGTGCATTGCATAAAAACATTTCTAGAACCCTATCGATAGAATTTTTCACCCCTTTAGGCACCAAATAATCATCCATTTAATTCACCATAACTATGGCCTGCACACATTTATCCACATCTGTTATCCCTCTGATGGAAAATAAGTGACTCTTCTAGTTGAGGGCACGACCTGTAATCTTGTTACCACGTGATCAATGTCCCGAATGCACATTCTTCCTGGCGAGAGAGGTGTATTGAGGTAATCCATCTGGAAGTTTCCAGTCTGTATTTCCATACTATTGAAAATGATGTTGGCCTATATTTTCATTTATTTTTTAGATATATAATTCTTTCTTTTTGTAGTGGTTGATCAAATGACCACACGAGTAGTAGTATTCTTCCAAAATCCTTTTAAAGTCTCCCATGGATATCATCCATTCATTTGAAAATATGATTGTGTCATCTAAAAAAATCACATGAGATATGGGTGAATGATTCATTTACCTTCGATAGGGGATAATGCTTCCACTAGATATTCTAATGTTCAATAGATTGTTTAATGTGATCTGCATAAGGATAAATAGTGTCTGAGAAATTGAGTAACCTTATCATAGAATACGATTGGTATTGAAGAAGCCATGGAATTTCCCCAAGAAATACACCACCATCCAAGTTGAGCTAAAACAATAGAAGAGGATATCCATGGATTTAGGAGAGAGGCCCATGCATTCTAATACCCTATTAACAATTCCCCCATTCCATTTTGTTGTACGCCTTATTCATATCTACTTTATTGGCCATGTTGGATCCATGTGACTTGGTTTTCAAGCCCTCATCATTTAATGTGCCAATGAAATAGACCCTTCAATTGAGAGACCCCAAAAGAAATAGTGTTGTTTTATGGAGGTCATACATATGAGGTTCATATTTAGTCTCGAGTTAACAAATCTCACTAGGATCCTATATGTGACGTTATACAATCTAATAGGTCGGTAATGGAGAATGGTGTGGGGGGGGGGTCTTTCGCCTTTGTAATGAGACCATTATTTTCATATACTAACATTGTTTAGTGGGATCCCTATAAGTTTGCACCCAAGAAGTGGTCAATACAGGTGAAACTAGAACATCACGTACTTCTTAAGTGTAATTTCTTGGGCTATCATAGTGCTCTAGGGATATGCTCCTAAAGATATTTTCCCTTGAAATAGTGGGTCGTTTCCCACGATGAATCTATCATTGGACCTGGTTTTGGTTAGGAACTGATTCTTGGAGGTCTTGGTGAGCCATGTCCTATATGATAATGAACCCTTCTTATACAAACTGGCACATTAGGGTGCCAATAACCCTCTTCTGGATGATATTAGTATAAGAGGTGGGGTGTGGGTGTAACGACCGAATGTTTTCAATGGAAATTTACACCTTATTAATATTTTGTATAATCACATGAAATCACAATAAAATAAAATAATATATACTATGTGATATTTAAACACAAATTTGTTACTTTTTTATTTTAATTTCTAATACATAATATACAAAATGGGGATCAGTAAGTTATTTGGAGGCTAATAAGACCAAATTAATTTTAGTGAATATTAACATACCCTTATGAATAGTAATGTTACCATTATGAATAGTGACACACTATAATGAATAGTTACCTTACCTATGATATTATATAAATAATATTCATGAGGAAGTACGATATACTTATATCTAGGAATGAAAAAATATTGTTATAAAATTGATGTTTTTTCGAGTAAATTATTATTTTAATTTAAAATTAAATTTATCATATTTATAATGTTATTCTTTATGTTTTTATTTCATTTTTTGGTTCACAGAATAAATAAATGGTTAGAATGAATATTTGGAATGATTATAAAATTATATATTTCTATGTAAATAGTAAAATACGATAATTTATGTTAAATGCTAAATACATGAATTTTGATGTCATCAGTTGATGTATGGATAATGTAACTTTATGACCTAGAAATCATAAGAACATATTACTATTTTTGGTTAAGGAATCATCAATATTTTTGGTATTGAGAGAAAATAATAAACTAATTAAATAAATATTATAAAAATTCTACTCTCCACCACTATCAAAACCACCCCACCATACCTATACTCTTCAAAATTCTAAAACGTGGTTATTTTCTAATGTTCTACCCAAATATCATCCCAATAGCCTCCCCAACATCTAAAATCCTTTGGTCTCCTCAATTTTCAATATCCTTATCCCTTAATAGGATTCCATGAAAGCTAAATCCAAGAAGTAATCTCATCTTTTCATTTCAATCATTTCTAGTCAAGTTCTTTTCTTTTTTTTTCTTTCCAAATAGCCCTTCACCCAAATGTTATGATAGCTATAGTAACATACATGTATATTAATTTTGATATTATAATGTGATATT
The DNA here is from genome assembly GCA_963277665.1 of Viscum album. NCBI lineage: Eukaryota > Viridiplantae > Streptophyta > Magnoliopsida > Santalales > Viscaceae > Viscum > Viscum album. The sequence goes on along the minus strand of OY728155.1, from coordinate 875,564,090 downwards.
TTATTATCATATATCATTTCCCCTTCATTTATATTAATGAAATGAAAGTATCATCTGAGATTTGTTAATTTATCACATTTAAGGATGACTGGTTATCAATTTATATTACCATATTTTATTCTGGTCATTAAATGTTTAATTTTTTTGAGCCAGACTATGAAATATTAATTTTATCTCATTTGTGGTTCTGGATTTTTTTTGTACACATGGTTTTGATTTATAAAACAAAATGTATTCTTGGTGGTAAAAAAGATCCCATTAACCCAAAAGGTTTTCACTAATATTTATATAATGATTCGTCCTCACTACAAGAAACAAAATTAAATTTTCATCCATTTATCCTTTTTTGGTTTCAATAAATGATTATAAAATCAATTCTAGACAACCACCTTCATCATACATGTTTATCATAACATGAACTGATCATTAAAACCAAGAAATCAATTGGAGCCGAACAATGAAATTAAACCTCATAAATAATCAAAATATTTATAAATGAACATAAAAAGGATTAGAATAATTATTATATAAATAAAAGACATTCTATAATTATCAAATAATGAACGTAATTTGGTTATTTAGGTCATTATGTTCAAGAAAATATCACCATCATTTTTAAGGTATGGGATCCTCTCCAATTCACTTTTATTCAAGAATGCATTCTTTATTATGACATTTTATTTGGAATCCCTATTGACGGGGTAAGATTTACCACCATCCAAATACAATATTAGGGATTTATAAGTACTGATAGACCTATTTCCTTCTCATTAAACCTCCATAGGTACATCTGATACCATACCGATTATCTGTAAGGAATTATACCCACACCTCCTTTATTCCTTAGGATTGATTTATCATTATTTCTAAAAAACTAATGTTATCTATCTTATTTATTTTAATCTCATTAATTCTGTATATGTTTACAAAATTAATTTACTAATACCCTTTCATCATTCTCTTTTAGTGATATATATGTTTTTCTGTGATTTCCTCCTCAAAACATCTCTATAAGCATGAATTTTTTTAGGGAATATCTAGAATTATTACCAAATTTAAATTTCACTATATCCTCTATTTTAATCCACCATATTTTTTATTCAATCTTTTTTTTGTTATGAAATCCTTCTTGATACACTATTAGTTTTATATAAGATATTTTTTCTTATTTCAATGTTAAAATATATATTGTATTTTTCATTAAACCGAACAAAAATGTTTTCATGATAATATTTCACAAATATATTTCATACATGTTGTCACTTCTTTTTGACATCACTTACTATGGTGTATGCCTATTTTACATTATTAACATTCATGTATGTTCTATTTACCTTCATTCATGGACACTTTTATTATATTCCATTTGGTTTTTATATGTGAAATAATTTTGGTAGAAAATATTATCCATGGGTAAACATTTCATTTATTAATGATTCATTATGTATGATTCATTATGGAAAAGACATATTTATGTAATTTTAATATTAGTTATCTGAGGTAGAACTCAAATGAATTGGGTAATATTGACTCTCATGAGATGTAATATGAGAGATTATTTTCATTTATCCATGGCATGGGATACTATGTGCAATAGTCTTGGCAGTTAACCTTGGCTTGTGCTACTATGGGAAATTTTCATGGAAGTCAACATTGAAGGATAATAAATTCATTTTTTATTTTTATTACAAAATTCAATGAATTCATGTTTAAATGATCCCATGTTTTTATGTTCATATTCATTATCTAACATGACTTTTTATATCTTTATGTAATGTCTTCTATCCTATGTGGTAAGGATTTATTCTTATTATGATTCCCTTACTTGTATTTTTATCTGAACCCAATTTTTATGTTATACTGAGGTTTTCCTATCTATATGAATGAGTATAATGGAAGTTAGTATCCCAATATAAATAATAAATAAAGAAACATTTTTTCCACATGTTTTTAGTTTTATGTACCTAGTCATCCATGACACTAGAATCAATGATCCTTGCCTTGTAATATGATGTATAATTATGTTTAAAATTTGGTGATGTTATTTGTAAAATTAAATGCTCTCTGTTGTTGGTATCAGGGGGAGGTATAGTTATTTTGGGATATTAGGAGAAGAGAACCATAGTGAGAACCATAAAGATGCGACTATGTGTAAGGAATCGTCCCTAAATTTTTGTGAGTATAATGTAAGTGGATTATAAAGATAATAAATCCATGTCTAGATACAAACATGTAGAGGAGGTTCATGCATAGATGCACATTAGAGTGAAAACTCCGACAAGGATTTTCAGGCCAGACCTGGGTTATCTTGTTATATGAAAATGGTAATTTAGGCACTCTAGTTTTGACACACATGTGGGATATGATTCAGTAAATTCATGATAATAGTAGAAACCATTACTATGGGAATAAAAAAATCCCATAAGAATATATAATAAAAATAGATCATGGATAACCTCAGTTTAATCTTAAGGAATCAAAATTTAGGATACACATCACCATTACATGTTTATCATATTATGTTTAATAGATTATTTTTTATGTTCAAAAAAAATGAATCCAAGACCTCTAATTGTGAGATATATTTCATAGTTGATGGCAGGAAATAAAATAACACCATCAAATTATCAATGTGACAAAAAATATGAATATTTCTCTAATGATATCCCTGATATGATTGGAACAAGTGCGCATAACTTCATGACAACAATTCCAAATATTTCCCAAGTTATGAATAATAACATGAATGATATAGTACACACTCATCCTATAAAGAAAGAGATAGTTTCCTTATAATCATTCATGTGGAAAAGGCCTCGCATGTTTAGAATATCTTATGTCCCCCTCCTCACAGAATAAGCAATTAACTCCATTGAAATGATATTTTCAGTCCTCCAGTGATCAGTAGAAGAGATAGTTGTATTAGCAGTCTATCTTTTTGTTATGGAAGTTGATAATTGATGGACAATGATCATGAATACCATGTCCCAATAGGAAATTGATTCCATGCACTGGTAGTAATTAACGAGGATGTATTTTAATGAATATTTTCCATGAAACCTCCATCTCAAGATGGAAAGAGACCCTCTTATTTTTAAGAATAATGCATATGAGTCCATATGGGAATATGAAGAAGGCATAATAAGGAATTCATGTTATGTATATTGATTTTTCATGAACACTAAAATAATGGTGTAACACTTATTTAGAGAACTAAATCTGAGTCGTTAGAAATTTGAGACTTCAAAAGTAAAGAAGAAATTGTATGTTGCTCCCTCAAGGTTGAAATAAAGATTTTAGACACTCAGTGGTCTCAGGGGCCTAGTGACAAGAAGTATAAAATTGGGAAAACAATGGGTGGTCCACAAAATAAATCCCATGATAGAAAGAATCCTGAAAATCCCACATGTAAATGTTGTGGGATGAAGTATCGTAGGAATTTTCTAAAGGGAACTAGGAATTAATTCAAATATGGAAAGTTGGGACATCTATCCAAGAACTGCCGAAGGGATATAAAGAACCCTGATAATGAGAAATAAGAAAAAAAGATTCATATCAACACCCAACCTATATTGATGAGTTACAACAGCAAGGATAATGGACATTATTCAATCAATTTCCCTAAGCCAAGGGATGTTGGAGGAAATCGAAAACAACATACAAGGAAAATATGAAGGGATTATGCTATCACTACAATAGAGGTAGATACAGACAATGATGTGGTGATAGGTAATATAGTTATTCATTAAATAATGGAGAACAATGTATTTTATTCTGGTTATACAAATTCATTCATAACATTCTTGCTTAGTAGGACTATTCAAAAAACACCTCAAAATTTGGAGGATAAGTTATAATTGAAAATTGTGAATGATTAAATAATTTCTTCCATAGTTTATAAACCCCCCTAGTTAATATTAGTGGACTAAACCTCCTATAATATTTCTTCATACATTTTTTAGCATAGTTTCATGCTATTTTGGGCATGGATTGGAAATCATTATATGAATCCAATATCAACTCTTTGGAAAGGGAATTCACTCTTCACATGTCAAAGCATACACTGACTCTTTAAATTTTTTAGGAGGAAATTGAATCTCTATTTGAATCAATGTATCATGTCTGTATATTATTCCCTTATGAGAAATCCTTTCTAGCCTTAATTATTTGGACAAAGAAGAGATTCATGCTTCATGACATTCCCATCATGAGGGATTAAACTGATGTATTCCCTAAAGTGTTTTATGGTCTTCCACATGATCTAGGGGTTCAGTTATTAGTTAAACATATTCTAGGATCGATGCCTATATCAGAGAAACCTTATAAAATGTTCACCGTAGAGAGAGAAGTGTTCACGAAGCGGTTAATGTAGAAACTAGAGAAAGTGTTTATACACCGAAGTGCTTTCCCATGGGTTTCCCTATTTCTTTTGGTCAAGAATAAGGATTCATATATGTGCCTCTACATTGATTGTCGGAAGATCAATAAAATCATGGTAATGAAAAATTATCCCCTTCCTCAGATAGATGAATTGTTCAATCAGCATCATGATGCTATTTATTTTATTAAGGATGACCTTTGGTCCAGATATCAGAAATTAAAGGTGAGGAATGAAGATATTCACATGAATTACTTTAAAAAGAGGTGTACAAACTATGATTTCATAGTGACTTTATTCATACACACTAATTCTCTAAAAAATTTCATGGATTTAATGTAATGAGTCTTTAGAGATTACCTCAATAAATTTGTGGTTGTCTTAATTGAAAATATTCTGATATACTACAAGATAAAGGTGAAACATAAATAGAATTTTAATACTATGTTTAACACTTTGTGAAGAGATAAGTTGTATTATAATCATAGTAAATGTCAGTTCTTGATAAGGGATGTAACATTATTAGGGCATGTTATCACCATCAAAGGTATTTTTGTGGACCCTTCAATGAAAAAAGTAATCGTAGAGTGTCCTAAGCCATCTTATGTAATGATGATCCAAAATATCTGTGTCTAGTTGGGTATTATAGATGAATTGCGAAGAACTTTTCATGATTTTAAAACCCAATTACCAAGCTGAAATAGAAGTTAGTAATTTTTGTATGGACTCAAGAATGTGAAGACTGTTTTAAGGATTTGAAAAAGATGATAATCACTACTCCAATACTAACACTCCCAACATGTCGAGTTCCCTTTTTGGTGTACAATGGTAATTAAAAAATAAATTATGACATGTCATGATTCATGATTTTAAATTGATAGCCTTTTCCATAGGGAAGCTAAAAATCCATGATAAAAACTATCCCCACACATGATTTGGAGTATGATGATTTGATCTTTGCATTGAAAATCTGTTGGCATTATCTATTGGTGGAGATGTGTGAGATATATTCTGATCTCAAGAGTCTCAAATATATATTCACACAAAATGAACATAATATACGCCAACGATGATGGATAGATCTCATCACAGATTATGAAAGATCAATCCACTACCATCCCGGTAAGGGAAACTGGGTGGTAGATGCTCGAAGTGGAAAGGATGCTGCATCTTTATCAAGTATGAGAATTGAATAGGTTCTGACCTTCTTATATTTTCATCGGTTGTAAATTTTAATCATTAATTGAGGAACCTCATCAATCCTTTCTCAAATTAATTTTCAACCATCCATCGTGGAGAAAATAAATGATGACATAAGAAAATATGTTGAAATTCAGAAAATGGTGGAAGCCATTAAAAAGGGTTTATAAATGGATCGCATAGCTCAACTTTCTCTACTCACCCATGGGGCACAAAGATGATTCGAGATCACCGAGAGATATTTTTGTGGGAGAATATGAAAAGGCATATTGTTGAATATAAAAAAGTGTGCCTTATATATTATCATGTGAGGGCTAAGAGGGAAAAGTATAAGTGTGTGATGCAACCACTACCCATGCCACCATCAAAGTGGGATAACATCAACATCGACATTGTCAATGGAAATCCATGGACATACAGAGGTAACAATTCTATATGGGTCATTTTGGATCATCATATAATGAAAAAACAAATTTTTGTGATTTGGTATGAATTCTCTTTGGATCAACTTGCACAGACATATATCAAATATGTTTTAAAGACACATGGATACCACTATCTATTGTATCTGATTGATTTCCATGATAAACCTAAAAGTGCTGAAAAAGTCTCCCACCATCATTAATCCATGAAATGAACTTTAGTATGGCCTATCATCCTCAATATAATCACCAATATAAGAAAACTATTCAGACATTGGATGAAATGTTGAGAGTGTGTTCAATGTAAATCAATGGAAGACAGTACAATCATCTTCCACTATTTGAATTCTCATACAACAAAAATTCCACTCATGCATCTGAATGGCACCATACAAAGTCCATTGTGGGAAAATAGGCAGAACACCAGTATGTTGTGATGAATTCTATGAGCGTAAGGTGCTAGGATTTTATAAGGTTGAATAAATGTTGGAGAAGGTGAAAAACATTCAAGATCACATTAAGGAAGAATGATATATATAGAATAGTTGTGCAGAAAATCATTAAACTATCAAAGAGTTCAAAGTAAGAGACAAGTTATTTATATGAATTACATTGTTGAAGAAGGCCACGAGGTTTGGAGAGAAAGGGACGTTTTGTTAGAGGTACACTGGCCCCTTTGAGATTCTTGATTGTGTCAAGGTATAGCCTATTATCTAGCACATCCACCTACCATGAACAATGTACATGATTTCTTCCACATATAACTCTTAAGGATGTTCATACCATATCCATGACATATGGAATCCCATATTTTTAATAAATATCTTTTCATTATATTTTACAAACAGATGATATTTACAGTCTAGTGTCTTGAAAATCATGACCAATAAAAATTAAAAACAGTGTAAATCATTCTTCTAATACACTTTTAAGTGATTATCATAAGTTCATCCTAAGTACAATTACTACATCTCAAAACCAGGAGACATACATCAAATGAATGGCTGAGCAGAAGTCTATGAAATTAAAACAAGTGAAAAATTTGACATGTTGTCTTGACCAATAATAATAAGAACGTGATAAAAATCATAAAGACATGAGAAATGGAATAATAGTCATATCATGATAAAAAAAACTGAATCATAACTTGAATATGTGGAAAAAACATTGAATTTATACATTCATGAACATATCACCATGGTTCATCCCCAATGAGTAATAAATAATTACTGTGGTTATTCACCAAGGTATCCTGAAACATGTCATCTCTAGAGATTAATTCTTTACCCAATGAATTGGAGCCCTATCAGGGAACACCATTAATATGTATTTAATTTCATTTGAGCCACATATATCATAACAAAACAATTCATAAATAACCAATATAGAATAAAACAAATGGGTTTCATTTCAAAATTGTGACGTTTTAAAAGTTCATAAAATATGATCATTATATCATTTATAACCCAAGGAAATGGAGTGAGGGATATATATATGTCAACTCAAGAATAAAATATAAAATATTTATATATTTATGAAAACCCATATAAACTAAATAGGATTTTAAATTATCATAAATAGAACAAGATAATTTCTTGAGGGAAATAGATAGAAATTTTGAGGCGAATTTTCTGCAGCATAATGACTATATATCATGGTTTTAGAAATCATTGAATCGAGGGGGGGAAATAGTCACCCACTCATAAATAATTCATAATACAGTATGGGTACATAATAATATAATAGTATAGATATTTCACTGAAATACCACATGAAAAGGAAACTTGAAAAGAAAGAGAAAGCACGATTTCTTTTATGAAAATAATGTAGCATAACGACATCAAATAAAAATTCAGAAAATAAATTGATGGGAGGGAAAAGAGACTCTCATAATTTGGACATGAAATTTAAATTATTAAGGATATTGAATAAAAATATCCCACATAATAAAATGGAAGTATAATACAAAACATAAAGGAAGTCATGACATAAAAATGTAGGGTGAATGATACACTTACCTTGAAAATTTACTTCGAATGCTTTATTGTTGGGACCTTGGGAATATTCAGGGCACCATGGGAGGACAACATGAGAGGTAAAGAGACCAGAGCTTCGTTGACGAGGATTTTGGGATGAAATTGAAGAGGGAATGGCTTGGTATTTATAGGATAATTGAGGGAACAAATCATGACTTTCCAAGGGACACCTCATAAATGTTATTGGAAAAACCATGGGCTTGCCCAAGGTATTTTCCCACGGTAATGTCTACATGGGACACCTCATAGAATATATTACTATTCATAATTCTACCATAATTATTACAAAATTACAACATCCTTAATTATGTTATTAAACACCTGAAACTCAAAACAATATTTTCACTATTCACTGAAAATTCTACCGTTTCAGAAAAATCCCAACAAATCACCTTAACATAATATTGATTCTTTGAATTCAAAAATGAACTCTGTTTTAGGAAAATAATTTTCTAAATATTTATAATTTTCTTTTTAAATTAAAACAACAAACACTTGAATGAAAGCAAATACTTAAATAATAATTTCTGAAATAGTTATTTACTTATTTTATTGAATCACATTATCAAATCAAGGTTCCTAAAATATAATAATACTTTCTTCAGTGAGATTACTATTCCATATGGTCACATTAATATTCATAAGTGTAAAATTACTATTCATAATTTATTATTCCCCAAAAATTAAGGTGAACTATTAGACTCTAAATTTCCTACAAAACACAACTCTAGAAGACCTTTTCATGAAAATCATTTCACATTATTAATTATTTAAGGTTTAAATAAATATTTTAAAATATCAATTTTTCCAAAAAAATAAATAAATAATTTACTTCCTATATTTATCCGGACATTTGAAATTTACAAATATTTCCAAAAAAAGAAATAATAATTTTATTTATATGAAAGGATTTCACAAAGAAAAAATGTCCTAATTACAGAGCCCCATATAATACCAGCATATGACCTAAGTGTAAGGTGTTAAAAGATGATAAAATCATGGGGCCCCTTGGCCAACATTGCCCGAGTTTTGACCTCGATCATATTGAAATTATCCCATAGGAGATTCTATTCAAGCTTCACATGATGAAGTTCAGCCTGGACTTGGTCCACAACAAAGCTTAGTGGTGCTACCTCCTTCACATGTTTCAGATGATGGGATTCAAACTTCATGAGTCTGCTGTATGAGGCCATTGAATATTGTTTCTTTGTTAATTAACCAAGATCACTTGTATTTATAAACAAAAAAAATGTTACATTAATGGTTTAGCTTCCTATGGTCATATTGACCAATGGTCATATAACAATCGAAACACAACATTATCATTTAATTATACTCACTTAATTAATTAATGAATATATTTTTGTTGAGTATAAAAAACAAAAAATTAGGAAACAATGTTTCATAAAATTTTTGGGCCATTACATTCATCCCAACTTAAAAAATGTATTCCCATAGATTTTATCTTTTACCCCCTAATGAGATAAGGTGTGGGTACTTCTGCCTCATAGACTCCTCTGGTTCCCACATGGCCTCTTCGCATTTTTGGTTCCTCCACAACACCTTAACAAGTTGGGATGTCTTGTTTCTTAGAAACTTGTCTCTACGATCCAATATCTCCAACGGATGCTCCTCATAAGGAAGATCATGATCCAGTTATACAACTTATGGATTTAGTACACGTTAAAGGTCAGGTATATACTTACTCAAGAGGGATACATCGAAGACATCACGAACGTGTGCTTAATTTGGAGTAAGTGCAAGCCTATATGCCACTACTTCTATATGATCAAGGATTTCATAGGGGCCAATGTACCTAGGGATGATATTCCCTTGGTTACCAAACCTCATGTGTCTTTTCAAAGGTGAAATTTGAAGATATACCTTGTCACCAACATCAAACTCTATGTACCTTCGACAGTTTTTGACATAGCTATTTTGACGACATTGACAACCCTTGATGTGTTGTTGGATGCGATGAACTTTTTTGTCATATATTGCACAAGATATGAAACAAGATTATTTCTTTCAACAGCTCCATCCCAACAAGTAGAAGTTCTAAATCACTTCCTATATAGAGCTTCATGGGGTTCCATCTGAATGCTCAATTGGAAGCTATTATCGTAAGAGAACTCAACTAAAGGGAGATTTTGATCCCATCTACCCTTAAATTCCATGGAGCATGTTCTAATAATTTCTTCGAGTGTTTTAATAGTCCTTTCATATTGGCCATCTGTTTGGGGGTGATAGGCCATAATGAAATTAAATTATGTGCTCAGAGAATGTTGAAGTCTTCTCCAGAATTTTGATGCGAACCTTGGATCACGATCAGATACAGTAGAAAGTGGAACTCCATATAGCCTTACCACTTCTTTCACGTAAATCCTGGAATGTTGATTAAGATTCAAATCTTCCCGAATGGATATAAAATGGGAAGTCATAGGGTGATGATCGATAATAGACCATATCGCATAATTTCCTTTCGAAGTTCCCAGGATACAAGTGACGAATTCCATAGTGAATTTTTCCCACTTACAAGTTTTTATGTGTGGTGGTTTCAATACCCCTTAAGGATGTTGTCACTCTGAATTCATTTTCAAACATACTAGGCACCTTAAAGTGTAGTAAGAAATATCCTTTTTTATATTATCCAAAAAATAATGATCACGATGGTCCGTATTCATTTGTGTGCTTCCATGATTTATTAAGAAAGTAGAGCTATGTGCTTCACAGCCTAAAACATCTCTGGTAAAAATGGATCTTCTTTCTGAGCACTCTTCATATTCTATAGTAATTATGGTTCAGAAATCATTTGGGTTGGGGTTGATTATGTCCCTTATTTTATAATTCCCATTTCCAACTTTACTAGGTCATTGTTCAATGGATTACTTTGAATTCACATCATGGAAGGAACAGTTGGGTCTTTCCTGCTTAGTGTATCACCAACTTTGTTCGCTCTTCCTGGATGATAATGAATTGATTAATCATAGTCTTTAAGAAGATTGTATCATCTCTTTTGTGTCATGTTCAATACCTTTTGTGTGAAAATAATCTTCAAACATTGGTGGTCTTTTTATATATCACATTTCTCCCCATAAATATAGTGCATCCATATCTTCAGAGCAAAAACGGCCACAGCCAGCTCCAGATCATGTGTAAGATAATTCTTCTCATGATTCTTCAACTATCGAGATGCATAAGAAATGGATTTTTCATTTTTCATAAGGACGCACCCAATACCATTGAGAGATGCATCACTAAAAATAACAAATCCTTTTCCATTTTTGGGTACTGCTAACATGGGTGAAGTAACAAAACTCTTCTTCGACACTTAGAAACATTCCTCACACTCTTTTGTCCTGATTAACTTGACCCCTTTACATGATAAAATGGTTAATGGATTAGAATGTCGTGATTTTTTTAGAATCCTCCTATAATATATTACTAATATAAGGAATCATCAAATCTATGTGATTGTGGAATGCTGAGGCCACTCCTCCAGAACTTTTGTCTTTGCAGGGTCAATTGTGATTTCTTCATTAGTAACAATGTGCCCCATGAAAGTGACTTATTGTAACCAGATTCCAAATTTAATGAACATTCCAAAAATCTTCTCCTTCCATAGAGTTTGCGAAATAGACCTTATATGATCCTCATGCTCCTCGTGACTTTTGTAATATATTAAAATATCATAAATAAAAACTACCACAATGTTATTAAGATAGTCCTTGAAGACTATATTCATCCAATCCATAAATATAATAGGTGCATTAGTCAGTCCGAAGGGCATAAGAACATACTAATAATACCCATAACTTGATTAGAAGGCAGTTTTTTGAATATATTCTTTCTTCACCCTCAATTGATGATAACCAGATCGAAGATCAATCATAGAGAAGTATTTCTCCCCACTAAGTTGGTAAAATAAGTCATCAATTCTTGAAGTGGGTATTTGTTCTTGACAGTGATCCCATTCAGTTTTCTATAATTAGTGCATTTCTATATTGATCCATCCTTCTTCTTCACAAAGAGAACTTGTGCCCTCTAAGGAGACATTCTCGTTTGGATAAAACCCTTCTCCAAAAGATCTTAGAGTTGTTTCTTTAATTATTTTAGCTTCAAATTTTCCATCCTATAGGGAATAATTGATATCAGATGTGATCCAAGTATGAGTTCATTGGAGAAATCTATTTATATTTCTGGGGAGGTCTAGGAAACTCCTCAGGAAATACGTCAACATATTCGTGGATGATGGGGACGATTTCTATCATTAAACTCTCATCTCCTTCTTCTCCTTCACCGAACAAATACATAATAAATGATATAGGGTGTTCCTATGGACAAATATTAGGTTGAGATGTCTCTACTATGAATATAACATTAGGTTTAACATTCAAGACTACTAAGATTTACATTCATTTTCATTTGATCATAGCATTATACTTTTGAGAACCAGTCCATCCCGGGTATAATCTCGAATTCCAGCATGGGAATTACAACTAGGTTTTTGATAATATTGTGCTCAAAAAAGTAAATTCTATAATTTTTAAACATTGATGATGCTTGGTTAATCCCACCAGGACTATTGACTAATAACTCTACATTTAGAAAATCAGGGGTTGATTATAAACTCTATGAAATCATGGAGGAAATAAAGGAATGCGTGAACTAGAATGAAACAATGTAATTTCTAGCATTGAGAGAACATAAAGAGTACCCACAACCACATCATTAGGAGATTCAAATTTAGCTATCATGATATAGAAATCACGAAATTGCTCCCTTTTCCTTTGGTGAGGATGATGGTGGTTCCCCTCCACTGCCCTTAGATTTGGACAATGACAGGAAACGTGCCCATGTTGTCCACAGTTAATACACATGACATCTAGTAGGTCCTACACAATCATTCTCTTGTCATTTGTACTAGGAAGTTTAGTTTTCCCCTCACTTTGACAATTCCACTCAATATGGCCATCTCATCCACACATTTAGCATTTCTCACTCATGAGTATGCAGTTCCCCAAATGCTTCTACACACATTTATTACACATAGGATGTTGTACATGCTTGCCTCCTCTTCCCTGATCAGAGGTCCTCCCTACGATGGGATCCATCTATCTCTTCCTGTAGTTTTATTTATGATACCACTATGTCTAGCCAAACTCTAGATCGACTTTCATCGCACTTCATATGATCTCCTCATATCTATCATAGTCTCGGTTGGATAGATTATTCCGTAGATGAGGTCTTAGTCAAACAAATAATCTAAAAACCATACCACTAGGATCCATGACAAAGATAGAACTGTAACATAAAATCCTTGTGAAGATCATATTATAGCTTCACACATATTCATTCTCCTTCTAATTCAGCTTGATAAACTCCTTCTCCATTTTTTTCACACAGAACGAGGGAAATACTTAATGACGAAGATCCCCCTGAACTCTTCCAACTCCATAGCTTCAACATCAACTATTTAATTCATGTTTTACATCCATTCACACCACTGGTCAGCTTCCCTTTATAATCAATAGATAACCATGGAGACCTTCTCTTTCTATAAACAGTGAAGCACAAAAAAGATCTTCTCTATAGAGCTGATCAACTTCCCAACAATCAATGGGTTAGTCAATCAACTGAAGGTTGTTGGTCAATGATACATATATGTCTCAACATAATGTTTATTCCATCAAGGTTATATCAGTCTCTCAGCTAGATTCACATTGTTTCCTATAACATGAGTCATTTGGTTCATCATTCACATGAATGTTTCCATTCCGGCTTCCATCATATGCATGTTAGTGCATGGTCCTCCGTGGCCACCATTTGCATGGTTCCTCCTATTACCTACCATTTTCTAAAAGAGTAAAACCTTAGTGAGAAACTTATTTCATTTAATAATCTTTTAACTGTAAATTATTTTATGTATTAATAATTAATTCTTATACAATTACGTTTATCTACAATTCTTTTATAATAATTAATAAAAAGCATGTGATTAATAAAAAAATATCCCATAGGGGTGTCATAACCAAGAGTGAAACAAGTCCCATTTTCGTGCAACAGTTCCCATTCAAGTCTAGCTCAAAGCAGTGTTTAAGGGTTTTATCCCTTTGTATATTTCTTCCAAATCTGCTTCTACCAGCATGTATCCAGATAGGGGTGTATATTTTTTATAAACATCATACTCAATAATCACCAAAAAAATCGAATTTTTTCTATTTTTAAACTTTTCTGTAGGGTTCATCCTAAATTTTTCATATCCACATTTCCATAAATAGATAAACTATACTTTAATACCAACTATGTAATCATGCCTTTCTAATAAATAACTTTTCATTACATTCTACAAACAGAGGATCTTTAATGTCTAGTGTCTTGGAAATCAGGAACAATAATAATTGAAAACAAAATAAAACATTCTTCTCATCCACTTGTAAGGATTCATAATATTTTTATCCAATGTACAATTACTTCATCTCATAACCTGCATTCATACATCAGAGGAATGGGTGAGAAGAAGGCTCGGTAAGGAAAACAAGTGAAATAATTGACATGTGGTCTTGAGCAATAATAATAAGAATATAAAAAAAATCATAAAGACATGAGAAATGGATGAATAGAATTATCATGATAAAAATAACATGAATCATAACATTAATATGGGACTACAAAATTTCATTTAGTCATTCATGAAAAAATCACCAAGGTTCATTCCCATGATGTCATAATGAATTACCAAGGTAATTCAGCAAGGTATCATGAAACTTGTCATCTCTAGAGATTAATTCTTTACCCATTGCATTAGAGAGATATCCGAGAACACCCTTAATATGTATTTACATTCATTTATACACATATATCATAATAAAACATTTAATATATATCCCATTGTGAATAAGTCAAATGGGGTTCATTTCAAAATAGTGACATTTTAAAAGTGCATAAAATAGGATCATTATGTCATTTATAACTCATGGAAACGAAGTGAGGGTTATATGTATGTCAATTAAAGAATAAAATATATCCTATTTAATTATTTAGGAACATACGTAGAAAAGATACAGGTCATGGTATTCACATTTACAACACAAAATAATTTTTTTAGAGAAAGAGATAGATATTTTGAGGTAAAATTTCTACAGCATAACGACATTATAACATGGTGGTATAAAACATTTTAAAAATAGTGGAAAAGGGTCACCCAATCATAAATAAATCATAATACAGTACTGGTACATAATTAATCACGGAATACATATTTTAATAACATACCACATGAAAAGAAAATTTTAAGATAAATAGAAAGCACAATTTCTTTTTTGAAAATTCTTCCGCATAATGGCTTCACATAAAAAATTAGAAAATCAATTGATGAAAGAAGAAAGGGTCTCTCATCATTTGGACATGAATTTCAAAATATTAAGTATATATAAGAACATGCCCCCACATAATAATATGGAAATATAAGACATAATTTAAAAGAACTCATGACTTAAAAGAGAAGGGAAACATATTCCCTTACCTTGAATAGTAACTACGAAAGCATGTTGTTAGGGAACATAAGAGGCTCAAGAGAACATTGATAGAACTCCTTGGGAGGTAAATAGACCATATAGTCATTGAAGAGGATTTTGGAATGAAATGAATGAGGGAATGGCTTGGTATTTATAGGAGAAGTGAGGGAACAAATCATTAATTTCCCAGGGACAACTCATCGGTTGTGTTGGAAAAACCATGTTCTTCCCCTTGGTATTTTCCTATGGTATTGGCCACATAGGATACCTCATATAATATTGCACTATTAATATGTAGACTAGATTTATTACATAATTTTTACATCCTTAATGATGTCATTAAACACCCAAAACACGAAACTGTATTTTCATTATTCAACGATAATTCAAGTGTTTTAGGAAAAAATCACCACAAAATAATATCGATGATCTGAATTCAAAAATTAACTCCATTTTATGAAAATAATATTCTAAATATTTTAAATTTAATTATAAAATAAAAAAACTATTCACAGGAAAGAAAAACTTATAGGTAACTAATAATTTCTAAAACAGTTATTTATTTATTTTATTGAATCACATTACCTAATCATGGTGGAAAAAATATAATTATTCTTTCTTATGTGAGATTTATATACCATTTGCTCACATTACTATTCATTAGCTTAAAATTTTTATTCATAATTTACAATTTATAGAAAATTATGTTGATCTTATTAGACTCTAAATTTCTTACTGAACACAACTGTAGAAGACCATTTTTTAAAATTAACACACATTATTATTTATTGAAGGTTTAGATAAATTTGTTAAAATATGTTTTTCAAAACAATTATCAATAATATATCTCATATATTTATCTGGACAACTGAAATTTAAAAACATTACCAAAATAAGAAATAAAAATTGTATTTATATCCAAGGATTACACAAAGCAGCAAATGTCTCGTTACATAGCCCCTTAAAACTAGCATGGGACCTAAGTGTAAGGTGTTCAATGGTGATAAAATCATGGGGTGGATCAACCGACATTCCATGAGTAGTGACCTCTATTTGCCCAAACTTCTCCATTAGGAGATTCCATTCAAGCTTCACAGGAAGAAGATCGGCCTGGGCTTGGTCCAGAGTAATTCTTAGGGGTCCTAGGACATTCCCATGTTCCATTAGATGGGCTTCGAATGACCCGAGTGTAGATATTCATCATTAATGGAGGAACCTCATCAATATTTTCTTAAATTAATTTTCAACCATCCATCATGGAGAAAATAAAGAAGACTGTAGAAAATATGTTGAAATTCAGAAAAGGGTGTAATCCATTAAAAATGGGAAATCTATTGAATTCACGATTTATGGTGAAAGAATTTAATTATTTGGGTCACGATTATGAGCTCCATCCAATACAGATATAAAAGTGGACTTATAAATGACTCGCAAAGATCAACATTCTATATTCACCTAGGAAGCACAACGATGTATCGAGATCACCGAGAGAATTTTTTGTGGGAGAATATGAAATGGGAGATTGCTGAATATAATATAGAGTTCCTGATATGTTAGAAAGTGAAGGCTGAGAGAGAAAAGTCTAAGCACTTGATGCAACTACTACCCAAGCCAACATAGAAGTGGGATAACATCACCATGAACATTTTCACTTGAATTCCATGGACATATAGTGGTAACAATGATATATGGGTCATTTTGGATCATTGTACAAAGATAACTCACTTTATTGAGATTTGATATTACTTCCCTTTAGATCAACTTGCAAAGGCATAAATCAAATAGGTGGTAATACTGTATAGAGTACCACTATCTATTGTATCTGATTGATTTCCAAGATAATCCTAATTGTTTCGGAAGAGTCTCCAACATGCTGTAAGCGTTGAACTGAACTTCATTATGGCCTATAATCTTCAAACTAATAACCAATCTATGCAAACTATTTAGACATTGGAATACATGTTGAGAGTTTCTTCAAAGGAATTCAAAGGTATTTGGTACGAACATCTTCCACTATTTGAATTATTTAACAACAAAAGTTACAATCAAGCATCTTAATGGCACCAAACGAAGTCCTTTATGGGATAATAGGAAGAATACCAGGGTGTTTTGATGAATTCAGTGTGCATAAGATGCTTGGATTTTATAAGGTTAAATAATTTTTGGAGAAGGTGAAAAACATTCTGGATCACTTCAAGGAAGATTGAAGTATATTGAAGTGTTATGCAGACAGTCATCGAAAAATACTTTTGTTCAAAGTAATAGAAAAGGTATTTCTATGCATTACATTGTCGATAAAGGTCATGAAGTTAGGAATGAAAGGGATGTTTTGTCCCAGGTACACTGGCCCCTTCAAGATTCTTAATCGTGTCATGGTTATAGACGGTTGACTAGAACATACAACTACCATGAACTATGTAAATGATGTCTTCCATGTATCCCTCCAAAGTATTTTCATACCAGATCCACCACATATAGAATCCCACCTTTTTAAAACATAACTTGTCATTACATTTTACAAACATAGGATCTTTAAAGTCTGGCGTCTTGGAAATCCAGAATAATAAAAATCTAAATCCACATAAAACATTATTCTATTCCACTCATAAGGATTCATCATATGTTCATCCTAAGATCAATTTCTACATATCATAACCAGGAGACATACATGAAATCATAGGGTGAGAAGAAGTCTAATTAAGGAAAAAATTGAAACAATTGACATGTGGTCTTGAGAAATAATAATAAGAACATGATAATAATCATAAAGACATGAGATATGGAATAATATGTATATAATGATACAATAATAAGAATCATAACTTGAATATGTGGATAAATCATTTAATTTAGACATTCGGGAACATATCACTATGTTTCGTCCCCGAAGTTTCATAAACATTTACCATGGTTATTCACCTTGGTATCGTGAAACACGTCATCTATAGAGATTAATTCATTACCAAATGCATTGGAGAACTATCAGGGAAAACTCTTAATATGTATTTACATTCATTTGATCATCATATATCAGAATTAAACTGTTCATAAATAACCCATATTAAATAAATGTGATGGGTTTCATTTCAAAATCGTGACGTTTTAAACGTGCTTTAAATAGGATAATTATGTCATTTATAACCCAAGGAAATGGAGTGAGGGTCATATGTATGGTAATCTCATAAGAAAATATATAAAATTTAAATATTCATGAAAACCCATATAAACTAAATAGTTCTGTTTATTATACTTAATAAAGAAATACATTT
This sequence comes from Viscum album, assembly GCA_963277665.1. NCBI lineage: Eukaryota > Viridiplantae > Streptophyta > Magnoliopsida > Santalales > Viscaceae > Viscum > Viscum album. The sequence goes on along the minus strand of OY728155.1, from coordinate 875,545,268 downwards.
TCTTCATAGAAAGTGACATAAATTTTGAGGCGAAATTTCTACTGCATAATAACTATATGACATTGTTTTAGAAAACATTTAAAAGGTAGTGGAATAGGATCATAAACTCATAAATAATTCATAATACAGTATGGGTATATAATAAAATCATGGAATAGATATTTTAATGACATACCACATGAAAAGGAAACGTGAAATGAAAGACAAAGCATGATTTCTTTTATGAAAATTCGGCAACCTAACAGCGTGACATTAAATTTCAGAAAATAAATTGTTGAGAGTGGAAAAGGACTATCATCGTTTGGAGATGAAATGGAAAGCAGTGAGGATATATATGAACAAGCCCCCACATAATAAAATGGAACTATTTGACATCACAGAAAGGAAATTTTGACTTTGAAGTGTAGGGTGAAAGGTTACCTTACTATGAAAAGTAAAATCGAATGCATTATTGATGGGACCTTGGAAGGATTGAGGGATCCTTGGGAGGAATCCTTGGGAGATAAATATAACAGATCAATGTTGGGTAGGATTTTGGAATGAAAAGTATGAGTTAATGGCTTTGTATTTATAGGATGATTTAGGGATCAAATCATTTATTTCCAAGGGACAACTAATCGGTGGTATTTGAAAAAAAACGGGCTTTCCCATGGTATTTTCCCATGGTGTAGTCCAAATGGGACACCTCATATCATATATTACTATTAATAAGTATAAAAAAATGAATAAATAATTATTACTTCCTTAATTATGCCATTAAACACCTGAAACTCAAAAATATATTTTCACTATTCACCGAATATTCTATTGTTTCAGAAAAATCCCAAAAATTCACCTAAACAAAATATTGACTCTCTTAATTCAAAAATGAACGTTATTTTATGAAAATAATTATCTAATTTTTTTTATTTGATTTTTAATTAAAAACACCATTCACTTGAAAAAAAATACTTAAATAATAATTTCTAAAACAGTTATTTAATTATTTTATTGAATCACATTACCAAATCAAGGTGCCTAAAATATAATAATACTTTCTTAAGTGATATTATTATTCTATTTGTTCACATTACTTTTTATAAGCGTAAAATTACTATTCATAATTTACTATTAACTAAAAATTATGTTGATCTTCATAGCCTCAAAATTTCATTCTAAACACAACTCTAGAAGACATCCTTTTAAAAAAATTTACACAATATTAATTATTTAAGGTTTAAATAAATATATTAAAATATCCTTTTTATCCAAAATTTCATCAATAATATACATCGTATATTTTTCCGGACATTTTATATATTGAAACATTACCATAAAATGATATAAAAATTTTATTTATATGAAAGGATTACACAAAGTAGAAAAGGCTTCGTTACATAGCCCCTTATAATACTATCATAGGCCATAAGTGTACGGTGTTCTATGATGATAGAATCTTACGGATGCTCAACCAACATTGCCTGAGTGATGACATCTATCAGCTTTAACTTCTCCCATAGGAGATTCCGTTAAAGATTCACAGTATGATGTTCAGCTTGGAATTGGTCAAGAGAAAATCCCAATGGTGATACCTCCTTCCCATGATCCGATAGATGGGCTTCAAACGACCCGCGTCTACTGGATGATTCTATTGAATATTCATTCTGAAATTCAAATCTATCATAAGACCATGTTTAATACTTCTCCAAAGTTTTGATGTGAAACTAGGATCACAATCAAATACGATGGAAAGTGGAACTCCATGTAGCCTTACCATTTCCTTCACATAGATCCTGACATGATGATTATGAGATAAATTTTCTCCAATGGTTATAAAATGGGAAGTCTTTGTGAGACAATCCACAATACCCCATATCTCATAATTTCATTTCGAAGTTGTCATGAGACCAGTGTCGAAGTCCATAGTGATATTGTCCCACTTCCATGCAGGTATGGCTAGTGGTTGCAATACCCTTTTAGGAAGTTGTCACACTTCGTTCATTTGTTGACATAATAGACACCTTTATGTGTAGTCAGCAATCTCCCTTTTAATATTATCCCACCAATAATGATCACAAAGGTCCCTATATAGTTTTGTGCTTCCAGGATGTGTTGAGAAAGTAGAGTTATGTGCTTCATCCAATAGATCCTTCTTTATTTCCGGAATAGTTGGAACACATAGTCTTGTACGGAATTTCATTACACCTTCTTGATCAATATTGAACAAAAGAAACTTCCCATCCTTCACAACATCATACTTTTCCTGTAATAATGGATCTTCTTTCTGAGGATTCTTGATCATCTATAGTAATTATGGATCATTAATCATTTAGGTTGGGGATGATGATGTCCCTTCCATTTAATTCCCAATTCCAACTTTACTAGTTCAGTGATTAGTGGATCTATTTGAATTGTCATCATGCAAATAACAACTGGGTCTTTCCAACTTAATGAACCAGCAACACTATTTTCTCTTCCAGGATGATAATGAGTTGAACTATAATAGTCTTTAATAAGATTCAACCATATCTTTTGAGTAATGCATAATACCTTTTTAAAAAAATATATAATTCAAAATTTTTTGGTCTGTGTAGATATCACATTTCTACCCAACAAGATAGTGCCTCCAAATCTTTTGAGAAAAAATTACTGCAATCAGCTCCAAGTCATGTGTAAGATAATTCTTCTAATGATTCATCAATTGTTGAGATGCATAAGCAATGACTTTTTCATTTTTCATGAGTAATAAACCAATATCATTGACAGATGCATCACTAAAAATAAAAAATCCTTCTCCACATGAGGGTAGAGTTAAGACAGATGTAGTAACCAAACTCTTCTTTCAACACATAGAAACATTCCTCACACTCCTTTTTCTAGTTGAACATGACCCCTTTTCGAGTTAACATGGTTAATGGATTATAAAGTCATGAAAATATTTTCACAAACTTCCTATAATATCCTACTAAAACATGGAAACATCAAATCTCAGTTACTTTTTTAGGATGAGGCCACTCCTCTACAACTTTTGTCTTTTTAGGGTCAATTTTTATTCATTCATTGGTAACAATGTGCCCCCCAAAAAGCAACTTATTGTAACCAGAATTCACATTTACTAAACATTCCAAAAATTCCTCTCCTTTCACAGAGTTTTCAAAATATCTTTTATATCATCCTCATGCTCCTCGTGAATTTTGGAATATATCAGAATATCATCAACATAAACTTCCACTAATTTTTTAATTTAGTCCATAAAGACTTTATTCATCAAATCCATAAAAATAGTTGGTGCATTAGTCGGTCCTAAGGGCATAACAACAATCACATAATACTTATATCTTGATCGGAAGGCAGTTCTTGGATTATATTTTTTCTTCACCCTCAATTGATGTTAACCATAACAAAGATCAATCATAGAGAAGAATTGATCCCCATGAATTTTTTCAAATAATCATTAATTCTTAGAAGAGGGTATTTGTTCTTTACTGTGATCCTATTCAGTTCTCTATAATCAATGCATAGTCTCATTGATCCATCCTTATACTTCACAAATTGAACTGGTTCTCCCTAAAGAGACACAATCGTTTGGATAATCCCCTTCTCCAAATGATATTGGAGTTTTTTCTTTAATTCCTCTAGCTCGAAATTTTCTATCCTATAAGGTTTCTTTTATATTGTATGAGATCTAGGTTCATGGTAATTAGATAATTGTACCTCTATTTCTGGGGGAGTTCTGGGAAACACCTTAGGAAATACGTCAAAATATTCTTGGATGATGGGGATACTTTCTATCATTAAACTATAATCTCATTCTTCGCATTCACCTATCAACACCATAATGAAAGATATAGGGGGTTCCTCTAGAAAAAGAACTAGTTGAGATATATCTACTAGGAAGATGACTACAGTTTTTCCATTCATGACTATTGAGATTTACTTGCATCTTAATTTTATCATAGCATTGTACATTGAGATCCAATCCATCCCTATTATAATGTCAAATTCCAGAATGGGAATGAAAAATAGATTTATGATAATATTGTGCTCACAAATGTAAATACTAGAGTTTCTCAACATTGATGATGTATGGGTAGTCCCACTAAGATTATTGATAGATAACACTACTTTGAGGAAATCAGGGGTTGATTTTATATTCTTTTCAAATATGGAGGAAATAAATGAATCTGTAGAACAAGAATAAAAAAAATTACTATCTAGCTTTGATAGAAAAACATGTGTACCATAAAACACATCATTCGGAGCATCAACGTTAGCTATAGTGACAACAAATGCACGTCCTTGCTCCCATGGCCTTTGGTGAGGCTAATGTCGGTTCCCCTCCACTTCCCTCAGTTTTGGACAATGACTTGAAATGTTCCCAAGTTGTCCACAACTAAGACACTGAACATCAGGTAGGTCCTACAAGATCTTCCTTTTGTCTTTTGTGCTAGAAATTTGTGCTCTCCCCTCACTATATCAACTCCTCTCAATATGGTAATATCTACCACACATGTAGCATTTCCTACTTCCAATTAAGTAGTTACCAGAATGCTCCATCCCATATTTATTACACATGGGATGTTGTATTTTCTTTCCTCATCTTCGCTGATCAATGGTCCTCCCAATCCTGGGCTTTATCAATCTCTTCTTCTCATTTTATTTATGAGACCACTATGACTATCCAAACTCTAGCTCGACTTTCATCGCACTTCGCATGATCTCCCAATAGCCATCATAGTCTCATTTGGATAGATTTTTAGGAAGGTGACGTCGTAGTCCACCAAATAATATACCAACCTAACCACTAGGATCCATGACAAATATAAAGGTTTATCGTGAAAGTTGTGTGAAGATCATCTCGTTGATTCTCATGGATTCATTCTCCTTCTACTTTAGCTTGAGAAAATTCTTCTCCATTCTTGTTCTCAGGAATGGGGGACATAAATACTGACGAAGATCCCTTCTGAACTCTTCCTACACCATAGCATCAACCTATACTCTTTTCCTCATTTTTTCCCTTAATTATTACCACAAATCAATATCTCCTTATATGTGATAGACAACCAAGGTGACCTTCTCTTTCTATAAAAGTGGAGAACAGAAAACATCTTCTCGATAGAGCTGATCCACTTCTCAGTAATCAATGGGTCAGTCAATCAATTTATGGTCGGTGGTCAATGATGCATAATGTTTTCAATATAATCTTCTTCCCTTTATTGTGATATCAGTCACTCATCTTTATTCATGTTGTTTCCCATAACATGAGTCAGTTGGTTCATCATTCAATTGAATGTATCCATTCTCACTCTAATCATATGGTCGTCTGTGCATATTCCATTGCGGTCACCATTTACATGGTTCCTCATATTTCCAACCATTTTATAAAAGAGTAAAACTTTAGTGAGAGACTTACATCATTTTTGAATCATTTAACTATAAAATATTTAATTTATTAATAATTCATGCTTAAACAATTTCATTTATCTATAATGATTCATAAAATGCATGATATTAATCAAACATATCCCCCTGCATTGTCGTAACCAAGATTGTAGAAAGGCCCATTTTCGTGCACTAGTTACCATTCGTGTCTAGCTTAAAGCGGTGATTTTTGGGTTAACCCCTATGTAAATTTGTGCTAGAGATGCCTCTATATACATGTATCTAGACATGGATGTATTTGTTTGATAAACAACTTACTCAATACTAAGCAATATACAAGGATGTTTTCCAATTTTTATACTTTTTTTAGGGTTTTTCCTAATGTTTTTGTATCCTAGTTTCCATAAATAACTAATATATCCATTGATAACAACTATGGAATCCCGCATTTTTAATACATAACTTTTCATTAAATTTTACAAATATAGGATCTTTAAAGTCTTGTGTCTTGAAAATCAGGAACAATAATAATTGAGAACAACATAAAACATTTTTCTAATCCAATTGTAAGGACTCATAATAAGTTCATCCTAAGTAAAATTACTGAATCTCATAACCTGGATACATATAGCAAAGGAAATGGTGATCAGAAGGCTCAGTAAGGGAAAAATGTGAATGAATTGACATGTCGACATGAGCAATAATAATAAAATCATGATAAAAATAAAAAATACATGATAAATAGAAGAATAGGAATTTCATGATAAAAATAACATGAATCATAACATGAATATGTGGATAAACCATTTCATTTTGACATTCATGAACATATCACCATGGTTCATCCCTAAGATGTCATAACGAATTTTGCATGTTATTCAGTAAGCTATCGTGAAACTTGTTATATATAAAGATTAATTTTTTACCCAATTAATTGTAGCGCTATGAGGGCACACCATTAATATTTATTTAATTTCATGTGAGACACATATATATTAATAAAACATTTAATATATAACCCATAGAGAATAAAAGAAATGGGGTTCATTTCAAAATCATGACGTTTTAAAGGATCTTAAAATAGGATCATTATGTCATTTATAACCCATGTTAGGAGTGTGGGTTATATATATGTCAATTAAAGTATAAAATAAATAATATTTATATATTTATGAACACCCATATAAACTAAATAGGATTGGGTATTCACATAAATAATATAAAAGTATTTCTTGAGAGAAATAAATAGAAATTTTGAGGCGAAATTTCTGCAGCATAACGGCTATATAAAATGGTTTTATAAAACATTAAAAAGAGAGGGGACAAGGGTAAACCACTAATAAATAATTCACCAAAAGTATTTGTACGTAATAATATCATGGTATAGATATTTTAATGACATATCAAATGAAAAGAAAACTTGAAAAGAAAGAGAAACCGTGATTTCTTTAATAAATATTCGGCATCATAACGGCGTCACAGAAAAATATAGAAAGTCAATTGATGCGAGAAGAAAGGGACTCCTGTTATATTGACATGAAATGTACTATAGTAAGGATTTTTAAGAAAAGACCCCACCAAATAAAATAAAACTATAGATATAACATAAAGGAAGTCATGACTTAAAAGATAAGGGTGAATGATCCCCTAACCTTGAAATGTAACTATGAAAGCATGCAGTTCGGGACCGTAGGAGGAATGGGGGAACCTTTGGAGGACTCCTTGGGAGGTAAATAGACCATTTATTCGTTGAGAAGGATTTTTGAATGAAATGGAAGGGAATGGATTTGTATTTGTACGAGAAGTGAGGGAACAAATCATTAATTTCTAAGGGACACCTCATCAGTTGTATTGGAAAAACCATGTGCTTGCCCAGGTTATTTTCCCACGGTATTGGCCACATGAGAGATATCATAGCATATACTACTATTAAAAAGTCTACCAGATTGATTACATTATTATTACTCCTTAATGATGTCATTAAACACCAGAAACTCGAAACTATATTTTCACTATTCAACGAAAATTCAAATGTTTCAAAAAAATCCAAAAAATTCACCATAACCTAATATCAATGCTCGTAATTAAAAAATGAACTCCAATTTATGTAGATAATTTTATAAATATTTTTAATTTAAATATTAAATAAAAAACTATTTACTTAAATGGATAACTAATAAGTAACTCATAATTTCTGAAATAGTTATTTACTTATTTTATTGAATCATATTACCTAAACAAGGTTCCAAAAATATATTAATACTTTCTTAAGTGAGAATAATATTTCTTGTGGTAACATTACTATTCATAAGTTTCAATTTACTATTCGTAATTTACTATTCACCAAAAATTCGGTTTATCTTATTAGACTATAAATTCCCTACTGAACACAACTATAGAAGGCATTGTTTTGAAAATCATTAAACACTATTAAATATTTATGATTTAGATAATTATATTAAAATATACTATTTTTCCAAAAAAATCATCAATTATATACGTCATATATTTATCCGAACAATTGAAATTTACAAACATTACCATAAAAAGAAATAACAATGTTATTTATGTCAAAGGATTACACAATGCATCTATTGTCTCATTATATATACCATTATAATACCATAATAATACCTAAGTGTAAGGTGTTCAATGGTTATAGAATCTTGGGTGGCTCGGCAAAAATTTCTTGAGTGGTGACCTCAATCAGCTTGAACTTCTCCCGTAGGGAATTCCGTTCATGTTTCACCTAATGAAGTTCGGTATGGGCTTGGTACAGAGAAAAGCCCATTGGTCCTACCTCCTTCCCAAGTTCCAACAGATGGGATTAGAATGGCCCGAGTCTATTGGATGAGGGAATCGAATCTGTTTTTTATGTTAATTAACCAAAATCACTTGTATTTATAAACTAAAATTGTAACGTTAAGAGTTTAGCTTCAAATGATTATATTGAACAACTGACAAATAACAGTCAAAACGGAATGGTCTCATTTAATTATGCTCAAATAATTAATTAAATAATATAGATTTTATGTGTATAAAATAAAAAAACATACAAAATTTGGAAATAAATATTAATAAAATGTTTGGGTCATTACAACAAATCTACTCTCTTCAAAGGTGGTATAGTTGGAGGGTGATCGTTCTTAGGAAGAGAAGATATTGAAGATATTAGATCATAGAGATAATGTTTTACATAACAAGACTACTCATCTAGTCAATGAACTAAGGATGAACCATAAGTACGATGAGGGCACATAATAACTGGAGGAGGAAATGAAGGAAAAGTACATGAACCTGTTTATGGAATAAAATGTAAAATGAAATTTGGAGGGTGAAATTTGATAATTGGGATAATGCAACGACCCAATTTTTTCAATATAAATTTCCTCAAAATAATTTTTTTGTATATTCACATGAAATCACAACACAATAAACTAAAAATTATTATATGTCTTTTAGAAAAAAGTATGTAACTTCTATGATTTGGATTTCTAAAATCTGACATACATGGTAGCTATCAATAAGTTATTTGGAGGGTAATATGACTAACATAATTATTAGTGAATGGTAAAAAAACCATATGAATAGTAATATTACACTCATGAATATTGATATTCAATAATAAATAGTAAACATAATTTTAATAGTATATAAATAAGATTCACGTGGAAGTACAATATAACTATATCTGGGAACAAGAAAATAATTTTTTAATAATTTTTTTTGGAGTACATTTTGATATTTATTTGAAATAAAATTAATCATATTTAGGAAACTATTTTAGAAAAATAGATTTCAATTTTGGATTCTACACATCAAAATAGTCGATTGGGTGAATTTTTGGGATTTGTAAGAATACGTGATTTTTAGGTGAATAGTAAAATATGATTATTTAACATAAATGCAAAAATCAAGAATTATGATGACATCAGATGATGTATGGATGTTGTATGGTAATAATCATGAACACACATGCACATATTACAATTTTTGGTTCATGGAATCATCACTATTGATGGTATTTATGGAAAATAATAATCTAATTAATAAAATAGTATGGAAAATCTCCTCTCCTCTACTATAAACTATCATTCCTTACCTATTTTCTTCAGTCTTATCATGCCTTGTGACTAACATAAATTTTACCCAGATCTCTCACCAATATCATCCCCCACGTCCATAAGCCGTTTATCTCCTCAAATTTCCAAATCATTTCCCCTTATGATGATTTGAAAGGATATTTAATCAAGAGGTAAACTCCACTTTTCTTTTCAATCATTTTCTGTCAAAATCATTTATTTCCTTTTTCTTTCCTTATCTACTTTCACAAAAATTTTGTGAAAACTCAATTAATATAAATGTAATGTAATTTTATTATTCTAATGGAATAGTTTATCACCATCTTTCTTTTCCTTATATTTTATTTAAAATAAAAGAAAACACATTCTAAGATGTGTTAATTTATCATAGTCAAGGGAAACGATTTATCAATTTACATTACAATATTATTTTTGGGTCATGAAACCCTATTTATGGTTCAACATAACTATTAAATATTTTTTAATCTCATGGGTGGTTCTTTAATACTTTGGCGCACATGGTTTTTTATAAACAAAATGTGTTCATTGTGGTAAAAAAATACCAATTAAGTCAAAAGGTTGTCCCTATTGTTTTATATAATTATTCAAAATCACTCCAAGTAAAAAATTTAAATATCCAAAAATGTAACCTTATTTATGTTAAATAAATAAATATAACTTCAATTATGGACAACCACCTTCATCATACATGTTTATCCTAACATGAAAAAATCAACAAATCCAATTAAGAAAATGGTCCTGAACAATGAAGTTAAACCTCAAAACCAATCAAAATGTTTATAAATGAACATATAAAATAATTTATTAAATATTTAAACAATATAATAGGTAATGTAATTATTTATTAATGAACACAATTGGTTTATTCATGTTATTGTGTCATTAAAATATCACTATTGGATTTAAGGTAAGAGATCCTCTCAAATTCACATTTATTTAATAATTTCCTCTATGTTATGCCGATTTATGTGTAATACCTAAAGATGGGGTATGATTTATTACCTCCTACATTCTTCCCTAATGATTTATAAGTTATAATAAACCCCTTTTATATCTCATTAATCCCACTTAGGTGCACTCGATACCATGCTGATAATCCGTAACGAATTCTAACCGAATCACCTTCATACTCCGGGCTGCCTTATAATTTAATTTAAAATAATTTGGGTTATCTTATTTATTTATGTGAAAATTTTAAATTCTTGTTAGATGTAAAAAATTAATTTATCAAGACCCCTTCATAATTCACTTTTTGGGATATACATGTTTTTATATGATTTCGTCCACAATACTACTCCATAAGAAAACATGTTTTAATAGAACATCATGAATTCTATCCCGATTTCAAGTGAAATGTATCATATATTTTAAGCCACCATTTACTTTATAAAAATTTATTTTTTTTCATTATGAAACCCTTCTGGGTTAACTTTTTGTTTTATATAAATTGTTTTCACTTTTCTATTTTAAAATCTCTATAGTATTTTCCTTAGAACCACACAAAAATGTTTTAATGAGAAAATATCTCAAAAACCATTATTACATGTTATCACTTCTTTTAGACATAAAATACTTTTATATATTCCAATTTTATCCTATCAAAATCCATGTATGTTGTAATAACTTTATTTCATGAACACTTTTATGACACGACCATTCAATAGTTTTTATTACTTGATTGTAGTACCCAATCCTTTACATGGGTAATCCATGCTTTTATAAATTATTGATTTTGTATGATTAATTATATAGAAACCCTATTAAATTAATGTTATGTTTGGTGTGCTCAAATAGAGCTCCAATTCATTGGGTAGTGTTTTGTCTCATGAGACATTCAATGTGATGGTCATGGCTATTAGCCTTGGCTTGTTATACTATGAGGAATAGTCATGGTGGTTAGGCATTAATTTTTGTAAATTCGTTTTTTATGTATCTCCCACATTTCTATGATTACATGTTTAAATGATCCCATGTTTATATGTCATTATACCTTATGTTACAATACTTTTTATATCTTCATGTCATGTCTTATAACACATGATCTAAGGATTTATTGTTACCCATATTCCCTTACTGGGGTTTTTTTTTATCTCTCCTCTTTTTCATGTTTTCCTATCCTATGATTATGTATTAGCACAATAGATGTTTAAAGTGTAACATGATGAATAAATAATGAATCGTTTTTTCACCATGCTTTTAGATTTATATATATTGTCTTTAAAGACATTAGGATTAATGATCCTTTTCTTGGAATCTATTATATTATTATGATTAAAAACATGTAATGTAATGTTTAAAATGCTTGAGTTGTCATATTGGGATCCCTGTAATTGTTCATGAGGTAGAGTTTGTGGTGTGAGTATAGTTTTCGTTTATTTTCACATCAATGTTTATTCTTCCATGGGACCTGCGATCATTTGGTCATTGGTTTTTTGTAGATTAAGTCCTATAGAGAAAGAATAATAAATTATCAATACATATATAGTGATATCAATTAACAATGCCTCATTTTGAACATTTATTCATGATTTTTGGAAAGGATCCATGATGACGATGTCACAGACCAATGATGAACATTTTTATCTATCCCACATCATAAGAGAGTTCTATTTTGGGAACACCTTTCTCATTCTAGTGATTGTTGTTGGATTATTGGATCTAGTGACATGAGAAAACATTTGTGTTATTAAACATATAAGCCACCATGGGTTTGGAATAGAGTTTTAAATTGGGTTCACCATTTTTGTTTCCAAGCTTTTCGTAGGGGCATAACTTCATCCTTCCACCTAAGAGAGACGTGTTTCATTCTTTAATTCCCCACATTCAAACATTCTATGATTGGGTGAATTCTATCACCCATATAATTAATGTGGGACCATTTATGGAAACAGGATGATGGGATTTCCACATTTCCTTCCATGGATTTCTCCTTGGAGATCTTCTCCTAGACCAAGTCTCCATCAAATATAAAGTCATGCATGTGAAAATCATTCATCAGTCCATCTTGATGTGGATTTTGTTAAATTATACTAATTCTATATTGATAGGGTAGAAAAAATCAGTTATGGTTCTTATGATCAATGGGAATATATAGAAGTATGTATGGATTTTGCGTACATTGTCATACATAATGTACTCCTATTTAGGAGATCTTCTTATATAAGTCCTCTATTGAATAGAATCCAAGGAATCCAATTTTATACATGAGGTAGTTGATGCTAGTGGAATGAATCTTATAAAGATATTATATTGAAGAACCACTTTTTTATTGCATGTGTTAGGGATTTAGGATCGGGTCACATGTTCTATGTCTTGTGAAATCATATGAGGAAGCCTTGTTGATGTAGATCGAGCACTTAGTTTAACATCCTGAAGAGAAAGTACATATTCATGTTGAAAGTTATGAGGTAATGTGATGGGTATACGTTTAATGAAATTCAGGGATAGTGTGGGTGATCATTTAATGTCTCGTAGTTCTAGGATGTAAATATATTTAATGCCTTATGGTAACATGTTGAGGATGCCTTATAGGGGCAGATAATAGTTGTGTGTGTCCATAGGGAGGAATATGTCACACCTGGGTAAGTGGGGTGTATTCTGAGAGGGGGGGTTCCCAAAAAACTTTTGGATGGTTGTTAGGATTGAACATCATTGATTCATCTTATGTACCCTATTAATAAAATAGGATCAAACCCCAAGTATTTTGATGCCACATTTTAAGGTCATGTGTACAGACTTTTCAATTATGTTTGACATCTCAGGGTGGGGATGATTGTGACACAAGAGGTGTTCCAATGATGGATGGTGTGGGTATTATTAATTATATAAGATTGATATAGATTAATCTTCCATTGAAGAGATGGTAAGGGGAAAACTCATGAGATCATCCCAATATTGGATCATCTCTTGAGGGAGATGGTGTAACATGGATGACATCCCATGATAATCTTATCTGGGGTTTCAAATATTCATCAAGATGCGTAGGAGGTGTGGATCATGTATATCATCAATGGGGAATATTTTTTTCATATCCTGGGTTAATTTTATAGCTTATCATAATTTGATGGGGACCCTGTGGTTTGGTTTAATTGTTATCCTCTTAAAGGTCCCTTTTCAATGGTCATGTTTAAACCATACCCCATTCATAGATACATGTGTGGTGAATAAATATTCCATTAATATAGAATAATTACGGGAAACCAATTACCTATCAGTTAAGATATTACATATGAAAATTCATTCTATCACCTTGAGGCGATCCCCTCATTGGTTTAATCCCCAACCATGTCTGAGCTGCATGACATGAATCTTCTTTGCTTCACTTCACAACCGTACAATGTTAAACAACATGACAATGTCCCCTACACATGGACCTAAACAATATCCCAAACCATTATAATGAATAAAATATTCACTATAAATGAATCACATTTTATTACTAAACACCTCGCATGATATGTGATGAATACGAGATGCCTCGTGTACCATTTTCAGGGGTTCCACCCCTCTCGTAACTTCCCTCCCAAGGTATGATCCTATATTTGGATGATCACATTCATAATCCACACACCATACCCATTTGGGATGATTCATTTGTATCATAAATTTTTAATTTCTAGGCTCCATACAATATATTGTTGATTATACTTTATATAGATGAGAATACTTACTACATGATGGTAAACTATATAGATTATTCTTACTACAAAACCTAAAACTGCAAAATTGAACCACATAGTTTTGGATCCCGATATACAGCTAGGGTTTGTAGGAATCCACTATAATATTCATTCACAATAACCCTAAAAAACCCATGTGATATATTTAATTTTGGAAATACACTCCATATACCCAGGTGTGCAATCTTTTCCCTTGGGGATACACTCTACCTCGATCTATTGTAATTGGGCATCCCCATCCTAAACCAACATGTATTAAAATTTGTTCCCTTATTCACCCCATAAGAATTTACTCATGAACTCATCCTCTCACCACATGAATTTTATACTACACACATCCTATAAACACAATACATTAAATTGTTTCCCATCCTACCTCCCCCTGATATTAGACCCAACCCCAGAAACTCACCCAATTGGTGTTCGATTCCATCTTCACATGATGTAGGACTTGTGACCTAAATGATAATACCTACCCCATAAAATGAACATGATATTACTAATGTAAAAATAATTATTTTAATTATTCCCCTGTAACTAATTACCTCAAGCTCAACATTGGATGCCTCAGGTTCATCCATAGAGATGCTTCATATGAGATTCCCTCCTAACGAGGAACAATTTAGAAGTTTCAAATGTTCCAAAAATCATAAAATGGATCTGGAAGATCCCAAAATTTGTACTCATGATGACTAATGGTTTATGTCATTTGAAACTAATGAAGCATAATTAACCCACATCCAAATCAATATTCCATAGGGAACATTTTTCACACACTCATCTTAATCATTGAGAAAGACCCGGAATAGGAGAAAAGCTCTAAGGAGGAATCCATGGAAGGAAAAACCCGACAAAACATATTCCCATTTTATTAAGGATCCTAGATCAATGAATAATGTGATGGAATTAAACATTATTTGGAAAACAAGAATACAATGAATCAAAGAAAACATCATGCCACCACTCGGTGGAAGGATTGCGTTTTCCCTAGTGAAATTGATGGAATCAATTGCTCTAATAAGGATATAAATTACCTTCCATGTAATCCCCATAATCATAGAAAATAGAAAATGGAGCGAATTATATAAAAGTGGATTTACAAAAATTATCCAACTAAGAATGTAGGTGATCAAATTATATGTAATTAAATTTTAGTTTTACTCAATAGTTCTATTTTTTAACTTATTTAATAAATAATATATTTGAAAATAATATTCTAAGATTCAATTCATGAGAAAATGAAACTTGTGATATTTATACCAAAAGGTTGAATGATTTTATTAACACTATATTTGGAAATATAAAACACTCAAGCTGTGTTAGAGGGCATTAGAATGGTATCACCTTTGAAAGGTTTTGGTCACTCCCCAATGAAACATCAATGTGGGAATAATATAAAAAAAGACATTATTTTATGTATATGATTGGAAAAACTAGTGATTCATTAATGGATATAATTAAATCATCTATAACTTTTATACTCGAAGAATAAATGAGACAGATATAGCTTGCACTGCCTACATATCAAGATCCACCACATCCTCAGTCAGCAGGAACTGTGTATTGTGAGTTGCTTTATGCGGATACCCATGTAGGTATTGTTGCATATGGAATTTTACATAATATAAGGAATTATGTATATCATGATCTTATTTATTCAAATTAGGTAATATTAATGGTAAAACATATTATTGGTCTAACATATCCATCTTGACTAGATATTGATTAGGTGTCCATATTTAGAAAAACAATCGGTCATTTTTAATTTGGGAAGGATAATATTTTAAATAATTTAACATATTATGTAAGAGTGTATTTATAAATAATTAAATGTGGAGTTAGTTATTACATTTTATTATAGTTACCATATCTATAAGTACCTAAAATCAACTGAATCACAGCAAATTGAGACACAATTTTAGGTTTCATTGCCTTCAGATACTCTTCCTGGTGTTGATTGGAAATAAAAGATAACACATATTTTTATATATATGATAGTTATTATAATTTTTTGATGATTGTAAAATTTGTGGAAAATATTACTCATAATATATTTTTAAAATAGACATCATGTTTTTTTATGTTGAGTGGATCTCGTTTTATGTTTTTTGTAGTGGTTTTCTGTGAAACTAAATTTCCATTATTATTAGAATTTATATATATATATAAACATATATTTAAATAAATAATTATTTTTATATTAATTAAAATACACTCTCATTTAATTTCATAATATTTCATGTCAATTCTTTGTTTTATGGATATAGAATAAATTTCAACATTTTTGCAATACATGAACCAATATTTTAGAGTTTAATATATATCTGAAATATTAAAAAACCATACGAATTAAGGTTTATTTTTTTCATTAATTGGATTGAAATAGAAATTTTAAATTTATGGAAAAATATTCATTACACTATTATAAATGATGGATCTTTTATATTTTTTATCTAATGTGTGTTTTAGATTTTGTTTCAAAAAAAATGTAAAGTATATTGGTTATTAACATTATTGGGTGGTGTTCAAAGAAGATTTAACAAGTGGTTAGTAAAGTAAACATTATTTTTTCCAATTAGTTTTTAAATGATAATATTTTTATTTAATATAAGTTGTGGAAATTAATTAATAAAATTGAAATATATCATGTATTGAGTTCCAAAGGTATATATATTTAATAGTTGAAATAGAAAAATATAGAATATATGAATGTTCATGTTCATAACTTTTATATCAATGAATAATTTTTTTACTACCAAATAAAGTGTCTATATTTTTAAAATATTGATTCAAAAAACATACTATAAACATCAGTGATTGATTTTTGAATGTGAGTATAATTTTTTTCAATTCATCTATATGATAATCAAGAACATATAAAAAATGTTTTTAAAAGGATAGATTCATTATAACACTTATAATTTAATCAAATATGTTATAATTTTAAATTCATAATGATTTATGTTGTGAGGTTTTTATGATGTTAATTTATATATATCAATCAGTGTAAAATAAATTTAAACTTTACTTGTATAATATTATCTATGTTTGACTAATTTGGAGTTCTAGTTTCATTTACCATTATATTTGTTAATATTGTTTTGAATGTTTGTAATAATTTTTTCCTCTTGTTATATTTATGAAATTGTTATGGAATATAGTTGTTCACATTGTGTCTATATGTCTTGAATTATCAATCATTGAACAATTGTTTTTTAAAAACCATCATTCATGGTGGGTTTTACTAAATGAATTCATGGAAATCCTTCTATATTTCTTCTTTTAGAAGATATTTCAAAATATTTGTTTTACAGAAAATATATAGGGAAATCCTTAAAGATTTCATTTTTAAAGGATTTCCAAGGTGAATTTGTATACTCCTACATTAAAGTCACGCATTATATTCAACCTATAATGACATCAATTTATAATCATTGTTTAATTGAAAAAACCATTATCAATGGTGTTTTTTCAACATTAGATAAACCTTTTTGATGATTTATCTAATGTGAAGATGACTTATTCAAATCGAGTTAGAATGATAAATATTCTGCTTGAGATATACAATATGATGTTAAAAATGTATTACCAAGAACAACTATGTATTCTATATGAGTTATTTCTTGAAAAAAATATGAATATCAAAAATAAAAATATTGATTCCAAGGACACGGTCACATGCAATGGGATTAAGTGAATGTTAAAAGGATATATTTATTATTGATTTTTTTTGAAATTTTTATTTCGTATATCTCATGTTTTTTACATGTGATTAATTATCATCTAAATATAAAAAAATCACACACTTTGGGTGATGGTTATCTAATAAAATGATGTTAAAAGTCTAAATATTTCACTTATTATAGTGATTATTAGAATAATTGATATAAAAAAGGTTAAATAGTTGTATTAAGATCAATTTTTTTAACTACCATTAAGAATAGATCATATTCCAATACAGTTAGGAAAATAAAATTTCTGATTTATATTTACAATATAATTTTTAAAATGTCTTACTATCAACCGTTGTGGGTTTTATAGGTGTTATTTCTTGAATAGAATAGGAATATAATTTCTAGGGAAAATATAATTATTCTAATTGAGTTAGAAAGCTAAATTTTCCACACGATATTTATAAGGTAATTTTAGAAAATTGATAACAAACAACTTTGTGGATTACACATGACTTCTATCTTGAAAATAATTTCAATATAAAAAATATATATATTTGAAGGAAACTACCATAGTCATTGAAATTATATAAAACAATTAATTATATTTTTCTTAATGAAATTTGTTTTCTGCAATTTTTATTTTGTATGCATCATTTATTCAATTGAATAATTTTCATATACATATAAAAAACATACAATTTGCAATTTTTTCATCCAAAATCTAATGTCAAATGTAAGAATGTTTCACTTTTGACGGAGATTTTTAGAAAAATCAAAAAAATCCATAGATTGAAAAATAGTTATTTTAACAATAAATTATTATTCAAAAGGGTTTCCAATGTCAATTTGTATAAACTATCATTGAATTAACATGTTCTATTACATCTTTAATAACATTAAAATAAAATTGATGATGAATGGGAAAAAACCAAAATCACTCGTGTTTTTTCTACTAGTAGACAATCATTTTGATTATTCTTGTTATGTAAATTAGAATTATTGTAATCGAGATAAGAAGATACATTTAACAAATGATATTTACTAATTAAGGTATAAAATGTCTTACAAACCACCATTGGGGTTTTCATAGGGATTTTTCCCTGAATAGAATATTAATATCAATAAAAAACATACATATTTGAGGGAAATTTCCTCAAGAAATGAAATTAAGTCGATTTATTAAACATTAAGTGAATTAACTTCCAATAGAAAATTGATATTAAATATTAAGAAAAGAAAATCAAAGGATATTTTTCAAGTACTGTATTTCGGAGTGGCACAGACCAGAGGACATATGGCCCAAATTTATAATTACAAAATCTAAAAAATTATTACTTTTAAATAATATAGGTGTTACAGAATCCTAGTAAAGTACGTTTAACAATAACCACATTATTGTTGTACTGTAGTACTACCACAATTCTCCAGAAACCTATCCCATCCATGAATTTGATCCCATGTTTTCTTATTATTAATTTATAATTTTATTAGCAATTAAATAGAAATTAGTAATTAATGTTGTAATTAGTAATTATTTGAAAATAGAATTAATGACTATAGATAAAAATAATAATAATAATAATATAATTTTTACATTATTGTTATTGATAATTAATAATATAACTATTATTAATATAAAGGAATTATTATGCGATTATTATTTATTAATTATAGTAATTTAATTAATTATGTAGTCATGGATATTACTTTTCTATTAATTAAATTTATTACTATTATTAATTACATATATGACTATTTTTAGTTACTGTAACAGTTTTTATTATTATTTATACTATTTATTAAATACTTAAATTATTGATAAAAGCATTAATAAAAATTGAGTTAATAATAATTATTTATTAGTTATTTATAATTTTATTATATTATTAATGTTAATATTTGATTTGTCTATTATTGTTAATTATATGATTACTAATAGTTGTCATTATTTACATTATTAAAAAAATTATATTTTTAATTGTTTATTTATATTTGAATATTATTAGTCGAACACTGAAAAAACAGAACACGAATCCCACATTGATTTTTTTATAAAGGATATAAATGATCAATCATTTATAAAACTATTATTTTAATAAGATTTTATATAATATTTTTGAATCAATTAAATGGAATGTAATATTAGATATAATTAGAAATAAATATTATCTAAAATATTACCCTCTCTCATACTCTCACCCTATAGAAATATTTAGAACATGGATCCCTGTAAATTTATTTTTTCAATCCCCTTTTTAAAAATTCATTTATTGTTATCACTTTTATTATTATTCAATACAATAATTTAAACATTTTTATATTGATAGTAAGATAAAATGAAAAACTTATCATTATATTATAAGTTTTTATATAAATAGTAAGATATAATTATGGATGACAAGAATTATATCATACTACTTGATACGACTAATATAATTAGTGTAGTTGTTAATGTATGTTTTTAAAGGGTCATGGTAGTGAATTCAATGATCGATTAAATTAGTCATTATTAGTTAATTATCTTTATATTTATAGAAAAGTATAATATTACAAAAAGTAATTTAATGAACCTGGATTCTATTAATTTTAAATTTAGAAATTATTTTAAAAATATTAAAATTAAAAATGAGTATTTAAATGAATTAGTGTAGTTTAATGATTAATTCATAATGATATAGGTTTGGTTTTGGGAGATACATGTAGAAATTAGATCAGTTCAGGTTTTGAAAAATTAAATTTTTTAAGATTCAGGGGCTCCAAATTTTCATGCAAAACCCAAACTATAGGTTGTCAACTGAATATATGTACTAATATTTAATATAAAATTTTCTTTTAGATTCAATTACCACATTATTCCTTGAAAGTATTGTTATCTTATTGAAATTCAAATTTCCTACAGTTAATAATGATATTTATATTTATATTATCCATACAATTAATCAACTTCAATTTTGTTTTTGTTCAAGTTATCACTAAAGTATAATTCCGTTTCCTATCAAAGAAATCAAATATTTGAGATTCAAGTAGATGTAATTTTAAATTACCATAGTATAATTCATATCTAACATACTAATCATCAATGATAATTGATATAAAAATTTGTTAAATTGAAATCAAATGATTATATATGATAAATAATTTATGTTTTTTATAATAAATGGATTCTAGGTTAACATTAATAAATTAATCATCTTTTTTTAATGTAAATATTTATTCCACCCTTATATATGTACACATGATCCCACATATAATATAATAAATTTGTATAAAATTATGTTTATGATGATTTTTTTGTCCCGACCCATCCCCCAGGTCTTGTGTTGTGACTCAACCAAGCCCAACATTCATAGGCTAGAGGTTGGTGACTTGTAGTTGAAATTAATTTCCCAAAAATGGGATGGAATTGCCTCAAAATCTATAAACACACAAGTAGGGTACACTCTGAAAAAGAATAGGACAATGGAAGAGTAAGGTTCAACCACAAATAATAACCACAACATAGTCTAATAGTAATTACTCAATGTAAATAGTGCGGAATACAAGCCCAACTGAAAAGATATAACTACAATAGAAAATAGAAAATAGATCCAAAGATCATCCACCAAGGATCCCCATTGAATTATAGGTACAACATGTCTCCATATCTCTCCACATTAACCACTCCCCTTTGTGTACAACCTGGTCCTTGCTCCTATAGTATCACCTGAGCTGCTCATCATCTGTACAAGACACAATAAGGTGAGGGCGAAGCCCGTGCATGGGTGGGTATAAAAATACCAAGTAAGGACCATGAGACCACGAAAGGTCTCTTAGAATTACACTAAAAAAAGCCACAATGTATGATCTTAATAAAAAATAAAAAGAAAAATACTCATCTCACCTTGGGTATACAAATTGGAGTTCATGAATAAAGATGATTAGTCTTATGCTATGTCATTTTATTCTCTTAGGAAGTATCCACAAATAAAACATGAGGAATTTGTACCAATGTTGATCCATACATGGTCATATTTCACCGATCCACGGTGGGACGCTATAAGGATACTCCTCGTTGGGCAGTGTACTATAGATCCTCACAAGGTCGTTAAAATGTTGATCCTCATTGGGTATCTATGATACTGATCCACACAGGGAAACTATGATGTTGATCCACACAGGTTTTCTAGATGTTGATCCACACAGGGTCCCAATGATTCTAATTCACATAGGGTCACTATGATGCAGATGGAAATAGGATCGCTAGATGCAGATCCATATAGAGACTCTATGATGTTGGTCTATACCGGGTAACTAGTTAGATGACAGTCAACAGCATGGTATTCATACATAGTATGATTGATTCTTGGAGGATGCGCTCTTTAGGTCACCATTAATAATTCAACCAGCATAATGTCCCATGAAGAATTTACCCAGTAATATACCATGTCATAAGGGTTCCAGCATGGTCGACGATGCGTCATTTGGATGCTCGGCCTGAGATTTATAGGCATTTTAGTCCCGAGGTCCGGGTTGGAGTCAGGTACGATCCTTCCCAACCATACTCCAACATTCTCCAAAGCACAAGTGGAGTTTCCCACAAGGACCTTCTCATTCCAAGGATACAAGTTCTATAGACGGTTCTTCAAACATATATATGGTTTGTGAGATACGGCCTTTAAAGTGTATCATTTCCATAATGGGTCTGAGTCAGGTATAACCCATTTGGACCGACCCCGCCCAAACCGGCCTAGACCGAACCAGCCGGGCCATGGTGGGATCAGATGCCCTGGCCTAGGCACAGCCCGAAAGGCCGCTAGACCAGCCCATCCCACTAGCTGGCCAAGGCCCGCCTGGGTGGAGAGGGGATAGTCCCCCTCTTGAAAAACACACAACATTCGGGTTAGCGATGCGGTGGGGAGACATGGCACCACCCCTTATTAGTGGGACCCACGAGCATGTGTCCCCCTCTTCATTTGAGGCAATATGTTGTGGCCTGCCTTCTCCGGCATGCAAGGGTACACCATTGGTTGCCCATTTCTCCTATGGCAATGCATGCAGGCGCCGATCTTCCTCTACAGCGAATAGTTTCCAGCTGCTACCCTTGTCCGCTGGTTCCACCGCACCAGTGCTACACTGGAACTTCTTTTATCAGGCTTCGACAATGCTCTAGAACTATGTTTTTAATCCTTTTTGCGCCTACTGGCCTCCCAAAATGCTACCTTCAAAACATGACCTTCTGATTCATGCTTCCTTCAAATTAAAAATTCTGCAAAGAAGAAAACAAAAAAAATGAAGGGTCGGGGGATCAGGGCCTTTATTGTTTACCCTGAACCCTCCGCGTTTGCATCATATAAAAGGGAAGTGTTATAAAAAATTATCAATGGAATGTAATACCCCGATCAAAAACAAAAAATCCTCTGATAATTCCATATAAATCACTGATCATATCCTTTTGGTCGATCCTTGTTTATCACGTTTTCATGAGCGTGGAAAAGAAAAATAATTCACATGAATTAAAGAACAAAATAACCTACCTTGTAAATGGAGGTGATGTCACAGTCATGGAGGGAGAAGAGTCCTCGTTTGATGAAGCTGTCATCATTCTTCGATCATGGTCAATTCCTTAATGGGCACTATCAAGACATCAATTCTTCTTTGGATGTGTTGATAATCGATACTTCATCATAGTTATCCAAGAAATTACCCCAAAATCTCCATTTTCCCACCATTTTAATTAAATAAGATATATGATACATAAATAATCCTCTACTCTATTAAATGTCTATTAATTGGAAATATCAATGAGACACATTAATTACACGAGAGGTGGCTACCCATATTATGTTTAACAGGGAATTTAATAACACTTTATTCAAAGACCGACCACCTCTATGGTCCCCTCCACTACTGCTCAAGAGGTGGTATGAAAATTTAAATAACATTTGAGGTTATTTTAATTTTCTTTCAAAATTTATGAAAACTAAATTTCACACCCAACATACTGTGGTCAATGTTGAGCCTCCCTTCAGTGAATCTTGGTGCTGTATATTCAATGGAGAACACATGTTTTTAATCTGAGCACCAATTCAAAATGAAAAAAATGATGCCCATGAGTTTACTGAACTACATTAAAGAATACTAAAAATCCATTATGGTAACCACGTGATTGGAATCAACTGCTGCCAACTTTCATAGACTCGTAAAAATCCAAAATAAATCTAAAAACTATATATAGATTATTCGGGTATTTAAATTCTCCCCACCTTAGATATTTTCATCCCTAAAATCTATAATAAAATTAGGGGAAAAAATGGGTGTTTTGAGAACGAATCAAAGCCTCCACCTCCCAGGTGCTCTCTTGGAGATTCTCGTGCTGCTAATGGACTCAAACTATAGGAATAAACCACCCTCTTTGGACCCACTCCTATTGATCCTCTATCTACATAGGGAACTCCATAAATGTCTCTCCATCATCGATGTCCATCACTTCCCCGTTTATTACATTATATGGATCTTTAACATACCTCCTTTTTTGTGACACATGTAAAACATTATTCACCCAATGCATCTTTTGGAAAAGAGCTCGATGATACACCACCTCGCTTACTCTGATCTAGATTTGGAAGGGTCTGATGATCCACAGAGAATGATTTTATCCCCTAACAAACCTATTTAATACTTCTTGGGGTGAGACCCATATGAAGACATGATCTTCCACCTCAAACTCCAAGGGTCTCTATCTCTTGTCAGCATATGATTTATGCATTCTCTGTGCAGTCTTCAACCTCTCCAGGATAATCTATACCTTCTATGTGGTAGCCTGCGCCAACTCTAGATTGATAAGTGTTTAATACTCTCTGTCTCTCCAGCATAGAGGTGATCTACATGGTCGCATAAATAATGGGCTCTTATGATTCCATTCCCTTTGTTGAGTGATAATAGTTGTTTTATGCAAAATCTAGTAGTGGCAGGTGGTCCCTTTACTACAGCCAAAATCGGGGACACAAGCACGAAGCATGTCCTTGAGTGTATGTATGGTCCGCTCTATCTGACCATCAGTCTACTGATAAATGTTGGTTCACAAGCATAGTAGAATCATGAATTACTCTTATAATCCCGAAGAAGTTCAAGAAGTAAAACATGTGTTTTGATCTGAGACGATCGTTGATGGCACCCCATGAAGCCCTACAATCCCCTATACGTAGAGACATACCATGCTCTCTACTAATCCTTACTCTCAGATGGGTAAGAAGTTTGATGATGTGTTGTGGTGGTAAATTATCATCCAGATTGAATAATGGTCCCTCTACATATGTGGTAGCACTATCACGAAGTCCATGGAGATACCATCCCACATCCACTCTTGTAACTCATGTGGCTGCGCTAAGCCTACTCATACCAAATACTCAACCATCACTTTCTAACAAGTAATGCATCAATCTACAAACTCGACCACTGATTTCATCATCCTTGTCCACTAGTATTCATGTCTGAGGTCCCGGTATATCTTTTCACATGAGGATTTACTTACAAAGGGGATGAATGAAACACCCTCAACACCTCCTCTTGTATCATCACTGGTACCATAGTGAGTCCTCTGAAGAGGATGTCATGGTCTCCACAATCATAAAAATATATTAGGAGCATGTCTTGAGGATATCTGAACACGCCGGGCCTCAGAGTCTATGTCCCCACGTTGTGCTTCCTTGACATTCTGATGGTGTGGGGGAGTAACTATCATAGACTGGAGGTAAGATGCTCCATCACAATCCACGAAGTATAACTGAAACGAAGAAAGATACTTTGTCACCTCACTCAGCAACTGTAGATCAGATCTTAAACTGAGTTTGTCTACTACAATGTTTCCCTTATCATGATTGATGATTATATCAAATTTGTAGACCTGGAGGAACTCTAACAATCGTCATTGTCAGAGGTTCAAGTCATTCTGTGAGAATATATACGTGAGATTATTGTGATGATAGTAGACAATATAACATTCACCAAACTAATATCTCATCTCCCAAAGCTCCACTGCATCCATCTAATATGCATTTGATGATATTGGTGTCATCCTCAGGTACAATCCAATGTAGAAGTCCCTCTCCCAGCAGGGAGGTAATACTCGATGTAACTTTTGAAAGGAAGTTATTGCACTATGTCACAATAGTTGGGAACTAAAAACTCAAAACAACTACTTCATCGAGGGTAAGGTTAGACAACTCAATAGTGATTGGCATCTCACTCCTATGTATTAGTTTATCGAATGATACCTTGGATTCCACTTTCACAACCCAAGGGAAACCCCATTCCAATGTAGCTGACAAACAACACCATTTTTTCGAAAACATTCAACCAAATATTGCTCCATGGATGACCATTCCATACCCAGATTAACGTCATAAGACCACAACAATTCCAACAAGAGGATCCAACAAATTCTCTCACCTCAATGGTTATATCACAATTTCATCATAAGTGTGATTATCGAGTCTCCCCCATAGGTATCACCAAACATAATGGTCTTGTCAATGGTTTAACTATAAACAACATGTATTAAAAATGATTCATGTTAATAAGTAATAAATAGTACTATTTCTATTAATACGGTATGTATTTGTAGAGAAAAACTATATATATAATCAATCATGGAGCCCTTGGGTCACACTCCATTACTTCATGTAGCTACTCCCTTCCCTGATCCTTTAGCTCCTTGAGCCTAGTGTGTACAACATTGGGGTGGTGTTTGTAACATGTTGAAATGTATACCACCTCATGCTACTCTAGTAGATCCTCTCCAATGTCTACTACCCTGTAGATTCATCTGTCACTATCAATTCCTCTTCCCAAATCATTTTACTCACCCAAGTCTCTGAGACTCGCGTCAGTTGCTTAATTTCCCACTTCTGAAATTAACTAGTTATATCAGCTCACCCAATTAATATTCAACCACAATGGTTCTCTATAGAATCACATCATAAGTAGGAATGCATATATGAAATAATGGCATCATGGATGTCCCTAAACACTTATCTTTCAGGGGTCTGAGCACTAAAGCATTTCTCGTATCAAATTCATCAAGTACATGGAATAGTCGGTATGCCTCGACAAATACTTAGCTACTGACATGTTGTTCTTCTAAAGTTGAAAAAGATCATTGAAACACATACCCATTTTATTTTTATTGCATTATCACCTTTCTATTAAGATGGTTCTGATGATCTTTCTATATAATCATCAACTCTTCATAATTTAGGGACAATATATACTCTTCCATTTCCTTGTTGTTCCATGTAGAATGCTCACTTACAGTACCACAATTTTATCTAATGGTGATCTAGCTAGATGGATACATGATAACCACATCAGGACAGTCCATAGACACATTTGAGTTTGGCTATCTTTAGAACACGAGGGGTATCTGTCACTGAAACTCGTGTAAGGCACTGAGATTATACGTGTCCTCTACCAGTAGTGTTTGTTGTAACTGCTCACCAATGAGCAGTGGTATCATTGGTACTCCACCCAAAGGATCCATCTCGGTAAAAATTCCTCGTACTGATGCCTCTTCATGTTGTGGACCATCCTCAGGGTCACATATTGGATTCCTGGCTGGCTGTGTATGTAGAGGCCTCATGAAAGATAATAAAGATGACCCACAATCAATATGTTATACATGGTGACCTAACTCAAATATAACCATAAGAAAACAAAATTTTAGAAACACACGAATCTATTTTTTTACCATACTGATTCGGAAATCTAAATTCAAGTTCCTATTGTATGGATATGCTGGCCGCCACACCATAACTGGACTCCCTGAACTGAAACCCAATCTAAATACACATAACACAATTTCTCCATAGAAAACATAGACTCTTAGTTCTTCATGTAGATCTAAATGCCTTTCATAAAACTTTGTCACAACCCACCCCCAAGGCCCATGTCATGGCTACCCCAATCCCAACATCTGTAGGCTAGGGTGGGCTTCTTGCAATAGAAAGGTATTTCCTGAAATTGGGAAGGAATTGCCTCATAACCTATACACATAGAAGTAGGGTACACTACAAAAAAGTAAAAAAAACAATGGAAGAGTAAGGCACAACCACAACTAGTAACCCTAACTATGTGTAATAGTAAGTACTGAAAGTACAGGGGCCAGAGTACAAGTCCACCTAGAAAGATACAAATACAATAAAAAACAGAAAATAGCTTTTGATATTGTCCACCAAGGATCCTACCTGATGTGTAGGTACAAATCGTCTCCACAACTTCCCACATCATCCAGTAAACTCGTTGTCCCACCTGGTCCCAGCTCCTATAGTCTTAGCTGAGCTACTCGCTTTTCTTGAACAAGAAACAACATGTTACGTGTGAATCTCATGAAAGGATGAGTATATTAATACGCAATAAGGACCCCCAGACCCCCTTAGCACTCTCATAATTTTCCTAGGGATGTCACACAACATGATCTAAATCATAAAGCACAATGAATACGACCCTACTTAGACCAGGTATACAATTTAGAGTTCATGAATAATGATGATTAGTTTTATGCTATTCTATTTTATTCCATTAGGATGTCTCCACAACTAAACCATTACGGTGTTATTCTAATTTTTATCTACACATTATCGTATGTCTCTTATCCCCTATGGGTCGCTCTAATGTTGGTCCTCGTTGGGTCATTTAATGATGATCCATAGAGGGTCACCTGAATTATGATTCACACTGGGTCACTATGATGCTGATACACACAGGGTCAATATAATTGTGATCCAAATAGGGACGCTTGATGTTGATCCACATTGGGATGTTATGATGCTGATACACATAGGGTCACAAGATGTTGATCCACACAGGGTCACTGTGATGTTGATCCACACAGGTTCTCTACTCAGATGATAGCCAGAATCAGGATACCCATATATATTGCACTTGATTATGGGAGAATCCTCTTCTCAAGACATCCGTCTTACATCAACTAGCATGAAGTCCTATGAAGATGAAATCCAATTATCTATTATTTTATAAGGGTTACAATGCAATAGATGGTGTGTTAATTGGACACAAGGTATCTGAGTAATATGCATTTTATTCTCAAGGGACCGGTTGGATTCGGGTAAAACCCAACCCTGTCACACTTTAACCTTATCTAAAAATCTGGTAGAGTACCTTAAAAAGACTGCCACATTCCAAGGATTCCAGTGTTGTAGGATGTTCATCAAACAGACATCTAGTTTGTGAGATATAGCCTTTTAAGTGTATCTAGTCTGAAATGGGTCTGGTTCTGGTTGGATCAGGTCAGACAGACGCAGCGTGACCCTGGTTGGGTCGGCCCGACCTGGATGAGGGTCGACCTGGCCTAGCCCGAACTAGCTGGTTTGTGGCACGCTCGCCCCGGCCAGCCTGTGCTGGGCATGGCCCGCTGGCTGGGCAGGGTCCTCCAGGTGGGCAGCCTTATAGGGTTGCATTGGGTTGGTCCCCCTCTCAAATGTCAGAAGCCATTCAGCTTATCCAAACGGTGGTGCCACATGGCATCACCCATGCCATCAGGACCCGCATGCTAGGGTCGCCACCATCTGCCACGATGTGATGTCACATCCTGCCTTTTGTGGCATGCCGCCCCTCGGCCAAGGCGGCCTACCTACGCTTTCCACCCCCTACTCGCACGGCGGCACCCTGCCATAATCTGCTGGCAAAAGTGGACATCGCCACCACACTAGCGCTTCTTCCATGAGGCTCTGACGATTATCCAGAATTTTTTTTCTCTCTTGTTTGTACCTATGGGCCTTTCAAAATACCACCATCAAAGCATGACCCTCTTATTTGTGTTTCCACCAAATTGAAAATTCTCTCGCGAAGAAAATTACAAAAATGAAGGGGTGGAGAATCTGGGACTTGTTCATTTTTCTCGCGCCTCCACGTAAGCATCATATCAATGTTCAGTAATATAAAAAATTATTAAATTAAAAGGAAACACTATTCAAGAGAAACACAACATCCCTCAATTATGTATGAATCACAGATCAACTCGTATTGGTTGATCTATATTTTTCTCATTTTTAAGAATGAGGAAATGAAAAATAATTCACTTTAATTATAGAACAAAATTACATACCTCATAATTTGGAGGCAATGTCACAATCGTGGAGAGAGAGGAGTCCTCGCTTAATGATTCCAACAACGATCTTCGATCCCATATCATTTTGACAATAAGCTCCATCAACACATCCATTATTTATTAGAAGAGTTAAGCGTTGACACTTCGTGTGAGATCCCCCATAGCATCCCCCAAAATATCTCTTTTCCCACCATTTTAATTAAACAATTGATCACCAGAGAAATATTCCCCCTCTCTATTAAATTCCTATTTAATGATGTAATTAATAAGACATATTAATTAACTGAGAGTTTTTTGCACAACTTATGTGTAACCAGGCATTTAATACCCCTTATGAAAAGTCTGACCCCTCTGTGGTCCCTACCACCAGCACCCATTATGTGGTATTAAAATTTAAACCAATTTTTGATTATTTTAATTTTTTTCAAAAGTCGTGAAAACTAAATTTTTACCCAATTTACAGTGGTCAATTTTAGGACCTCATTATGTTAATATCGACACTATAGATTGAATGGTTACCTCATATTTTTAATCTGAGCACTAATTAAAATGATAGAAAATGCTTCATGTGTGTTTAGTGAACATACTTTAATTTTTTTAAATTCTATTATGGGCACACCACGACTCAGATTCACCTTCGGTAAACATTCGAAGACTATTAATAATCCCAAATAATTTTAAAAAAAATTTATTGAATTTAGAGATCTTTACAATTTTATATTAATTCCAATGACATATACTATTATAATGGGAAATAATTTTTTTGTGATTCCTTATATTAAACAATTTATGAAATACATTTGTAGAAAAGAATAAAAAATTATATTGTCAAGTAGTGTTTGTTAATTAGTTTTTTAATCTTCCATTTCTTCTTATATTGAAAATATAATTCAAATGATTTGGGAAAATATATCATAAAATTTTATCAAAATCGAACTCATCATCAACATAGAATATTTTACATGACATTTTTTCATTAAACACTTCTAATAAATCCCTCTAAGAAAAAAAAATATTAAATATAAATATTAAATTATTGATTGACGGTGTGTATTATCATAATTATTATTATCCGTGTGGATGTAGTCATTTCTGATTATTAGTGGGAATTAGATTTGTTACATATATAGATGGTAAATACTATATTATACATTCAATTTGTATATATGATTAACTAATTTAACTACCAATGAAATAAAATGGTTTATATTTTAAGATAATAATTTTCAAATCAAATAAATATAATTAATCTATAACATAACCATTAAAAAATTATCATACATAAAAATTTAATTTATGTATATATATATGAATTAATTTATGTTTTTTTACCATCACAATATCATTATTCAGTTAAAGATAATGATCAGGTTTTTTTAAGTGAATCACATGATGATTATTTTATAAATTCTCATTCATTTTTAGACAATATTTCATAAATATTATATGAAAATGTCTGAAATTATCATCATATAATTTAAATTAATTTTTACCCATCCTAATGGCCTTAAATCATTAATTTATTCTCCCCTTTCAAAATAGGGTAAGGGTATCCTTAAGTATATAGTATGTGGAGTGTAATTTAGACCCAGTACAAGACCATGAAGGCTCAGATTCACACAGTGCAAACCCTTCTCTAGTGAATACACAAGATTTTCAAGGAACATGACATGTATGTCTATTCATTAATAAATAACCAATTTATCACAACATGATTACATCAATCATAGAGGAAATAATTATTTCATTACAAGGTGTTGACCCATTTTTTTTCAGAAATCTTTATTTGTTTCCTGAAATGGTGATAGATGTTCTAAAACTTGTCACAACTTCATGGATGTCCAAAAATTCTAGTCCTCTCATTTAATAGTGGATAAACCACATTGTAATGTTGTTAAGCTCCCATTATTTATCAATTATTATTCACATTTAAAATCTGTCTTTAGTTTAGTTATACTAGTTTTCCCACCAGAAAATGGTTATCTGTGATAAAAACTATAATTATAGTATAATTAGAATCTCTTTATGGGTATTTTGGGATTCCAATAACAAACTACCTTCCTCAGTGCACATTTTAATGTCTTTTTCTGCTTTTGTAAAATCTTTTATGGAATATTTAATATTCATGGGCATTCTTGTTTACGATGTTTTCGGATGTTTTACATCACAATTTTTCACATGAATACCTTATTTAACAATCATAACATCATGAAAAATATTATATTAATAATTCATTTTTTAAATGATCTTCTAGGTATTGATTTATATAAGTGAATTTTCCATGAAATTTATGATATATTTACACAGTGTGTTTTCAAATACTAACTCCAGTACATGATATATCGAAAAGATAACTGATTGAGAAGAAAATTAGATTATATTATATAGAAAAGTAGAATTTTTCATGAATAATAATTCTTTATATAAATATATATTCCTTGAATATTAAAATATCATATTCTTAATGAATACTAGTTGGGAGAAAATTAAATTAAATAAATTTATTTTCTATAATTTTTTCCCCACAAATATTCTATGCCCTTTCAACTATAGATTGAACTAAAAATTGATAATCTATTTCCAAATATCCCCTAGGATCTTATATAAATTTTTATAGAACTCATATAAGTTTATATAGTGGATGATTTAAAAGATTATTTCCTTATTCCATTTTTTGAAATGGGTGAATATAATTTTCATTTATTTTTTGTGGACTTAATATGGATCATTAGAATAATCCTACATATCTCATGGGGAATGAAACCCTATATCAAAATATAGTTGTTTATTGTTATTCAATGAATTGTTATTAAATCATTATTATGGTATTTCCCACACATATATTTTATAATTGACTAGTTGGAACCACAACTTGTGGATATGATGTAAAATAAAACATTGTGAACATAATAAGTGATCTTAATATATTTATTTTCTATCATGTTGTTTATGTTGTTTTTAGGGTTGCATTCATGGTGCATTTTTTTGCTGATCTATTTGGTTGTATTGTTGTATTGTTGTTGATAAAGCCATTTTTCATTTTTATTTATATTATTTTTGTTACAGATGTGTTCCCTACAATTTTGATTTCATCCAGCCGAGCCACTGCATGAAGATTTTAGTTTAGGGTAGTACACATTAAGGAAACTAAGAATGGAGGGAGACATGATTTATTAGGTCATTATTACATGTTATTAGAATAAATGCAAGAACAACTTTTTCATATATTGTCGGCACAACATGAAAATAATATAATGTATGTTTATTAGTACTCACAGTGATACATTGAAGTATATTTATTATTTAATGGATTTTATCACCTCAAAAGGAGATATTATATGTCTTAGAGGAGAATTATGTGAACCATTAATGGAGGAGTTTAAAAATTTTGATAGAAATTATGTGTTGAATTGGTGTCTTCATGTACTAGTCTTGATTTTAATAAGGTCAATATATACTTCTTATAGTAAATATATATCAATTTCAGTGAAGGAATATAAAATATGGTGTATACATAGTATTTTTTATTATCAAAACATGATATTCTAGTTTTTAATGACACAAAAAAATTCTATATTTCATGACTACAAAAAAAATATATAAATAATTGATTAAAATTCTTAAATAAATTCAAAATTTTAGTTCCTTGTGGAAGAGGGAAAAGGAATTTTCGACTATATCAATGTGAATGGGTTTTTATTTTTTAGTCATAACTAGAGTTAAATATTTTTATGTTTATGTTTATATCTCTCAGTTCCAATTTTTTTATATCCAAGAATATTGATTTAATAAAAACAAAACATCCCTTAAAAAGGAACACATAAAAATAATATAGTTTATGAAATAATTTTTTAAATTAAATATTATATATATAATAAATGATATACATTTGATAAACTTCATTTCACATGAAGGATATATTCCCCTTCAACTCCTAAATCTACTTGGATAATTGGATTCAAGAGATTAAAATTTTATAAGGTAGGCTTTCATTACAATCCCTATTATAGTTCTTCAAATCGAAATTCTTCTTATGCCTCAGTCTCAATATGTAATTTTTTTATAATTATTTTTCATACCATTAATTTTTCAAAACCCAACTAATCTTTATATATATTCTTCATCGAGTGGAATAATCAATATTTCAATTGATGAATTAATTAAATTATACTCACTAATTAATTGTATATTATCCACTATTATCAGTTTTCCCATTTTTTGACATTATCAGATATGTGCCTTGGGTTTTCATGACATTCAAGCCCCCAAATATTATTCCAAGAAATCAAATGAATAGAAAGGGTTGACATATAGAGAAAAATATATGAAGTAATATAAATGGATTAATCCTAATAAATTGGTGATCTTTTACACCTGAAACAATGAGTAAAATGTTTTATTTTTTAGAAAATAATATTCCTAAAACTATTCTCCTAATAACTTCTAATAATTTACAATATTAGTGAAGGGTTACGGCATCCATGGATGACTTTTTTTAGATAGAGTATAAATTTTGTTCAGTATATGCATTTATGTATGAAACACATTAATTCATTACTTGTTCGAACCATAGTAGGTGACCCAGATCATTTTTCATAAATCCTTATATGTTTTTCAAGAATATATTTGATTATATGTATTTCTAAATATTATACTCAACATAGTATTCAAAACTCATAAAAAATATTTCTGGGAGAGGAGAATTTATGAATGGATTGCTTTTTATATCCAAAATGAATGTATATTATATATATATAGATGTATAATACAAAAACCCTTATGAAATCCTAATAGGATGGTGAAATGAACTTTATAAGATAATTTAAAAAATCAATTTAATTTAAACGCTTTTATAACAAACTAATACATGTAAATCATTTTGAAAATTGTTTTAAATAAAACAATTAAATTTTTTTGAAATTTAATAAAAAACATTTTATTATGAAAATAAAAACAATAAACTACTATAATTTTATAAAATATATTTTAATACTTCTAATCAATAACTGTTAACCGTGAGAAACATTATATTTTTAAACACATTATATCAAAAAAAACTGAAAGCACAAAACACTACATAATTAAATAAACTAATAATAGAATGAAATATAATCAGGAAAATAAATTGAAATATAGACACCAAATATTTAAATGTGGGTTTCAGGTCAAAGCATGAACACAAACTCCTCTTGACCAAAATAACCAAGGTAAACAATGTAAATATTGGAGATTTCATAGTCAAATGGGAGTGAGAATAATTTTAAAATTACTGTATTAAAATAATAAATTAGTGATGATAATGGTGTTTTATAATAATCCATGTTGAAATAAATATCGGTAAAATATATTTACAAACAAAAGCTAAAATTTCACGAAATTCTAAATGATTTTTTTAGAACTGGGTTTATGATCAAATCATAGAAGGGAGTGGTTTATGGTCATATTGTTCTAATCTTTTATTATAGAAAATCATACCAATATATATATATATATTATAATATTTTTATTTTATATTAAAATAATTAGAATATTCAAAAATATTAAAAAATAAAATTAACAGATGATCCAAATTGGTTTTCATCAGTTAGGGGTTCCAAAAGAAGATGAGAGTTAAAAATGTCATTGTAACGTGGACTAGATTAGAAATCCCACAGGTTGATGGCCTAGTCTACTCAGGTTATTAAATTTGATTTATGGGAATAATATATTTTTAATACATTATGTTATGTAAAATGTAAACTGAGTATGAGAGTTAGTATATAAAATGATGGATAAAAGATATATAATAGTTTTTATGAGTGTGTATCCTCAATATTTATATCTTATTTAATATATATAGACATTAGAATAGATAAAATTTACCCTTTCATATAATCCATATATCACCACCATGGATACTGGTTCTTATATCCACAAAAACATATAAAAATAAAATTCTATTTAATTCTTATCAGTTAAAACTATTTAGAGAATGCATGAATCATTTATGAAATAATTAGTAGATGATGATGCTGATGAAAAAATATGGAAATGAACATTAAATAGATATTTTCCAAAGAGTTGTCAGTTGTGGTTAAAGAGGTGTCATCAAACCAATACAAATATTAATTTTGGTCATTTAGTCTTTGTTTATCTACATTGATTGAATATAAAAACTATTCCCATGTATTTTAAGAGCCGTTTATAGGAATCCACAAAGTAGTTGTTAAATTTATAAGAGCAATGGATGAATTAATTCCTAATTTGATTAAAATATATATATATAATGGTCATCATGAAAGAAAATTTGAAATTTGATTCTAATATTTGCAAACGATAATATTAATAAATATTATATAACCTAATAAATTAAATGACATTTAAAATATTAATTATTTTTGAAAATATATGGTGAACCCAAAATTCATTAAATTCTGGAGAATTTTTTTTTTCAATTTAATAAAATCATAATACAAATATGTGAAATAAAAAATCATTTCGAAAATTAGAATATAAAAGGAAACTAAAAAACTATATGAAAATAAAAATAAAATATAAAATTTAAGATATATTACTCTGTAACACTACACTTATTGATAAAATAATTTTCTAATAATTAAAATTAGATCTTTTGAATTCATTTTTTTAAACTCAAATGAATAAACCGTTAAACAAGATAAAATATCAATTGTCAAAATGTAAATGTTTAAATCATAATAAAGAAATACATCAAATATTCCATATTTTACTTTCATTATTCATTAAAAATATTTTAATTTTAAAACATATCACACGGTTTATAAAAAAACAATGTTAAATAATATGTTCAATGTATAAATTAATAATATACATGAGTATAAAAGATAAAAAATAATATATTCAATTTAATACGAATCTATATTCACAAAAATAAAAATTAAAAGAATTGATAGTAATTGTATGAGACCAAAAACTGATTAGAAAATTATATTTAATAGTAAATACAATATTTTATTTCATAAATGGGTTATTGGATTTGAAATAGGAGTAAAAAATACATAGAATCATTGCATGATAGACTATAAGAACAAATATAAACAATCGCGACAGAAAATTAAAAAAATTATCATACAAAATATTATGATTAAATATTATTCACATCACCAATACCCTTGGGGCCAATTTATATTAACACAATATTATACATTACTATAGTGTTATAAGGTTGATAGAGGCAAAAAAATTTATACATTTTGGGTCAACAAATTATTTCTTGCCAATTGATGTTAATATAAGATTGTAATTCTAGGTAAAATAAAACATGTGTGAGGTATAAAGGGGAAATGTTCATTGAATAGAAAAAATGGATTTAATGAACATTAGAATATAGAAAAATATATTTAGGTGTGGCGAAACAGATGTATTTATATGAACCTCCAACATGATCCATCATAAGAAACAACATGATTCCATTGAATCTATATGGAGCCGTAATATTATTATTAGTGTTCATTTCCATGTCAATTCAATATTACATATTTATTAATTGTACATATATTATTCCTAAATTTTCTATGATTTCATCATGAACATATAAGTAATAGGAGATATACTTAGGTTACAATTTAGGCTTAGAAAATGTTGTATGATTACATTCTTAATGTATCATCATTATTATATCATTCTATGCATTATATATTTATTTATATTATTATTTTGATATCATTTTAATTCATAATAAATTAAGTGTTAAATAATTCCCATATACACATGGTTTTGATTCTTAACCACTCATTTATTAGCATTAAAAGCTATTTTATACACCAAATGTTGGGTTTTGGTTGAAAAATAGCATCAGTAGATACTAAAAACACAAGTACCATTATTCTATTGGAAATGAAATATTTTACATATATTGTGAAATTTTTTAAGATTTTTCCAACATATACTGAACTACTGTCAAAATTTCTTAACTTATTTTTAATATAATGTCTAAATTAAATAATTCCTAATTGATAAAAATCAATTTTCTATTTTTTCATTGTCATGATTTTTCCTACCAAAACATTGGAATTACTCGATATTACGAAGGAAACTTCTACACTACTGATTATTAAATATGATATAAATTTGATGTCAAATATAATATTTAATTTTCGGTTAGTCGATGTGAAATATTCTTTTATAACCGTGTTTTACAAATCTAATAAATGAGATGATAAAATAGGAAGGATTTATTAATAAATATTAATGTATTGATGTGTTTCTTAAAAATATAATTATATTAAAACATTTAATCTAACATGATCTCCATTTTTACCTTTAAAACATCATTATATTACAATTGTTTAATGAAGATAATTAATTCATCAAAATAACTATGTGAAATGATAGGTATGTCATCATTATATTTACATTCATTCGATCCAAATATGTTATGATTCCTATATCAACTCTCAGATCAATAACTTTATAATCCCAGAAAATCAGTGAAAATATATCTTCTTCTATGATAGATGTATGAGTATCATTAATGTCCAATAATTTCAAATATCTTCCCCACCCTCTAGAATGTATGCATCTTTTATAGAATTTAAAAATTTCTAATATACATGAAATGACTTCTCAAAAATAAAAATATATATTATTTTCAGCAATATGTTACTATTGACAAACTAGAATGTTTTACAAAATTTATATGATAGTTTATTGAACCTCAAAATCATATTTTTTGTTCTATTAAACACATCTAGTTTCTGAATTTTATTGAATTCCATCATATTTTGAAAAGAAACATAATTAAACTTTTCATGAGTTACTTGATCATGTCTCTCACAAGAGATTCTCTATTCATTAACTATAATAACTCAGTCAACTACTTCCTCATAAACATCCTATTACCTTTGATAATATATACACAAATATCATTTTTAAACCATACCCACCAAGGGATCCAACCATTGATCTCATATTGTGGGGTAAGTTACGTGATCATGGCCACCATATCCTTTACCATAATTGATTACATATCTTTTCAATTGTGTACTATATTTTCATTTAATCTTTATATGAGTAGGAATTTCAATTATTTTCTTCTAAGAGAATAAATTTTATCCTCCTTCCATATAAGTAGTTTGGTATCACGTCATTGTAGATGAAACATAAAGAAGGAAAATTTAAGGATAATTAAATATTCATACAAATGGGTGGAGGTTATAGAGTGGAATTTTCCAGCAGAATCAATATAGAATAATAACAAACAAGTATTAAATATAACTAAATGTGTTTCATATATGGATAAAATGCTGCCATTTTTTATTTAAAACCATACATTCATTCAAATAAATAAAAATATGACCCAAAATGATTTTTAGGAGAAACTATAGGTCTAAATCCACTTATTTTAATTGGTGTATTTTTCATTAATCTTAGTATATTAATATGTTCGCCCCTAGTAAATATTATAACATGTCCAGGATATTGCAATGTAGTCTCATTTAGCTACTTCCGAATTTGATAAATTAAAATTTTCTATTGAAGACATTCATATGAATTATTATTAATTTTAGTATGTCCACATGTTATTCTTATCATTTTCATTTCTACTACTATTTTTTCATAGGATTCCTTTAAAAGTCCACGAGTCGCAACAATATAGCATAGATGTGCTAATAGTAGTCCAAAAACCATTCCTTACAATTTTTGATTGATTTTAGGACCAAAATGTTATTCAAAATCCATTATTCAAATTATCATTCATGTTTGAATCTCATGAGAGACATATGTATTAACATCGGAATCAAATTATAGAAATGAGTCTAAATATCAATCATATTTGAAAACAACATGGCCATTCAATATAATATCTTTTGAAATACTGGACAATCATTTTCTACAATGATATTTTTTATACTCTGTCTTATCTATTCTAAGATGGATCCTTGGGGTTATAAAGCCATTATATAAATATTAAAAATATTATTGTTAATCACATTGGATTCAATAATGTTAACTTTATTATAAAAAAAGGACAAAATTAGATATCTCATCATGTAATCATCAACATTGAATCGATAGGAATCCTTACAATATCAAATAGTGAGTGAGTGATTATTATTAATAATTATTTATATATTGGGAACTATTGAATGCACATTAGATGCAGCCTGGTTTGTGAGGACTCTGCAATTTCATCCAAGAGACCTGAGATCAAATCCAGGGAGAGACATATTTTTGTCTTACTGTAGTATCATTGTAGCAGGTAGTATAGTAGTATTGTAGAAGGAATTGTACCATGTAATTTAGTAACTGTTGTTCAATACTATAACACCCAAAACTTATCATCCATCTAATCCTCAGGGCCACCCATTATGACCTCAGGTCCTGAAAGGATTTTATTCTATTTAAAGCCTTCATGACACCTTTTTTTCAAGGCCTTTAGGCCCCCATAAATCTTTAGGGCGACCCCATGGACATTGGGCTACATGATGCAGATGTACCCGTCAGACTACAATAGAAAAGGCTTCATGTGAGGATTCAGGGCAGCAACATTCACTATATCATAGATAACTATAATGGGATTAATGATAGGGTATGGAATTTCCCTCGGTATCAGGAATATGTTGCTTTTTACAGGATAGAAATCTGACAATCCCGGTGAAGGTGGAACAATAATATCATTACATATGATGCAGAGGAGAAGTTCAAGGTTGTCTTGTCTGGGTGATTCCCTCTATGACATACAGATCAGGTAATTATATCTAAAGCTTTATAGCCTTGTAAGGGTTCCACCTCACCCCTTGAAATGTGTATTATCAAAAAATATATATTTAAAAGGTGAAGTCTTTCAGGACATTCCGACCTAATGTAAGGATTTGATTATACTTATATATTGAAATATAAAAAAACTAAATCTACTACGATCCTGTTATAATCTATATTCGGTGCTTAATTTATATTTAACATTAACATATTAGGATTTATAATTTTAATAAAGTTATAATATTCAATAAAATTTATATTATGGAATAGAATAAAAAATTTTAATCACCATGATTTACAGTCTCTTGTGGGGTGATCTTTTATGATTTTCACCATTGATGTTAACACATTATGTGAAGGACAACATTCGTGATTTGATTTGATGAATCATCCTAAGTTCATATATCCTAGCTTTTTAATCTACTACAGTAACATACCCACATGAAGTTTATCTCTCTTAATAAAAAAACTATTTTGATATGAGACTTACATATGATAAATCACAACCTTCTAATTTTTGGTGACAAATATTTTTTTGGAGATTAATATATTGAAAAGTATGATTATTAGGGGGAAACTAATACCTTGGTATTATATGGATAATTTAGTTGATCCTATCATCTATGCTAATATTCATCATATTGAATATCAAATAATATATATATGCATGCATTATTATATTCACTCATTATATGAATCCAAAATGAATTAATAAATATTAACTGACATTATATATACATACCT
This sequence comes from Viscum album, assembly GCA_963277665.1. Taxonomy (NCBI): domain Eukaryota; kingdom Viridiplantae; phylum Streptophyta; class Magnoliopsida; order Santalales; family Viscaceae; genus Viscum; species Viscum album. Next base: position 875,503,885 of record OY728155.1, on the reverse strand, counting down.
CATATAATTAATTATTATTGTAATTCCTACACAATAAATAGAATTAATAGTATGATTATATAGCGTAACCAAACTAGGCATATGATTTTTTTTCATAAAACAAATTTCTTGCAAGTGAATAAATTTCATTAAAATATAATTCCTACTATCATGTAGGTATGATGATGATGTTAACAAACTTCCAAAAATATATGAAAGGCCTATGAACATGGCCTAATGAAAAAACTAATATGGAACCCTTGAAAACATACTCATTATTCAAGAGGATTTAGTTGATTATGTTAAATTAAAATATGTTATAATATAGAAATGTATAATTAGTATTTTTATAGGAATTATATAAATCAAAATCATCAATTTTATTGATTTCCAATAAAAATATTATTTATCTTACTTTCAACTATTTCAATGAATGATATAAAAATTTTAATTAATAATTAGTTGAATAAAAAGACATAAAGAGGAATGGTTCAAAACAATTTTGAGGATCTGTAAACAATTAATAAGCCAAACCATAAATAAATAATTTATTAATTTATTATCAAATTTAGTATACTTTTTTCACTTTCAAACCAAAATTTTATCACTGTTTTCATGTTAGTACTGCATGATGTTATTTGGAAGCTTGTTACGAGACCTATGAGCTGAGGTAGATTATTCCATATATATCAAAAAATAAATAAAAATAATTCATATTTACTAATTAAATAAATAATAAATATTAAAAATGTGAAAATTATTTACATATAATATTATAAGAGATACAAACATTGATGATTGTATGAATAGAATATGAACAATTCATATTATCAAAATATAAAATTTTTAAACTAGTCATAAATGGATCATAATCGATGAATAATAAATTATGATTGTGGATAATATAATATGAGTAGTGGTTTTCATTTTCAATGATGGTACAATAAACAATGATTCATTGAGGTTTGTCCACATGTGTTGTTATCGGCAAATGGCATTCATAAAATATGTCTTTAATGTATTATATAATACCATGTTCATTGAAAATTTATTTTCCTAAGAATCATAACATGACACATATTCAAATTCAATTATAGGAATATATTTTATATAATTTTATATGCAGGAATGTTGTAGTCTGACTCTTGGATGAAGATGGTCTAGCTGTTGGTATCTAATTCTATAAATTAGGTTGTAACTCCCTCTTACTGTACTAGATTTGACTAGATATACTGAAAGAGAACTATAGTAGTGAAAACCCACAATAGATGCATGTGACAGATGTAAAATAGTTTAATATAAATTTTTCAAATGATAATGTAGTATCATGGACTTGGATACATTCAGTATTGTTTCATAATGGACATATTGTGTTTGTACTATTGCAATATTGGTTACTATTTATAGCATTTCTTTAAGAGATCATTCGAGCTATGGTCTCATGAATTCCCAAAAAAATCATAGTAATCCAATTCACAATTTAGTTTAAGTAATTAAATCTTCCCATTTACATTAATATTATTCGAGAGTTGGGTAAATTGATTGTCTTGTGTTCTTTTTCTTCTATATTTTATACTTTTCCCCTATTTACTCTCATTTCTATGATAATTCATTTTTGTTGCTCTGAGTGTTTTGGAATCACTATATTATCAATATATTGTAAAATTAAACAAGATCTATCATATAATATGACTAATGAACTCATAAAGAAACAATGATATGCATCCCATCGTATCACATGATTCCCCCATATAATTTTATAAGACCCTTTTCTTCTAGTTTTTTTTGGTTCAGTATCAAATAATTTAATAATAGGGTTTATTTAATTCAAAAATTATAATTTTTTGAATCATATATTCCTAGAAGATGTGAAAAAAATATATACCAATATATTTTACAGGATAGTTAATTTTGTATAAAATGAAGTTGATAAGAAAATAAACCATGATCCATATAACTTTTTTGTTCCTCAAAAACACCAAAAGAACAATCCATTCTGTGGTTTATCAAAAGATCCACCAAAATTTTTAAAACATGTACCAACATTTATGGATATCTCTTCAACCATAAATTTTTATAACTCTAATATATAATGTAATATATATATATACGTATATATAAAGAGAGATAGAGAGAGGGAGATATGGATAGTTATGGATGAGCTTTGGCTGAGGGACTCCTCCAAGAATTTGTGCTCTTGATTTTTTGAAAACTTTTTGTATTCATTGGATTAATTGATATATTCATGAAAAATTATAATAATGAAAGGAAATTTTGGGGATAAAAACTTTAACTTTTTTAGATTATCATTTTATTCAAATAATACAAAATATATAATGTTTAAGATGTTCTTTGGGAGTGGATTCAGTTTTGGATTAGCCAGATGCAGATGTCACCTTATTCTTATGTGGTTGTTTATTATAGAATACAATCCATCATATTTGACCCTCATATATTATTTTGTTCATGAAATGGTTTATTATGAGAGGTGATAGTTGAGTTTTGGTTGATTGATATTAGAAAACTTGGGATAAATCACTCTCTTCATAGAGCATCTTGCACGAATATTGTGCTACCTTGATGGTCAAGATACCCAGTTTTCATTTATATACCCCTCTCTAAATGAATTTCCTTAGTTTTTGGAATCTTATTTATGGTCTAAATCTCATTTTTCTTATAGGAGTCTTCTTACAAGTGAAGATTTATGGTGCAGAGACATTCCGTAAGATTATTTATATTGTCTTCTTCATACATTTACCTGGGATTAGGACTTCTTACATGAGATGGGCCCTTAAATATATATCTCATTTTTCAACTAAATTTCATATAGCATAATTTTATCAATCATTGTAGATGAATTAATAATTCCTTGCACTTTCTATATTGACTTATAATTCATACGGTACATTTTTAGGTTCTTTTCAATTCATTAAATTTTATTTTTTTTCCATTCTTGCTATAAAGTATTGATTATATCAGTATTTTGATGAGTTATTTATTGATATTCTTTTTCCAAGAGTCCATTTTTCATTATCGATCAGAAAACTACTAGATAATTACTCAAAACACATCATACGGATTCGAATCCAATTAATTATAATGTTTTGATGTTATTTCCAAAAAATATTATAAATCTTAATTTGAAAAACTATATGAAGTGGAAATGAAAACATTATTTCCTTTACTTATTTCAATCAAAAAAAATTTATTTAAATTTTAGAACATTTTATGTTAGAATAAAATTATAATGGGAATTCGGTAAAATTTTCAACTATTTTTAAAGAATATATTAATAAATAAATTTTCAAATGCTTGATATCAATTTCTAATTCATCATATTCAGGATTTTTCCCACCATAACATGGGTTTTAATCCATAATGTGAAGCCTCTTTCCCCACTAATGATATTGAAATATGATGATAGTTAAGAATGAAATATGAAACATAATTTGACTCAAAGGTATTTAAATATTCTTAAATATCATGGTTTAAGAAAGTTATATGAAAAAATATGTTTGTCATTTAATGAAACTACATAATAAGATGAATTAATTATGAATTAAATCCATTGTACCATTCAATAGTAGTAGGGGAGCCATTATTATCACTCTATTATCATGATATTATAATTCTGGAATGAGACCCTACAATTATTCTAAATATAGATATCAGATGATAGAGATATCAATAATGGACATTATATATCTCCAAATTTGTAATGTGATATCCCTTAAATATAGGATCAAATTCATGGTAATAATCATGAATGGGTGAAAATTAATATTCTCTTAGAAAGTATTTATCGGTGTCATTTGTATCAAATAAATTCAAATCAAAAAATTTCTCTTACATCCCTTGAGTGGGGTAATATTATAAAGCATCAATAAAATTATCATCTTATTAAAAATCTATCTTAATAACCACTACCATAGATTCTAGATTCATGTGAGTCTCTTATCCAATTAGCATTTATACTTCTATTTATTGATAGTTTATTCTAACTCTACACCATATGTATTATTATTTTTTCACTAGTTTTCGTAGACAGTTCTTCATAAGATAACATTAGAAACATCTTCTTATATTTCATGAATTAGTCTATCGTAGAGGGAATTCCACTTATTGAATGAATAAAACATGGTCAACCATTTATTCCTAATTTTACATTTTTATGACCATCATTGTTACAGTATTATACCCAGATTATTATGTACCTGAATCTTTTGCCGATATTCCTAATCCCATTTATTATATTATAAATTTCTAGTGTGTAGAGGTTTGGAAGAGTTAGTATATTTAAATTTATAGTGAATCTATATAATATCTTTTAATATCTAACAAATAATTCATAAAAATAATCCCAAACTAAATAATGAATTTTAGTTTTTTTTCATTCAACATATATAATGATAGAGGTTTGACATTCAATCTAGGGGTCTTATTTCATTCAGATAGCTAGAATACAGATTTGTAGGGATCATGTGTCCAGGCTTATTTATGGAGTTTGAGGTGAGGTATTTCATTTTATATTAGATGACATAAATTTTTGGTGGATCAATGTTACAAAACCAGTAATTCCTAAGGTAACATTCTAGTCAACAGAGAGGAGAAATTTTATATTAAATTACACGATCTAGGTGATTTATAATTTGGTTTTATTCTATAGATGTTTTTTTTGATGATCTTATTTTTAAGTGGTTGAATGTTTGTCCTTCATGATTCAAATTTCAGATTCACATCAACAGATTTTTTCATCATTTATATTAATTCATTTAAATAAATTCTTCATGAAAAATGTTTTATCCCAATTTTACTCTATATATCAATTATTTGTATAGAACTTCCACTATAAGGATACTAATATAATAATAAGAATTTTTTTACCCTAATAAATTCATTTAATAATAACAATAATTAAACGATGACATATAATATATATTATTTTTCAATAATTCATGAAAAAACATTATTATTGGGGTTTAAAAAATTATAAACTCAACAAACATTCACCCAAGACTGTAGAACCTCGACATGGTTTGTAAACTAAAACCTAAACTTGATAAAATATGGAATGCTTTTTAGTCATTGATGTTATTAATTGAATTCTATAATCATTATAGTAAAAACACATGAACCACCTGTAATGGAGACCTGTTTATAAACCCAAATCACATCATATTTTTATCTCATTAAAATAGTATGCAATGACATCAGGTAATTTAAATGCATTTAAAACTAAAAAATACATCCATGATAAAATGAAATAAAAATAAACTTCGTTATATATATGTATCTTTATTTGAATGACCCTACTATAAATAATTTCCCATCCTCCACTTTTGTCCACAATTTGGCCATCTTAACTCATGATGCTCTTAGTAGACCATGGAAGTACATTTATAAGGGTTGGTTTTGAACCAGTTTACACTATTTTTCAATATTCTATTTTATTATATTGTACCGCCTTTTCTATTTAAAATTATAAATTTTCTAGATTATAGAGATCATGCTTGATTACCAAAAAAATTATACCACATGAATAAAAAATTAAAATGAAGAAAAACTCCCTATATATTAATAATGTTCATCCTTAATTTGGTTGATTCATAGTTGACGTGTTTATGATGATGCAAGATGTTGATTACCAATATTTTGGTATCGTACCTATGATCATTATTCAATAAACCCACTAGATTTTATTATAACTGAATCCCACAAGAGTTTAAGAATAGAAAACATAACATAATTAGAACAATCAATCAATCATAGAGATTCCACTACATTAAAAAATTGATCTTCCACTTTGAGTTACTGGAATAAACGGATTCTTCACATTTCCACTTCAACTGAAAGACTTGAACTGCCACGGAACGTAATAAACATCATTTAATGATAGTCACATCAATAAAATCACATAAATGACAGAAATAGATCATTATCACTTCAACTTGTTTACTAATATAATGAACAAATGATAATTATTCAACAAGATGTTATATATTTTCTACCTCAATTTACTCAAAATATATTTCTTTAGTTCTAAAAAATCCGGCTAATATTAAATAAAATATTTACACATTTGATAATTTTTTTCTCATGTATTTAAAGGAAAAATTATATTTTATTGAATGATATTTTCATATATTAATTATATAACCTCTTTTTTTAATTTTACTACAAGTTCAATGTTATTATTTGGGAAATGATCAATCATTATTCATTTAATAAGGATTAAATTGTAACCGCTTCTTTAACAAATTACATATACGAACATAGTGTAAATCATTCACACATGTATATACCATTGTTATATGTATATTTCATGGATATAAAAGGACTTATATTTCATCATTCAACATATGTGTGAGAGTCTAACATCGTTTTACTCATGTATTTTATTTTATACACAACACTAATATTCAATCAAATATTCTGAGATACTTGTTTGAAGAATGGTTTGGTAAATATGTGGGTATAATGGGGTTACTAATATAGTTCTTAGTTTGAAAAATGGTAATTCATAATTTAAAATAATGAATTCATTTTTCTAAATTGAAAAGCCATAAGTTGAGGTAATTAATATAATCATAATCTCAATGGTGAATTGAGAAAACATGTTTCAATTTTAGGAAATGGAATTTAATAGTTTGTTCCTTGTTCTGGAATCTTATGACCCATGCTATGAAAGATTTTTTGGAAGAGTGGGGGAGCTATATGACCCCTAATAGGGTTTAATATTTGAAAAATAGTGTGCTAGTGTTATAAGGTATTTAGGTTTTTAGGGTCATTATTTGGTATTCAAGAGGTTTTTCAGGTTTTTTGTTACTTTTAATCGATAGATGAAATAATTTATTTGCATCATGATTGATGTTAACTTACACATTAATTTACTTTTACTCTTATTTTGTGATCACCCATTTATTATGTTTTTTCATGACTACACATTCTATGTTCATTTGACTAATATTTCCTATATAAATCAAATAATTTTAATACAATATATCTACTCATTTCAATCCATAATCAATATCAACACAAAAAATAATGTTTCATCGGGATCAATCAAAACACAGTCCCATTGATTATGTAAATAAATATCCTCAAATTAAACATCATTCAAATCTATTTCTCAAAATTATTAAAGATCTTCACAAAACATATATTTGTGAGACCGATTTTCTTTCTCCTTCAAAAAACGAGTCTAGCGTGGGACATCCCTTATCATATATGATGGAATAGAAAACATAAAATTGACCTATATTTATGAATGATCATCACATTAATTGATCATAAAACCAACTACATTCTTATTGTAATAATAGATTCTCATGATAGCATACATCTCATAAAATAGGCTCTATACGTGTTCTCTTTAATACTTCTCCTAACCAATTAATGCTATATATGATGCAAACACAATATTTAAAATTGAATATGGTGTCATGTCAAATGGGTTTCTGTTAGATAAATAGGGATGGTGTCTATATCTCTACCCAAAAAACATATTAAATTCTAATCCATATTTATGAAAACTCATCATGATTTCTCATACTATGAAATTTCATATTTTATCAATTATGGTAAGCATGAACTTCATAATTTTATTATTTTTAATCTTAGCTCGAATAATATTCATCTTTAGCAACCCAAAAATACATTAATAAAAATTCAAATTGGTCTATTTAAATGTATTCTTATGGTTATGTAAAATGTATGAAGTTATTTGGTTCTATGATTTAGGATTTTAATATTTCCTTAAGAATTTTGACTGTTGCAAAAATAACCGTTAAACAGTGATCACCTGATTAGTATAAATATTGGACTTTAACAAATACAGTTTACTTAGACAAAGGATGTAATGGCCTCATCCAGTATAATTCCCCATAAGATGCCCATTTATCTGAGCTCAAAAATGATAGTTTTTTAAGGATCTATATAACAAGACCCTAGTACTACGATTATGTACATTATTCTTATATAGAAAATATTCATTGTTTTTATTATCATTACTTTGTAAATACATATTAAAGAACAAATCTTATTTTTAGTTAATATTCAACTATGAAATTTAAATTGATGAATTGATAGATTTTTGTATTAAATAATATTTTAATAAATTAATATTATTATTATTTAATTACTTTTTATTTAATAAAAATGATCGTATAATTTTATGAATGCAATTGAAATTTTTATTATTGTTTAGAGGTTGTTTTTGATAAAAGCCAAGAATTTTCGAAAAAATGTCGATATTTAATTTAAAGGTAAAAATTCACATATTTAAAATATTATTTAGATAAAATGAGTATTATTTTTGGAATCAGGACATCGATATTATCTAATGGTGAATTTATCATAATTTTCTTGAGAAAGTCGAATTTTTGGTTAATAATTCAATACGGTTTAAATATATAATGTTTTTTTGACATTATAAAGACACAATGGTGATGTAATAAAATAATATAAACATTATGTTCTGCCAATATATGATTTACCATTAAAATAAGGCTTTTTTAGGTTTCTTTGATTGATTTTACAAAGCATATGTTGACCCTTTAATTCATATAAAACATTTTCTTTTTTTTAATTATTTTCCATGAGAGTGTGAATCCTATCCACATAAGCTACACTATTATTTTATTAATTTTGTCCATTGGTATTATAAAATATTTTTTTCCACTCCCCTTTGGGAAAAAACATTTTATTGAACCATGGGTTGGTTTTTGGTTTTTTTTCATTTAATGTGTGGTGTCCCAAACCTAAATAACAAATAATTCCCTCTTCTTTCCTATATAAACACATTCAATATCCGAATTCCTCTCCCATTAATTCCTTTTTAATTCATTCATCCTCATTACTCGTCTTTTTAGAATCCTCTCAAGGCACCCCAGTCTCCCAAGAAGACTCTCTCAAGCATCTCCCAGGCCTTTGGGATCACACATCCATGTAAGGGATTTATACCTTTCTCTTTTTATCTATGTTTCTTTATATAATTATGACCATTTATATATAATTATAACTATTGGGGTATTATTTATTGACTCCCCCAAACTTTCCTTTTTATGTGTTAATTATTAGATAACCCTTTCCCTCTCATTAAATGCCTATTATGTACACCCGTGACCATGGTAAAATTCCGTAAGAAATTTCTCTCTCATCATTTACATTCATGTTATTTATTTGTTTCACGAATCTAAATTACATTTCAACAATTGGGACATGAATCTATATGACCCCCTTAATATCCATTTCTATTAAATATAATGAGACACCATTTTCTATTTCATCAACCATTTTTATGAGTTCTTATGTCACGTCGTTATGCTGCCGAAATTGCACTGTGATTTTCCAAGAAAAATTCATTATCTAGTGAATACCATTCCCATTTATCTATCAAGGAAATTCAAAATTATATATATATATATATATATTTATTTAATGTTTTTTCATGTATGAAATACGTTCTCTATTATTGTTTAAGAAATGATGATTTTTAATGAATCCATATTTTATGATCTATGTGGAAAACATATGCATTAAATGAAATGATTATGAAGCATGCACCCTGATAGTGCATCAATGTATTGGGTAAAATATAGTATCATGATAAATTATGTACAATGGGTGTTGACTCATTCCAATTCAAGTGCAATGAGGTTTTACTTGTTTTTCAATTTCAATGACGTTTTACTCATGCTCTATGTGCATTGAGACTTGGATCATGCTAATTCCATTTTAAGTTTTGTTGCCACATTTCCGTTTTATGATTATCATAATTTATAATTCATTTATGTTAATGTTTATCCTATTCAATATTTATATTCCTATTGTCTATCATGTTTTTTATTCCTCATTTTATTCCATGTATATTCCATTATTGGGATTTATAGCTCATCATTTTTCTATGCTTGTCCTCAAGTTATCCCATGCAATGTTATGTACGCGGGAATGTCGTGGTCATGTTAAGGATATTTTCAATAACTTTTTGTGTTCTATGCTTTATGTTGTTATGTAATGTTCCTTAACCCCAAAGACAATAGAGTTATCGATCTTCTATGTTTTATAAAGTGAATATTTTAAGTAATAAATTATGCTTAAGTGTGTAATAAAATGTAGTGTTATCAAATTTGGTATCAAAGGATTGTTTTTGTTATTTTTGGGATAAGGATTAGAAATCCCTAGTCAATTCATAGATACTAGAAAAATTATAATAATAAATTCCTATGTTTTGGGTGGTATTGAGTAAGATGTTTACCATGAAAATAAATCCATGTCTGGATATGAGTATGTAAAGGTGGATTTGGAACAGATGTACTTAGGGGCGAAAACACCGATAAGTTGTTTCGAGCGTGAACTGGGGTATCCTGGTACACAACAACTGGCCTTGCTATAGTCTTGATTACTGCACTCCCAGGGGATATTCATTGATACCATCACATGTTTAGTATGAACCATTATTAATGTAATTTAAAAAAGTTCCCCTATGAATATATGATAGAAATTTGATCATGAATAACATATATTTAATCTTATAGATTAATAAGTTAAGAAAATAAATTTATGTTATATGTTATCCATTTTTTTCATTGGATTCCCCTTCATGTGATTAATAGTTGTGTTCACAATGAATGTTGTGGATAAACTAATTGAGTAGAAAAAGAATTAATTGGTGAAAGTTAGGGTTATCATCCATAGTTCTATGCATTATTTTATATCTGAAATGTTTAGTAGAAAAATTCAAACAGCACCACAAATCATGGATGTTATGATGTTGGTGAGTACAAAAAATGTATAAATCATTCCATCCAATGAATATAACGCATCCTAGATCACAATATGGGGATTAAGCATTCCTGGGATCCTCGTCATACACCCTCTGGTGGAATTTTATGTAATTCTTGGCATGGATTGGATTTTCTTATATATACCCAACATAAATTGTTGTGAGACAGAAATCACTCTCCATGTGGATAATTGACCCTTGATTCTATACAAATGTCAAGAGGAAGGTGACTCTTGTTTAGAACCATCATGACAAGTGTGGATATTAATTCACTATGGGAATGAATATCTGGCTCAGATGATTGAGTTGAAGGAGGAAACCAACCATTAATACATGCCTATTGTGAGGTAATTCGCTGATGTGTTTCCCAAGGAATTGTCTAGTCTTCCTCCCAGAAGAGATGATGAATTCTCAATTTATCTTTTAAATGGGGAGTTGAAAATATCCTAGAATCCATAAATTGTGGGTTTTGTCGAGCATGAGGAGATGATAAATAAACTACATGAGAATCTGGATAACAGGTTTATATGCTCATGTGCTTCACCATGGGGTGCACCAGATCTCTTCATCAAGAAGAATGATGGTTCAATGAACCTTTGCATCAATTATCATTATCTTAACAAAATCACAATAAAGAACAAGAATCCTCTCCCATGAATTGTTGACTTGTTCGATTACCTACTTGAAGCCCAATATTTCTACAAGGTAGATTTGGGGTCGGGATATTATAATTTAAGGATGAAAAAGGAAGGTATCACGAAAACTGGTTTTCGTACAAGAAACGAGCACTATGATTTCATATTAATTCCTTTCTAACTCACTACTTATCCTGCAATCTTCATGGACATGATGAATAGTGTCATTATATATTACCATGGAAAATTTTTCATATTATTTATAGATGATATTCTAATATACTCTAGAACCAAGGATGGTCATGAGCATCATGTAAGAACATTACTAGAGACCATACAGAAGGATAAGCTGTTTGAAAAGAATAACAAGTGTGGGTGAAGAAGGTCTCATTCATGGGCCATCTAATCACATGAAAAGGGATATCTATGAATTCCTTGAGGACATCCACAACAGAGGGATGACTAAGGACGTCATCTGTGATAGATATCGATAGCTTCTTGGGGTCAGCTTGTTATTATCGCTTATTTTTGAGAAATTTATCACGATTTTAAAAACCTCTTATCTAACTAACTTAAAGGGAGTAATGGTTTCATGGAGTGGTGAATTTTAAGGATGCATCATGGAGATGAATATGATTATTATCACTGCACTCGTGCTCACATTACCCACAAGTGGAGTACTTTTTGTTGTATTCAGTGATGCTTCGAAGAAGGGAAAGGGATGAGTGTTGATGCAAAATAACAATTTCATTCCCTAAGATTCAACGAAATTGAATTTCCATGAGCAGAATTATCCCACACATGATCTGGAGTTGGATACAATGATCTTATTTTTAAAAATTCGGCGGCATTATCTATTTAAGGAGATGTGTGAAATAAATATCTGACCACAAAATCCATAAGTATATATTCACAGAGTAAAAGATGAACATGTTCCAATGAAGATGGTTAAAGGTGATCAAAGACTATGACTTCTCAATCCATTACCACAATGCGAAAGAGGACAAGGTGGTAGATTCTCAAAGTAGAAAGGACCCAATGATTATTCATTGATGAGAATTGAAAAGGATCCAATATTCTTAGATTGGATGAATATGGACAAGGAATTAATAAAGAAAGAAAAATCATCAATCCTTTCACAAATGATTGATAAACCATCACTTTTGGAATGGTTAAAGGATTATCAAAAGGATGATTTCATAATGAAGAAGAAATTAGATGCTATTAGAAAACGGAAATCCACAGTGTTAAATGTTAATGAAGAAGGAATTCTGAGATTTGGGAGAAATACTATGTGTCCATCATGTATGAAGTGTAGGAAGGAACTTTTGGATGATGCACGTAGCTCAAAAATCACTATTCACCAAGGAAATACCAATATGTATCAGGATATTCTAGAGATTTATTTGTGGGACAATATGAAGAACATGGTCTCTAAGCATACATCAAGGTTCCTTGTGTGTCTGCAAGTGATGGAAGAGAGGCATAAGTCTAAGGGGATGATGCAACCATTGCCCATACAGACATGGAAATGGGATAACATCACCATGGACATTGTCCAGGGACATTCAAAGACATCCAATGTGATGAATGGAATCTAGGTTTTTGTGGATCATCTTAAAAATTATTGACACTTCACTGAAATTTGGGTGGATTTTTCATTGGATCAATTGGAACATATATACATTAGGAATGTGGTAAAGCTGGATGGAGTACCACTACCTATTGTATCTGATCGAGTTCTATGATTGACCTCTATGTTTTGGAAGAGTCATTAACATGTTCTAGATACCGAACTAAAATTTAGTATAGCCTATCATCCTCAAAATGATGGAAAATCCGAGAAAAATATTCAAACAATAGAAGATATGTTAAGATCATGTTCAATGGAATTTAATGAAGATTGTGATCTACATATTTCTCTGGTTGAATTTTCCTATAATAACAGTTTCACTCTATCATCCAAAAGGAATCTTATGAAGCCATGTATGGGAACTAGTGCAGAACACCGAAATGTTGGGATGAAGTCTGTGAGTGTAAGATGTTAGGACTAGAAATGGTTGAGAAATGGTGGAGAAGGTGAAAACCATTCTGCAGAATATCAAGGTATCCCAGAATCAACAAAAAAGTTATACATATAACCATCAATGATACATTGAGTTAACATTCAGATACATGGTATTTCTATGCACATCTCCAAGTAAAAAGGTCACGATGATTCAAAATAAAGGGAAGTTTGGTCCTTAGTACATCCCCCCCCCCCCAAAGATTGTGGATCTTGTTGGGTATGTGGCCTATCGACTAGAACATTCACCTACAATGTACAAATTAAATGTTGTCTTTCATGTTTACCTATTAATGAAGTACATCCATACACATCACATGTAATCTCTTCAGAGGTAGTACAACTAATGTTTGATGTTTCTTATGAGGATCAACAAGTGAAGAGTATAGATCATAGAGAAAATTTTCTACGATGATAGACAATGCCCTTTGTCAAGGTGTTGTTAAAAAACCACATGTTTGAAGAAGTGATGTTGGAATTGGAGGAAGTGATAAAATATAGATACCCAAATTTGTTTTAGAGTTAGAAATTGATATTTCATGGGAGAAATTTCTTGTGGGGGTACGATAGTAATGACACCAAAATTCATTAATGAATCTTCCTTTTGGACTATTTAAAAGTATTTTTTATGGTTATGTAAAATATATGCTATTATTTGGTTCTATATTTTGGATTTTGAAATACTGTTAAAAATTATGACTGTTTATAATATAGCCATTGATTAGTCATCACATTATTATTATAAATATAGGGCTTTAACAAATCCAATTTTCTCAAATAATGGATGTTATGGCCTCATAAAGTATACTTCCACATATGAAGCCCATTTATCGAACTCGAAAGAGAGGTGGCTTCATTGGTCTTCTCTCTTGACCAAGACCATTCCTAGATTCAATACGATAAGCTCGTATAGAACCTCCTTCTAGAAAAGTGGATGTTGATAAAGATTTCCACTCAAGCAATGTTATCCAAGACACCCCAAGAGTCTATCACAATCACTCTCCTTACCCTAAGGTCATATGCTGGTGTTTTAAGGAGTTATGTAACATGAACCTAGTACTGAAATTATTTACATTATTCTTGTATAAAGAATATACATTATATTTATTATTGTTACTTTGTAAATAGTTTTTAAAGAACAAATAGTATTTTATGTTAATAATTACAAAAAATATATTTTGATAAATTAATATATTTTTAAATAAAATCTTTTTTTTATAGAATTTTATTATTATTAAATTACTTTTAATTAAATATAAAAAATCATATAATTTTATGAATGGAATTGTAATTTTTATTATTGTTTGGATGTGTTTTTGTCAAAATCCATGAAATTTGAAATAAATTTTGGAACATACTTAAAATGTAAAAATTAAAATATCTAGAAAATTACTTGGAAAATGTGAATATTAATTTTGAAAATATGATGTCAAAATTATCTAACGGGGATTTTTTCATAAATTTTTGAGACTGTCAATTTTTTGGGTAAGAATTAAATACTGTCTAAATATATAATGTGGTTTATGACAATATAATGACTCAATAGTGATGAAATAAAATACTCTAATCATTATGATCGTCCAATATATGTTTTACCAATAGAATAATGTGATTTTGGGTTT
Organism: Viscum album; assembly: GCA_963277665.1. Classification (NCBI taxonomy): domain Eukaryota; kingdom Viridiplantae; phylum Streptophyta; class Magnoliopsida; order Santalales; family Viscaceae; genus Viscum; species Viscum album. The sequence goes on along the minus strand of OY728155.1, from coordinate 875,488,801 downwards.
AGTTGATTTATTCTACCAAGATTTAGTCGACCATTCAAATCTTATAAAACATTTTGTCTTTTTAAATTGTTCCCCTTGATAGTGTTACTCACCTCCTCATAATACAACCTATTATTTTAAGATTTTTTCCCATTGGCCTTATAAAATATATTATTACACTCACCTTTGGAAAAAACCAAGGGCAAGAACCAGGGGATAGTCTTTGGTTTTGATTTGTTTAATGTGTGGTGTCCCAAACCTAAATAATAATGAAATCCCTCTCCATTCCTATATAAACCCACCCCAGATCTCACTTCCTCCTCACTCAAATTCTTTAGAGTTCGTCCAACTTCTTACCTCATCTCTATATAATCTTACAAGGTTACTCAATCTCCCATGAATCCTCTCTCAAGCCTCTCTTATGCCTTTGGTATCACACTTGTAAATAAATGATTCCTACTTATCTCTTTTTATCCATGTTTCTTTATATTAGTATGTGCTTTTATTTTGAATTATAAAAGTTGGGGTATGATTTCACACCTACAAAATACATTACTCTTTATGTTGGAATAATTATCGAACCCTTTATCTCTCTTTAAATGTCTCCCATGTACACCTGTTACCATACTGAAATTTCATAATGAAATTTCTCCCCACTCATTTACATTCAAGTAATTCTTATTGTACCATGAATCTAAATTCCATTATAGCTGATAAGACATGTATCTATATTACCGCTTACTATCAATTTAATTTTAATATGATGAGACACCCATTTCTCTCTCATCAACCATTTTTTGAGTTCTTTTGTCGCATCGTTATGTTGTCTAAATTGCACTATGATTTTCCATGCCAAAGTCATTGTGTAGTGAATACCATGCCCATTTCTATAGCAAAGGTATTCAAATTTTTGCACATTAACATATTTTTTAATGTGTTTAATGCATGAATTTTACACTCCTATATCGTGGAATAAATGATGATGTATAATGAATCCATGTTTTAAGATCCATGTTCCACGCTTATGCTTGAAATGAGATTATTATGAAAGGTGGACCCTGATAGTTCATCAATGCATTGGGTAAAGTATAGTATCATGATACATCATGTGAAATTGATGTTAACTTATGATAATTCATGTGAAACATGGTTTTACTCATGATTGTTTTGAAATAAGGGTTTACAGATGTACCATGTTCAATGAGCCTTTTGTCATGATAATTCCATGTTAATTGTTGTCACCACATTTCCATGTTATGATCATCATGCATTATTATGCCTTTATGTTCATGTTTCTCTTTAACTACATTGATAATTCTATTTTCTAACATGTATTTTATTTCTCATGACATTCCATGTTGATTCCCTTACTAGGATTATAGCTCTCCCTTTTCATATGCATGTCGTCAGGTTATCCCATGCAATGCTATGTATATGTGAATATAGTGGTCATGTGAAGGATGTTTTCTATAAGAAATTGTGTTCAATGCTTTATGTTTTTATGTAATGTATCTATTCCCCAAATACACTAGACCTGTCATTCTATTATGTTGTATCAAGTGATGGTTTTATGTAATAAATCTTCTATAAGTATGTAATAAAATCAGGGTTTTTTAAATCACCACATTATCATGCAGTGCAATTTCTATCTTTTGTTCCATATCCTACTATTAGGGTAATTTTAGCACCTCTATTTGTATGAATAATCAATATTTTATAATATTATCATACTTCATTATATCTATTTAATCCTTCATCACAATTTAATTTTTAACACAATAATACACTAGTGAATTTCCTTTGTTCTTTGACAGTTTTTTTGACCAATCTACCATGTAAAGAATTTTTTAGTAATATACTCAGAGGTTTTGAACAATCCACAAAAAAAAATAATAGTAAATGGGTTATCCTTTTCAAACATCTAATCATAAAATTTGGATTTTTCATATTGATTTTCATGCATCAAATCAACCATTTTATTTGATTTTGTGAATTTTATTCTTCTATTATAACCTTCTCCCACATGAATTGGTGTATATTAACTATTTGAATAGGACTGTTATATGGAAATTCCTTCTACAAAAAAATCCTATTATTTTATGTAGAATTTATTTCATCATTTCTTTGGCTTTAATTTCATCCCAGTTTCTTATTTTTCTTCTTTTGCTGACACCTCATGGAATACTTTTCACCTTTTGTTTGTCTTATCATTTTTTAATGTGGTATTTTATTCCATTTTTTTTTATTCATAGTTCATATATAGATCACACAACTACTAATCATAGTTGTTTCCACATATATTTAAATAAAAAAATATGTTTTTGATGTCAATAATATTTAATAATTATTGAAATGGCCTTCTTCATCTAAGAAATATGTTTTTATTCTATATGATTTCACTTCACATCAAATTCAAAAGACCTTAACACTTTCCATTTTCAATTATCATTCATTGATAAACTATACCTACTATCTGTGACCTAATTCAAAAATTTCCATCAAAAAAACTATAACCAAAATAATCTTGATTTTTTCTTCTATAATGCAATTTTATATTAGTTGTAATTTTATTGTGCTCAGATTATATTATTCTTCATTAGATATTTTTGTAGGGAACAATAATTCACATTATTATTAATATCCCCCATTATTACTATGGGGATTTTATCATTAGTCATCTTCACCGATGTTTTTCTAGAATCACATTTGGAACCAATAATAACATATCATTTATATTTAGTACAAATAGAAATAAGGTTTACCTATTTCAATGAAGAAATTATACTAACATATAAATGTTTATTTCTACAAATAGATAATTCTGGAATATGTTTTTCCAATTTCATTTAGCTTGTAGAATATTTATCATTATATATTCTCATTAACTTCTTACCACATGAATGATTCTTGAAAGATGTAATAATATTTTAATGTTATTCTTGGAAACATTTAAGATTTCCATATTTTGAGAATATTCACCTTTGGTGTTCTCAAAATCACTAAATATAACCAATAACCCATTAAATTTTTGATATAAATAGTTTATATGGTGTTAAATTATTTTCAACATATCATTACATTCTATATGAGATGTCATTAATTAAATTTATTTTAGATTTCTCAAAAACAAATATTCATTTGATGAAACTTCATGTTCAAGAAATTCTTCTATTACTAAATAAGCATTTTATTTTCCCATTAACTCTTCATTTTTTAAATGTGATCATTATGAATCCAACTTCCATATTGTACATAAATTTTTAACTCTTTAATTATATATGACTTAACCTCTATCTAGGATTCCATAACATTCATATAGGTTCGTTGTAGTTTCTCTAATTCATGAAGTACATCTATACAAACATCCCAAGTCACATACTTCTCACTATCAAACCATTATAATTCATCTTCATAAAAAGTCAATATTTAATTTCATTATAATAAGGATGATTATTTTGATTCATCATCTTGGATAAATATAGCATTATTCTCTGTGAAATCCAATGGGAAGAATGTGATACTCAAAAAAATCATTATGAGATTCTTCAAGTGTATGAATCATTTTGGTATGAACCTCCTTAGTTAAATCATTATCACAAACATGTCATTATTACATTTCTTAAATAAAGTAAAAATGTTCATTTCAATGTTACACCATTTTTTTATTCAATAACATATGTGAAATGTTATCATATTTAAAATTCATTTTCCAAGGTTTTATACATATAATATTAAACTTTATCATACTGTGATTTTTCATCATTGAGTAATTTGATAAAACCGAATATCTATATAATAAAATGAATAGGATCTTTCATCATATATTATTTTACCATTTAAGAAAAAAAACTAAGGGAATTAAAAATATCATCATTATAACATATTGAACTGATATCATCAAATTTTTCATTATAAATTAATTTAATAGTCAATGTTGGTTGACTACCAACCTTAATATATTCAGTTTTTGGTGTAGCCAATTTCATTATTAAACTATTTCTCATATTTCATTCCCCTTTATTGTTTCCCCAATGTTTTTGAGAAACACCCTTATTTGAAACAATAATTAAATATACTGAATTTTCTTTTTGACACGTCTATTTTACCAAGGTGAATCAACTTCGTCACCTTATATTGGTCTAGTAGAAACTATGAAGACAATAATGTAGATCCAATCAATATTGGAACTGTTTCGATGATACTAACTATGTTCCCAATGGATCACGCAGGCACATATAGAGGGGTGCATGGTGGGGGTGAATCTGTATTCATGAGTTTTACCAAATAAATTATTCTCTTTTACATTTTCTTCAAATTAAAACTTATATAGATATTAGAGTGAATATATTATCCTTTTATACAAAAAATATTACAGCACCTGAATGACATAATGTAAATAGATCACAAACCATTTTATTTTTTAGGTTTCTACTTCCATGTGGGTGACCACAACCTTATAGTGCTAGGTATCATCTATAATATAGATTCTACACTCGAAATCAATAAATTATTACAAGTTGGTCAGTCATGTATCACCATGAATCCATAGTGGGTATTTATGAACCGCTTCCCAAATTATACTAGTATCCCACCAGTGTTCAGTATTTTGTAATCCCACAGTTGTTATTTATTCATGTATTTAACCAATGTTTAATAGCAAAACACTCAACAGATTGGGAATTATCACACTATATTCTAGATTCCCCTAAAACACTATTATGTTTTTTTATCTTTAACAACTGGAATAAAACAATTCTAATATTTTTCAATTCAACTAAACTCCATTGACTTTTAGTAAATTCAATGAAAAACATGGCATGAAAGTCATCTAAGTAAGATATTATTAATGAGTAAACTATTAAACATCCACTTCATCATACATCAATAATGAAATTAACAACTAAATATTCACCGAAAAACTATATGATTCCTTATTCCTAAATTAACTAATTTTTTTAAAATTATTACAAAAAACTCTGAAAATTGAATTTTCAATCATTTCAAATATAATCATCATGTGTTATTTATGTGTGTTGGTTGAAAATTATTTTCTCATGCACCAAATTATCATTAATACATTACAATTCTTTCTTTTTTTCATCACTAAATGTTCAATGTTATTTGATTTCAAATTCTCATTCAATGTTAATGTGATGCAGATTACACAAAATCATGTTCTTTCATGAAATACATAGCGGATCTCAGTGAAAATCATACAACATTGAATATTTCATGAATATAACAACATTATATTCATCATGCAACATTTTTTATAGATTTTCACTTCTTTTTATGCATGTATATTATTTAACACATAACAACTTCATGAAACAAAAAAATTTCACATTAATCCCCATTCAAATAGGTTTCTCAAAATAATTCTACACCATTATAGTATATATATACAAGATCTTGTTACCATTTGTCCTTATTTTAGAAGGATTTAATGGTGATTCCTTCCACATATTTTAATGCTGGAACAACTATTATTTTTTCAATTTATATGGACCACCTTCACAAAAATGGATCTTGTGAACCACTTCATTATTCTCTTAGAAAATGTGTTTTTTGGATCCTTATTATTATAAATAATTAACTGTGTGTGTTTTCTTAAATATTTTACATAACTATGTTGTAACACATAACTGAATAAAAATTATAACAACATCATGAAAACACACAGGATGTAATACCATGGGTGCATGAAACATTGTCTATTGGGAATACATATCTCTATTACATCTCTAATTTCGTTGAAGTCACAAAAAATATCTCTCATGTATTTGTTTATCTCCTAATGAAAATTATCACCACATGGGAACATTTAGATGAAACTACACAATCATAACTCGTGTCTAAATCTGTAATATTTCACAGGTAATGGCATAGCTCACAAATTATGATTATGGAAGAACACTATCATAACAAGACCATTTTCTTAAAAACTGTATCTCCATGATTAAATCATTTTTTAAATAAGAAAATAATTTTTATTGATAATTCCATCTTATTCTAATAAAATTATTCTCACAATCATTAATGGATCATCTGATGATGATGCATGATGTACTCTGGTCGATACAGAATACTCAGTTATACACATGTAAAATATGATGCCAAATAGTGATAAAATGACTAGAATTTAATAGATATAATGTTAATGGTTCTTTACATATCATTAATGAAGTATTATAAGTGTCTCTGATTACTCTATCACACACCAACATGTTATTATGTTGAGAATTTCATTTAATATCAAAGGGAAGTGGTACCTCACTAGATGTGTGTACCAGGGTCCGCTCTTGATTCATGTTGGAACCACCCAATACCAGTATCTATCACCACTTTTATTCACATCACAATGGATCAACATTCTCACCAAAAACCCTTTAAAGGAATTCTTCAGAAAACATCATCCTCGATGTTGGCCGACTTTTGGTGGTCGATATTTGTTGCCACGTCCATGGTGGTGTACATGGATTCCATGGATTAATAGGTAGAAGGATATTTTTTAGTATAATCCAATGTATGTGTTACCAACACATAAATATCATGCCTATCCAGGCCATATTACATATAAATTCCATATCAATTTAAGATACTACCATTTAATACATAAACAATAACAATCCCCAACTTCCCTATTTTTATTTTGGAAATAAATCATATTTTTCCAATATCTCCACTAATTTAAATATTATAAATATTAATTAACTTTGATTAACTAATTAAATATTTATTTTTATGTACTGAATAGTTCCAAAGTTATCACAGTTAATATTTCTAAGAAACCTATTAAGGAGAATCAACCTTTTCTACTTATGAATAATTCATAATTATAGTTTAATGGAATAACTCTATTCTTATATCATTATAACATTGAATTTTTAGTATAAAAAAATGTACAAAAAAATAAAAATAAATTATTACTTTAATCAATTTGAGTTCTTCTAAACCACACCATCCAATAAATCAGAATCCATGAATCATGAAACCCATGGAATGGAAATTTTCACAAGCACCATGATATACATTTATCATTTGAGTATAAGTCGTGGTAGGATATCACAAATAACCCCCTACACAGTAAGAATATAAAAACCCATCAAACTGCAAATACATTTTATAAATCATTCCCAGAAAATATTTCATTTTAAAAACAATGTGAAAATATATAACAATAATAAAATATATATCACATACCAAAACCCAAAAAAAAATCAATATTTTGTTTCTAAAAAAAATACCACTGACTCGATTTCTCTTACAAAACTAGAAGAGCTCTAAAACAAAGAACAATAACCATGAATTGGGCTCACCTGCCTGTGAGTGCACCATCTACCACTAAACCTAAACTATTCATTATAAAAAAATTATTTACACCCATGTAGGATTTTACCAAAACCCCACATTATTTGTATTAATGATGTCCCCACAATAATTAAGGAGTTTATTAGATCAAAATTCTAATAACTCAGCAAAAAATAGGTCAACAACATCAATCAACTACATTACATTACAAAAAATCAACGGATAACTCAGTAACCCATCCAAATAACATAAATAGTGAAAATCATTATCCCATCTAGATAACATCACATTTGTAATATAGTGCACAAACCCTATAACATAATCCATAATTTTTATTTTTTAATTCATAATATAAAAGATAAAAATAATTCCAAGAATGAATGGAAAATATCAACAATCATTATAAGATCATCTTTTCCATCAAAACATTTTAATTCTATAAAAACATACTAATATATAAAATCCACCAAATCCATTTAAAGAAACCCCAATCTTTCTAAAAACAAATTTTCAACAAAATAACACCCCATTTAATGAAATTATCTTACCAACATAGAAAATGAAATTAAAATTTTTCATTTATTTCAAGTGTTTTTTAACATAATAGTGTGATTTTGAAGCCACATAACTCACTCCAATGGTAAATTAAAGATGCACAACCAAATCTAAGACTGTCACTCTTTGTAGACATCAGAAACACCTTCCCAGAGAACCTTACAAATTGGTTGTGTTTCACCATGCCTTAGAAAAATCTAAATGTTAGAACGCTAGATCTAGGGAGTGTATAGAAAAATTGTGGATAGACATACATTTTATCTAAAAATAAAACCTTAAAAGGTTTATGGGAGGAGTGTTCAAAATATATACTAAAAATTACCATAGAGTTGAAATCTTATATTAATAGGGATAAATGATATAGAAAACACCCAAATATGGGCAAAATAGAATATTTGGAAGTAATTTATGTGACTGAATAACCTGAATCCTCAGGAATATATGACCCACCTTTAATTAGCGGCATATATGATAAAAACACAGGATATACATGGGAATAAGGTGTGTCATCAATGGTTTTTGGTCAGATAGATTGGGATTATGTTCATATCTCAACCAATAAAATCATTAGATTATGATCCTGATTTATGAAAACTCATCATGATTTATCATTTTATGACATTCCATATTTTATCATTTATTGAAAACATGGAATTCATAATTTCATTATTTCTAATATTATCTGGAATTATATTCATCATTTAATCAAGCAGTGCAATTTCTTTCTTTTGTTCCTTCTTCTACTATTAAGCTAATTTCAGCTTCTCTATTGGTATGTCAATTCAATATTTCTAAATATTCTCATACTTTTAAATATATATGTAATCCTTCTTCACAATATCATTTTTTACAAAATAAAACACCCGTGAAATTACTTTTTTATTCGATAGTTTTTTGATCAATCTCCCATGTTATGAATTTGTTGGTAACATAGTAAGATGTTTTGAACCATCCACCAAAAAGATCCAACAATAATTGGGTTATCCTTTTTTTATGATCTATCGTGAAATTTGGATTTCATCATATTTAATGGCCTGAAATAAAAAAATCGATTTATTTGTTTCTATGAATTCTTTTATGTTTCAACATTCTCCCACTAGAATTGTTGTATATGAACTGTTTGAAAAGGAGTATTATATGGACTATCCTTTTAAAATAAATCAGATTTTATTTTATGTGTGGTTTTTTTTATTTTAGCTTTAGTTTTATCATCGTTTCCATAATTGTCTTCTTATTCTTACACATGGAATACATTTTTTAATTTGTTTGATTCCACTATATTTTATGTGCAATTTTCATCATATTTTCATATTCATAGTTCATATATAGAGCCTAAAAATACTCACAAAAATTATTTCCACTTATATGTATTTAATAAAATATGTTTTGAAGACACTGAAATCTAATCATGATTGAAATTTCCTACTTTATCTATGAATTATGATTCAATTCTCTATGATTTCTCTTCACATCAAAATCACTTGCCTTAACAGTAGCCTTTTTAAATTATCATGCATGGATAAAATATATCAACGATCAGTGCCCTAATTTCCAAATATCCATCAATAGGAAAATAGCCAAGAGAATCTTGATTACATTATCATTGTCAAAATGTTACTATATTTGAAATTTTATTGTCTTTGGAAAATATTGTTCTTCGTCTGAGATTTCGGGAGGGAACTATATTTTACAATGTTATTCATATACACCTTTATTACTATGAGGTTTTTTATCACTATTCATCCTCAAACATGTTTTTCTAGAATTCATTTTTGAACCTATAATAACATATAATATAGTTTTAGTAAAATAGTAAATTCTCAAATAAGGTTTACATTTTCAATGACGAACATGTACTAACACAAAAAATATTATAATTATAATTAAGAAAATTAATGATTATTTTTTAATAATTTCATTGATCTGGAAGAATATTTTTAATTATATAATATCATTTTCTTCTTACCACTTGAATGAGTCATGTTCGATGTAATAATATTTTAACGTTATTCTCAGAATCTTCTCTGATTTTTGAATTTTGAGAATATAAAGCTTGGGTGTTCTCAAAATTACTCAATATTACCTATAACTCATGAAATTTCATATTTAGATAGTTATTATGGTTTTAAATTATTTTCAACATATCATATAATACTTTATGAGATATATTTATTTAAATTTATTTTATATATTTCAAAAAAATCCATTTTAAGAAACATCATGTTCCAGAAATTATTCTATTTCTCAAAACAAATATTTATTTTTTTCCCATTGACTCGTCATTTTTATAATGTGATTGTTGTGAATCTGATTTTCCTCTTGTAGAAAATTATTTAGCTTTTAATTATCATTTTTTTAACCACTATATAGGATTCCATATCCTTTATATATGTTCTATGTAGTTTCTCTAATGCATGGAGTACATCTGTATAAACGTTCATAGTCATATACTTCTCACTAACATGCTATTATAATTCATCTTTAACAAAAGTAAATCTTTTATTTCATTGTAATAAAGACGATTCTTTTGATTCGTCATCTTGGATAAATATCCCATCCTTTTTTTGGACAACAAATGGGAAAAATGTGATCCTCATAAAATCCTTATGAAATTCTTGAAGTTGATGAATCATTTTAGTATGAACTTCCTTAGTTACTTATTTCGCACGAGCTTTTCATTCTTGCAATGCTTCAATAAAGTATAATGTCAATTTAAAATTAAAAGCCATTATATTTTAATTCAATAACTAATGTGACAAGATATAATATATAACATTCTACTTCCAATGATTTCTACATATCCTCAACTTCTTCATCATGTTGTGAATTTTCATCATAGTGACCATTGATAGAACCAAATATGTATATAACAATCTACATAGGATCGTTCATCATATATTATTTTACCACTAAATAAAAACATGTATGTGATTAAAAAAATACTCTATATAACAACATGAACTGATATCATCAAATGTTTCATTATTATCTAATTTAATATTCACCATTGACTGAATAACAATCTTACGACATTAAATTGTTTGTGTTACCACTTACTTTATTAAACTCTTTCTCATATTTCATTACTCTTTATTTTGTTTGTTCCTCAATTTTTTTAAAAAATAATGTTATTAGAAAAAATATATATAGGTACTAATTTTTTTATTTGACTCGTCTATATTAAATTTTTGAATCTATATCTTCACCTTACATAGGTCTGGTACTAACTATTCAGACAATAAAATAGATCTAATGAATGTCAGATCCTTTTCAATGATACTAATTATGTTCCCAGTGGATCATGCAGTTACACTTAGAGGGGTTCATGGTGGGGGGTGAATCTGGGTTCATGAGTTTTATCAAAAAATTAATCTATTTTACCTTTATATAAAATTTGATCCTATACGAATATTTGAGTGACTATATGTTCCTTTTATACTAACTAAATTACACCCCATGAATGGAAAAATTTAAATTAATCACACAACATTGTATATTTATAGGTTTCTACCTCGATGTTGGTGTCCACAACCTTACTGTACTAAGGATCATCTGAAATATAGGTTCATCACTAGAAATAAATCAATAATTACAAGAAGCTAAGTCATGTGTTACCCTAAAACACCAGTGGGTTGTTATGAACCACTTCCCAAATTATACTAGTTTCCCACCAGAGTTCCGTATATTGGAATCCCACTAGTATTATTTATTCAGGTATTCCACCAATTTTTAAAAGAAAAACACTCAAAATAATGTAAATGATCATACAATATTCAAGATTCCACTATAAATATTTAATGATTTCTTCAGTATAACTACTATAATAAAACAATTCAGAACATTAACAGTTCAAATAAAATACATTGACTTTCATTAAATGTAAAGAAAAACATGGTATTCAAGTCATCTCAGTATCATCTTCTGAATTAGTAGATCATTTATCATCACCCAAATCTCACTATAATAATGGAATTATCTACTAAACATTCACTAAGATACTATATGTTTTCTTATTCAATAATTAACTAAAATATATTCTATTATTTCAAAGAATAATGATAATAAAATTTTCAATCATTTAAAATATAATCAGTATGTGTTTCTTATGTGTCATGTTTTAAAATTATATTTTCATGCATGACATTCTCATTAATACATTATATTTTCTTTCTTTATTTTTCATTTCACTAAATGGTCAAGGTTTTTTTCTTCAAATTCTCAATCAAGGATCAAGTGATAAGTATTACACAAAATCTAATTCTTTAATGAAATATATTAGGTATCACCATTAATATAGTTCATGAATAAATATTTCTGAAATAGAACAACTTCATATTTCATCATGCGACATATGTGTTATATTATCAATTCCTTTTATTCTTGTTTAATGTTTCATTAATAACACTTTCATGAAACAAAAAAAACTCACTTTAACCCCTATTTGAATGATTTTTTCAATATAATTATACACCATTACTGTACACCTATACCTAGTGCTGATATCATCTATCCTTCTTGAAACAAGGATAAAGGGGTGATTCTTTTCGCATATTTCAACGGTGGAACAACTGTAACATGTTCTCTTTATATGAACCATATTCACCTAAATTTATCATGTGAGACACTTACTTTATCTCTTAGAAAGGTTTTTTTGGATCCATCAAAATGTAAACAATAAAAAATATGTGTTTTCTTAAATATTTTACGTAACTAAGTTATGTCATGTAACTAACAAATAAATCAAAAAAACATCATGGAAACACAAAAGATGTAATAACATGGGTGCATGGAACATTTTATATTGTGAATACAAATATCTATTGTGTCTCTGATTTATCTAGAGCCACTAAAAACTCTTTCTCAAGTATTTCTTACTCTCGTAATGAAAAATATCTCCTCAGGGGTATTTGTAGATGAACCTCCACAAACATAACTCATGCGCCAAAGCTCAATATGTCACAATAAATGTCTTAGATCAAACATTACGATTAAGGATGAACATTGTCATCACAAAACCATTTTATGCTACACTATATCTCCATGGATAAAGCATTGTTTAAAAAGGAAAAATGAATTTTTCATTTCAATTCAATCATAATAAGATATAAATTATTCTATAAATCATTAATGGATCATCTGACAATGCTGCATGAGGTACTGTTGTCAACATAGAATCCTCATGTGTACACATGTAAATTATGATGCCAAAGGGAGATTGAATGACTAGAATTAATGTAATATAATTTCCATTGATAACTACATATCATTAATGATTTATGAGAAGCTTCTATGATCCCACTATCACACATATACTTTGTATTATGTTTATAATTTAAATTAATATCAAAGGGAACTAGTAGCTCGACACATTTGAGTACCCGAGTCTGCTCCTAATGTCTATAGTCACCACAATGTACTATCATCCTCCACCACTATGATTCCAATAAAAATGGCTCCACTTTCTTCACCTGCACCACTTTAAGAGAATTTTTCATTTTATATCTTCGCTGATGTTGGCTAACTTTCAGTGGTCGATATTAGTTTCCATGTCAAAAGTGTTGTGCATGGATCCCATAGGAAACTGGCTGGAAGGATATATTTGTTTTAGTATAATCCAATGTAATTGTTACCAGCACATAAATATCATTCCTTTCCATTCCATATTACTTATAAAATTAATAACCATTTATTATAATACCATTTGAAACAATCTCAATAAGAAACTATCCCTATCATATCATTTACTTTGGAAATCATTCATAAAACCTAAATCTCGCTAATAATTTCTATATTATTAAAATTGTTTCAATTCAATGAATCATTGAACATTCAATTTTATGTACTAATCATTTCCATATTCATCACAATTATTACTTCTAAGGACCCTTTTAAATAAAAACATCATTTTCAACTTATAAAAATACTCTATAAGAGTTCAATGGAATAACATTATACTTATATCATTTTAACATTTAGATTTTAGTATACACAAAAATGACAGTAAATTAAAATAAAATTTCTACTTTAGTAAATTTTAGTTATTCAACACCCTACCACCCAATAAACAACAATCCATGAAATATAAAACCCAAGACAATAAAATGTTCACATACACCATGATACACATAAAGCGGTGAGTATAAATTTTGGTAGGATATCCTAAATGATCCTATTATACCATACGAATATGAAAATCCACAAACCTACAAATACATTTTAGAAATAAATCCCATAACACATTTCATTTTTAAAATCATATGAAAAAAAAATAAAAAAAATAAATGATTTATCACAGACTGTAACCGACATTACATCAGGGAGTTGGGGTTTCTGTTTAGGAATTTTTAGTTGGATATTACATGATCTTATATGGATTCATCGTTAAATAGAATTGATAGTAACTCTTAATAACTTATAATGATGAGAAATGTGTATATTTAATAAGAAGAAACTAGGATGAATTTCATAAATGAAAAGTGGGTTAAATTATTCCTGTAATGTATAGGTTGGACAAGGACAAGTTAGATTAGAGTAGTGAAAGGGTGAGTAGCATTTTTATTTTCTTACTGATGGTTAAATTATCCAATATCTATGAGTTAAGATTAAAATACATTTTGGAAATATCTTTTTGATTAAATTTATAGTTATATCTTTTTTTAGTATAGTAACATAATGATATCTTATTTAAGATTAAAATAAATTTTGTCCATAATTTATATTATCTCCCTGCATTATTTATTCAATAAATATTTAATATATTCTGAAGATAATTTTGAATAAATGGAAAATAAATTATATTTAAAATATATCATCAAATTCGTTTTTCACCCACAGTAGATAATATAATAATAAAGGTATTATAAATCTCTTTTATTAGTGATATCAAATCAATTATGTTGTGTCATAAAAAACAAGTGTCTTTTATTTGTGGTCATGTTGAAACATAAATTATACCTTCCCAGTTACTATAAAATGACAGTAATTATTTTTGAAACACCCTACAATAATCAGTAGTAATCAGAAATAATAATTAAACATCATTACAAATACTAAATTTAACATTAAAACAATTAAAATTTACATTTAATGATCATCCTAACATAAATATTAAATTAAATTATTTCATCACCATACAATTACATTATTGTAAAATTTAATTATATGAAAAAATAAATTTAACCAATATAAAAAGAATACCATAGTAATCAATATACATTGATCAGAAAAACGGTGTATAATAGATGTTGATGCCTATAGTAAGAATAATGTTTATTTTATCTATAATACATAATGACAATTAAAAAAATATTTAAATGATATCTAATTCAATATAAATAATAATATTAATGATATGTTTTCAATTCATACATCACTCAAAAGAAAAATTAGTTTTCATTTAGTACCATTAAAAACAAATCGCATTTTCAATATTTTGATTATGTGTCTTTTTTTAAACTAAAATATCATTTTAAATGACGAAGCACAATTATTCGTAATTTTCGAAATTAGTGTTAGATTAATTTTTTTTTTAATTCCTATTTTGTATAAATGAATCATTTATCTTTTTCATAAAATATCATGAGTATATTAGAGTATTTTAATGGTTTTGAATAGTAATATATGTTTTAAACTAAAATGTAGTTCTTAAATGAAAATAAACACTATTGGTCATACTGATCACATCAATTGTCTTGTTGAAATGAGGTTAATTGATTCACATGATACATTAATTACAAATAGTTTTCCTAACGTATCAAGAAAATTCGTGTAATTTTTTTTTTAGAATGTGAAACACATTTGACATTAATATGTCACATGTAAACATTAAAAATTTGCGTCCAATCCATCCTACCACCCAATGTGTTGGATTGATGAAATTTATATTACATCAAAAATAAATTAAAAATCATTTTACTAAGGTAAAAAAGACAAATTGACATTGTTTTCTTGGTTTTCACTACTTGATGTGTGTTTTGAGACAAAATGGACCATTTATTCAAAAAAACATTGATTCACATCAGCCACACTATATTTTTCATTGATTTATGTTTTATTACTCAATGTAACAAATGAATTAATAATCATATTCATAATGTATAAATATAATCAGACCATGTTTGTTTAGTTATGAGTATGTTATTTGAGTTTATAAATAAAATATCACTTTTAAATTATTATATTCTATTAGTAATAATGGGTAAAAATGTATTGGATTAACATTAAGTTATATCATATATTTCACAATTTGATTTTCAATTTTTTTCCAAAGATATCATGGTATCTAGATTGTTCTTTATCGATATTGAATATGAAATGAGTGTTTTTAATAGAAATGTAAATTTTATTTGAAATCATTCACATTGAGTCACATCAGCCAGAATATGTATCATATTAACATGTGGTATATTCCTATATGTCACAAATGAATTGTGGATAATTGTTATAAAAAATAAGGATATTTTGATTGTGTCTTATAAATTGTAAATATATGACACATCATCCAATAAATTTTATCCTTTGAATAAAAAACATATCTTTAGTCATTTCAAGAAAACTATTTGTCATATTAATGTGTGGTTAATTCATACACATTAAAAATAAAAGTTTCTTTCATTTTACATAAATATCAACACTATACAAGTAATTTTTTTGGGTTTGAGTATGTAACACACATAATGAACTAAAATTTCAATTTTAAATGAAATCACACACTTTTTATAATACCAACCACAATGTCTATTAGAATTATGTGATGTTGATTCCTACAAGTGAAAAAATAATCCAAAATTATTTTCAAAATTTATTTAGTCAATTTAATATGGTTTTCATCTTTTGTCTTTTTGACATAAGTTGTCATAAAAAGATTTAATTTTAAATCAGAACATTAATTTTTTGTCATATTGTTTTCATTGTGTGTCGAATTGATGCATGCTTAGTTCCTTCACCACATAAATGAATAATAAAAATTTAAAATTATATAACAATATAATAAATTTAATTTTTATTAGTTTGGTGTTTGATTCCCACTTTTGTAATTAAGATTTCATTTATTAATGAATATAAACACTATTATTTATATCAGCCTCTCTTTGTGTAGTATTGACTTGAGAAAAAATCTTGAAGACAAATGAATAAAAAATCATTTTTTGAGTACATGAGGACAATATGAATGCATTTTCACAGTTTTTGGTTAGTAACATGGGTTTTATATTATAAATATTTTTTCATACAATAAATGTGTACTTTTAATAAAACCATTCACAATGTGTGCCAGCTATATGTAAAGTCAACTATTAAACATCACAAATTATTCGAGAATAATTTTCATAAATAATTATGAAAATACAAGTGCATATATTCAAATATGACTATGTGATTTACATTTTCTGAAGAATTGATAGATTTTTACTAAAACCAAAAACATTGAGTCATTATAATAACACAATACATTAGATTGATGTGAGGATGAATGTTATAAACCCAAAAAATGAATCAATGATCATTATTAGAAAGTAATAAAAAAATACTTGTTAATTTTATTGGATTTTAATATGTGAAAAATTTTGTGATATAAAGTATTTCTTTTATACTGAAAGCACGAAAATTATGAATTTCCAGCCAAACTATCCATCAATTTGACAAGCAGTTTATTCATGATTAAAAAAAATGAATCATGAATTTTTTTTTCTGGAGTTGAAATTGACTAAAATTCAAATGTTTTGAACTAAAATATATATTTAAAATAAAGACACTAATTTTAATTCATATAAATAACATTCTGTATGATATTTATCTCTGTTTAATTAATATTTATAAAAAACAAACCATGAATCACTATCTTACAGTATCTATTCGATCATGTTTTATTGGTTTTGATTACGTGACATGTGTTGAGAACTAAAATTATTATTTGAGTAGAATAAATCGATTCAAATAACATTGTACAATCGAAAATAATGTATGTATAATTATATAAAATCACCCAAAATGTATCTAGAAATGATTTTACAACTGATAGTTTCATGACTAAATCACCCAGTTAAGTAAATTCATTTATCATTTTAATCTATAGAACAGAATATTGTGTCACTACCATGTTTTTAAAATTTATTATTCCTAATAAGGATTTCATTTAATTATTGATAAACATATATAAATTCATTAATGATTTAACGTATCCATGGATAGAAAATTTAATAATACCTAATTGCTTCATTATTTTCAAATCCATTTGATTGCCTAATTGTGATATTTGTGAAGTGTGAGAGATGAAAGTGATGGGGAATTGAATGAGAATAGTATTATACCAAACATGTGTAACTTTAATGATGAATCATGATATATTAGTAAATAATAGAAGTTTATATTTACTAAAAATTTGATACAATTTTATTAAATATCTTTTGGGAAAGGTTTTACAATCTAATCAGAATTGAAGAAATTAAAATATTTGTCAATTTTTTAAACAATTTAATTTCAATTTTGAAAACCAATGACTATTTATATGTCGAAGGATTTTTTTTCAAAGAATTCACAAGAAACCAAATATAAAATGGGATGTCAATGAAAAGATTCCTATTTGAATAATATTTAATGAAATGTCACATGAAGAGAAACCAAAATGAACTAATATATAAAAAATTACAAGATGTATCTTCATGTGAATTCATCATCGAATGTGATATATTTTCCTTATTATTAGGTATTAAATACATGATGTGTTTCAAATATTTGATTCGAAATATATTAACTATGTAGGTTGAGATACATTAAAACAAGTAAAGTAGATTCTCCTCGCAAACTAGATAGGGTGATTCATATTCCAAATATAATAATATCACAAATTATATTTTTAATTTTTTTACTAAATCTAGTATAACTATTATTTTATATTTAGAATCCCAAAATAGTTTATCTTATGTATTTAGTAAAAACATCATGTAATATTTATTTTGAAATTATTGTTATTTTTAGGGTCTTTTACTCAACTAATAATTTAATGATAATTTAATCATTAGTAATAAATGATTAATATAAATCATAAGTCTATGTAATTCTGAGTTATTTAAAAAATATAACATGGTCCACTAAATCCAAAAGAAAATTTTATGAAAATATGAAGAAGTGTGTTTTGAATATTCATGACTATAAACTCTTTGATAATAGAAATGATTTCTTATATGTTATAATGAAAAAATCACCATATGCATTAAATGTATTAATGTTGAATGGCTTATTAATCTTGTTCAATAAGATATATCTTAATTATTTAATATATAATCATAAGGTTGATTCATTTTTGTCATGATATTCCTTTAGGAAATGAGAAGAGTGTAATAGTGAATATTTGAATAGGATTGCAATGAATATTTTAAATGCATCATATGATGATCCAAATAATATATTGACCAAGAATTCATCGAGAATTATAATATATAGGGTTTTTTTTATTAAAATGTAATTTCTTTATAAACATCATAATAATGATGAAATTGAATGAATGGTCATTAATGGGTCTTTCATGCATTCCTTAATCATTAAAAAGTTGAGTTCAAAATTTCCCCAAACCTAGAAGCCTAAGACCGATTCCCAACATTATTAAATTAGTAGAGTAAAAAAAAGTAACATACTTGGGGAAGAAATAATTTAGTAGCTTTGGAAAAGTATATGAAAATATAATTGTTGCATTAAAACGTGAAAGGGGAAAAGCAACAAAGTAACTCCATTAAAAACTTCCATAATAATTTAGATTATACCAAAATATCCTTCATAATATAAATATTCACATATTGGGTTAAAATATAACATAATAAAGGGATGATCACATATTATCAATAAGGGTAATCAATGAAATGAAAACTGTCATAATGAATCCTAAAACAATGAGGCATTGTGTATATCTAAAAACACATTCCATTAAAACATATTATTGAGCATAATATGGATTTAATAAATTATAATTAAATACCTCAAAAAATAATCTCATGAGAATTAATATTAACAATGAATATTATACTCTTAAAATAATCACATGGATTATCACCAACTAATAACTTAATTATTGAATTCCTTATGTAGGACATCTAAAAGATACCATCGATCCTTCAACCAAGACATCTTAAAATAAATGGCTAACGCCTCATAAAAATATATAAATAGGTCGTCTCGTGAGACATACTGATTTATCAAGGGGATATAGTAGGACATGATCATCACATAACATGTCTAATAGATTCCCCATATGAATAGGGTGAATTATATTCAACATATCCAAATTGAATGTAAATTATATTCCTGAAATAGTAATCATGATCACTAATGATTTTTGTAATATAGTGAATGGTATCAAGATAGATTATTCATATCAAAATAGATCAGAAAAAATTTAATATAATAAGAATGTTGATATTATAATGTATCAATACACATTAAGAATAAGATTCAACATAGGGTTTTAAAATAGATGAAAATACTCGGAAAAAATCAATGAGGAAATCTTGAAAGAAATACCCATTTTTTCATGGGAAAAATAGTTATTTTCAGATGTCTATTTGTATTTTCCATTAAATCAGAATTTAAACTTTCAAATACCAGATAATAAAATGGAGAAGAAAATAAATTATAATTTACGAATAATCGTTTTCCAACTGATGTGAAAACATGAAAAAAGAGCATTTAAGAATCATTATAAATGAACCACTTTAGTGTATTTTAAGGAAATTTTTAATGTGACTCTAAAATAGACAATGGAATAAATAATTTAGAAAATATTAATAAAAATTGATTTTTTTGTTGTAAAATAATTTAATTTTTGAAAATAATAGCAGTATAAAACTCTTTATGAAGTGCACATGAAACAAGGTAATAAACTAGCTAGTTTCTTTAAATTTGGCATGCTTATCGAGTTGAATTGAGAAGGGAACCATATTAAATCATGTATTCACCAGAAAATAATATCAAAATGATTTGGTATCATATTATTGACATAAATAAATAAAATTTAGTATAATTATATAAAAACAATGATAAATTACATTATGGTTAATAGAGAGAATGTGTGACCCGAATGAAAATGGATGTTTGGGAAGAAACCCTTATATTATGTCCTAAAGATTGATTCATGTGAAATAAATATATGAGATAATATAATTATATTAATTAATAATATAATTAAGAAAAATTTAACTATTAATTTAATATATCTAAATTTTATTAAGTTCATTTCTGGACTTTTTGATGAGTTATAAAAACCCATTTCGGCATTCTTAATTGTTAATTTCTTTTGTTTTCATTATTTGTTCACTTGTATACATGTGTGAATTATCATTTGAAATGGAATAGTTATAAATAACTGAAATTATATGATAATAATTAAATTATGAATATAGTGTGGGGTTATATATAATTTTTTATTGATATTAATATGATTCATTATATTAAATGTTAACGATAATCGATTATAATATTTTGGCGTTTCATCGATGATAAAACACTAGTTATGTATTATTAATTAATAGTATATATATACTAGTTTGAAGTAATGAAACTAATTATAATATATATATATTATAGTCCAATTTAATGAAAAAAATGGTTTCCTGAATATCCATGAAAGTATAATTGAAAAATGAAAACTCATCATCCATGATGTCTTTAAATTAGCACCTCATGTGAGATGTTTTGATTTTTATAATAAATAGTGATTGATAAAAGATATGATGGTAGATATCCTATAATAAAAATAAAATCCAATTATATATTATCTAATGTACTTATCATTAATGTTTTTGTAGAAGAGGTAAGTAAAGGATATGAAACGAAAATAAATTGAATGAAAAATTAATATAACAAAAGTGTATCTTAACTATCGATTTAACCTCCATGTCAACCACATTAAGGAATAATGGGCTTGCATTTCGGGTGAGATCAGAATTTAATGAACTTTCTATGATGTTTGTGATAGGTATTTTGAATCAATTTTACAAGATTCAAGGCTTTATATGTGTAAGTATAATGGGTGGTATTTAGCATGTAGGAGATATGTGTATTTTTATTATTTTATTCATTAGGTTTTTATTTTGGATCAAGACTAAAAATAGTTATAACATTACCACAAAATATATTTTAATAATTATGGATATTTTGATATTATGGTCTTACATAATCCATGCATTAGCTATGACTAAATAATTTTAGTATTTGTGAAATATAGTAAATTACTATATTTCACTAGTCCCCGAAATTTAAACTATTTTTGAATAATCCCAAAAATTCAACCAAATAATTTCGTGAATTTAAAAATGGACACCAATTTGTGAAGATAATTTTCATGATATGAGAAACATAATTTTAAAATAAATTCATCATTTATTCGAAAAATAATTTTTAAAATTATAAATTGTTTTATGACAATATGAAAAAGTAATTATGGTCTTGTAAAATTATATTATAATAAAAAGTTAATAAATATTACATTATGAATCTATATTATATGAAAAATTATTATTTTAAATAATTATTTCAATTATAAAATTTTAAATAATCTTTTATATTATCCCAAAATATCAACACTTTATTTGTCGTTTTTATAACATATACTTGTTTATTTTATTATAAATATATAACATATTTTCATTTATAAGATACCCAAATTTTATTTATACATTAATAGGTAAATTTATTATTTTATTAGTAACATTAATATTACAAATAGTCACAATACTATTCCAACTATAATATATAATAGTTCATTATGGTATTAATCTCAGTGTTGTGTGACGCGTAGACTATAGAATATGTGAAATTTTAAAAGGTACATACAAAAAGATCATTGATATTAACATTATCCTCTCTTTATATAAATTGAAGCATCACAATTTTAAATTTCGTAGAAAAAAATAATTGTTGATAATTGAAATTTATTTTGGGTAAATCCCACATCATAAAAATAATATATAAAAATTTATCTTCAAAAAAGGGAAAGGTAAATGCATAGGTAACAACACAACTAACATTCCAAAATAGATGAACATTCACTAACATTTGGACATGGAAGAGATATATAACGATAATTTTTTGTTGGAGAATGATCAAAAACAAATCCATTATAAATTATACCATCACAAAAACATAAATTTTTCATTAGATAAAAGAAAATTGATTTCTCAGAATGGAATGTAAATAGATGACATTTTTTTTTCTTACTTAGTGTTCTATGATTTGGGGGTATCATTTCAATAACCTAAAAAGGACCTATTAAAATAAAATTACAAGAATCCATTATATTTCATAATCTCATAGTATTTTTATCTTCTTATATCTATCTCAAATCGATTTCATAAATATAGATATGGATATTCATAACTTATTTTTATTCATAAGGAAATTTTATGAATCATAATATCCATAAGTCAAAACGTCTTCTTTTAAATTTTTACTGAAACAAAGACATATAGCATATGTTATGCAAAATGAAAATTCCTACATTAATAATAATCAATAATATCCCTCATAAATTATAAAAGTTGTTAAAATTATATCCCATAAAAAATATTTCCTTCCAAATTCAAAGACATAAAATCATGAATGAATGTCATGAAATTTTAAAAACTCAAAATTTATATGATTAAAAAATTAATGTACCTATTATTTTCACATACCAAATAAATTGACAAATTAATCAATTTTATGCCTTGATGAACAAAAAATTCTTCCATTATTATAATCTTAGGTTGTTGATTAAATTCCTAAATCCAAACATTAGAAAATTTGAGCATAACAAGAACCATTACATCACTGACCACCATTATGGTAAAAAATACTATCCCATAGACATATATTTATTTTTATCTCAACATAAATAAAATATTTAGTGTAATATTTTCCATTAATGTTTTAATGAAGATTATCATACAAAAGAACTAATCCTCTGGATTAATGTTGGAAATCCTCATATGCATCCAATTCCAAAAAAAATAATTAGTATAGTAAAATCCTTATATATATCATAAATATTGTAACAAGAACATTATCCAGAAATACATAAATAACATAATTTATTAATCCAAACACATGTATAATAACCATTGCTCTTTATATGTGGTTGCAGCATAATCTTGACAATGATCCATTATCCCCTTATAAATCTATGTTATTTTCACGCTTGAGTCATTAATTTTAATATTTCCCCATAACATTATAGTTTAATAATTTATTCTACATTTTCATTACATTGAAATCAAGTGCATGGTGGCCCTTCAATACCCACTTGGAGAAAACTACCATTCTATTTATGATTGTATCAGGGTGTTTCATTCCACAATTATGAAATGTTGGAAAATCCATCATTCCCTTATTAACATTATCTATCATTTCCTATGTCATATTTTTCTTATACTGTCTTCATTGAATGTCATAAAAAGTGGATAATTATCTTTATATCTTTATGGAACATGAGACTATATTTTAATATGATTATAATTTTTGGGGACCGATTTTCGTCAAAGGATTGGTATAAACCTATCTAATATAGTAATATTATTACACTTTATATCTTTCTAATTGGAAATATACCCATTACTTCTATGATATACAATTTTTTAAAGAATAAATACAGTAAATTAGATCACATATCATATTATATTATTTTAATCTTATAAAAAACCTTATAAAATTGGAAATTATTCATATCTAATATCATAATAATAAATATGGTTTATATGGGGACATATATACTTTTAAAAACATCCTAATTGTATGTAAATAAAATGCTTATTTTACAGAGGATATCCCACAGGAGGGTCAAACTATGTTCTTAGTATGGCCTATTTTCATGTACCTGGTTACACTATGTGTGACCCAACACACCTTATTGTATTCATTACCGCTAGGAACATCTATTCCATAACCACATCCACATTTAGTATTCAAGTAGGGATTTATTATAGGAAAGAACCATCGAATCTCATCCTCACCAAAATTCTAGGATATTATTCTATGAATACACTAAAATTATAACATTGTTTTTTGTTCCAGAATCTATGTTTTCTAAAAATAGTTTCCAAGGATTTTACTAAATGTTCTCAAATTCCCACAGTAAAGATACAAACCCTAATAGTCGTAATATGGTGCTTTAAATTTTTACATTGGTATAAAAAATGAACTCACATCCTGAACAAACGAATAATCTAGTAACATTAGAAAACTAAATACAAATAAAATTATTATATTACAACATGAAATGAAAAACATATAATACAACTCTATTTAGAACACCCATAAACACGTAGATAATCCCAGAAAATCATTCATAATATATATCTTCTCATCATGTGGAAAAATAAAACATAAAAAGGGGTGATATCATATTCTTGGCATGGGTAAAGAATACTGATGAAATAATCATATAGAAACATAAATAGATGATTCATGGGGGATAACTAAAAACACGATCCATTAAAACAGAATATTTATAATAATATCATATTAATAAAATATGATTAAGTAATTACATAAGTAATTACAGGATAATTGAATTTAACCATGTATATTATATTTGTTGAATAATATCATTTATTATCACATTATAATATAATAATTGAGGAATTCATTATGCTAGACATATGAAACAAACTGTAGTACACCCCTATTTTGAGTACATAACCCTTTGTTCATGTTTTTATGTAAATGATGCGTTTTTTAATGGAATGTCTTTGAAAATGATTAACATATAAATTTGGGTGTTTCAATAAAGATGGATGTTTCTATAAAGATGGTTGTTTCAAAAAAAATTGTGTTTCCATAATGTTGGTTGTTTTGATAATGTTCGGTTTTTCCATAAAGCTTCATGCTTCCCTAAAGATGGGTGTTTCTATAATGATGTGTGTTTCCATAAAATTTGGTGTTTCAATAAATTTTGATGTTTATATAATTTTTGGTTTTTCCATAAATATGAGTTTTTATGTAACGATGGGAGTTTCTTTAAATTTGGATGTAATGATAGGTGTTTCCATAAAGTTGGGTGTTTCTATAAGGTTGGGTGCTTCCATAAGGTGGGGTGCTTCCATAGAAGAGGTTGTTTCTAAAAAACTTGATTCCATAATAAATGTTATAGATGAAATATGGGTGTGTTTGGAAATTTTATTAGGATTTTGGGCACCAAAAGGATGGTTTCATGTTTCAGACATGGTTGGTCCAAACATTATGTTCAAACTGTGCACAACGGTCAAATCTAGATCCTATTCTCTTGGAAAAAAAATCATTTTTACTCATTATATTTCTATTTATGGAATAAAAACACATCTTTTTATAGATTTTGATCCATATATGGCCAGAGAACCCACCCCACAGAAGTTGGAGCGAACCTAATTCCCTTGATGATTTCAAGTTCGATTTTCGGGGTAAGTGCAGTTCTAATTGGTTCATTACCATTCTACCAAAATTGAACCTTCTCTCCTTATTGTTTTAAATTATACACCAATTATATTGGTATTTATATTTTTTATCATCAATTTAGATTAAATTTTTGGTTTTTCATTAAAGAGGATGAGATCAAAGCTTCTTTATTGGAATCATGATCTGATCTTTGTGGTATGTCACCATTCATTCTTGATTTGTCAAATTTTGTTACATATGATAAGATCTACATCTCCAATCACCATTATTTATCAAATATTCCCATATAATGCATAGATATGCATTTTCTGGATGCCAAATAATTCAATTTTGATTCTTCATATTTCTGGATAAATGAATTATGACCGTTCTTAGAGAAACAATTTTTCTTCTTGTACTTCCTTTGTTCGTTTTCGAGTTTTATCAAAAATTTAAAGGTGGGTGGATTAAATCACATATCCCCATCCAAGAATTGATTATATTAGTCAAAAATTCATTTTATTTTGTAATATTGATTATTAAAACTTGGTTTGTTATATGGGAAAATTGTCTATTGTGAAGATTTATCATTTTGGGTAGATATGTGAAATCCTGATAAATTCAAGTGAAAATTGTTTTAAATTCATGAATTTAACATTTTGGATTTTATAAAAGCTCTAAATTATTTGATTGGTAAGGGGTTTAAACAATAATACAGTTTATTGAAATGACTTGACATTATAATGGTGGTAATGAAAAACACTTTTCAATAAAATGCTGAATTTTCTGAAAAGGTTGTTTTGAAATGATCTTTGAGAATATGGGGTGTGTTTTCATGTTTCATATACATTTATTGGGTAAAATAGGACCATTGTTTTGTTACAAAAGATTAATGACACATGGGAATCAATTACATTGTTTTGAATTGGTATATCTATGAGAAACCACTCAGTAGTTTGGAACGTTCATAATATAGCTCGCTTGGTTGGATGCATGGGTGTGTGAAATGGTTCAAGTGTGCCCAAAATGATATTTTGAAATTGTTTTAAAGATTTGATATAATTTTTATGAAATGTTATATTTCTACAAAATTGGTTTTAATTAAACTCCTTCACTTTTTCTTCAAATATATTTGGAACTTGTTTATATTTAGTTGTAAATGGTTTTGGAAAACTGTTTTGTATGTACTATTTTGTAATAATGTTCTTCAATCTTCTATCCTAGTGGTATGAGTGCCAATGTAATTTGGGATATCCTAGTGAGTTTTAGACTCACCCATTATTTAGAAATTTTTATATTTTTCATGTGTTATCTTCCAGGATAGGGGAAGAGGTCATGTTTCACATGTTCTTATCACAACATCGTAATGCTCAGAATGTTTGGTGATCATGGAGCATGGGGCATGTAGAGGTTGGTGTCTGGTGGTCTTCATGGGGTCTTTAGTTGGTTTCTAATTTTTTCATTGATATTTTTTGATTCTTTTACTACTTCATACTCTGTAGAGGTTTTGATATGAATAAAATTGTTGATATTTCATTCTTTTATTTTTGTATCAAATAGTGAGTTTGTTTGTTACAGTTTTCAAGGATAATAGTTTTATTATTAAAGGGTAAATCGTCCGACACATTAATTTAAACTCTTAGGCATTTATTTCCATCCTTTGACGTCTTGGGGATGTCGTTGAAGGAAATGTAATTACTCATTATTCTCTCATTGCAATGAGAATTAGTAGGTCATTACAAATTGTATCAAAGGGAGGTAGGCTTTTTTCCAAACTAGTAGTCTATATTGTTTTTGGTCTAGGATTTTAAATTACTTAATGAATATTTCTTTGGCTGGAATATTAAAAATGAGTAGGACTATAGGAACAGGAAATGTGTCGCATATATAGATGTAGTCAACCCTTTTATACTGAACATCAAGTTACCATAGAGTTGGGTACATAAGTGCTTGGACACACTTCTAGGATATTGAATTCTAATTTTATAGGGTTTAGACAATGAGACAAGAATGAAATGAATTATAGAATAATGGCTTCCTACTAGGATTGAAAACATCATTTGGAGTAATGATATATGTACTGTGAAAATGTGATTTTTCTGAAATATGAAGAATTTTATTTCAAATGAACATTAGTCTGAAAAAAGGTCATGTAATTATTAAAATTGATTGATTTTAAAAAAAATTAAACATGGAAAATTTTGTTTGGGGAAAAAAAGGTTGTGATAGTTAATGGGATATAATTTTATTTGTTAAGACATAAGTTTCTTGAGAGTGAGACTTATATATTTTGTAGATGGTTTTTAAAATGGCACAGAGTAGGCGTCAAATGAACTTGTTAGAAGAGGCTGTTGAAAATTTTGTTGAACCTGAGCTATAGCTGAGACAAAAGTTGGTCCAAAGAATCACTCAGGATTTTCAAACCGTTGAGTTGGGACTTCCACCAGATACTCCATTTACGATATTTGTCATAGCTGAAAATCTAAGTGGTGGATGTACAATTTTTTCACTAAAGGAGCTACGAACTCTAGCATAATGATGAAGAGGAAGTGAGAGGCCTATTCACTATGTTTAAAACTCTAAATTAGTCCTTTTATGTTTAAATTGAAAACTCCACTTGGTGAAAGAGAATACCAAACCTTTCTGTGTAGAGAATGTCCCAAAACATTGGAGGGAGTTGAGTTGAAATGGGACTTCTCGATGTTGGAGAAGGATGTATATGGTGTAATCCTATGTATGGATTGGTTGAAAATGTTTAAGGCTCACTTCTACTGTTATAGGAGAACAGATAGTTTCATGACTGAGGATGACGTTGAGAATCTCTTTCGAGGAGAGAGGATTGTAAACAATAGAGAATATTTCATGTTGGAACCAATGGTGGGAAAAATATATTATCATTTTGAAGCCTTGACTTTGGCGGCAATGGAATAAATTGATGAAACTAGTATTCCAATAGTTTTTGATAAATTTCCAGATGTCTATCAAAACATTTTCTCTGGGTTACCACCTATAATGGAAGGGTATTTTAGGATTGATATCCTTAATGGGATAAGCCTGATTTCCATTATGTCTAATAGGATAGAACCAACATTGCTAAAGTAATTGAAATTGTAGTTGGAGGACTTAGAATGAATATTTTTCATTAGCCCAGTACATCTCTGTGGGCAGCACCCTCCTTTTTCCTGATGAAATTGGAGGGAGCTCTAAGGTTGTGAATTGATTATCATATGTTGAACCTAGTTACAATAATGAATTAATATCCAATTCCACACATTGATGATCTCTTTGATAAATTTTGGGTAGCTCAGTGGTTCTCTAAAATTTACATGGCATCAGGATATCACCAATTGTTACTTCGTATGGAAGATATTACAAAGACATATTTCATAAGGAGATATGGCCACTATAAAAGTGTAATCAGTATGTTTGGTCTAACGAATGCACCTGAAGACTTCATGGCTTTGATGAATCATATATATCAATGATAAGTGGATAATTTTGTTTTGGTGTTTGTGGATAACATCATGGTTTATTCAATGAATAGTTATGAGCATGTGGAACAGTTGGTGAATGTGTTGTAAATATTGGGCGATCAAAATTTTTATGAAATATTATCAAAGAGTGGGTTTTGAATACAAGAGGAACATTTTCATGGCCATGTCATTTAAGAAAATTGGATTTAAGTGGATCCTGAAACGATAGAAGTTGTTATCTCATGAAAAAAACCAAAAATTTTCTATAAGATAGATTTTTGTCTTGTTGTAGATGGATAGTACCGATGCTTTGTTCATGATTTCTAACATCTATATTCACCAATGACTGCTCTAGAAAATATAAATGCTACATTACAATGGACAGTGGAATGCTAGATGTCATTCCTAGAGATAGAATGTATTCTTACATCAAAACCTATCTTGATTTTTCTAGTATATGGATAGGGGTATGTGGTGTACTGTGATGCATTGGGATCGGGTTTGGGTTGTATTCCCATGCAAGGAAACCATGTGGTATCTTGTGGATCAAGGTAGTTGAGGGTTCATGAGATGAATTTCCCAACATATGACTAGGAGTTAAAAGTATTTGTCCTCGCTTTAATGACATAGCATCATTATCTCTTCAGAGAAATGTTAACTGTGTTATTGATTCTTGAAACAAATTTTTCTCATATCGAGATTTAAATATAAGGAAAAGGAGATGGATTTAGTATATCCAAATGTTTGACTTTGACATAATGTATAAACTGGGAAAGGGAATTTAGTGGCAGATGTATTATGTAGGAATCTATATTCTTAGTTAGAGATGGAAGCGTCTGATGAATGGAAATTGATATCAGTTTTACCCAGCATTCACGTGAATCTAAATACTAAGGTGATGATGGATTTTTCTTTTTAGAAACATTAGTTAATGATTCTTTAATATGGTCAATGTGGCACAAAAATATGATGCATAATGTCCGGATATGAGTTCAAAACTCAATGGTGTGGGGAACATTTAGAGATGGAATCATGATGAAAATTCAGTTTTTTATTTTACAGATCATATGGATGTAAATATGGATTATCAAGAATAACTCTTTCATGCATACCACTATTTGATATGGGATATACATGAATGTACACAGATGATGTATAAGATTTGGAAGGCACAATTTTGATTTAGAGAAATGAAAAGGAAGGTGGCCGAGTTTTCTCACGGTGCCTAAATTTTTAGTAGGTTAAAGTATAGCATTAGAGACCAGCGGGTATATTGGGGTCATCCCCGATACTAGTCAGGAAATGAGAACTGATACGAATGTATTTATTTACAGGACTTCCAAGACTAGTTATAGAAGCCTAATTCCATATGGTTGGTAGTGTATCAACTTACCAAGTAGACCCATTTCATCCCTATTCATGAAACTCATATGGGGGAGGATCTGTCAAAAAATTATATCCAAGAAATGGTAAAGAGGCATGGAGTAAAAATTTCAATCATGTCAAATAGTGGTCTGAGGTTCACATATCATATCTAGAAGACCTTAAAAAATTCTCTTACAACTAAGTAGATGATTAGTATGATGTATCATCCATAGAGGGGAGGAAATTCTGAGTGGATGATACAGATGTTGGATGACATGTTCCTCGTTTTTGTAATGGATTCTGGTGTCTCATGAAAACATCATATACTCTTAGTGGAGTAATCATACAATAATAGATATAATTCCTTGATACAGATGGATCCTTTTGAATCCATTTATTGGATCCCTTTTCATTTTTTACTATGTTGGGGGGAAATAGGTTAGACTTCACTTTTCGGGCAGAGTCATGTCCAAGAAACAACCCAAAAGATCCATTTAATTAGAAATAGGATGGATATGACATAGAATTTGCAGAAACATTATGAAGATCATCATCAATGACTGTTATCCATTGCAGTATGTGTTCATATGTTCTAGAGGATATCTCTAAGTCCTGGAAATCATTTTTTAGAAGTAGGGAGGTTATCACCTCATGACATTAGCCTTTTTTGATACTAAAATGTGTTGGTGAGGTCGAATATCATTTTGAATTTCTAACATTGTTCACCAATGGTCATAATATTTTAAACATATTTTATTTGAGGATATATCAACCTGATCCTGGACTTGTGACTTGATGGGATCACATTGAACTAGAACTAGATGGTTCATCAGTTCATATCCCTGTGCAGATTATGGATAGAAAATAAAATGACTTGTGTTGGAAAAGATTCATCCTAAATCTAGTTTTATGGAAGCATGGTCAGATTTCGTAAGAGGCTTGGGAACATGAGAAGGAAATGAATGAGCGGTGATCAAAACTCTTTTTGTCATGAAATAGATTTTTACTTTCAATTGACTGAATGACCAATTGTGGGGAGAATACATTACCCCTTATTTTTGGCACACAACCCTTTAGTCGTGATTTAAATATAAAATATTCCTTTATTAATGATGTTTCATTGAATAGGTTTGTTTTATAAGGTTATGTGTTTCCATAAAGTTGGGTGTTTCCATAATGTTTTTTGTTTCCATGATGTTTGTTGTTTCCATAATGTTGTATTTTTTCTATAATGATGGGTATTTCCATATTTTTTGGATGTTTCCATAAATTTGGGTGTTTCAATAATTTAGGGTGTCTCCATATTTTTGGTTGTTTCTATAATGATGGGTATTTACCTAAAGTTGGACGTTTCCATAATGATGGGTGTTTCCATAATGTTTGATGTTTCTATAAAGTTGGGTGATCCAAACAGGAGGATGTTTCCATAAAAAATGATTTTCCATAAAAGGGGTAAAGTTTAATAACAGGAGAGCTTGGGGGTTTTATAATGTGTTTTGGGACGAAATGGAAAGTCGCAGCTTCCATTAATGATTGGTTCGAACTATTTGGTCGAACCATGCACCAAGGTCAAATATAGATCCTATTTTCATGGAGATTGCTCTTTTTTCTCTATATATTTATTTTTACCATAAAAAATCCCCTATTTGGATATTTATCTCCTTATATGTTTGAAAACCCCTCCCCACATTATTTGGATCCATCCTGGAGCCCTCCCCTAGTTATCTGAAGCCCAATTCGTGGGGTTTGTGCCAATCTTCTGGCTTTATTTCAATTTTCATAAAGGTCTTTTTCTCCTACTATTTCTGTAATATCAACACCTAATATGGGTATTTATAAGTTTATTTAACATCCATTAAGGCTAAATATTGTTTTTTCATGACATATGTTGAAATATAATCTTCTACCATGGAATATTGATCTGATTCCTGAGGTATGTCACCTATCATTGCAGAATTTTTTATGTTTTCTTATATATTCTTAGATATAGTTCTTTGAAATACATTCTTTCTCATATATTCACATATAGTTGGTATATATTTTTTATTCCAAATAATTTAATGTTGTGTCGTGATCTAGGTTGAATAATAGAATTAAGGGAGTTCTTAGAGAATCGACTCGCCTTCTTGTGTGTTCATCATCCGTTGATGAGTTTCATCAGAACCTTCTAGGTAGATGGATTCACTATAATCTATATATCATATAAATGATTTTAATAAATTAAAATTAATCATATTGGGTAACAGTTATTGTGAAATCTTGGTTGGATACATGGAGGAAATCTCTTTAAACATAATTTATAGTTTTGGCTAGATTTCTGAATCATTGATAAATAGTTGTGAAATTTTTTTAGTTTCCAAATATTAAAATAGTGGGTTTTAATAGTGGATTTTCTATAACAAATAAATTGTCTGATTTTTTGGGGGTTTTAATAAAAGATAGGTTATTCAAATGATTTGGTATTATAATGGTTTTAAAGGGAAATGGTTTATAATTAAAAGGCGATTTTTTTTAATGTTTTGTTTTGAAATGATATTTTTTCATATATGGTTTGAGTTTTTATTGGAAATATAGGTATTGGTTGAAATATTTCCTTGTTCTTGGTTCCAATGGGTTAATGGAACATTGGAAACAATTACCTATTGACGACTTGGATGATCGACAAAAAATTTCACATGAGTATGGAACATTCATAACGTAGCATTCGTGGTTGGTTTCTTGGGTGTGAAAAATGGTTTAGGCATGCCAAAAAGATACTATGAAATGGTTTTGAAGAATTTTGTTGTATTTTTATGAATTTTTTTATTTCTGGAAAATTGTTTTTAATTGCACCAATACAAGTTCGTTGTAAATAGTTTTGGAACTTCTTTATATTAATTTATAAAAAAATTTGGAAAATTGTTTTGAATGTACTATTTTATAATAATGTTGTTAACTCCTCTATCCTAGTGCTGTGTGTAGAGAAGTCATTGGGGATATCTAACTGAGTTTTATACTCACCCCTACATTGGTTTTTTTTGGGTTTTTTATTGTTGTTATCTTCCAGGACAGAGGAAAACATAAAATTTCACTCATTATTAGAACCACATTGTGATGCTCGGGTAGTTTTGTGATCTTGGAGCATGTGGAATGTAAATCACATAGTATTTGGGTAATCATTGAGTCTTCAGTTGGATCCTTATGTTTACATTGATTTTTTTTGTTTTCCTCTTTTTCATTCTTTGGGTTGGTTTTAAAAGGAAAGAAGTGGTTGAGATGTCTTTCTTTTATTCATGCATCATTTAGTGAGTTATTCAGTTCTGGATTGCTGAGTAAAGAGATTAATTATATAACGGTAAATCACCCCACACCTTCATTGAAACCATTTATCATTTATTTACATCATTTGGAATCTTGACGATGTATCTTAGGTCCATTTAATGACTCATTGTACTCTCATTCCAATTATAATTGTTTGGTCAATAAAAATACCATCGAGGCCTTGACCATGAAATATGAAAATAAATTGTTAAGGCCCTAGAAAAAACAATAAGTGTTTTTTGTCCCCTGATACCTACCAATTAATTGAGGGGATATAGTTGGCTATACATGTCACTTATTAATTACAATTCTTTAGTCATATGAATGGGGTAAAATGTAAACAATATATACATATAGACATAAAATTTCCTTCTATAAAAAGTATACATAATCACTGTACATTCTGAGTAATAAGGTGAATTGTATCGAGATAGATTATCAACAGTCCAATTGATCATTACACATTCAATGTAATATGGTTGATGTTATAAAAAATGATCAATCCCAATTAATCATAATATTCAATTGATTTTGTTGAAATATCGGAAAAAACTCTAATTAAACCATTGAGGAATTCATGGGAGAAAAACAATTTTTAGTTTGGAAAGATGTTTTATTTTGATAAAATATTTTTTAGTTGCCACAAAATCGGATTGTGAAAATTTATACAATATAAAATAAAATGGAGGGAAAATAAAATTATATTTTAGGCCTAAATTGTTTCCAACTGAATTGAAAAACTATAAAAAGTTTATTTATGAATCCATATAAATATTCCACTTAGGAATAGTTTTTATGGAAATACTGACATGAATTTATAATAGATAATGTAATATTTTTTTAACCAAAAACTTACAGATATATTTTTTATGTTAAATTTGAGATTGTATAAAAATAACAGTGGAATAATAATAAAGTGTTTTTCACTTGACCATAATGAACTAAATAATGAATATAGATTCATTAATAATTTAATTCAGAACCTACTCAACATTTCTTTGATTTAGAATTACTTTATTAAGTTCATCTGTGTTCTTTTTTAAGTGTTATATGATATAATTTCATCATTCAGAAGTGCTCATTTACTTGGATTTCATGATAGGTTCACGTGTATACATGTATGAAAGATCAAGACAAATGGATTTGTTATCATGAGATGAAACTATTGGTAATTAATGAATATTAAAAAAATATAATGATCAAATTTATCAATTTTCAGATATGTTTAATATTCTTTAGATAAAACATTAATGATAATAATTAATATTATTGTGGAATTTTGTCGACAATTGCAAAATAGTGTTCTTTTATTTATTATTTTATTTAATATATATTATTTCTAGAAAATTAAATAATATTTAACACATAAAATATATTTTGGGTTATCTCTAAAAACAGGTTTTATGACCATCCTTGAAGAAGAAATTGTAAAATGAAAGATCATCATCCCTGATGGCGGTGAATCAGCGACTTACAGACGATGTTTTCATTTTCAATATAAATATGTGGAGAGAAAAGAACTGATTGTGGATAACCCATATTCATAATAAAATTCATGTATATAAAATTTAATGGATATATAATTCATTTTATAAATAGTAGGAATGAAATGAATAATGAAATAAAACAAATTAAAAAAATTAAAATAACCAAAGGGGACTTTACCTCTAGAATTATTCTCCTTGACAATCTCTTTAACGAACATTGGCAATGTCTTTTAGGTGATACCCCCAATTAGTTAACCTTTGGTAGAGGTTTGGGATATTAATTGGGTTTAAATAGTATAATATTCAATGCTTAAGAGGTGTGAGGTGAAAGCGTGATTACATTCGGTAATTATTGTGGAGAATAAGAGTGTTTTATTATGTTATTTTAATCAATACTTTATTATTTTTTATCAAAACTATAAATCAATTGAAATTAAAAATAAATATATTAAAATAATTAAGGTTAGTTATAAATTATGAACATAAATATTCTATAATCATATATGACTTAATAATTCATGTATTTGTTAAATACCATAAATAAATATACATCACTATTTTATAACAATTTAATAATGATAGATAAATCCAAAGAATTATTAAAAATAAGTTTTTATAACTATAATTAAAAAATTGAATAAAATTAATTAAATAATTTTTTATATATGAGAAAAAATATATTAAAATAAAGTCTTCATTTACTTGGAAAATAAAAAATTTAAAATTATTACTTGTTTTATGAAAATTTGAAAATTTAATTAAAATATCAAAATAATATCTCATAATGATATATAAAATAAAATATTATTTTATGAATATATTTTATGAAAATAATTAATCTCTTAAATCACTATATTAATTTAAAAACATAAATAATCATTTATCATTCACAAAAATATCATCACTTATTAAATAATTGTTAAAACATTTATTTTCTTATTCACTGATATAAAAATATCATATTTTAATTTATAGGATAACAAAATTTTATTTATATGTTCGTAGGTTAAGTAAATATCGTATTGGTCATATTACTAATCCTGATGGACACTATACAATTCCATCTATAATATTTAATAGTTTATTATGGTTTTAAACCCAGTGTTGTGTAAAGAAAAACTTTCAACGATGTGGTATTTTAAAAGGGATAGACCGTAAGATCATTGGTTGTTACATAGTGGGCTTATTCCTAAAATCTCATTTATTTATATACATAATATCAACTAATGTATTTAAATAGAGTATCTATGATGAAACATGTTTTTCATGAAAACTCTTTCATTATCATTTTGAGACATGTCTCTTATATAACAATGATAACCAATAACTATATGAAAACTACAATGAAAATTTATATAATATGAGTTATACTATGAAATAAATCTATTATTATGACAAAAATATAATTTTTAGACATGTTATTACAATATTATTAAACAGAAATATCCATTAATATTATACAATGATCATAATGGCTTAGTGTCTTTGGGAAACAGGGTTCATAATACATTAAATGGAACAGAGAACATGGAGAAATTTTTCAATTATACATAATGATCTCTAAATTATTTTGTGTACCTTAATCTGTATGGGATAACTATGAGAATAAATAATGGAATGGGTTATATAATAATCTCAATAAAAGAATAATCGTGATATGAACACTTAATATGTGATTCTAGAGTATAAAATGATATCATAAAATAAAAGGCCCAGGAGTAAACATGTTGGATGATAACATATATGTCATGGTATCATTAGATCCTTGAATCATAGAAAAGGTGTGGAAACATATAACATGTCATAAACATGGTACAATGATAAATTCTAAGACAATATATCATGGTGGAAAATGTTACATAACAGATTAATGTTTCTCTGTAATCCCAAACATGAAGTCTCATGAGACTAAATCAAAACCAAATACATTAGGAACTATTCAGGTGAATCCATCTTATCATGTTCATAATTAATGTTATCCATAAAAATTAATTCAATCATAATGAATAAACATAATAATAACTCATGGGAAAAATTGGTTTTATAATATTGTCTCATATCATAATGAAAGGAAATTTTCCTAATGAAGGAACTTGAGATATGAAATTATAACATGAATTATCATATGAAATGAAGGTATATTTAGAAATATATATATTCATGTGACATATATATAATATTTTAATAATAATATACCATTAATATTTTGTATCATTAAAAAATAAAAATATTTATATAAATATTAAATTTCATTCTCCAGGAAAATAACACTTAAAATTTTAAATTCAATATTGAATTTTTTTAAAAATATTTTGGTAATATATATTTTTAAGATAATATTGTAATATTATAGAGTATTATTCAATGAAAAAAATCATGGAAAAACATTCATCATTCAGTACACATTAATGAAAATATTCAGTTCATATTTTTGTAAAATGTCAATAAATACCACGTTCCAGAGACAATAAGTTGATTACTTTTAAACCATGTCATAAAATATTTTTTCCGGGTAAAAATTGTAAAATATTTACTTTCTTAAAAAGAAATTTCAAATTTATTATTCCATGTATTTTATTTTCTTATCATGGTGATGGTAGGATGTACGTTTGCATGAGTAACATTTCTATTTTCTGACATTCATAATGTATGAATGTGAATATTACATTATAACTCTAGGATTATAATTATATAATAAAAATATATTATTTATTTAAATAATTCCATAAACATTCCTTCCAGGTGATGAGGTAGTACAAATGAATCTCATCAATTCATGATGCAAATTACCATCGTACACAAGCACAATGTTATAATTTATTCAATGAATCATAATGTATAAAATTATAAAAGGATTTAATTTTATAGAAAAATTAATATATAAGGAATATCATATATGATTATTAATATATTCTTTATTACCTTCTAGGTAATGTGTATGTCAAAAATGAGTGACATTTCTTCGCGATTCGATTTTCCACCATAGAGACGAGAGATATTATCATATTCTATAATTAATAGAAAGTAAGAATTCATATGTGATATAAAAATTACAGAAGTATAATTATTTAATATTCATAATAAATTTATATAAAATTTAAATAAATCAATATATACATCTTTTATATGTGTTTATCACAAAATTTTCATCTGTCCACGTGACGATTATTTGTCATATACATGATCCACAAATTCATTTCCCATTTAAGGGAGGAGAATATGGTAATATAATTTTCGATATATATAAAAATTATTATTTAATTTAATATAATTATTTTATTATATTGTAAAAATTTAATAACAATAAAATTAAGTGGAAGAATAAATGAAATAGAAAAATCATTTAATAAGGTTTCCTCTTATTCAGACCACACATTTAGGATTACACTAAAAGCCTTTCTATGTTGCATTTATGATCAAAAAAAGGATTCTAGGATGACTATAGAGATATAATGAATTTTTTTGATTTGTTATTTTCCTTATAAAATGGCTTTGGATGTGTTTAAATGGGAGTATATGTGGTTTCATTTTCCATGTTTGAGAGAGGATACACATGTAATTTTTGAGAAGAGTGAAATCCATACATATTTTTCTATAAACACATAGCCCTAGAATAGACCATTTTATAACATTATAAGGAATAAGGTTGATATATGACTATAAAATAATAATTATTAATGTTTTTGTTATATTTTAACCCATGATGTTTTAGTTTACCCACTACTAAACCCATTTTGAACATTATCATAATAAATAATATTTATAATTTCAAGTATTCATTATGGTTAGAAAA
Source organism: Viscum album (assembly GCA_963277665.1). Classification (NCBI taxonomy): domain Eukaryota; kingdom Viridiplantae; phylum Streptophyta; class Magnoliopsida; order Santalales; family Viscaceae; genus Viscum; species Viscum album. Next base: position 875,449,166 of record OY728155.1, on the reverse strand, counting down.
TTCATTATATATTATTAGATAGTATAAATTTTGATGATTCAAAATTTTGAATCCATTTTTTAAAATTTAGAACATATAGTCGAAAGCATTTAATATAAAATTAAACCATTAGAACTGATGAAAAATTGGGTTACCTATGTTATCTTTTTAGTATGTACAGAATGTTTTAGTATCAAAACTCTATATGAAAATTATTAATATGACCCAAATTTGATTAATATATAAATATATATATTGATCTAATTTTACTTTTAAAACCAAATTAATATAAAATGGGTCATTTCAATGCTTTACACTAAAACTTATTTTTAAATAAATAACAGAAGTTTTAACTATTAATTGAAAATTGAATATTTTCAAACCAATCCCACGAATTCACCATAAAATAATTTGGAAATTAAGATTTCTAAAAAATAGTTAATTTTTTGAAATAATTTTTTTAAAATTGGGAGATTTTAATTAAAAAATATTTTTAAAATGTTGAACTAAACTACCTTTAAAAGGACATTTTTTAATAAATATTTATTTTCTCTTTGTAATGGTTATTATTTTATTTATAATCAATCAAAAAAATTTAAAATTATTTTATAAATTTGTTAATAACAGAATTTTATAAATATAATAAATCATATTTTTACATTCCAACTTTGTTTTTAAATTATAATATCAATGTTTAACTAATGATATTTTAATAGCGTATTGTGTTTCCTTTATATAGGGTGTTGCATGCATCATATGATATGAACAATGTTTAATTTATTTAAATTGAAATATAACATAAAGAATCATGTTGTTATATTCTACCCTATAAAAAATTCATATTTATAATTTGAAATGTTTCTCACTAATCTATTTTTTGACATTTAAAAATTTCCTTATAGAAAATACCCTCTTAAATAAAATTTCATAAAATATTTTTATAAAAATAGGGATATAGAAATATGAAGGTAAACACATATGTATGTTTCCAGAAAGGAGAACATTGTTGGGATAAGAAAAAATGGAAATGGATGAAATGTTTAAATATTTAGGGAGTTTTATAGAGGTCATTCAAAACCAGACAGTGAATGGACTTAATATAGTGAATAAACAAAAAAATATAATTCTCTAATGAATTAAATAACCACTTACTCTACAGATATGAAGGTAATTATATAAAATTCTTGTAATAAATTTCTTTTAATAATATTATAGAATTATTTCAGTATCTAGGATAAAATTAAGGGAAATTTACATGCTTGATTAATATATTTTCATCCTTTAACATATATCTACGACAATATTATTTTTCAAAAAAATAATGAATAATATTGATGAATTTTTCATGACTGGATAAATAAAATAATATAATAATAGATCACATAATCTATAAAGACATAACAAGAGATTCATCCAATATTTTTTAAAATATATATATTTAGGAAAATGTAAGACGATTAAAATAATAAATATTAATATATCAATCATCAAAATTCAATAATTAATCTAAAGGATAAAATGTGTTGATTATTTAAATAAAATACAATATTTAACACTTATCCTCAAAAAACCCACATGAAATATGTTTTTCTAAAAAAAGTTTTTCACATACCCATTAAATTATATCTCCATAAATAAAATTTAATTTTATAAATTAAATATTTATATTAAATATAATGGTTTTATATAATTCAACTAAAAATTTATGTCTGAAATTGAAATTATTTACATACCTATGTTACAGTATTTTAATATATATTAAATAAAAATATTATGGAAAAAAATTCATATTAACCAGTAAGTCGTGTAGGATAGTGGTATGAACTAAACCCTTATCATTGTCCAGTTGTGGTTCAAACCCCACAGCCATGAAAGACACAATGAGTTGTCACCTAGATTTCAAGTAATAAAATTTCTAGAAACATAGAAAAGCATATGCGATAATAATATTAATAATTATCCATGATCATATATTATTCAATATAATAAAAATATCATATTAAAAAATACATCTGTCTTTAGATATTTTTTTTTGACCACTAAAAATTCTATATGGCACATTATTTTCCCCGAAATCATTAAATATTATTTATCTATAATTATCACGACATCAATAACATCTAAATGATTATATTTTCTTAAATTTTTGTTTTTACATAGATTATATCCATTAAATTAATCCTCATATCAAGGTAATCAGTACTATTCAATGTATTTTGAAAATTTTTCAAAGAAAACTACCAAAAAATAAGCCATATATATTTCAAGATTCTTATAATATAGAATGGATAAAAAATAATTATACAAAAAAACACAAAAAACCTAAAAAATAATTAATTATTCCCACACAATTCAATGATTGAAATGGAATATTTACTTCCTAAACCTAGAAGTTAATAATTGGATTAGTGAATTGATGTGGATAATTCCAAGGTTCACCACATTTTTTACATGTAAATATAAATGGGACATTTTTATGAACTTCATTTCCTTATATTAATCTCTTAATTTCCCCTTGGTTATTAATTTCACTATGATGTTCATTTCCATACACAAAAAATCATTTATCCACTTTAGAAATTTATTAGGGTGACTCCTCTTACATGTTTTACATTTATGATATTGGATACACTTTTCATTGTTATCCTTGTAACATTATCTTTCATAAGAATCCATCATTCACTTATTTTGTGGTTTTGAATATTCAAATATATTCAATTTGTTAATCATAATTCAATATATCTCATTTTTCCAGATCACAATATGTATATCTTACAGTCCTATTAGGTTATGTATCGCTCTGGGTAAATTATTACATATCAAATCCATTGATTTTTTTAATTCATTCTTTAACATCCCGCCATTAAATAAATGTGTAATGCAAAAACATAGAATGAATTAACATACGAAATTGAAAATTCTAAAACTAAATTAAATAACGTATAAATGATATGTATTCCATGATTTATGGGCCTCTAGGATTCAATTAACATTAAAAATTGTAAAATTTAGAATTAAATTGTGTAACATAAAATTCTTTCCCTTTCATCAAAAAGGAATGTAAATTGATTGTTAATTAATAAGGAATATCCCCTAGGTGTGTAAAAATAGGTGTAATTGAAGGTCCATTTGAATATACAAGGTGAGACTCATTTCAAGGTCATCAAAAAAAATTAGTGTTATTTTACATAGGTGCATTTATGCTAGAACCATTTGATATTGTGGAATCAAGTTAGGTATTTAATTACTCAGAAGACACTTTCTCTATATATCATCATTCTTATAAGATATTTTCATATATTTAGAATTATCATTATATTTTTAGCTAGGGTTCTCACAAATGTTTTCTCATCCTAGTTTCCAATGGGTAACTAAACCTTTTCTATAAAACCTATAGTGAATATAGTGTTCTGAAACATATTGTTACATTATATATTAACATAAATAACCAATAATAAAACCAAATGAACATAAAGGCATAATGTATTTACAAAAATAGCTTTATAATACATCAAAAGAAATTTAAAACATGAAATAGTTATTTAACTCCCAAAAATAATCTGTTTAAATTACATTGGGATCCTAAAAATATATGGGATAATAAAGGGAAAACATTCAGAATGTGTGGATCTAAAAATCCCAGTAAGGGAGTAAAAATTATAAGTAAACATAACATGTGACTAAAGAAAATAACATTATATTATAAAAGTAATGATTCAGGAGTAAACATATGAGATATTAAAATAAATGAAATTATATAATAAGATAATGTAATAAAAGTAAATGTGGTAACAACATGTAATACGATATAAATAATAGTTGATGATAACATCAAGGATAATTTAACATGTTTTTAAAAGTCCCACAATGGATTCTGTTTTCTCCCAAATCCCGTACATGACGCCTGATGAGACGAAAGCATTACCCAATGTATTGGAGTGTTATCTAGGTGAACCCATAAAAACATGTTCATGAATAATATGTTCCACAGAAATAAAATCAGTCATAAGTCATAAACATTATAATTTATCTGGGAAATCATTGAGTTTCATAATATTGTCTCATCTCATAATCAATGAAAAACCACATAACACATGCATTTGAAATATGAACATAATGTGTGTATTATACAATCAATGTAAGGGATACTAAGAATTTTATATATGTGAGAGAAATATTTAAAATATTTTAAGCATTACATATCATTACATATAGTTTTCAATGATGAAAATATATATTTCTAAAAATATTAAAAAAATATTCTAGATAAAAATAACCATTCCACTATCAAAATATCTTTTGAAACAAAAAATTTCACAATTGATTATAGAAATATTTTTCTCTAACAATAAAATTTAAAAATTATAATGGAATAATGAATGAAAATTATGGATAAATTATTATTATTGACATTCACAATAAACAAATAATAGATTCAATTTTTTAGTAAAAATTAAAGAAGTACCTCATCCATTAAATGACAACCATTCATCGTATAATTTAATTAAAAATTAAAAAAGCTAAAATAATTTTAAAAATTTATTAAATGCTTATTCTACTATTTTTAATGAGTTTAAATAATATATGTACATGTTAGGGAATTATTTTTTGATCGAAGAACAAAATTATGTTGATATTCATTAAAAATATTTTCATAATACTTTTAATTACTAGTGAAAGTATAGTGGAACTATTACACTAAATTTTCATCAATAAAAAGTGTAAATTAAAATTTAGTTGTTTTATTATTACTTGAAAAAATAATTTCCAACAATGAAAAATCAAGAAAAAATATTCTCAATTAGTATGCGATTCGAATAAAAATACTTACCACTTTTCCAGATATGGAATATTTACTCCCATGAATTACGTAAATGAATTATTACTTAAAATATTGTGATTTATTAAAGATGTGTTACCCAATTTGTAAAGGGTCAGTATATTTAGTATTTAAGAAAATGGTGTGTCAATTAGTAGGTTTTTCAAAGAAGGATTTTTTAAAACAAATCCCTCAAAAAGTTATTACTGTTGAAGAAGGGATTATTTAAGGAATTACTTTGGTGTATTAAATTTAAATAAATATAAGACAAATTTAAATACAATATAAAATAATGAAAGGTAATTACATAGATAATATTATTATAGAATAATCAATCAAGCCTATGTCATCCTAATAAATGAAAATTTTGTTATGAAAATCCATACCTCGAGCCTGATTCATAACATAAATTCATTATATTTCTGAATAATAAACATATTTTAATTATCTACATACATATGAAACATTTTATTATTTATTAATAATTTAATTTTACTTTTTACCATATCATATTATATTAATTAAACAATTGATCAAAGGTTTGATGATTTAATGTTAAACAATTCATATGTCTAAAATCACTTCGGTATGTTGACTATAGTAAATGATATTATTATTTAATAATATTAATATTTTTAATAGATAAATAAATATAATTTATATAAACATATTAAAATTTTAAAACAATTCATGAATAAGGGTTATGAAATATGAAATATGTTACATTCCTTGAAATGGTATGTCATACGATCACATGAGTAGTATTCCATTTTTTGATTATCATGATGGAAATAAGGTAGAAATTATTTTATATTAAATTTATGATATATATCATACATATAATATTATTTATTTAAAGAATCCATACACATACAATCTATGTGATGTAATAGAAATGATGGATCAAATCACTTTGCGAGGTGATAATTTACAATACACATGAACAACATTATCAACTATTCAAGGGATTGAAATTTAACATATTATATTATATATTTACATATAATGATGATTAATATTAAATTAATGTAATATATCATCATAACATTAGCACATATTACCTTTCAGTAAAGCATTAGTGAAATAAAATCACTTCTGATATAATGTCGTAAACAAGAACATCAATTTTTTTTATCTACATAATTGAAACGAAAAAAATGTAATTTGTTATATTATAATTAAAAAATTATACTGGTATCATTGATTTAATATAGAAACATTAGACACAATCTTATATCATTCCTTGATAAGTGATGAAGGAAAAAAGGTGTCATATGTTCGCTATGAGATAGTCCACCTTACACACAATTTATAGATTCATTTCCCATTTTAGAAAAGAGGTTTTGATGTTGGTCGTGACATAAAAATTATATATCTTTTTAATATACTATGATATTTATATCCCCATTATTGGATAATATTATAATTACTTGGTATAATAAAAAAATTAAATTCTTGATTAATGATATTTGATATTGTTCAATAAAATATAATTAAGTTTTCAATAAAAGACATCCTATGTAACATTTATAATTTAAAAATGATTCAGGGATGATAGTTTGGAAGTAAGGAAGTTATTTCTAAATTTAATGGTACACGAAATGGGTTTTGTATATGATATGAGGAGAGGATATGGGGTGGCCATTTATAAGAGGAAAAAACAGACATTGAAATTTGGAAAAGAATGAATTCCATCCACATTTATTCATTACAAAATGATAAAAATTGACCATTAAATAAAATAATAAAATATATATGGAAAAACATTTGCATAATTTTATTAGTATACTTTTATTGTATTTTAATGAGATAAATTTTTAGTTTAACCCCCGATAAAAACATTTTTACCCTGACAGTTGTAAATGATTTGTAGTGTTTTGACTAGTCATTAGGGTAAAAAATTAATATGAACGTAATAGAGAATATATAATATTATCGTTAAAAAAGATTAATCCGTATTTACAAAGTCCATTTTTATATGTTTTATGTGATAATTAAATGTTAAACCTATAGACTCTTTGAAAAAAATGGTTTCCAAAGTGAAAATTATCATAAGTATAGAAACGTTTAGTGTCATGATTCATAATGAAATTGATGTCAATGACCTAATCTGATTAATAAATTTATAATTTTAATAAATTTATTTAATACAGTAGTCAAGGTTTTTTCTTATATGTTGTTTTTTAAAATATTAATATTTTTCACTATCCTCGAAACATGATACTTTTCAAAAATATACCAAAAATTCACCCTAATTGTGAATTTACATGATTACTTGAAAATTTGAGAATATTCATTAAAATAAATTATATAAAACTGTAAAAATTATTTTTAAATTATTTAAAAAAACAATTAAACATGCTTTAACATAATAATTATTTTTCAGAAAAAATTATATTTTTCATTCAAATGGTTATTTTTTATTCTAATATGAGAATAACCATTAATTTTATATACATAAGTGAATCATATAATTTTAATAATTTAATAAGTAATATTTAGACCCTCTAAGACAATGTCAGTATTTCAATGTCTATGTTTAAATAACAATATTTTAATAGAATATAGTGTTTCATTTAAACCCAGTGTTAAGTGCATCTCAATCTACAAATGAGGTTGAATTTATTTAACAAGATATATATCATAAAAACCCAACAGTTTACCATACTTCCACAACAAATATGTTTATGTACAATTTGTTTGTTAACACAAGGTTAATAAAAAAACATCAATTACGAAAGAACAAAAATAATCACTAAAAATTTCATAACTTTTATATAGGAAATTCCTTAAATTCATATGATGCAAAATTTATTGTTAGCTGAAAGTCTATATTTATATGACTGGTTGGGATACTATATTTTATATTTAGGATCACTAATTATTTATTAAATGTCATGTTGGTTGAATCAATAATATTTATAATTGGGATAAGTTATACAATATCTCATTGAAGAAATGTTATTATAGAGACATGTATTGTATATAAAGAATAGAATAAAAAGGATAGTATTATTTTCAATGCGGTGGAGGATAAATTAATCATTTTGAATAATATATACTACATCGAATCAATGTACGAAGACATAGTATTATGGTAATGTTTAAACACATCATAATATGGATTCCATGTATTAGAATATAAATTCATATTTGGATATGTATCATTGGATGATGTAATACAATTTGTATATATTCAAGAGAAACTATACATGTTTGGTTCTAAAGTGAAACTAATAAATTATGACTTTTTATATTATGGTTTGAAATATATATCAATTAAAATTATATTTATTAAAAAAACATTATACGATCATTATATTGGGAATTATATTTCAAGACTACCTTTCATTAAGGGGTTCTTTATAATGAAACTAAGAAGGGTTGCTGACCGAATATAATTCCAATAAGAAATGAATGTTGTTGTAATATATTTAAAAATCAATTTAGAAATAATATTGCATTGAATGTTTTTTGGAAATAAATTATTATAGGTTTTTACAAGAGGACAATTGGACGATTATAGTATTCCATGATACATTTATTTGAAAAAATATAAAAAAATTTATTAGTATTATTGGTGGTTTATAATAGATTAAAAAACAAGTCAATTATTTTGTTACCATATTAACATAGGGAATAAAATTTAAACCTGTAGATAAATGGGTTTCTAGTACCACATCAAATTATAAAAATTTAAAATATGTTTATATTATAATTTATAAAAATATCTGAGATAATTGTTTCTAATATCACATGGAATAAATCTCTCCATGAAGACATGTATATGAAATATAAAGAGATTAATATGGGGAGGGTAAATTAATAAGATATAGTGATGGATATATCACTTATTCTATTCTATATACCATATATTATATTTCCAATTTATATTATGGTAGTCAAATATCAAATAAATATTGGAGAACCACATGCGATGAAATTAGATTTATCCCATATTATTTGAAAAGTAAAATGTATTTGTTTTTAGTATTTTTAGAGGCAGTAACGGTAGTATTTAATAGAGTATTAATATTTTCATCCCATATATCAGTTGATCTGATATGATAGTTAGGCTATGAAAATTATCAATATAGGCTGATTATTGATTGTGGTATCAATATCTCAATGCATCAAGTATGTTAAATATTTTAATGTGGAAAAGGAATCAAATTAAATATACAATGATATACTCCAGTTCATTGAATGATATCTAGAAATTATTTTATTTCCATCATATTATTTTTTACCATTTTTTTGATAATCCTATTAGAAAATATTCTGTTTTTTTTATTTTGGATAAGATGGATAAATTTGGGGATATCTTCTCTTTGGGGATTTTTTCTAATGGATGTGATGTCATGGATATAAGAGTAACCATGGATGGAAAAGCATCAAAAATTGATAAAATTAAATACTCTGTATAATATAGATTTTTTCATGTGATAGGTAACATATTGGTAGTTTTAATATTAGGTCTAGTATGAGTGGGATTATTGTAAAAATTGGTTCCCTATACCTAAACTACGAAAATGTTTTCAAATAAAATAAAATGTAAATTGATATTTATGCATGATATTTTCTTACCATACACAGAAAATAAATAATCATTAACTTTTTCCATGGTAATTTTCATTGATTACATATTGTATCAATGAGTTTAACAGATCTCCTCTATAATGAGAACTTCATGATACGATGAATATAATAATAAATATATGGACTATTGTATAAATTCATTACAATAACGGGGAATGAAATTGTAATAACTGCTAGGTGTTATAGGATCATATATATTAAGTCTTCCTATTATGGATTTCATTCTAATTGACCTTGATTAGAAGATCTCATGGGGAATATCCATTCAATTTGAACAAATTAGGTAATAGTTTTCATTGAATATTCCTACCATTATATATATTTATTGGTATATCAAAATAAATCAGAATCGATGTGCATAATTTGATTATGTACATTAATGAGTGATGGAATTCATGAAATTTATGTTATTATGGGGTAAACCTACATTAGTTGTCTCATTCGTGGTATGTTATTGATTGAATCATCAAGATAAGATTTATTTATTCTAGAAATAATGGTATATATCAGGCCTAGTTGATCGGGGGTAGTACCTCTATCAAATCCATGTCCACAGCTGAATAACGTAAGTATATTCATAAATGAAAATGGAATAAAAAATAAAGAAATTATGGATGGTGACACAGGTGATGAATCCTAATTTATGAGATACCACATGAAAAGAGACTATATTTCACACAATGAATTTTTAGGTGGAAATAATTTTTATGATTAAACATCATATTTTTAGTGTCCTTGATGCATTGATATATACCAATATAGGTCTATCAATATTTCTTACCACTATCAAGATAAGTGTATAGTTGGTCACACACAATGAGTATTAACAATCATCCCAATTCTAATTAATTAGAGTTTCAAACATTGGTGGACCCATCCTGAGGTTTGGGTAATGTCTATTTTATATTATCAGTTGTAAAAAAATAAAAATCATTACTTGTGTTTGGAATAATATGAGTTGAATTTATTTACTCATAGTAATTACAACATATTCAGTGATCACAAGGGGAAATATTATAAAAATAAATATTTCAGTCAATATTTCTACAATATTTATAGGAGAAAAAATTGAAGTTAGTTTTCTCAGAATTTTATCACATAACATCATTTTAATGATACAATTATACGATAAAATACATATGGCATTAGTGAAATAGTTAGTAGTTCATTCAAATTGGTTAAGGCTTATTTATATGGATATATTGTTCGGGGGGGTGTAATTTCCATGAGTAATAACATACATATATATGTCTAGAGAGTCCAAAACTCATTGGTAATATTTTCACTAGAATATGGGATTATATATCTCTTATATCCCATATTATGATATGAGAAAGTGTCAACCCAATAACCAAGATCATTTTTCTTATTCTTATATCGAAGGAACCGTGTTGATGTGATTTTGGTTACATAGAAGTATTCATTAATTATAATTTATAGCTCCAATATATCCACTATTGAAACATAAAAAACTATTTTCCGCATTTGTGGAAAATATTGACTGTTACATATAAGATTCCATTATAAAGTTATCAATGAATGTGAGATGAACCTAAGTGCCATCAAAGTATAATGATATATGTTTTTTATTTTATTTTCCACGTTTATTTAATACAAATAAGATCATATGGATTATTATTAGGTTTTTGATTTCTCGATAGGTTGTTGTGTGTTCAATCCCAATGTTAGAATTTTAATTTACAATTTTTTTATTCTATTATTGTGTGCCCGACACCAACAGTGTGGGAATATTTAGGATTTCCATAACAGCCCACATTATGAATACAATTATGCATCATAGAAAATTTTTTAATTCTCAAATTCACTCATAGGAGAGAAAATTATCATTTCATTAATTTTTATTACTTATAATATATTCATGTTTAGTAAAAAATAATATTTCCATGAATAATATCATTCACTTATTTGAATGATAGAAAATAAAAATTACTTTGAGGTAATGGAATGAATTTAAGATATAATTTATTTTGTTTCATGAATCCTAAATAATAATTTTGTTTTTATCAACGATGAAAATCTCATGTAAAAATAACTATTCTAATTGTCATGATGAGTGTTATTTAAAAAATTGTGGTCGTAAAATTAATATCATTGATCAAAAAAATCATGAGCCTACAATGAACTCTAGTATAATTTAAAAACACTTCAGTAGATGATATCAAGTAAATTAAATGATATAATATTGTTATTACCTAATGATTCAATAAAAAATATTTTTCAAATTCATATTTTTTCTGTATAAGAACAATAAAAGATAAATATATTTATTTTCAACTTATTATAAAATGCACTATTTTTATAACATTCATCTAGGGAACAATATATTATATTCAACACATTCTTAATTTCAATAATATTTATATTATATTTAGGAAATGAAATAAAATTGTTTTAATAAATATTTACATTTTCATCAAATTATTAAATGAAATAATTTGACTGGGAATTAGGTTGATTAAATACCAATAAGATGAATATTCTTGACAACAATGTAATCCATCTTAGATGAAAAAAAAAATACATATAAGAAGAAATTTAAATGTGAAAAAATTAAACAAAAGTTATTTATTAAAAATAATAATAATAACCATTTCTAATATAATAATTTCTATATTTCCATTGTTCCTTACAAATTTAGGGATTATTAAGAAATAAATGATTTCAAAAGCCACAAAATCATTATCGTATTTCATGTTTTGGTCAAGAAATTTTGGTTTAACATTTTTTTCCTTCCCTCAAATTAAATATTAATAAAGAGCAATACAATGATTTAGTATACAGCATGTATATAACCAATACAATTTCATGTTATTTGAAATCATTCACAAAAAACAATTTTGCCTTAATTTATTTATGTTTTCATCATTTAACAACAAATAGTGGTGTCACTTCTTATTTTTATATGTTGTATTACCGAATTGACAATTATATGTTAATCAACCTCAAATATGAATATTTTTACAATGATATCAATAAAAAACAAATTTAAATGTTATAAAGGGGTTGATTTATTGGACGGAATTTCATGAATTCTTCTAGGACTTCATGGTGAAATAATTTTTATTCTATAAATACACCATAAAAAACTTTATTTTTATTTAATTTAAATTGTTAAACAATGTGTATTAATATTTAACATGTAATGTATGACATACATGATTATTCTATGCTCTCTAGATATGTACAACTTGTACTGAAAGTGTATAAAGTAATTAGATCGAAAATTAAATTATAATTTTTGAGTATTTCCAAAAAAAATACTCATTATCAATAAATGATTATTCAAAATGTAACCTGAATGTGAAATTATGGTTAATTGAAGTGAACAAATAAATTTAATGATAAACTAAAAAATTTATAAGAGATTAATAAATTATAAATATTAAAATGATATCATAACACTGTTATGTCGACATATATGTAGGCCAAATGTATATTTGATCAATAGTTGGGGTATTCACTATTATCTAAAAAATATCTAATAACATTGATATTTGACATGTGAAATAGGTTGGGAATTAATAGTCATGAGATATATATCACATGGTAATTTCCATCAATTGGAATTAATTATTCAACATTAATCATATTGTTTTTTATAAAACATCATTTATTTTAAAGAAAACAATGTGTTTCACCACTACATTATAAAACATACGGTTTTGTAGTGGAATATAAAACATGTTTTAATATATATTGACATTAATAATGATTTCCACTTATAAAAATGTTATTGTAGTATAATTATATTTTCTATTAAATAACATCAAAATAATATATATATATATATATATATATTTGTAGACATCAACTTTCCCAAATTCATCCATATGATATATTTCAACTCAAATCATTTTGGAACATAATATAATATGGGTTTCCAATATATGTTGAAATATACTATTAATTGTGTAATAACTATTGTACATCATATATTATATGACTTAATGTTATTATAATGACCTCAAATCTAGAAATTAAAAAATTCAATTTTTTACAATGATTTCAACATTTAATTTCAAATTTGATGTTAAATAAAAAGTTTAAATGACCTAGATGAAATATGGGTTGATAAAATATTTGGAAAAATTAAGGGGAGGGTAAAAACAACTATTTATTATATGAAGCAGTCATCTATTATTAAAATGTGATAGATAATGATATTGTTAAGAATTTATTACAACTAAAATCATTATCATAGTTTACATGATTTTACGGGGATGGAATGATTCACAATATAGATTGTAATACCACTTATATTTTGGAGGTAGTTTATCTTGGATTTAGTGGTGGAAATACAATTTATGTGGGAATATTATAGTGGGATATTTGATTGATTTTAGGTACATTATAATAAGTGAATTTTATCATTTACATAGGGAATTGTTTAAAATCCTATAAGGTGGAATGGTTGAATCCTATTATGGGTAATTAATTCCAAGTGAAAATCTAGTTTTAAAATATATGTAACTATTAACTAAAGAATAGTATACCTCATGTCTATGGTTGAACCCACAAGGACTAATTATTACTATCATACAAAAAGATGTTCAATAGTAATTATTATTATTTTGATTACTTTAATAGAAATTAATAAAATAAAAACGAAAACCAATAATTATTAAAACCTTGGGATTTTAAGAATTCAGTTCTATGTGATTTTAAGGTGTAAAAGAATATAATCGGTATTTTCATCATATTCAAAACGAAATCAGTGTAATCTCATTGTATTTAATTAGATATTCAATAATATAACTCCCTTTAATATGGTTAACTAATTTATTTTATTCTATACTTGTGGTTATCCATAATCATATTTAAAGATATCATTTAAATCAAATATATTATCTATAAATACTGCATGTATATGTTGATGCATTTTAAATAAAAAATTTAATGAATTACAAAATTATCATCCATCAACAAAAAATAAAATATAGTTAATAAATATTTAATGCATAAACATAAAACAAACTAATATGAAATCAAAAAATACATCAATAATCAGTCACCATTCATTACGAAACACAGAATAATTTGTAAACCATGACATTTTTTCACATAAAAAAGTGATGTCACTTTTTATAATGGGATAGTGAATGTAAAATCATAAACTAATTTTCCAACACAACCTTCATGCTTAAGATCGTATTACTAAAGTCATCTCACTTTTTGGGAATGGGTACACTATAAAACACCAAGGCATGAAACTCCTTTTCTAGAGAATTATTTTTCATATATATCAGTATTTCTATGATTGGTTTAAATATTATTCATTATCTCATATTCCATTAATAGTTGTGAAATCCAACTTAAAATAGTCAAAGAAATTGATCCAAGGACCACCACATGTCACCCATCAAAGATAGAAGTCCACTATTTAATATTATATCTTCCATATCAATAGATTAGTTATTTTTTGAATTGTGTGTCGACATTATTGACCAATCGATTCATGAAATCATTGATTCCTCGGAGGAAAAACATATTATGAATTTATATGAAACCAAACTAACACTATTATGAAGGAATCCATAATAGTATAAGTCTAGGTTCAAACCCACATAGAGTTGAGAATAATTAGTTGTGGCTGAGGGTTTGGTCCCTATGAGGGATTCATCATTGGAATATTATGGATTGGGATTTAAAATAAAAATTTGTATTACCATGAAGTATATTAAGAAGGGTTCAAGATCAATTTCAGAGATCCTATTAAAAGGGTTTTCCTAAATATAACTTATAAAGTCACCATGAATAGGGTAAGAATCTAAAAAAGAGTCTGCAATATGTTTTGGTAAAAAATATATATATCAGGACTAGAAACCCCTATTTATTTAAGTGGTGGTGATCGATCTATGTGCATAAGGAGAAACATAAAATTCAAAAAAGGCTATTGAAAATAAGATTATTTATTCTAATTAGGTTTGGATGCTTCCTTTGAAATTACATATATCAAGATCATGAAAATGAATGTAATAAATTTAATTTATTATCCCATTTACATTTCAATGGATTAACAAAGTTTTTAATTAACGATTCATTAAGTGTTTTTACCCCTACTATAAAACCCTATCCTAGATCGAATTAAATATGCATGGGGAATGAAAAATCATACTTATGAAATAAAGGCATGTAAATAATCATGTTCATTAAGTAAAAAATGATCAAATCAAACTATATAAAACAGACAACTAACATGAATAAATAAGAATAAAATGTAATTCTATTGGAATTGAATGTAAGATAGGATTGAAAGAATTAAAGGCATTTGGAAACAATATTGGAATTATATCATAGTAGAAAACAATATAATAAAAGTTAAAATGGTATATAATATTTTAAAATATCATAAAATATGAATATTTTAATAGTTATCATTTCTTGTAAAATAAATTGTCCTAATAAAATCATGGAATGAATGTTTTTTTTCATTATGAGTCTTCATGGAAATATTCATTAATTAAACTATATTCTCATGAGTTTATAATTTGTAACAACCAATTTTTCCCTCAGGTATGGACCCATTAATTTTATATCTAAATCTTTATTTTGGAGGTAATATAGATGCCTAATGAGTATGAAATGGTTCTAAGGGTGTCTGTGGGTTTATTTGGAGATCAAAACACCTCTTTTAGGGAAAGCAGTTCAAGTCAAAAGATGTGTGCTTGTTTAGAGCACAGTTTGCATAAACGTGTAGATTCAGTTATTCTATATAGTGGAACCTCACATGGTTTGTGAATGGTCATGCCACCAAACAATTAAAACACTCATTTTACCCAAGTTTAGGCCGAACCAACTCACACGGTTTGTGCACGGTTTGACAAAAACTAAGGAAAAATGGTGTGTTGGCTAACAACCTATGTAAAGTAACCAAAACACGCATCATGATATAATAATCATCCTCCATTTTCCCTAATTATATTTTATGTGCGATTGACCAATATATATCCCATTATGGATTATTTTTAAGATCCAAACATGGAATAAATGGATATACTTCGTCCGACATCCAACCGAGCTTCTGTTCGTCACATAAGATGCCCAATAGTAAGTACTCGAGTTCTCTTTATCCATTCATATTCTCTTTATCCCCCAACCTAGATATATACAGGTAATTTTTTTTACCTTTTTGTAGATCCAGTATGATCCGAGGAAAATGAAGGGCCGAAACTGGAGGATTAGGCTCGTACAACCCTATGGTAGGTGGTCTATAACTCATCCCAAAAGTCCATTGTTTTTAGAATATTTGTGTAGGTGTAACAGCCCGAGATTTTATGAAAACTATTCTTTTTAATTTTATTAATGTCTTGTGTTGTACGCTACACCAAAAGGAGCTCTCACAACACGTATCCTTGACTTGCCTTGCATTACACGCAATCGCAACCTTCCTCGATAGCGTGTGTAGTACGCAATACCGAGTTTCACTAAACAACGATATGCTTTTAAAATATTATCAAAACTAGCCGTTATGAATAGTAATAACCACTTTTTGAAATTTTATAAATTTTATTTTTCAAAATGGACTTCATTATTGGATTCGGGATACCGAAATTAGCCTAGGGTGAAATTTTGGTATTTTTCTGAAAACTTTCAATTTTTGATGAATAGTGAAACCACTAAGTGGTAGGTTAAAAACTGAATTTTGCATAAAACTTAATTTTACCGCTTCTGTGAATGGAATTTCGAAAATCCGAGATACACGGTTAATATCAGGGACTAAAATGTGGTTCAATGAGATGAAAATAATTTTTTGGTGAGTAGTATCTTTTTACTTTTTTACCGCGGTTAATAGTAAATAGGGTAACTAAGGGTAAATATGATATTAATATTACCCTAAAACATGTCCTAATTCTATTGTACAAGTGTAATTCGACCAAAAACAAACTTAGGAATAAAATATTACCATTTAGGCCCACTTGGATTAGATTAGGACATTTATTATTATTTAATTCAAAGAAGAGTTAAAAGAGACAAAATCAAAGTTTATTTACTAAAACATTTTTAATATAGGGTTATAAATAATATAAATTCGATTGTAAATATTCATTAGAAAGATAAAAAGATTTCCTACATGATGATATTTTATTTATAATTTTTAGACTTTAAATAAATTAATTTATTTATGACACAACGATAATGCAGTAATTACCCTTTTTAAGGAAATATTAACATAATTGATGTTATAAATGCTCAAATGAATATAATTTGAGACTTTTTATGAATTCCACTAATTTTCTAGGTTACTATGATATATTAGTGTTGATTTAATTAACTTGGTTCGAACATATAATTCTGTTATGACTTTCACAAAAATCATGTATCAAATAGTGTCAAAATTTACACAAAATAGTTGTTAAATAAAATATTATATTATTAATTGTTATTTTATTACTAAGAATCTAAGGTTCGGCCAAATGACTTATATAAGGATATATGTATTAATAATATACAATTTGGGGTTCTTTTGGCATGTTATAGTAAGTTTATTAACCATATAATGTAAGAAAACAAAAAGACACGGTAAAAGTTAAATTATTTAACTTAGAGTTAAATCTAATTGATAAGGTTAAAATAATAACCTAAACTTGTCTAAATCTTATTGTTTGATAGTATTTCGATCCATCCCCACTTTAGCTTCGAAATAAGACCCTTTAGAACCATTATAAACCGATTTTGACTTTAATATAAAATAATATTTTGAGATATTCCTAAGGTGCCCCTCTCCTCCCTTATAAAAGGACACCTCCTCCCCCTCCTCCTCACACCAATTTGAGAACTCAAGCTCGGCCAAACCCTGCCAAAATCTCTTCTCCAATTCCCTAGAAACATCCTAGAGGTTCTGGTCTTCCTCAAAGACCAATTTTAGTGCCCTATGAGGAGGTCTCAAAGAGGCACTTCAAAGAAGAGGTAATTACCGTTACCAATTCTTTAATCTTTATTTCTTATTCCACTTCTTCTTCATAGGTTGTTTCATTATGAAGTAATAACATCAGTATCACTCATATACTGATATGTTATTATAATTATGAAACAACCCTATTTCACCATCTATCCATCCTACGGAAAAAGAAATCACCGCGCGTGCGTATGTACGGAATACCGTCTCCACGTCGTGGTGTAATCTATTTTCCACCACCACCTTACATGGATGGGTATAATGGTGTAAATAATAAATATACATTGTTATTACAACATAATATTGATTCTGATATATTGTATAATCCACTCCAATTCAATTCAATATTTATAGAAATGATATCATCGCTCGTGGGTACGTACGGACTACCGTCTCCACAACGCGATGAGATTCATTCTCCATGTTTAACCATTTAAGAATGATTATAATGTATATATAAGAAATAATAATGAAATATATGAAATTATAAATCTACTGGATTTATGTATATATATACATATGTATGTCATCTACTTACTTCCATTTCAAGACAATAAGGAAAGGAAAACAGCGTTTATGCGTACGTACGGACTACCGTCTCCATGAACAATGTTTTTCATTTTATTTATCTACCTATTATATATATATATATACTGAATATATGTGATATATAAATCATATTTTATATTCTGGAAGTGAGTAAATCATGATATAAGTAATAATGATGTCAAGAACAACAAGTCAAAACACCTACAATAAATGAAACGATTTTACCCAAAACGCTTCTTTAACATGGAATTTACAAAAGAACGGGTAATATAATGTCATAAGTGAACCATATATGATATCAGAACAATGAATATGATTCTGTAATAAGTCAATTACATGATTTAAATCATTATACAGGAGGTTCGGACACTTACAAAGCAAGTCGGACCTAAGGTAAGGGAAATATCACAATCTCATTTTTATCCGAGATTGTTTATTCGTAAGTATTTAATGGGGTGTATTTTATCATCCAAATCCATTTTTCATCCATATGTAATATTATTTACATCCAACTACAATTTGTTTAATCCATTTTTACTCTTCGGTGAGTTTTTAGTAATATGTATGAAAGGAATCTTTTGTCGTTTTTCGTACGAGGTACATTTTGACTTTTCTGACAAAAGTACGAAGAATGTTTTTTTAACTTATACGGCATGAATGGATTTTTAAAAAATAATTTCCAAGAAGCTTCCTTTACAAGTTTTCATGTTTATTTTTAATCATCTTCTTTTATTTTAAAGTTTTATGACATGTTATGAAAGGAAAAAAATGTTTTTGAAGTAGAAAGGATATTTTCCTCAAGAATGAAGTTCAAGTATTTTATCAAAATTATTTTCCATCTAAGATAATAAAAGGGTTCTGTTATTATCCCTATTATTACATGGATTTGATTATGTTGTGATGGAAACATTTTTATGAATTCCTTTATCTTATATGAATTGTTTTATGATGACATGTTGTTTAAGAATCCCATTTTTATTACATGGGTTATGTGATGATGTATGATTTATGATTATGTGGCACACATAAGAAAGGATTCATTATAAGATGGGTGGGACCTATATCTCCCTCCAATGCATTGGGTAAAGATTTTATATCTCATGAGATAGACATGGCTGAAATGGTAGGTTATACCAGTTCAGTGAAACATGACTGAAACGAGGGTTACTCGATTCAGAAAGGGACTTTGTCCACTAAGATAGTCTTGACAATGAGTCATGACTAACAAGAAATGATTTTCTATGATTATGTTTGCATGCCACAAAGTTTCAAGTTTCATGTTATGATTATGGGGATCTTATTTTCACTTCTATGATTTATCCCATGTTATGATATTATGAGCTCTTTTGCAGGTTAAGATTTCCAAAAGCTATGTTCTTATGTATATGATGTGATTGATATTTCTTTTGTTTACCCTTACTGAGTATTTGAGCTCACCCTTTTATGTTTTCTTTTCCCCAGGATATAAAGAAAGGTTTTTAGGTACAAAAAAAGGAAGATCTTTATGGGAGATATTGAAGATCTTTCACCACGATTAGAAGATTA
The DNA here is from genome assembly GCA_963277665.1 of Viscum album. Classification (NCBI taxonomy): domain Eukaryota; kingdom Viridiplantae; phylum Streptophyta; class Magnoliopsida; order Santalales; family Viscaceae; genus Viscum; species Viscum album. The sequence goes on along the minus strand of OY728155.1, from coordinate 875,428,758 downwards.
CGTTCCGAGTTTCCAAAGACACTAAACTATTACGATCCTTGTGTGTGTTTTTGTTATGTACTAAGTATTCCGCAAAAGTAATGTAATGTCCATGTACGATAAGCTTCGGGTATCTACAGTTGGTATCAGAGGAAAGGTTTAGTCAACCTTTGGAAACTAGGATGCGAAAACGTTAGTGAGATCCCTAGAGATATTTCTAAGGTATGTCTAGGGATGTCCCTAGGGATAAGTATACGTATAGGTTATAGTAATAGAATTATGCTAACGATCATAGAATTAAACCTAATATGTTGGATATTGAAGGTACTCCCCCTTTATTATGTTGTTTTCCCTAGCATGATTTTTGCCTCTCACACTATTCTTTTTGGGTTTTAGACGATGGATGGAACCCGAAGGAACCGTGTTGATCAATGCAATGGACAATGCAATGATTGCCCTCCTGAACAAACAAATGTTATGGGAGATGGAGTGCAAAATCTTATTGCTATACTTACACAAGCTATGAATCATTCTGGACTTCAAAATGAGCAGAGAAGGGAACAATATTCTATTGAGTCCTTCATGAGGCAATGTCCACCTTCTTTCAGTGGGTCTTCTGATCCACTTGTGGCTGAACAATGGATCAGTACTACTGAAAAGATATTTTCAGTTCTTCAATGTTCTGAACATGATAAAGTCATCTTAGCAGTATATCGTTTGGAAGGTGAAGCTGATCAATGGCGGAATCTTATCAAGAATACGAGGCCAAGAGATGAAATTGAGTCCATGGAATGGGACGAGTTCAAGAACTTGTTTTTCAGTAAGTACTTCCCTCGTATTCTTCGAACAAAGATGGAGAAAGAGTTTCTTGAACTGAAGCAAAGGGACGATGAATCTGTTGGTACCTATGAAGCAAATTTTACAAGACTTGCAAGGTATGCTTCTGGTATTATCATCCAACCTGAAAGTAAAGTTGATCGATTTTTCAGTGGCTTAAAACCAAGTCTTCGAAGGGAATTAGCTATAACAGACTTCAGTAGCTATGAAGAAATTGTGCGTTGTGCTATCAAGGTAGAAATGGAAGTTGGTGTTACATATCCATCTCATGGTTTTGACAAGAAACGAAAGATGGAGTTCAAGGAGAAATCTCAGAATAATGGTGAAAAGAAGATGAATGTTTCCTTATGCACAAAGTGTGGAAAGAAGCATGGTGGAGATTGTCTTAAAGGGACTAGAAAATGTTTTAAGTGTGGAAAAGAAGGTCATCGAGCAGCTGAGTGTTGAAGTAATGGAAAAAGGGTTTCTAATGATTTGAATAAAGCAAACACTGCAGAGAACGCACCACCAACACTTCAATGCTTCAAGTGCAAGTAAATAGGGCATTATGCTAATAATTGCCCTAATCCAAGGGTTAGTGATGATCAACATGAGCAACCACTGAAGGCAAAGGACAAGGGGAAATCACATGCGATCACTATTGGCAATGTTGAATATGACAACGATGTGGTGGAATGATTAAGTGTTTATGTAATGGGATTCCAAAATAATGTTGTATCATTGAGTATTGCAATATTTATTTATGTGGTATTCAAAGTGATTGAGATATTTTTTGGAAATAAGACGATATGTGCATAATGAAGACGAGAAAATGAAATGTTTAATAGTATTCATGATCTCATGATTGATATAAGGACTAAGTGATATCATGGTTTGAGTATATAGAATTTTGAGGATTTTGGTATGTGGAAAGTGTTAACTTTTAACTGCACTCATGTTTTCACTAAGGTATTCAAAAGAATACACGATTAAGGACTTTGAATGTTTGGAATGTGACCAACAAGACATATCTTATGATATGTGGGGATCAACGACAGTATTAAATCTCTGGTAATCGTTGTCACTATATTATGAGAGTGGACTACAGTATTATGTATAAGCCTAAAGATTAGACTGGATTATGTTGGACATAAGTTAGTATTGTTTAAGGATAGAAGATTTTCGATATTATTGATGGGATGTTATAATAACGTAGTTTTAGAAAAAGGACAACCTGCAGGACGGGCGACAACCCATCGCTTCGGACAAGGCTGTAGAAATCGAACCCACAACCGAAGTGCGACTGGCCTTTATCGCCTACCACTGACCTACATGAAGTCCCTGTTTAGTAGAAACTAGTGTTATTATATTAAGCAGTATGATATATGAAGTATAAGCCCATTTTAGGAACCATATATGATTAATCCCACTATAGACCAACTTATGTATATAAATTTTTCTAACCTTTTGAGACAGATGGAATGACCCGTCATTCTATCACATGATCTGTTAACACTTCACGAATAACAAATTCAACTTCATTTATTTAAGAGATGAAGTGGAAATTGTTAAAGGCACGAACAACAGTGAGATTGTACCAAAATAAATTAACTATTTATTCTAATTCAAATTCTTTAACTTTAGGGAAATGATCTTGGAAACCAAAAATGTTGTCCTAGTTCTCTTATACCTGATGAATCAGATGGTACCTTAGATCGTCACAAATTTATGGATTTGTGATTACTGGCTTTTCCATAGCCATGTTCTCTACCACTCTCCATCAGAACATGATGGTTAGATTTCTCTTCCATATCCATATTTTCACCTATGTGGAAACCCAGTGATTAGTTTATTTGGGTAATCGTTACATTTCATACTTTAGTTTTTAAAGACAAGTTTTGGTATTCCTTTTTACGATGTGGGTTTCTATTAAAGAAACTTTCGAATAGTAAACTAATTATAACCCCGACGAATTTCGAGGGCGAAATTCATTTTAAGGGGGGTGGAATGTAACAGCACGAGATTTTATGAAAACTATTCTTTTTAATTTTATTAATGTCTTGTGTTGTACGCTACACCAAAAGGAGCTCGCACAACACGTATCCTTGACTTGCCTTGCATTACACGCAATCGCAACCTTCCTCGATAGCGTGTCTAGTACGCAATACCGAGTTTCACTAAACAACGATATGCTATTAAAATATTATCAAAACTAGCCGTTATGTATAGTAATAAGCACTTTTTGAAATTTTATAAATTTTATTTTTCAAAATGGACTTCATTTTTGGATTCGGAATACCGAAATTAGCCTGGGGTGAAATTTTGGTATTTTTCTGAAAACTTTCAATTTTTGATGAATAGTGAAACCACTAAGTGGTAGGTTAAAAACTGAATTTTGCATAAAACTTAATTTTACCGCTTCTGTGAATGGAATTTCGAAAATCCGAGAGACATGGTTAATATCAAGGACTAAAATGTGGTTCAATGAGATGAAAATAATTTTTTTGGTGAATAGTAGCTTTTTACTTTTTTACCGCGGTTAATAGTAAATAGGGTAACTAAGGGTAAATATGATATTAATATTACCCTAACACATGTCCTAATTCTATTGGACAAGTGTAATTCGACCAAAAACAAACTTAGGAATAAAATATGACCATTTAGGCCCACATGGATTAGATTAGGACATTTATTATTATTTAATTCAAAGAAGAGTTAAAAGAGACAAAATCAATGTTTATTTACTAAAACATTTTTAATATAGGGTTATACATAATATAAATTCGATTTTAAATATTCATTAGAAAGATAAAAATATTTCCTACATAATGATATTTTATTTATAATTTTTATACTTTAAATAAATTAATTTATTTATGACACACCGATGATGCAGTAATTACCCTTTTTAAGGAAATATTAACATAATTGATGTTATAAATGCTCAAATGAATGTAATTTGAGACTTTTTATGAATTACACTAATTTTATAGGTTACTATGATATATTAGTGTTGATTTAATCAACTTGGTTCGAACATATAATTCTGTTATGACTTTCACAAAAATCATGTATCAAATAGTGTCAAAATTGACACAAAATAGTTTTTAAATCAAATATTATATTATTAATTGTTATTTTATTCCTAAAAATCTAAGGTTCGGCAAAATGACTTAGATAAGGATATATGTATTAATAATATACAATTTGGGGTTCGTTTGGCATGTTATAGTAAGTTTATTAACCATATAATGTAAGAAAACAAAAAGACACGGTAAAAGTTAAATTATTTAACTTAGAGTTAAATCTAATTGATAAGGTTAAAATAATAACCTGAACTTGTCTAAATATTATTGGTTGATAGGATTTCGATCCATCCACACTTTAGCTTCGAAATAAGACCCTTTGGAACCATTATAAACCGATTTTGACTTTAATATAAAATAATATTTTGAGATATTCCTAAGGTGCCCCTCTCCTCCCTTATAAAAGGACACCTCCTACCCCTCCTCCTCACACCAATTTGAGCACTCAAGCTCGGCCAACCCCTGACAAAATCTCTTCTCCACTTCCCTAGAAACATCCTAGAGGTTCTGGTCTTCCTCAAAGACCAATTTTAGTGCCCTAAGAGGAGGTCTCAAAGAGGCACTTCAAAGAAGAGGTAATTACCGTTACCAATTCTTTCATCTTTATTTCTTCTTCCACTTCTTCTTATTAGGTTGTTTCATTATGAAGTAATAACATCAGTATCACTCATATACTGATATGTTATTATAAGTATGAAACAACCCTATTTCACCATCTATCCATCCTACGGAAAAAGAAATCACCGCGCGTGCGTACGTACGGAATACCGTCTCCACGCCGTGGTGTAATCTATTTTCCACCACCACCTTACATGGATGGGTATAATGGTGTAAAGAATAACTATACATAGTTATTACAACATAATATTGATTCTGATATATTGTATAATCCACTCCAATTCAATTCAATATTTATAGAAATGATATCATCGCTCGTGCGTACGTACGGACTACCGTCTCCACGACGCGATGATATTCATTCTCCATGTTTAACCATTTAAGAATGATTATAATGTATATATAAGAAATAATAATGAAATATATGACATTATAAAGCTACTGGATTTATGTATATATATATACATATGTATGTCATCTACTTACTTCCATTTCAAGACAATAAGGAAAGGAAAACATCGTTCATGCGTATGTACGGACTACCGTCTCCATGAACGGTGTTTTTCATTTTATTTATCTACCTATTATATATATATATACTGAATATATATGATATATAAATCATATTTTATATTCTGGAAGTGAGTAAATCATGATATAAGTAATAATGATGTCAAGAACAACAAGTCAAAACACCTACAATAAATGAAACGATTTTACCCAAAACGCTTCTTTAACATGGAATTTACAAAAGAACGGGTAATATAATGTCGTAAGTGAACCATATATGATATCATAAAAATGAATATGATTCTGTAATAAGTCAATAACATGATTTAAATCATTATACTGGAGGTTCGGACACTTACAAAGCAAGTCGGACCTAAGGTAAGGGAAATATCACAATCTCATTTTTATCCGAGATTGTTAATTCGTAAGTATTTAATGGGGTGTATTTTATCATCCACATCCTTGTTTCATCAATATGTAATATTATTTCCATCCACCTACAATTGTTTTAATCCATTTTTACCCTTCGGTGAGTTTTTAGTAATATGTATGAAAGGAATCTTTTGTCGTTTTTCGTACGAGGTACATTTTGACTTTTCTGACAAAAGTATGAAGAATGTTTTTTTTAACTTATACGGCATGAATGGATTTTTAAAACATTATTTCCAAGAAGCTTACTTTACAAGTTTTCAAGTTTATTTTTAATCAACTTCTTTTATTTTAAAGTTGTATGACATGTTATGAAAGGAAAAAAATGTTTTTGAAGTAGAAAGGATATTTTCCTCAAGAATGAAGTTCAAGTATTTTATCAAAATTATTTTCCATCTAAGATAATAAAAGGGTTCTATTTTTATCCCTATTATTACATGGATTTGATTATGTTGTGATGGAAACATTTTTATGAATTCCTTTATCTTATATGAATTGTTTTATGATGTCATGTTGTTTAAGAATCCCATTTTTATTACATGGGTTATGTGATGATGTAGGATTTATGATTATGTGGCACACATAATAAAGGATTCATTATAAGATGGGTGGGACCTATATCTCCCTCCAATGCATTGGGTAAAGATTTTATATCTCATGAGATAGACATGGCTGAAATGGTAGGTTATACCGGTTCAGTGAAACAGGACTGAAACGAGGGTTACCCGATTCAGAAAGGGACTTTGTCCACTAAGATAGTCTTGGCAATGAGTCATGACTAACAAGAAATGATTTTCTATGATTATGTGTGCATGCCACAAAGTTTCAAGTTTCATGTTATGATTATGGGGATCTTATTTTAACTTCTATGATTTATCCCATGTTATGATATTATGAGCTCTTTTGCAGGTTAAGATTTCCAAAAGCTATGTTCTTATGTATATGATGTGATTGATATTTCTTTTGTTTACCCTTACTGAGCATTTGAGCTCACCCTTTTATGTTTTCTTTTCCCCAGGATATAAAGAAAGGTTTTTAGGTAAAAAAAAGGAAGATCTTTATGGGATATATTGAATATCTTTCACCACGATTAGAAGATTACGTTCCGAGTTTCCAAAGACACTAAAATATTATGATCCTTGTGTGTGTTTTTGTTATGTACTAAGTATTCCTCAAAAGTAATGTAATTTCCATGTACGATAAGCTTCGGGTCTCTACAGTAGGGCTCACAGTTTTCATTGGAAAATAATTCTAAAAATGAAATGACATGTTTTTACTCTTTATAATCCTAAGGTTATACTCTTTTAAAACATGTAATTAGTTGTTATTGGTTACACCCATGACTCCATTAGCCTTATGTCGAAGGTTATGCCTTAATTGGGTTTTAATTTTTGTGCACGTTTGAGGTACCTTTCAGTTGTGCCATTACATGACCTTTCTATTGGTGAGACACCATAATGTAAATTAATCGTTTTCAAATATAAATTTTAAATGGAATGTACCATGTATGCTTATCACATGACCCACCTAAGGTAAGTTTATACAAATTTTTATTAAATGTGAAATATGGAATATAAAATGGCATGTATACTAAGTATATTACATGGACTTATCAAAAGAGATTAAATAATGATTACATTCCCATAGCACACTATTCTATGTTGGGATAATGTAGAGGAGTGAACCACAATAATTGAATTAGCTTTAAAATCTTACTAAGAAATGATTAAATGGTTACAATGCCACAAGGCATGTCCACACTAATGGTAAAAAATGTTTTGGCCAAAAAAGAAATGGTTTCAACTCTACTTCAACAATCCAAACTAATATAAAAAAGACATGAAACAAATTAATTAGTTCAAGATAACAATATCAAATATGAAGGGACTGACTCATGCTCTCCAAGGGTTCTTAGAGGAGAATACCTTGGGTAGCGGGAACCACATATTTATTCAAGGATAAGGTTTGCTTAGGTTGATACCCAGCTAGAATCTGATTCTTGTCTATTCCTTGGATGACTAGTTTACTACTATTGGGTAAATTTATTATAGGATACCTTTGATACAAACATCGGATCTATCATTGACTAGTTGGTTCCATGGTGAAATCCTATAAAGGCATTTCTTCGATTTTCCCAGTTTTACCTTGCTCGATCACCTAGGACTTAGTGGGTGCATTTTTGTGTATTGACTTTGATGATTCTCCTTGTATTACACTATTACCCCTTTTCTAGAATTAGATACTATTTAATTAGCTTTCTTTGAGATTACATTACATTGGATTTTACCGTCGAACACCATCATAGGATATCATAGTATAGTTTCTTTGTTAGGTATTGGGACCATTACTACTTATACTATCATGAGGTTATGTCATTGTTGGTTATGCATCACGTGACCTATTAAAATTAAATGGTAATTGATAAATTAACGAACCGATAACATTTTCAGACACCATCCAAGGGCTGACACATGTTCATGATTATTTAGTTATATTGTTCTTCTAGATTTACATTATTCATACATGTTTTCACACTTCTATCTTCCATTAGAGGGGACTGATATTATAGACGCCACTGGTGGTGGGTGACTAAGATTTATCTCACACCATCTCTAGGTGCCATTTTTTACACGAAGTATATTACATAGTTGCCGGTATTGAAAAATTTAGCATGCTGCTTCGAATAATTGATTGCATGATGATAGAGCATAGCATGATAGAAGATGACAGAGTTAGATCTCAAGAATCTTGTAGTAGTCATTTTCTTCCTTTAAATGTGGGACATGTTATGATTATTGTCCTTTATCCATGCTATCCGGTTTTCTAGCGAGATCGCATTACATCATTATTTTTCTAGTTGAAACAATTATTGGTCTTTTTGATTATAAATTGCATCAGTTTTATTCCACTATTTAATTATATTTCTTACACTGTTTTCTATTCATTTATATCTCTTCCATTCTGAAACACTCTGCTAATGGCGGAATAACATTCTCCTATACACACCCTTGCCCACACTGCTAGTCAACAGCCTCTGGAATTCAAGAATATGTGCTTGAGGCCATGTATCCCATCGGGCTTGGGGAAACTGTTATGTGAAATCTAGGTCAAGGTCTTCACAAAGTGGTATCAATAAGGGTTTCTTTTCTCACTCGACTATTTGGAGGCAATAGATTGGAGAATAAGAATGCTTGGGACTTGGTTATAAGTTGGGCTTGGGCATTGTGAACCCATGTTCGTAACAAAATCCAAGTTACCCATAATGCATTTGTTGTTCTATTTTTCTTATTAAAGTAGATATTTTTTCACAATTGTGTGAATCACATTTTTTGTGGTGTTTTTATTATCATTACCCTTTGGGAATCTATATATATACTAATCTTTGGTTTTCTCAAATGCCATGTGTCACACTCCTGTTCTTACACATCTTAATTCTATTACGTTTCCTTTCTCTAATCAGGCACATCACCAAAAAATAAACCAATCCCCACTGCTAATTCGCGATCCAAATCGTGCTTCACCCACTACACACTAGTGCCTGCGACCTCTCCCTATCCATATTCTAGGGTAAAAGATGAAACCCGATTCCTCTATAATATATCCCCACCACTGATGTCACCATATTCTCCCTCCCCTACTCTCCTTCCTCAGCATCCCCCTCCTTCACCTTCTACACTCTTTATAATCCATGGTTTCTGCTATTTCTCCATTCTTCACATTCACCACCTTCACCTTCTTCACTTCCATCCACGTAAACCCCTTAACGGTGCTCCCTCTATCTTTAGATTGAGTTTTCCCTCAGTGTCTTCTCCTACTCACTCTGTCTACCAAGGGTTCTCGCTACACAAAGTTGTCTTCATGTTTTTTATTCAATCAATTTGTTTCCTTCTATCCCTATTATGCATGAGGTTTTAATTTGATTCTACTTCTGCTGAAGCTTCATCTTATGTCAATGTAGTGTTCTCGCAATCCAGAGTTATCATCTCCCTCATAGTTCTGGTTCCCTCCCATCTCTATTACTAACATAGAATTATGTTTTCTCTGTCTTGATACTTTCATCACACCCATGGAAATTTCCATCAATATCTCCTACCGCTCGATTAACACCTCTTCTCGGCCTACGATTCCTACAGACATCGGTCACCATGTCCCTTTAATTTGCAGTTTCCATCAAATATTTCGTTTCCTCCCTCCAATTCCATCCCCCTATCGAGTTTACTACCTCTATGGGTTCCCAATATATTGCAACGACTCCTTGATAACCCTCTACATCAGTGCCCCCATGTTTGTGTCCACCTCCACATCAGGATACTCCACATATGACTCATCCATATCCAGCTTCTCCCACCACCGCTCTTCCGCATCCAACTCCTCCCTCATCGTATCCTCCGTCTACATCTCCTCCATGCCCGACCAAAACCTCATGAATCTTCTCCAGATCCTGACCACAGAGCCATGGTTTTGGTAAATATTCTTCTTCCCCCTCATAATTTAGTCTTATTGTATGCTTTTTATATTAAGATTATTAAACTAAATGTTTTTTTCTATGGTTTACCATTTGTTAGTATCAATTGTTATTCTCATTTTTTATCACATTTTCCTTTGTTTTCAATTTATTTTTTCTATGGTTTATTTCAATTTCGTTTGGAAGAATTTTATTTTATTTCAGTTCGCGACCAGTTCTCAAAAAAATCAACATTCATATTTTGTGTGTTCAATTTTAGGTGATGAGATTACTCTACCTGCTAGTATGTTTTATTGTTTTTATTCATTGCATTATTTTATCATTATTATTCTATATTGTTCTCAATATTTGGATTAAATTATTTAATGTTATATATTATTTTCTCTATTATAGAGGGATATTTATGTGACTGTGATATTTTGTACTATAAAATTATCCATTAAACCCTATTCGTACAATGCTTCGACAATGTAATGCAATATTACTAATTTCACGTTTCAGTTATTGGGGCTTATTAGGGCTCCACATAGTCTGGTCTTCCACCATAACAATACTACTACCTATATTCAGAGACACTACAGGTCATGATATGTTCAATAGGTGTTCTATACGAAATTAATGAAAATGATTTACCTTATGTTCATGAGTTAATATTTCCTGTTTTAGTTGAATAATTTTGATTGGTTTTCTCACTCTGTTAATACATAAACTGGAACAGGATATAGGTTTTATTACCAACATTCCAATATATTTTATTACAAATTTCCATAAACTATCACTTAAACCAATTTTTTTACACGGCTACCAGTCTGTGAATTTCTTTGAGAGTCATATGTAACATGTTTGAACATACATTCCATCATACAACTACCATTGTAAATTTCAATGGATATTTGAAAATTGTTAATTTTATTATACTAACAATATGCATATCCTTTGTTTCTAAATATATCACATCACTAACATTATTTACTTATTAATGATTTTATAGGATCACTCAAATTGTCACCAAGAATTGACAAGAGTTTTTGGGGAGACAACCAGTACAACAACTGCAAATAGGTTGTTAGATCATTATCAATCATTAATTGATTTTTTTGTTAATTTCATTGTAATGTTATTACCTTATGTGTATATTAATATTTTCTAAATATAAAATTTCACTTTAATATTATTGACTACTTTATGAATTTTCGGTACTTTTTTTGTTGAAATTTTTCCATTAATTTATAGGTGCTTCTATAAAGACTCTTAAGGCAACAACTACATATAGGTTTACATATACGTATTAATTGTTTTGTGATTTTTTTTTAAATATTATGAGTCATTAACCATCTTATTTGGTTTTACGGAAATGGAGAAATGTGTATTGACGGTCACAGATCTTGATTCTATCCTTCTCAGCATTGAAACATCAATTCCTAACACATTCACGGGGGATGAAATATATGGAATTTAGTAGGGATGTATTGTTTTTATATCACTAGATTTATCTTTCAGTGATTAATTCTTCTCTCATTTTTATAATTCATGATTTTAAATAGGGGTATCCTGTGATTATTTTTTATAATTAATCTATTAATTAATGCCCATGCTTGATCTTTATCCTGATTAATACACTACAGATCTTATTTTTAATAATCGAATGTGTATTTGGTTTAATATACAACGAGAATGAATTTAATATAAAATTTTATGTGTTATAAACAAACTCATACCCATTCTCATCAAGTCATTTATCATTTATGAAGAAGTGTGAAATTGTATAATTCACAGGTTTTTTATTTTTTCATAATATGATAGGGCCAATTAATCATTTCATTTATTTCATTCTTGGAAGATGCATATTTTAGTGCTGGTGGTCATATATCTCGATTAACAACTTGGTATTGTTATCATTTCATTAATTTTATTTATGAAATCATGTCAAGAATCAATGGAAATAATATTTAAAACATTATTTCAATGTGCCAAACAAATGGTTTGGTTGGAATAATTACATACAAGGTGTGCAATTTGATAATTTTTTAACTATAAATTTATATTTATAGTAAATTTATCCATCGTCATAATTAATATTGTCAAATTTCTTACATATATTTATTTTTCTCTAATAGAGGTTAAAAAATATTCATGCCCGTTTTTTGAGTGACAGGTGATGCATTTTTTATTTCATTCTTGGAACTGGCATTGATTAGTAGTAAGTCATTCCCTTGCTCATATTTTCAAAACATGATGAGGTTTCATGTTTGGTTGTTCAAATTTTTCAATATAGGGGTGGAATCTCTAGTTCATATTATGATTCATATGTGTTTTTAATGCTTATAAGATTATATATTGGAAACACTGCTACTATTAAAAATATTGTTAAAGGTTCTTTCCTTATTTTCATCAATTCATTCAATTCAACTGCATATTATTCCCTAAATAATATTTTCACAGTTTTCATGATTGAACCCGTTAGTTATTGTTTTGATGTTATATCAGTAACAGAGTCTTTTAATGTCACTAACATTATTTTTTGATCCTTTTATCTTATTTTCCTTGCTTTGTCTTCATTCTTTTACATGCTTTTGATTTTGAAGAATATTATGCAGCTAATAAACTCACTATCACATAGAGATCATTAAAATCTATGTGATCTGGAGATAGTTACTTTTTCTAATATTGTATATCCTATTTGTTTACATTTCATACATTTTTTTCAGTATTCAAATCAATTTACTAATTCACTTCTGTAAAATAGTATATGTTTGTTTACTCTGGTATTCATAAAATTAATTATTTCTTTGGGAAGAGTTGGGAACAAATGAAACAATCTTAAATGAGGGTGATTATTTATTCTTATCAAATAATCCTATGCACATATCTCACATTTATTATAAGAAGCACTCTTTTTGTAATTTCTCTATTGTACACAGTATTGTTTTACTAAATGCGGTTGGTATTGAATAATTCCACATGAAACTCTTATTTATCATCCTATCAGCAATCAACACAATATTAATCTTCTTAATCAACTTATAGACTGCTTCTATTTTACTGACACTAAGCATTTCCTCCAATTAAATCACTTCAATATCTTCATGGCCTATTTTTTTTTTATGAAAATCAAGAACACAATATGATATCAAGAAATCATATGACATAATAACATCATTAGTGTATGGTGGCTTTATACAAAGAAAAAGGATAAGGCATCAGTTTCTTAGGTACATTTCATTGCGTTTCTTCTATTTACATACTATTTCATGCTTCTCATCCTTTTTTGGAACATTCCAACTTATATCTCTAGTATACCATAGCATAAACAAATCCGAACGGTAAATGTATCTTCACCTCTCTGTAGAGAAAACACAAAAAGAATAGGTTGGGGTTGTTGGGGCACTGAAGGTAAATGATAAAGACCTCAAACATCTTCGATGGGGAGCTAAGGAAGGGGGTACATTGGCAGATTGTTTTAGGAACTATTATTTGGGTATGTAACATATGATTTTTTATGGAATTTACTATCTGATAAATGGGTTTTTCAATTAAATTAAACCATTTATTTTATTGTTTCTTCATTGCTTTGTGAGACCTATATTCTATATTCAACATGGATATATGAAATTGCTGGAAATAGTAATTAAAATGTTAATGAATCAATAGATTAATGTATTGGAAAAAATAACAGGGCACTCTCACAAATAGTTCACATTACTCTTTCAATAGATCATGTTCGCATTGATAGTCGGTTTAACCCTATGATATCATGTACTGAAACATAGCATAGGTGTTGACCCATTGTGACCAACAATAATTACTTTTATGCATTTGAAAAGGATTTTTAATCTCCCTCATAATTTAAAAATTACTTTTTATTCACTTTTTTTTAAATATTTTTTTCTGTTCATAATATATCCACTTATATTACATTTATATGTTCCAATAATTTGTGACTAAAAATTATTAATCATTACTATTAGTGGGTAAATTTTAACTTACTATACAGAAATTTTATTTCATTACTGTACATAATCCTTATTGTACAAAATTGTACAAAATATGTTCAACTACAGTTTCATATATATGACATGTACTTCATAAATAAGCTATATATTTTCATTCTTAAGACATGATTTATTTCATGAATTATGATGTATTGTTTTCTTATAGATTCATGTCATTGAAAAATTATGTTTCCATGGGATATTTTGAAATGTTGATGTCTACATGGTTTGAGTTTCTATTGTTAGATTTGGGTGAAAATAAATGGTGCTAGAGATTTGTGATGTTTTTTAGCTTACTATTTTGAATAAATAACATTGTATCTTGATGGATCTATTAATATTTTTTTAATAATTTTGATACCTATAAGAGAATCAAAACACAATGTTAGGTTCTATAAATTTTTAAATTTCTGATAGATGGTCAAGAGACATGGAATGAGTTGCAGCGTGTGTAAAATACACCTCTAATTTCTTTTTGTTATCATAACTCTGTGGATCACATTCTCACATGTATTTTACAGCCTTATGAAGTAGTTTTCTCATTTTATTTGGTTTCTTGTCATATTTTATTATACTGGTATTGAGTATGGGTAATGATTTTATTTTTTAAATTGCATTTCTTGTATCCTCATTCCACTTATGAACATTATTATATGTTTGAGTATTTTAGATAGATCAACCTCTCAAATTATTAATTTCATGAAGAAATCATGGTCAAGTTAATGTCCCTTATAAATACATCATGAAATTCTTTGAAGGTTTATTCTGACTTGAAGATGCTTAATGTCACAGACAAGGATCAGGTTTGCAGTAGAATGATGAAGGGAACTAAACAAAAAATGCCATTTACCATCGAGCCATGAGGATTAAATCAAATATGCCATGTAATAGAATGGGAGCATACTAATTTATTTAATCCTTATCCAGATGATATAAAGACAATGGGTATTTCTACATGAATCATTATTGGAACCATGAATTCACATGTCATTCATACATCCATGCCATATAAGTGCATTTCACGACTTTTCATTGCTTGAGATGCCTGTGATTTTTGAGTGATGTCCAGATAGTTTCTTGTACTTATATTACATTGTATTAGATTGAGTGATTTTCTATCTGAATTCAAGTGGTGATGAGACCTCATGGTTTTTAATAAGTAATTTACCGAGTCAATCCATTTTTCTATATGTAAATGGGTTTCATTTTTGGGGATATGTGTATGATAACAGATTCATCAGAATTGACTATCCATTATAAAGTGAATCCTAAAATATAAAACGAATTGGTTTCACATCCATATCCTACCATTTCATCTTTATGAAATACAAAGGAGTGAACCTATGAATTAACTGCAAAATGACATAAAACATATACTTGAGAACTTACTGATACCTTGTTGTCTATGCAGGTAGTTTGGGAAGTGAGTTTTCATACCAATGTTTTCTACTTGTTATTATATATTATTTCTTATAAGCTTGTTATATGGTATGTTCATGGAATATTTAGACCAATGTCACCTCGTCATCCTCATGTCATTCTCAAAGAGGGTAGTGACAACCATGATCGAGACATGGTGGGCCCTGAACCGCTAGTCATACTTATAGTAGTGACACATGAGAAACCAACTATTATAACTAATCAGGGAACCGATTCCCAGGTCCATGATATTTTCTTACATCTAATGTAGTCCATGCATGGTGCTCAACAGGTTACACCAACAATGGACGATCTGACCTCTGAGTTTAAACAGAAGCATCTTCATACTTTTTTAAGGGATTGACTAATGCAGACTACTGAGTCTTGGAAATAAGCCATGGTATCCCTAATTGGGCATCTAGAAATTCATCCAGATCATATAGTCATACTTTATAGATACATGCATTGGGATTCAGCCAAGAGTTAGTGGGATATCATTATCCAGGTCATATGTCATCAGGGAATGTTATGGGGTGACTTCCAGACTGTCTTATATGATTAGTTCATTCCTCAGTCATTGAGAGCTAACAGAGCCAGAGAGTTCATGAATCTTGAGTAGGGTTCTATGTTAGCTACAGAATATTTAGCATGTTTCACTGATTTATATCGCTTTTCACCCCTTCTAGTTGGTGTCGTGCTTTCAAGTGCAAGACGTTTTGATGTTGGGTTCCAGTACGCCATCGAAATATAGGTGAATGGAAATCTCATTCCTACCTTCATTGCAATAGTTGTCCATGACCTTATCACTATGAATAACCGGAGGGATGGAGTGAGTACCGGGTTTAAAGTATATGTGCCGCATCAAGACATTAGTTCTTCCTATGGCATGATACATTCATTTACGGTTTATTTTCAAGGTAGTGGCAACAGAGTATCCAGTTTGATAGATATCTGGTGTGTCTTCAGTGTGGATATCGAGGGAATAATAATATCTATTATGATAGATACACTATAGAGTGCCAGACTTGTGGCTATATGGGTCATTTTCAGCACTTTCGCAGGACCATTCCACCAGCTTCGAGTAGAAAAGGATCGTCTTCAGCTCCACCTTCATGTGTGAGTTCTTTTGTGCCACATTAGGTGGGAAGTTAAAGAAGCCCCGACAGGTCGGGCCGAGGTGAAGTTCATGGCCATTCTAGTCTAATACATTATCCCTATAAGCGCCAAAAGAGTAGTCATGATAATTGTAGACCCTCTGTTGCACATTGATGTGGATCAAGTAGGTTGCATGCTGTATTACCGATACCCAAAGATCAGGCTGCGAGACTATCTATATTATGAGGTACAATTCTAGTAGCCTCATCCATTTTGTCTTCATCTTCTGATATAGGTTCTTCACTCACTTTTATTTCTGTATCTATCATGGAATGTCTTGGACAAAAGTTATTGTCTCATTATGGTGTAATGATTCTTGATACACCTTTGGGAATATGGAAATAGGGCATACATTAGGGCCGTGATTGTACCCTTGAGGTTATAATTTACCCTTTCATATAGAATATATTTGTTCTCAAGATAATTGGCTTCTATTTAATTCTCAATATAGATTGGATAGTCCACTATCAAACCTATGTAGTCTTTTATCGGTGAAGGGTTTCTTTTACATCGCTAGATTTCATCAATTATATTTTCAAATAAATAGTTTAATGTCATGGATGGGATATCCAGACTGAAGAATCATTGGATAGGTGTAGTGACCACCCATATTGAAAATCTTTTCATGAAGGATCCTGGTTTCCTTCAAAATGATTTTCATATAGCAGTTGATTGTTTCAGGGATGTCATTCCTAATTAATTTTCAAGATTACCTCCTAAGAGAGAGGTATAGTTCGAAATAGAGATTCTCCAAGGAGCATCTCTAGTGTACATTCCTCCACACAGGAGGTAACATATAAAGGTTAATATGATCAAGTGATAAATAGAGGAAATATTGTCCAAATGATTTATTAGGATCAATACATCCTCTTGGGGTTCACCTTCGATTTTCCTAATAAGTCAGATGGGAGTCAATGTTTATGAATGGATAACAAAGGTTTGATCAAGATTACAGTCATGAACCTATATCCACATCCAAGAATAGATTATCTCTCTGACATGCTCTGAGGACAAAATATTTTCTCTACGATCAACCTGAGATCGGTTCATCATCCGGTGATAGTAAAACCTTCACTCATACTTTTTCCAGCTTTCCATTGAAGGTATGGTCTGTATGAGTGTCTTTTTATGCCATTCGGTTTTACCAACACACCTATCATTATCATGGATTTGATGAATAGGGGTTTCCATCCATATTTGGACTCATTTTCCATAGTCTTTATGGAATACATCAAGGTTTATTCACGCAATCCTAACAACCAAGCGAAAAATATTGAGATTTTTTTCACTACATTTTCAGTGTGTCATCTTTATGACAATCTTTCTAAATATGACTTCTAGATTGACAATTTCCAATTTTTGGGACAGATTATTTCAGAATTAAGAGTATTTGTTGACCCTAATATGGTATGTGGTGTAGTCACCAGGGAGCACCCTAAGAACGTGATTGATATCATATTTTTCATAGGGCTTGATGGATATTATAGGCAATTCATACAAGATGTTCCTCCTCTTTCTACACATTTTACTACTTATACTATGAATTACGTCATGTTCACATCGTCAAAGTACTTTGAGATATCCTTTCATGAGTTGAAAGGGAGGCCTGTCATTGCACGTATTTTGACTCTTCCAAAACCATTTAATGGTTATATTGTATTATGTGATGCATCCAAAATTGTCCTAGTAGCATTGTTTCTGCAAGATGACAAAGTCGTTTCGTATGGATCTGGGCAGTTGAGTCCTCATAAGAAAAATCACGACAAACATGTTCTTTATTTCACACTACATCGTGATTTATTACATATAAATTAATTGTTAAAACATAGAAGATCAAAGGATCTAGTGTATTTGGGGAATAATAACATTATTAAAAAACATAACACGTGAAATAAAATATTTCTATTGAAAACATCCTTTACATGACCAATACATTACCTTGTACTTATCATTTCATTGGGTAACATGAGGACAAGAATTAATAAGGGTGAGCTATAAGGCCGAGTAAATAAATAAACAAGGAATAAAATGAGGAATATAATACATGTTAGACAATTGGAATATCTATGGATCACAAGAGAACCATGGACATATAGGCATGAGAGAGAATGATAATCATAAAATGGAAGTGTGGAAACATCACTTAACATGGAATTCCCATGAACCAAGGCTCATTGTACATGGAAAATGGGTAAAACCTCATTCCACATTAATCATGACCAAACCTAAGTTTCACAAGAATTATCATGATAAACACTCATTACACATGATTTATCAATATACTATACTTTACCCAATGCATTGAAGCGCTATTTGGTCACACCATTCTAAAACATTTCATTTCATGCATGTGTGTGCCACGTGGATCATATAACATTGAATCATTCAACATCATAATTTATTCCATGATTAAGTAATGTGGAACAAATACCAGAATGTATCATTCGATATTTATATCTGCATAAATGTGAATACCCATGATAGACACATGGTAATGGTATTCATTACACAATTATCATAGCTTTGATAAACGTGATGCAATTTCGGTAGCATAACGACGTGACACAAGGATTCATGATAATGGATGATGAAAGATAAATGCTTGTATCATCATATTTACATGAAATGGAATGTAAGTGGGATATATAAATACTATTCCCATCAAACATAATGGAATTTATATGCATAATACAAAATAATTACTTGGATGTAAATGTGAAGAGAGAAATCCCTCCTGGAATTTCAACATGGTAACAAGTGAAAATGGGAAGAATTGATGAGAGAAAAACGGGTATCCCTTCATCCAAACATAAATAGTACAGTATGTTAAAGGTGTGGATTCAAACCACAAAATTTTTTATTGCTAATAAAAGTGCATAACAAGTTAATAAAAACTGTACAAAAATGAGAAAGGAAGAAATCCCTTAGTTGGAAGTGCGATCCTAAATTCAAGGGAGTGACTTGAGGGAGGATTCATGGGAGAATGAGGAACCTTGGGAGGATTCTAGAGAAGTTATCATAGAGGATGGATGAACTCCAAAGGCTTTGAGTGAAGAGGAAGTGAGATCATGGGTGGGTTTATATAAGAGACGAGAGGAAATTTTTTATTATTTAGTTTTGGGTAACAACAAATTAAACTAATCAACACCACAAACCACCTGATGGGTTTTCTGATGTTTTTTTGCCAATGAGGAGTGGGAAAAAATATTTGTATAAGTCTAATGGAATAAAATAAAAAAATAATTGGGTTTCTTGTGTAGAGGTGGGTCACACTCTCAAGGCAAACAATTTTAAAAAGAAATTTTTTTCAAAAGCCATGAAGGGTCAACCAAATCTTTTTAACATAAATTCAACTAACCCAAAATCACAATATTTTAACGGTAAAAAAAATATTGGCCTAAAATAATGTTTATAGTATTTTATTACATCACTATTGGGTTATTATGATGTCATAAAACATATTATATATTTAAAAGGTATTTAAATTTTTCCATAAAATTCAATTGTTTCATAAATTATGATAAATTCACCATTGGATAATTTCGACATCCTGATTCTAATAATAATAATAATTTTAACGATATAATTTTCATAATATGGTAATTTTTTCTCTTAAAATAAAAAATGACAAATTTCAAAAATTCATGGGTTTTGACAATAACATCTTTCAAACCCTAATAAAAATTACAATTGTATTCATAAAAATTAAATGACCATTTTTAATAAAAAAAGTGATATATTAATATTATTTTATAAAAAATTTATTAATTAG
Organism: Viscum album; assembly: GCA_963277665.1. Classification (NCBI taxonomy): domain Eukaryota; kingdom Viridiplantae; phylum Streptophyta; class Magnoliopsida; order Santalales; family Viscaceae; genus Viscum; species Viscum album. The sequence goes on along the minus strand of OY728155.1, from coordinate 875,408,517 downwards.
AAGAAAATCCATTAATTCAATAAAATGGTTTTTTTAGTTGAATAGTAACTAAAAATACTATTTGTGCTTCATGAACTATTTACAATGTAACAATAATAAAATGAATGAAAATTTTTTATACAAAAATAATGTACATAGTCATAGTGATAGGGTCTTGTTACAAAACCCATTATAACACCACCATAAGACCGCAGGGTATGGTGTGCGATGATTATAGACTCTAGGGGTGGCTCAGATAACATCGGTCATGGGGTAATCTTTAATAACTTCCACATCTCCAGTAGTTAGTTTTGCTCATGCTTCACATGTTCATGCTCGACATGGGCTTGGTCAAGGGAGAAGTCAAATGTCACCACATTTTTTTCTAAGGTATGACAAATGCGCTTCGTATGAGACAAATAAACTGGGTGAGGTCATCACATCTTTGTCTGAGTAAATTAAATTTTTTAAATCCCTTTATTAATACTAATCATGTGATCATTGTTCAAATAAAATATTAGCAATGACCCCAATTCATAAAATTATTTTAAAATATATAAAAACAACAACAAGGAAGTTCACAATTTATATAACCATAATAAAACAAATAATTGTATCTAGATGAATTTTTATTAATTTTTTTTGGGTCGAATTAGTCTTCCCCCCTTATGAAACTTCACCCTAAAAATTTCTTTTTCCCAAAAAAATAGGGGTGGGTAACATTTTTTCATCACTTCCTCTGATTTCCACGTCGCTTCTTCGAACATGTTGTTTCTCTATTACACCTTAACGAGGGGCATTGTCATATTTCATAGAACGTTTTCTCAACGATCTAAGATCATCACTGGATTCTCCTCATACATAAGATCATCCTATAGTTGTAGTACCCATGAAGAGAGTGCATGTAAAGGGTCTAGTATGTACTTTTTAATATGGATACATTAAATAAATCATGTACCTCAAACATGGTCGATGGAAGTTCTACTCGATAGGCCACAACCCCGACACAATCAAGCCTCTCAATGGGTCTGATGTACCTAGGACTTAACTTCCCTTTATTTAAAAACTTCATGAACTTTTTCAATTGATATATTCATAGAAATACCATGTCTCCTACTTTAAACTCATGGTCTGATCAACTTCATCCCAACATGGCGGTGTTCTGCACCTCTTCCCATACAGGGCAGCATAAGGTTCCATTCAGATACTTGAGAGGACACTGTAATTGTAGTAAAATTAAACCAGTGGAATATGATAGTCCCATAATCCTTTAAAGACCAGAGAACATGATCTTAACATATCATCCAGTGTCTATATAGTCCACTTAGATTGGGCTTCTGTTTTGAAGATGACAGGCAATAATAAATTATAGTTCAGTATCTAGAGCATTGTGAAGACTCTTCCAAAAAATAGAGGATAATCATGGATATTTATCAGATACAATAGTTATTGGTACTCTATGCATCCTTACCCCATCAATGATATATAATTGTGCTTGTTGACCCAACAAGAAATCCTCCGGAATTTCAATGAAGAATGTAGACATTGTAAGATGATCCAAAACAACCCAGATTGCATTGTTTCCTTTTTATGTCTTCGGACGTTTGGTGACAAATTCAATGTTGATGTTATCCCATTTCCATGATGGTATGGTCAATGGTTACATCATCCCTCTTAGAGTTCTACCTCTCATCCTTCACTTACTGACACACTAGGAATTTTTGATGCATACACATCGATCTCCTTATTCATATTATACCACCATTAATGCTCTTGGGTATCTCGATAGACCTTCATATTTATGTGGTGAATATAGATTTATTAACTATTTGTATTATCCTAAAGTTCCATTTTCATCTCCGGTCATGATGGAACACATAGTCTTTTCCCAAATCTAAAAATTCATTCGTCATTAACATTGAACTCCAAGAATATCCCTTTTCTGATAGCTTCTAATTTATTCTGAATTCCCACATCAACCTTTGAGAATCCTTTAACCTTTTAAAAGTGATGTTTGAGAAATCATTGATGAATGGATTGATTATGTTCCCTAAATTATGCTTCCCATTTCCATCATTATCAAATCTAAAATGATTTGATCCTTCTCAATTCTCATTAATGATAGAATCCTTGGTTATTTTCTCATTAGGGTATGTGTCACCTTTTTCGCTTTCCCAAGGTGGTAATTTATTGTATTGTCATAGTCTTTGTTCAGAAATAACAACCTTTTTTGGAACATGTTCAACTCTTTCTCTGTGATTATATACTTGAGGATTTTGTAGTCGATATATATTTTACAATTCCTCTCAATGAGATAATGCTGAAAATATTTAAGGGGAAGATCAATGCATCCGATTATAGATCATGTTTTGGATAATTCATCTCATGAAAAATCAATTTCCTTGAAGCATAGGAAATAAGTTTTTCATTTTTCATCAACACACTACCCCTTACCATCTTCGAAGCATCACAGAACTCCACAAAAGGTTCTCCACTTGTGGGTAATGTGGGAGCATGCATAGTGACAAACATCTTTTTCAACTCCTGGAATCTTTCTACGCAGTCATCACTACAAGAAAACAATAATCCATTTTGAGTTATCTTGGTTAGATGGTTGGACAATTGTGAGAAATTTATCACAAATTTTTTATAATATCTATCAAACCCCAAAAATTTGTAGATATCTATTAACTATATTGGCCTCGACCACCTCTGAATTGCAGCTGTATTGGGGAGATCATCATATATCCCATTTCTTGTGATTATATGGGCCAATAATGAAACATCCTTCAACTATAACTCACACTTACTTTACTTTTCATAGAACTTATCATTTCTCAAAGTCTCTAGTAATGTTCTTATATGCTCCCCATGATCCACCTTCGTTATGGAGTTTATCTGAATATCATATATAAAGACTAAAAAAATTTGGCCAAGGTAATCTATAATGACTATATTAATCATGTCCATGATTATTTCTGCATCATTAGTGAGTCTTAAAGATATTAAAATAAGTTCATGTTGCATTTATCTTGTATGAAATGTAGTCTTGGGGATAACTTCCTTCATCCCCATTACATGAAAATATCATGACCACAAATCCACCTTGGTGATTTATTGTGCTCCATGAAGCAGATCGAACATGTCATCAATTCATGGGAGAGGATACTTGTTCTTTATCATGATTTTTAAATCTCGATAAAATCGATGCAATGGTGCATTGGCCCGTCCTTATTCTTGACGAAGAGTATCGGTGAACACCGTGGTGAAGCACTTGGGAATATAAAGCTGTTATCCAAATTATTTTGTATTTGTTTCTTCATCTACTCATGCTCGAAAACAACCATTAAAAATAGAATCTATTATATTGGAAATTCACCTGGTATAAGGTCAATTGTGAATTCAACATCAGTTATATGAGGAAGTCCATACATTTCCATGGGAAACACTTCAAAGAATTCCTTCACTGTAGGCATGTCATCATGGATGGTTTCCTCCTTAAACTCAACAATATGAGCCAGATACATGTTCTAATCGGTTAGTAATATCCATAATAGACATTATGGAGATAAAGAATATTCATCTTCCTCTTTGTAATTGTACAAAATCGGGGGTCTATTCTTCTCATGGAGGGTGATTTCCCTCTCCTGGAAATTTATGTAGGCTCTATATAGGGAAAACCAACACATTAACAGTAGTGCATCAAATTCGACCAAAGAGAGTATGATGAGGTTCACTGGTAATTCCAATCCACCAATTATGAATGGTGATGAGTTATACTGATGGGATACAGTGATTTACCCATTTTCCATACTCACCAGCATCTTTACTTCCATGATTTGTTTTGGTGTTGGGATTGATCTACTAAACATTCAGGATATAAAAGTATGCATAGAACATGAATAAAAACGTTTTGTTCACTATTCCTAGAAAAATAACTAGAATACATTTAACCACATTGTTTTTGGGTTTCACTTCAGCAGTAGTGATGGAAAATTCTCCCCCTCGATGGCTTAGAGGATGTTGGTTGACTCTGAAAATCTGTGTCTTAGGGAACATATTTGCATGATTCCCTGGATCATTTTAGTTGAATCAATGAAGAATGTGCTGAGAGTCAAACTGAGGTTTCCTCTCCTCTATCACAGCCGTGAGTTATTATTGTCGGTAATTAAAGGCTAGGTGACCTTATCTTCCACGCCTAAATCATTTCCTCATCACCTTCAAGCAATTTCTGAGGTTCTTATTTTCAAACCGTTGGAAAGTGGGTACTGGATTTTCATAGAACTATTGGATTTATCCATCAGACTACCAAAATTGAAGAGCACCTTATTCTTATTATCCCCATGATACCCCTGAGGTTAGCCGATCTCCATTTCCACCATGAGGGAACATCCGACAATTTCCTCATAGCTGTCGAAGTCGCGGATCTCTAGGGCTTTCTAGAGGATAGGTTTCATCCAACAAAAGACGTATTCAACCTTTCATTCAGGGGTAACAAAAATGATGGAAAAATATCGTGCAATCGTTATAATTTTTACCTCGTACGCTCTGACAGATTCTTCATCTTTTTTCATGAGGGAAAGGAAGTCCCTTTCTATCTTAGTCCGGAGGGTTTCAGGAAAATATTTATAAAAAATAATCTTCTGAAAATCCTTTCATTCCAACTCTCGATCTCCTCCTCATGTTTCATATTTTTTATCAATGTCCAACATTGATCGGCATCACTATCCATACGTTAAGCATCTTGGATAACTTTCTCTTATTCATAACATTGATGGATGGAGAAAAGATTTTAAATGGAGTTGATCTATTGTTCGGTCATTGAGGGGTCAGATGATCCATTAAAATTAGGATTCCATTGTCTCCTAATGCTCTCAATAGCGACTTGTTCTTTCTTGGGGGGGGTGTTGAATTTTCCTTTTGACCCAGGTTTCTATTCAATTCATGTTTTAAATGAGATAGAATAATGACAGTGTTCACGATTCCCCCTCCCATCGGATTGTGCATCTCATTATCACAGTAATTACATGGCTCTTCACATCGGTTATTAGCCGAATTCCTCCTATTACTGGTCGTTGATTGGAATAAAAGGAATGTTTGGGATTTCATATAAAGTTTAATCCAAGTACAAAACCGATAACATATATATAACTTATATTTCTTTAACTTATAAATATATGGGATTCAATCTATATTATCCATTATTTATTCCTAGAGTGTATTTTTAATTCGCTTAAACATGGTCCATAAAATGATTTTGAATTTACCAATGTATATCCCCCATGAGTGTCATAACCAAGAGTTTTGAAACGCCCGTTGTTGTGTACCGGGATACCCCAAGTCAAGCCAGAAACTCCTTGTTAGGTTTTTCACTCCTATGTACATATGTGCCAGTGCCACCACTACCCGCTCATATCCAGATAGAGATGCATTTTCTTAATAAACCATATTTTCAATTCCCATTAAAACATAGGGATGTTTTTATTATACATAGTCTTGTATCTAAGGAATAACTAGGTTTTTCTAATCCTATTCCAAAAATAAGCTAAACTTATCCTCTGATACAAACTATGACAACCATGTTCTTTATTTCACACTAAATTATGATTTATTAAGAAAAAATCACTTTTTATATCATTGAAGATTGTGTGGTATAATGTATTTGGGGCTTATGATCATTACATAAAAATATAAAACATGAAATAAAACAACTTTTTTTGAATATTCTTTTACATTACCACTACATTTCCTTGTAAATATCATTGCATGGGATAACCTGAGGGCATGCATAAAAAGGGTGATCTATAATGACCAGTAAGGGGAAAAACAAGGAATAAAATGAGTCACACAATACATGTTTGAAAATAGGCATATCAATGTAGAAAAATAGAAACAAGAACATAAAGGAATGATAAATAATGATAAACATAACATGGAAATTTTGCAACAACACTTAACATCAAATTAGCATGACGCAAGGCTCCTGGCCCATGGGGCATGAGTAAACCCTCATTGCACAGGAAGCATGAGTGAACCCTCATTGTACATTAATCAGAATGAGTAAGAACTCATTGGACATGATTTATCATGATACTATACATTACCCAATCCATCGGAGTGAAATTCGGGAACAACTTTCTTAAAAACTTCATTTCATTCATATGTGTGCCACTTGTATCACATGACATGAAATCAATCAACATAGTATGTTATTCCAAAATTAAGTAATTTTGAAGAAATAAATTAATTTACCATTCAATATTTATATTTTCATAAAGGTGAATACCCTCTATAGAGGCATGTATATGGTATTCACTACACAATGATCTTGGCTTGGAAAAATACGGTTCAATTTCGGCAGCATAACAGTGTGACATAAGGATTAATGAAAATGGATGATGAATGTGAAATTGGTGTATCATCATTTATACATGAAATGGACAGTAATGGGTTCATATATATACATTTTCCACCAATCATAATTGAATTCATATGCCAAATACAAAAGAATTAGTTTGATGTAAAAGAGGAGAGAGAAATCCCTCACGGAATTTCCTCATGATAACAGGTGTACATGGGATGCATTAATGAGAGAGAAAGGGGTCTGCCTTCATCCAAAAATAAATATAGAACAATGGTAGATGTGATAAATAATACCCCAAAATTTTTAATTTTGAAAAAACGTCATAACAACTTAATGAAAATTGTACAAAAATCAGAATAGAAAAAATCCATTACTTGGAATTGAGATACCAAATTCTTGGGAGGGGATTGGTAGAGGCATCATGGTAGATTTAGGCCCCGTGGAAGAATTATATATAGAGTAGGGAAGAGGTTTAATGAACTCTAAATGCGTTGAGTGAATAGGTAGTGGGATATTGGTTGGGTTTATATAGGAAAGGTGAGGGAATTATTTATTATTTAGGTTTGGGTCACCACATATTAAACTAATTAATATCACAAAATAGCCCAAGGTTTCTTCCAATGGGGATTGAAAAAAATATTTTATAATACCTATGGAAGAACATATTAAAATAATAGGTTTTCTTATGTGTAGTTGAGTCCCACTCTCAAAGAAAACAATTTAAAAAGACAAAATGATTTATATGCATTGATGGGTCCACCAATGCTTTGTATAGATAAAACCTGAAAATGATATTATATTAACGTTAAAACATATATGGTCCCAAAATAAGGCTTATATTATTTTATTACATCACTATTGGGGCATTATGAAGTCATAAAACTCAATACATATTTAAAAAGTTATTTATTTTTTCCCAAAAATTCAGTTGTCTTGGAAAATTATGAAAAATTACCATTGGATAATTTTGATGTCCTGATTCCAAAAATAATATTTATTTTATATAAATAAATTTCAAGATATTTTTATTTTGACGTTTAAAATAAAAAATGATATTTATAAAAAATTCATGGGTTTTGACAAAAACGGCATTCAAACCTTAATAAAAATTACAATTTTATTCATAAAAATTGAACAATAAGTATATTTTACAAAAAGTAATTTATTAATTAGTTTTTATTAAAATATTATTAAATTAAAAAAAACCCATTAATTCATTAAAATATATAACTTTTTTGAATGTTAACCAAAAATACTATTTGTGATTTAGTAACTATTTACCATGTCAGAATAATAAAATAAAGAACATTATTTATAAAAAAATAATGTATATAGTCATAGTTCTAGGTTCCTGTTACATAACCCCTTATAACACTCTAATAAGACCAAATGGTAAGGTATTTGATGGGGAAAGACTCTTTGGGTGGCTCAGATAACATCGCTCAGGTGGTAATCTCTATCAACATCCACTTCTACTGTAGTTAGTTTTTCTCAAGCTTAACATGTTCATGATCAGATTGGGATTGGTCAGGTGTGAAGCCCAATGATTCCACCTCCTTTTTGGGAACTGAGAAATGTGCTTCGTACGAGGAAAGTGTTCTAGATGAGGACATCAATTCCTTTGTTTGAGTATATTGGATTTTTTAAAGACCTATATTTATACAAATCATGTGATCATTGTTTGACACCTATATTTGATATTGTCACAATTCATAACAGTATTTTAAAATATATAAACATAAATCCAATGATGTTCACATTTTAAATAACCATAATAAAAAATTTAATTAGTTCAGGAATAATTTTCCTTAATGAATATTTGGGTCATTATAGAAATTACCCAATGCAAGACCTTGAGATAACAATAATTCTCAATGACTTGTGTCACTGGATATAATATCCCTTGGGTGAGAGCATTGTGGTTTATATATATCACAAAAGCCTCAATAAGAAATTTTATATGTGTAAAATGATCCTTTAACAGTGAAGATGGTTCTAATATCTACAATACATTGATTTTGAGCTTTCCTATATGCTTGGAAAAGGAAATGTGGTTGTAGATGCACTGAGTCAGAAAACACTAACAAAGGTCTTACGGGAAGCTGGTGATGAATGGATGTTAATCGCCCACTTTTCTGAAAATAATCTTGAGTTGCACAATAGTCATGAAGAGTCATCCCTCTCATCCTTAATAGTTACCTCTTCTCTCCATGAGAAGGTGAATGGTAGGATGTTTTCAGATCTTGAAGGATTGTTTCCCCATTAGTGCATATCATGAGATAACCCACCTATGGATTAGTCTATGGATAGAGATTGTATCCTATGTATATGTGTACATATTTGAGTTCCTTAAAATGTGATAGAGGAGTTGATGAAAGAATCCATGCTTCCCAGTTGGTAGTTCATCCATTCATCTCGATGAATTATCAAGATATTCCATGATAGTATTGGTGGGTTGTGATGAAACGTCAGATGGAAGGTTTCATCACTAGGAGATCTACCTGTAGGTAGGTAAAGGTTGAACACTAGATACATGTAGTCTTATTACAACAACCATTAGTCTCAAAATCGAAATGGGAACCTGTTTCTATGGATTGTGAAGTGGTCATACCTATGCCACTAAAGGGTGATAATTATATCTGGGTAGTCATTGAAAGACTAAAAAAAATGTCTGTCATTATTCCGATTTGAGCGAATTTCTCAGTTGATGTGTTGGGATGACTGTTTGTCTGTGAGATCATTCGACTACAATAGCCTCCACAAACTATAGTTTTCGATATGGCCTCTCATTTCATGTCACATTTCTATCATTGTTTATAGAAATATTTGGGAACCTCAGTTCTTCAAATCACACCTTTTAACCCTCAGACTGATGGACAATCAGAAAATACAATACATAATTTGATGGATTTGTTCCGAGAAGGTGTTTGTGATTTAGATGGTTCATGGGAGATGAATATATCTCTCATTGAGATTCCCTATAATTTCAGTTTCTATAAAAAAATTTATATGGATCCTTTGGATGTATTATATGGTTGGATGTGTCGTTCACCGTTGTTCTAGATAGAGGCATGTGTGGTAGCCCTACTAAGTCCTCGTATCGTTTAGTAGTCTTTAGAACATTTCTAGATGATCTGGAACTGTATGACTACTACCCAGTCAAAACAGAAATCTTATTCTGATAATCGTTGAAGACCTCTTGAGTACAAGTTTGGGGATCAGGTTGTTTTTTCGGATATCCCCTAGGACATGGATAAAACTATTAACGATGTAGGGAAAGTTGTTTCCTCGTTATTTTGGGCCATATGAAATTCTAGAGAGAGTCAAACCGATAGTCTATAGGTTGTTTCTACCTCAGAGGTACCATGCCATTAATGGAATCATTCATGTCTCAAAGCTTCGCCAATATCATGATGAATTGTCTCATATATTTGATCCTGTGTATGTTTATAGTTACATATCGATGATACTTTTGATGAGAATTCAGTACGCATCATCGACCGAATCATGAAGGTTATATAAGGAAATTATGTCCTTATTGTACGAGTGATATAGTGTCATGGTAGGGAACAAAATGAAACTTTGGAAGGGAAAGTGGATGTATGTGCCCAATGGCCAGACCTCTTCATAGATATCGTTTCCTTACCGTTGGAAGGATAACTTAGGGCGAGTTTTATTAAGGGGGAAGACTGCAAGAACCTATTTTTTCACTCAGGTATGGTTCTTTGATGTTTCGGTCTAAATCATTAATTTAAAATTAATATAAGTTTCTTAACGAGTTAGAATGTGATGTGTGGGTGTTTAGGGCTTTTTTGGTGTTCAAAACAGCTCATTTTGGGATATTAGGCCAAATCACAAAGTTTTCCCATGGTTAGCTCACTGGTATCCTAAACGTGTTGATTTTATTTTTCCGGACAGTGGAACCTCACCCAACATTCAAATGGATGTGCAACTAAACATTTTGAACACTGCTTTTTCCTAGGTTCTGGAAAATCCATCTCAAACAGTTTGTGAACTGTTTGACAAAACAGGTGTAAAATCCGTATGCTGGCTAAAAACATGTGTAAAATGACAAAAATGACCTTAATGACCTAATAATTCTCCTCCATCCTCCCTAATCTGATTTTATTCATGATATATATATTTCCCTCTCATTTTGGGGAAATTTGAAAATCCAAACATGGAATCAAAAGAACTCCTTTGTCAGGCATCCGATTGAGCTTCGGTTCGTCAGGTTGGATGCACAATGGTAAGTACTCAATTCCCCTTTATCCATTATTATTCTATTTTAGTCCTGACCTAGATATCACAATGTGAATGGTTTTAACCATTTTTTAGATATACAATGATCTGAGGAAAATTATGTGCTGATACCAGAGGAGAAGTATCGTACAACCCTATGGTGGGTGGCCCCTAACTAATTCCTAAAGTTAGTTGTTTTTTGGAATGTTCATATCCCACCCATTGATTTTTTTGAAACTAAATGTTAAATTAACATTAAATTTTTATACTCATTAGAATTATAGAGTTATTCTCATTACAAATAAGGGAATAGTTGTTTGTGGTTTCACACACAACTCAAATAACCACATTTTGAATGTTGTTCCACAATTTTGTTTTCATGTTTTGGCATGTTTGAACAAACATTCATGTGTTCCTTTTTTGACCTTTTTAAAATTGAGACACCTAATAATAAATAGATTGTTTTTAATGATAATTGAATATTGGCATGTACCATATATTCTAACCACATGACCCATCTATTGTAAGTGCATAAAAATGTTTATCAAATGTGAAATATGGAATGTAAAATGACATGTATACTAATTATATAAATTAGAATTATCATAAGAAATTGAATAATGTTTTAATTCTTATAGCACTCCTTTAAATATTAATAGAAGGTAGCAGAGTGAAACACACTTATTGAATATTCTTTAATAGCTAACTAAGACATGATTAGATTCCAGAAATGGTACTTAGACTATCCACACTAATAGAAGACAAGGCTTGGACAGAGAAATAAATGGTTTCAACTCTACTTGGCATATCTACAATAATATATGGAGAGACATGAAATTGATCAAATATTGCATGATTTCAATATCATATATTAATGGACTGACTCGAATTCCCCTTGGATTCTGAGAGGAGAATACCTAGGGTCCCAGGAACCTCGTTCCGAATCAAGTGTATGGTTCGGTTTGGTTAATTCTCACCTAGACTCTAGTTCTTATATTTTCCTTGGATTCCTGATATACTATCATTGGGTCCCTTTCTTTGTTACAGGATACCTCATATACACTCCTTGGATCTAGCATTGATTATTAGGTTACACAGTGATATCCCATAGGGACCTATAATTTCATATCCCCATTTTACCTTGGCTGATCACCATAGACTCGGTCGGATTTTATTTTTTAATGCCTTGAATTACCCTCTTACCCATAAGATATAAATTGATACTGCTGAGTTTTCTTTCTGTGTGTTTATATTAACTCTGTTTTTAACATGGAACTCCCTCACATGATATCATTTCCTAGTTGCCTTATTACGTATTGGGATCTTCACTACATATAATATGAAGAGGTTATGTCAGTTTTGGCTAATACTTAAGTGAAATATAAACATAAATTGGTAGTTTATTATTTAATGAAATGGTTACATGTTAATACGCTAGTCGATGGATGAATATGGTAGTTTGTTATTTAGTTTTATTTTTCTTTTTGCATTACATTATATATGCATGCCTTCACACTATTATGTTCCATCACACGGGCCGAATGTTATAGACACCATTGGTAGAAGTCCTCTCATATTTACCTCACACCCTATCATAGCTCTATTTGGTTCCCGGAGTATATTACATGGTTGCTGGTATTGAAAAAGGGAATCATACAGCTTCCAGTACTTGATTGTGTGTTGATAAAGTGGAGCTTAATAGCAGATGACCATATTGGATATCTAGAATCTTGTAGTAGTCCTGGGTTTCCATTACATATGGATGATTTTATGATTATTGTCTCATATCCTTTATTTCCTGTTTTCTAGTGACATGACATTACCTAATCACTATTCTAGTTCACACAGTTATTGTCCTTTTAGTTTTTCAATTGCATCAGTTTTCTTCCACAGTTTATTTATATTGAAAAAATTGTTTATTATACATTTATATGTATCCTTCTATGAAACACTCTACTAATGAGGTAATTTTCTTCGCATGGAGATATCCTAGGCCCCCACATCTAGTCAGAAGCCACTGTAATTGGTGAATATGTTCTAGAATCCATGTTCCCCTGGCTTAGGGCACCCATTAAGAGGCATCCGGGTATGGGATGTCACATAATTGACATCATTTATAGAAATTTTTTTCATTTATAATTTAGTATATATTAATATTAAAAGGTTTAATTGAATTCATAAAATATTTAGGAAGGATTATTGGAGACAGAGGCGGATACATTCACACTGTGAAATGATTTCACATCATCAGTTTTCTTTTTCAATGGGATTAACTTCTGGAAATAGATTCAGGACTAGTCCTTCAACATGTTCAAATTTTTTTAAGGAATACATTCCATGAAAAATTATTATTTCCAAAACATTTTTCATATGATCGATACTTGGCTAGTATTGATTCCATGGCTTGAATTTTGGCTAGAAATGGTCTGATAAGTTTAAATATATATCATATTTCTCATTCATTGTGTCAGTTATATGCAATTACAATTATTTACAACTCCACTCCCTATAAAAAATGATATTCAATTTCAAGTAATAATCAATCATGATTAATATTATCATAGTATTAATAATTTATGAAAATAAATTTTACAATTATAATATATATAAATGTATTAAGAATATCAAATTATACCACACTTGAATAATTTCCTAACCTTGTGTAGAAATATTCCAAAAAATAATCTTACAGTAAATAATTATTAATAGTAATCAAGAATTATAAAGATGAAAATGAAACCAATTGTCAAAAAATGGTGGTAGAATTCTAAAATCAACCCAGTAATAAAAATTAGGAATCCCTCGTTACAAAGATACTTATTAGAATCTTATATTTCATTAATTATAAATTTTCCCCTTTTTGATATATAATTATGACTATGTTGCAATTTACCTCACTGTGAATTTTCTCCCATAACTCATAGTAAAATAAGATTTTAGTTATGATTATACACAAAATACATGAACCTACCCATAATCTATCATTTGATTTAATGTCTCATATCTATAAAGACAGTGAAAAATACGAACCCTAAGGGCTTCATTGTTGGTAAAATGACTCGGAGGCAGAGTGTGGGTGGGTAGATGACAAAAATCTAGATAAAAAGGTGTGTAAACTATAAATAATTATGTATAATAACCGTGAATAGTGTAATGAAGACCCACTTCTAGAAAAATTATCACCCCATTTATAAAATAATAAATAATTTCCATGATAATTGAATGAAAGTATATTTAATATACTAAGATTATTTTTTCGGAATTCATGTTTAGAAACGATATCACATCAACCACCTAACCACATTTGATCTTTCATTGGATTATTTGGTCTGCGAATTGTATCTTTTGAACATCCTACTCCTCAACTGATTTTTTTCTTTTTCTCTTTTTATTGATAAATTTGATAGAAACAGGATATTTATGAAGGTGTGTGTTAAGTGACTATGAACCAAATAGAAAATATTATGATTCAATTCCAACACACAAACCATTATAACATGAATGTTGTGTCTAGTAGAAATGATCCCAAAAACCTATTCAAATGATAATCATTAAATTCAAAAAGTAGTATTGTTTCATGGGATAAATGGCTAGAATCAAGGATCTAAACATGCAAGCGCATTTATGGAATCTACAAGAATATTATGGATAATTTAGCAGTGTGTTCGAAGGAAATAATTATCAATTAATCAAAATGATAAATAATTTTAAAAGTGAATTTTTTTATTTTTAGTCTCCGTGTTTTACATATGAAACTTATTATTGGTTTACATGTCCCTATTAACTCAAAAAATATATATAGAAAAAAATCAGAAAAAATATATTTTTAAAATACTCACATTAATGGGAATGAATATAAGAAAGGGAAATATGTTAGCTCATTGTAACAAGTAATAAGTTAACTAACAAACAATATCATGTATTCAAAATTAGAAACAAAATATGAAACTAAGATATACTATTAATAATCTAAATAGAAAAAAATTATAACAATTTTTATAAAATATACAATTGTAACCAGGTTCAAGGTTATTTCATTCTGTATAATGTACTCAAAGAAAACTTTGTTATAGAAAAATGAGAATAGAAAAAATTCAAAATTTAAATTCAATAAATCTGCTAAATAACATCCAAAACATAAAATGAAATACATTCAACATAATTTGTGGAATATTTCTGGGAGAGATGGTAAAAAATGTAGGAAATTATTTTTTTGGAAACAATTGAAATAGGTAATGTAGTTTAGATCTTTATGAAATTGAATGAAATTCCCTCATTTGAAAATTTCTTAATATGATGCGAATCCATAAACCTGAAAGATTGTTAAAGGAGGTTTTAGTCCTACACTGGAGATATTACTTGTTAAAAATATATAGAAAAAATAAAAAACAACAACATGTTCTCACAAGAGTTAAAAGAAATTTTATATCATATAATTTCATAGATAATAGTACATAGAATAACTAAAATGATCTATATAGAAGAAAATTCCTCTATATGGAAAATAGAGAGACCTAAAAATACACACCTCAGATGAAAAATATCAGACTATGGGTTGAATCCCATTAAACACTAATAATAACTTCATTATCTAGATGGATGGACACAGATCCGTTGGATTGTTTCACTAGCTCGGCTATCCTCAACATGTTATAGAAATTGGAGGGAAAGAATTCCATATCTAAAGATAGATTTAGAGGATTCATCAAGTCATATATCCGTGCAACAACCAATGGTGTGTAAATCAAAGTAAGTGATCACCTCTCTTGGGAATATATTGATGTTTTCTCTTGATTATATAATTATAATGGATATCCTCATGAAGGAGGAAAATTGGAATCCCCCTAGTGTGTTAAAAGTAATATAAGAAAAATAATAATGTAACATAACAAAATTATATGCAAGAGGGATAATGAATGAGTAAGGAATGTGTAAATAGAAAAAAGTACATCCCTCCCATTATGTGGTGTAAACAATACATGTTTCGAGTAGAGAATCATCTGATGTCCCCTCCTCAGTGATGGGTTGTTGATGCAATATTTCAATGTTGATATCTTCTATAGTGGAATCATTAGATTGATTGGCCATTGGAACTACATTCGTGGTGGTTGAAAAATGATTCTTTATCAAAGGTGGTTTTTGGTAAAACATTTCGGATGGTGACGTGTGGATCCAAATATATTTTTTCTGTCTAGTATCTTGATTGATGAATTAAATATTAGACAGATTCCTAATATCATGGTTTTTCCACTTACATTGTCAAACACTAAAAGGTCCCTCTAATAAGTAAGTTTAGATATCAATAGAAGGAGATTGATATAGGTAACTATGGGTATTATGAGGGATTCGATCGGTACACAGCTAGAAGTCACCGTAGATGTAGCATCAGGTGAGGGGGTAGTATAGGTTTTCTATGGAGAAGTAAGGGAAATGGATGATGGAATTTCTAGTGGATCTATTAAATGGAACATTGGGCATTTAAAAAAGGTGCATTGTTTCTCTAGAATTAAATGTTGACAGCCCCTAAAATATCGCATCCACTACAAATGTGTGGGGATAGTTGGATCAGTCTAGGGAGTGGGGGAAACTTTATTCCTAGTAGTTCGTGTCCCCAAAATGGTTGTTGAGGAATTGAAACCTTATTAGGTTGATGTGGTGTAGATTTTGATGTTGAATCAGGAGCTAGTACCACCTCAGTGAATCTATTGTACTCAAGAGCCCACTCATAATGATTCCTTCTTTTCTGAAGTATCCCTATATTTTTAAGCAACATAAGATCAACAAACTGAATATGTATTTACAATTGATGGGAATCATGGTATCTAAATCACCATGTCAATTGTCCATGGGTGTAATATTTCTCCCTCCCATTAGCATGATGTGGGTCCACCTCACCTATACATTATAGTATAGAGTGATCAAAAAGGCATATTCAATCAATGAGATCCCATGGATTTCTAAATAAAGAGTACATAAATCAATCTAATGGAAGTATGATGGTCACCATGTGTTATCCATGTAAGGATCAAAGCTCGGTGCAAAATCTATTGGCTAGAAGACTTAAGCGGGGTGATTTTCATCGTATGTTGTTAATGGAAGCTCTCAGGATATTGAGATATCACCACATAGTTTTTATTGGGTATTTAATCATATTAGGGTTCATACCACAATTTATATTTTCTATTGAGGTAAAACAAATTGAACAAAATAGGATTCTAGCCCAATTTTTTGTTTCTTAGCATGATCTCCAATATCATCCCTCCAGATCATAAAGACACGTAAATGATATCTAGCATTAATGTGGGTATTAACTCAATAAATAGATCATAATACGTCTCTTCTTCCACCTTAATGACAAGGGAATGGTTCATCCATCCAATGTTCTCCATCAATTCCTAGACAACAAGGATATTATGAAGTATTAAAAGGATGAGACTCTTATTAGTCTACATGGGATTAGATAGAAAATGGGACTAGAAGATATGATGGTGGTGGTTAAAAAATAGAAGGCATAAATTAATTTACAACTATTGAGTATTATCATTGGAATAGTGGAGGTGGATTGGGAATGATGGGAATATAACAATGTTGTATATCTCAATGTTGAGGGCTAGTGGGAATGATCCACATGTTGTGATGAAGGATCCCACACTAGTCACTTGAGTATAGGATTTAATTGCATTGGGTTATGCATTTGGAATGTGACCTTCCACCTCTATTGGTGTGAACCACTATGGTGAGGATGAATTGGGTGTGTAGTGAAGGTGGTGTGACTGAGAGAGGAGGGATGTTGAGAGAGTATAGTGATTATCATGGATGTTGGTGTGAATGAGAGAGTAGTGGGGGAAAATGCATACAGATAGGGGAAAGGGAAGAAGAAGTGGTAGAGTAGGGTTCCACGAACCTAGGTTCCATGTATTTAATAGGTTATTTTTTGAATTCATGTCTTAATTTATTAATTAATGTCATGAATTATAAATTCACAGAATGAATTATAAACTCATGACATTATTTTTTGAGTTTTAGTTCTCTTAAATACCAAGAAACTAAAATTGTGAATAGTTATTTCGTATATTTAATTATCCTATGAGAAGTATCTTTTAGAAAGGACTTAAACCCTCCTCTCTTCAAAGATAACCCAATCAGCAGAATCACATTAAATATATTGTATCATGTAGATCATTCCTAGTTTAACCCCTAGTTTTCTATTCAATTAATTATAAGAGCTACACATTCCTCTCATTTTATGAGAATTTTAAAGATAAGTCACACCTTCTTGAAATGGATCTTGGATCATGTTCACCCTTTGAAATTAGATTTAAATGGTCGTCCCCTACCTTAGAGTATTTCTACTATTCAATAAGGTAAATGTTTAATTATGGGAAACTGTGTTGGTCATCGAGATTTCATCATTCCACGAAATTAATTTAATCATGAATTAAATTATTTTACCTTGTCTCTCAATGTGAATATCCTTCACGTGATACATCATTCATTCCATTGTTTTTTTCATTATATATTTATTATTTTTAATAGGTTCCTCGTCTAATTTCATCTACCTTATCTGGTGTTAATAAAATTGTTTTCTTAGAACTCTAAGTATCTAAGATTATTCTTTTGATTTCATAGAATAAGAAATCATCCAATTCAACAAGTAGGTGAAATGTTTTACCAATCTAGAAGGGTTTCATGACAATAGGTGTTTTGTAAAAAGTCTGATATGAAAAAATAGCGTCATATAGTTTAATGTTCTAATAAGTTTTTTTACTTTAATTTAATAAATTTATAAATATTTATTCAATTTCATGATTGGATAGTTCCCCATATATGCAATCTACTAGTGGTTGGGTGCTTCTAGTGTTTTATTGAATACCATAACTCTAAGGAATCTATTTTATGAAATGGTTTTCGTAGTTTGTTTCCCGCTCACTGATTAAATAATAATATAAATATAAATCAAGAAAATATTTTTTTCATTAGGAAATTAATTACCACTTTTGATGTGTTATTATTGGTGGTCTCACCATCTTCCCACATCGATACTTGGTCGACACTGAATATGATGTATAATTTCAATATGAAATGGTAAATGGGAACGTTAAATATATTCCCTAAAAATATAATAATAACATATAAGATGGAATTATATAGAATTTTGTTTCATTTACCGATTTTTCTTGTTCGCTATCATCGATTAAAACTTTTCAGGATGATCATTGCCTCTTGATTGACAGTGATCCCGCAAAAGCTAATTTAGATATTTTTAGCAAAACATCCATTATACTCATGTTATTATATCGTTAGGGACACATCTTAAAATTATAACATACTTTTAATATCATTTAATATGACACAACATCGTTTTAAACAATCAAAATATTTTTTAAAAATAGTGTCTCATACCAGTTATTGTTTGATTCATATGATGATAAATTCTCCAACATTATATTAAGGAATTGTAGAAATGATGCCCTACTTTCTAGGAGAGTGTAGGAAATGTGTAAAAAACATGGTTTCCATTTTATATTCAAATATAAGTGTTTTTCTTCATGGTAGTCATCTAAAATTATAACCTCTTTGTCATCATCGACATTGGGTAGATAGAGTCTAGATATGTGATTAACAATAAAATTTTCACTCCCCATTATCCCTTTAATGATATTGTATAAAAATTTAGTTTTATAATTTAAAATATCAACCTCGTTTTGAAATCCTTATAGAAAATAAATATTTTATTTACATAGGTTTGGAAAAAAAATAGTTCGGAGAACAATGTATATTTCCAATTTATCAAACACAAAAACCACTACATAAAGATTATTTTATATTGAGGTGTATGTTGTTTGAACAACATTCAAGGTATATGATGACATAATAATAAGTTTGAAAATATTACTATCTCATTATTCATACAAAACATTGGATGAAAAATCACATGAATCACACATCCACTCGATATCAATTTCCCAGTCACATGGGATAATAATTAAATATTCTAATAGGATTTCCTTCCTGGGCAGAATGGATTATATCCACTTTTCATTGACCTATTTTTTGAGATATTACATTTGAATATTCAGAAGTGGATTATTTATCTGTGATTAAACCTTGAGAATGTGATGGTATATTCTATCTTGGATAAGAAATGTTTTTATCCCTATAAGGGAGGAATGTTTTGGTGCATCATTAAGGAATATAATCTTCACTAAGTCATCTTATATGTCATTCATTAAAATATTTTCCCAAAATCTATTACTCTTGGGACATTTAAATTTCCTTTTTTCTTTTATTAGATCAATGTTCTTTTTTTGCAGTGGTGTATCATGAAATATACATTACTCTATAACACATGGAAGAATAATCCATAAATGGAGAAATTATTGATAATGATCTATAAAAAATATTGTTCAATGTCATGAATGTTTTGTTTCACGCACCATTGGAATGTTTCTTGTGTGATACACATTATAAATGAAATTTTGTGATTTATGAATGATTTGAATGTATATGTGATTTTTGAATTTTTTATAATTAATCGGGTTGATAGGGAATTAATTGTATATGATGATTCCATCCAGGAAATAACAGATTTATCACTCAACTAATCTCTCAATCACTTTAAACATGAATTAGAGAGTAAATTAGTCCATCTAGTCAACTATATTGTTATTTCTATATACTACCCTGGCTTACAAAATAGTAATGGTCCCAATTATGACTAATTCATCTACATTGTTTTTAAGTAAAGTGAATCATCCCTTTTTTGGAACTAATTTTTGCAGAATCACCCATTCACTATTTTAGATTTAGAAAGTAATACTAGTGTTAATAATCTTCATAGTTTCATTCTTAACCTCATACATACATGTTGGGGTGATCCACCTTTAGATTTTGTATTTTTTATAAGATCATTCATCCTGAAATATTTTCTGATTGAATATTGAAATTTTAAATCCTTTTCACATCATACATGATCTTGGGTATTTCATTTTTTATACCTTTTATTGAATTACTATAAATTATCCCATTATTTTTGTGTTTTTTCAGATTATATAATGGTAAGTTGTTTGTTATTCATCATTAAGAATGAGTATTTAAGAGTGCTTGGTAAGTGTTTTATCTCCAATATTGTTGGCTTAAAAATAAAATTTGTGAGTTTGAGAATTGGTTATCATATAAAAGGATTCATGTAATCAATAACCTTATAGTAACTATTATCCTATTTTTTATGGAACATGTTATGCTTCTCATTTTAAAGGGCCACAAAATTATCTTCTTCATCAGTCATGATAATATATTAACACTCGAGGGAATCTTCTCTTTACCTAACTACAATGAACATATAAAAAACTATATGTTCTTTGTAGAATTAAAATCATTTTCTTCATTGATTCATATGGATGAACAATATCATAATTTTGAGAAATTTTTACCCGGTAATTACGGGAAGAACACCGACTTCCTCTATATCTAGGAAGAGAATGTTTGAAGGTAAAATGAACTTACCATCCATAACTAAGACATATTCATGAAGTCCATAGGGATATTTGACAGATCTGTCAACAAGATAATGTTGTACCGATGACATCTTATGGTACATGAGTCCCTATATTAGATATAATCTCATTAGAATGATATTTATACTCACACTAAGATCGCATACATCTTTTTCAAAATTTCACGTCCCAATCATTAATGGGATCGAGAATCTATCATGGTCTCTCATCATTGGTGGAAGATCATACTGAAAATCATTATAGAATTATGCATTCAAGGGGAAAACACTTAATTATTTCATTTTTTATTATTGGATAAAAATAATTTAAGAATATAATATTTTAAATAAAATAGACAGTATCTTTATAAAATGCAATATTGTTGTGGGTTTGTTTAAAAAAACTATTATATTTTTGTAATGGAGATTTATCTTCCTTTGTCACGTCATCTCTAGGGATAGAAGAGGGACGTTGTATGGTGTCATTTGAACATTGTTATATTCTTTATTGGGATTATCTTCTGGCAATGATTTTTCCAAAAAACTCAGTTATGCTTTTAGATTTGGTTCAGTTTTTTTCTTCTTCTTATTTAACTATTACCTTATTCATCAATGAAACATATTTCTTCCACTCACCCCCTTATATAGAGGTTGTAAGTTCAAACATTATTTATTTTCAAAACTATATTATTGTAAAACATTATTTGTTGGGTCTTTGAATTATTATGAATTGTTCCTTTTTGTTGATCCGGGGGTGTTTTCAAAATTTACCAGACATGATGTTCAAGGTTACAAAGGGTATGTTATTGATATTAAATTTTTATTTCTGGCATCGTCATTATATAATTCGTGTAAAAATTCTATAATAAGGTTATCTACATTTAATATTGGATGCATGGATTATTATAGATATTTATGTTGAGGATTAGGCTAAAATTCTTATTTTTAGGGAGGAATATTCTAGTCCATAAAGGGAATGATTTATAGGGGGAACGGTTGTCGTGTGAAATAAATTTTTTATTAATATGGTTACCTTGGAAGTGCCGAATTTCATTGTAAAAATAGACCTTTTTTAATAATAATTTTGATAGTTCTATTGTGGCTGTTGAATCTTAATTTTTTTGATAGTATGGTAGGAATTTTTATGTTTATTGAAAGTAATTAATGTAATTATAATATTCAATTTCGTTTCCCTCAATTCTTGTTTGATAGTCTCGATATAGATGTGGGCCTCCATATATCTCACTTATATGAATCTATATTACAGGGGTAGGTGGGGGTGTTTGTTCCTTATGTAACTGATTTATTTCTAGTTTTTCTAAAATATCTTCAACATGAGAACCAAAGCGGATGGTTATACAAAATTTTGTAACCCATGAAATTGATGTAATGAATCTTTTTTCTAATGTATATCCTTGAGGGAAATTTCATCTAGAAGATATATTTATACTTATGGTGTTTTTAACATGATCCCACAATTTATGATAGAATCCACCACAATATAAGTGGTGGATTGTAACTCATTTTAAAGTGTTGGTAGATGGATCCATATATCGAGCATATAGTGTGGACACTATCATATCAATTTTTTTAATCGTTATCATTCCAATAAAGATGATTTAAAATCTAATTGGGTGAAATTTTGTATATAATTTCATAGATTCCAAATTTTTAGGGTTGTAATGTATTATCAATGAATTTCATCAAAACAATCTTCACAAGTAGTAATGTACTGAGCAACCTGGATTTTTAGCCAATACCTGGATTAATCCACTAACTATTATGAAAATTTATAAAACATACTATAATGGGAATTGAAAGTGTAAATCAGTTACAAATAATTAAAGGTAGTTGGAAACTTCATCAAAATAAGGATACCACAATAAACCGATCAATATTTAAATAAAAAGAGAGAGAACTCGGTAAAAAATAGTAAAACCATGTTTTTGAAAGGTTTGAGGTACACGTAATATAAAAACGAAAGATAAAATCATGTTGGTAATGGTTGTCACTTATCTAGTTATTATGGAATTCATCCTTCTTGAAAATATCACATTGTGATTTAGTAATTAACATCAAGAATAAAAATTTTTTATGTATTCAAAATTCATTAATTCCCATGATTCACATATCAGGTTAATTTCATGGGATATTTTTGTCACGAACCGTCCTCGGGCCCCGTGCCGTGACAACCCCATGCTCACCTTCCATAGGCCAGGGGTTGGCGACTAGCACGAAAGGCATAATTCTCGATAACTAGGAAGGAATTTCATTTATAAAAGTAAACAAAACACCACAGAGTAAAAGTGGAAGTAATACACTAAGTACAAATGAAAGTGCTGAAAAGTATGTGGGCCAGAATACAAACCCAACTGAAAGTACAGGTATAACTGAACAAATGTACAACAAAAAAGGCAAACAAATTGAATTATAGAAGCAGCTCCTGGGTCGTGCACCTCGGATCCTACCTGAAGGGTAGGTACAGATAGCACAGCTCCCGGATCGTCCACCACAGATCCTACCTGAAGGGTAGGTATAGATAGCCTCCAAAATGCTATCGCCCGTCTACCTATTCTGAGTATCGTCTCGTCGTGAAGTCCACCTCCTAATACTGAATCGACATGAGGTCCACCTCCATGTACTCTCTAGTCGTCGAATACTCGGCCTCTGTCAGCGCTGACTGTCGTCCGCAACCAACACAACGAGGTGCATGCATAGCCCGTGTAGGGGTGAGTATACGATACTCAGTAGGGACCCTGAGACCCTTTAGGTATCAATAAATCCAACAAGGATAACCACAAATAAGGATCTTAATAGATAACCCGTTCTTATGTATTATCCCATACATATACCTAAGTTATCAAGTAACCCATATCAATCACGAGGAAACACAACGGTTAGGAAATCAACGGATAACCATTACCTAGGTATATGCCCATACATATACCTACATTATCAAGTGACCCATCTCAATCATGAGGTAAACACAAAGGTCATAGACTCAGCTCAACCGGTATTTTCATTATCGAAACCATAACTGCTGAAGAGCTCCATCTCTGTTATGTACAGTGATCGTATCATGAGTCTGAGATACTGCTCACTAACCTAAGACTGCTGAGGTACTCCTCCTTCTGAGTACTGCGGGTCAGCCACCCAAACATAGTAGTGCTTCCCGCCAGGGTCTGCCACCCAATCACAGTAGTGCACCCCCTCTAATGGACTGCAAAGGTACTCCTTCTGTTGAGTACTACGGGTCTGCACCCAAACACAGTAGTCCTCCATCCACCATGGGTCTGCACCCAAACATAGTAGTGCTCCGTCAACTGGGCTAGTCGACTCACTCCAAGTCGAGTCGGTCAAGCAGTTGTCAGGTCTCAGCCGGCTACACGGTCTCTGTACTCCATACTCTCATCTCCGGGAGAGTCTGCTCCATGAGCTACAGTTCGATACTCCAAGTGTCTAAAAGTCCCACAAAGAAGTATCTCAAATGACCGCCTCTCCATAGGGGACTTAACGCAACAGACGACGCGTCAATCGGGCGCCTGGCCTGTGAGTTATTAGCCTTTTCGTCCTAGGGGCTCGATTGGTTTTGTGTACGAACCAACCCGACCATATCTCAACTATACCCCAAACTCACATTGGGTATACTGATAGCGAATGTTTCTCGACGTGATCACCAACGCCGTTAACGGTTCGTCAAACAGACATCCAGTCTGAAAGTTATCGGTCATTCCATTCAAGGGGCCTGGTTGGATTTCAGGTACAATCCAACCTGGACATACACCTACTATATCCAAACCTCATGTGAATTATGCCAAAAGTTCCATATCAACAAGATGAATCCAACAAAGTCGACAATACTTCAATTGGATGTCTGGGTCTCAATTTATAAGTGTTTCGACTCCGAGGGCCCTGTTGGTTTCGTGTTCGAACCAACCCCTCCATACTCAATGTTCTCCAAAACCATGAGTGTAATATACCTGAACGACTGTCTCGATCCAAGGATTGCTACGCAACTGACATTGCGTCGATCAGAGGTTATAAGTCCATGATATTGAAAAAATACCAGAAGTGATCTGAAAATGGGGGTCTGGGCCCGGTCCTACCTGGCCCAACCCGCCCTGGGGAGGCCCAAACCGGGTGGACCTGACCCGGGTCCGGGTCCGACCCGGTAGGGCACGGCCCGGCACGGCGGAGCGCAGACCGGCACAGTCCGCGCAACCCGACCCGGCTGGTCGGGTGGCACGCTGGCTCGGACAGTGAGCCGAGTGGGGGACCCAGTCCCCCGCGACCTTTGTGCACTCCGCGGACACGGAGGGCGACGTGTCCTGCTTCCCCGGATCCCGCGCGACAGTAGGATCCGGCCGCAAGCCGTCGCGGCTTTAGCCACGACGGTTCCTCCTGGCGGCGCGCCGGGGCGCCACCCCCTCCGGGTGGTCGGTCGGTACCGGGTGGCCGACCGGTACCGGCCGCCGCCTCTGAACGCTGGTGATGTCTGTGGGCCACCTGTGTTGCTCCGGTGGTCCGTTTTCAATTCCGTCTGCACCAGGAATCCTTACTGGACCTGAACTTCACTTTGGGATCATCAAATCGCCTCTGTGGCTCGTTCCGTCTTAGCACTTCGATCCGCACTTCAAATAAACAATCTGTAGAGTTTTCTATTCGCCTTTGCGGCCTCAACTCCGATCATGGTTTCGTTCGGCCTCAATGGCGCGGCGCGACGACGCCACACATCTTTTCCGTGTTACTCCTTGTTTCTGCGCAGTGTCGTTGCACCGTGCTACATTTGTTCATTCCGTTACAAACACAACATCAAGGGGGAGGAGAGTTTTCCGTGTTCGTGTGGTCCGTCCCCCTCTCATTAATCTGACATCAAGCGGCTAAAAAATTTATGTTGTACAGAAAAGAACATTTATGAACAAAACAAACCCCTACCTCGATGAAGTCGTCGAACGAGGTTCATTGCGGAAAAAGGTCGTCATGGAAGACAGCGTCGCAGAACGACGCTCCGTAAGCGTTGTCGGCGTCGCGGTACATGGCATCACGGAGAATAGGATCGTCGGCGTCGCAGTACACGACGTCGTAGAGAAGAGGATCGTCGGCGTCACTGTACACGGTGTCGAGTCATCGATCTTCGAGGAATCAGTGTTCTTCATCGTCCTTTGTTAGAGGCCAGCGTTCTTCATCGTTCTTCGTGTTCTTCAACAGGGATGAACATTCTTAAAGACTAGATGTCTCTTCTTTGTTCCAAACAATGAAACAAAAAAAATAAAATAAGGTTTAGATTATTTTATTCCTCATGTAAACCCATTCAAAAATCAAAATGAATTCACTAATTAATTAATGTGTGTTGTCCAATTAATGAGGTGTTCAATAAACCAAAAAAATTCGATAGTTGACTTGGCATTATGTGGGGTTTTGGGCGCGTTACTCAATTAAAGATGAGTTTACAAAATTGAAGAGGGATGTGAGGAGTTCTGGAAAAAGTGAATGGGTGGGGATCGTGTGGGGCCTACCTCTCATTTATTCTCCCAAGGGATGTTAGAAACCCAATAGGTCGCACTCAAACTCCCACACCTAGTAGTTAAACCACATAAGAGAGGGAAAAGGTTTTGTGACACAACACTTAAACCACTTAGCAAGAAATAAAAATAAAATTGTAAAATAATTCTCTTTTTTTAACAAATCCTCCCGAGCAAACGCATCTCCAAAAAGGGTCTTCATAAACAATTACCGATGCTTCGGTTTCATCGGTTCCCTCGGATTTCGATTCCGAGCACCGGTTCAAAAGTTAAAATAACCTGATCATTCGTTCACTAAACGTACCCAAGCTAAACTTCGGAATTTGTTTCTAGGCACATCGGGCCTTGGAATCAGGTGTCGTTAGGAACCGCATACTCATAAAATTCCAAGGAAATTAAGAAAAAAAAATTCTTGAAATTTCCGGGTCTTTACATTACTCCCACCCCAGGGCTTTACGTCTGCATAAAGCTATAACACAAACTAGGGAAACAAAAGTGGTACGGATCATGCATCTGAGCCTTCCGCTCCCATGTGATCACCTGGAGGTTCCCGTACTGCCAGTGAAAGTTCACCCGAGGAATGGACCGTCTAGGTAGGATCCACTCCTTTCAATCCTCGATCCCCACTGCAACCTCTGTGAATTTCTCCCTATCATTGATATCCTACTTCCTAAGGTCGATGATGTGTGAAGGATCATGCACGTATCTCCTCATCTATGATACGTGGATGACATCATGCACCTGGTGCAACTGAGGTGGGAAGGTCAAACGGTAAACCACCTCGCCTACCCTGCTGAGGACCTAGAAAGGTTCGTTCAACCTTAGAGATAACTTGTCGCCTTGGCCTCACCTCCGTAAACCTCGTCGAGGTGAGACACGTATAAGTACATGATCAGCATCCTCGAACTTTAGAGGCCTCCCTTTCCTGATTAGAACTGAAACTCAAAACTCCTTTTTCCACGAGGTTAAGGTTGGTCGACCCAAGAGTGATCGACCAAAACCTCCAATGCATGATTTTATCATGTGATGCATGGGGTTTCCTTTTCGCCGACCAAGGAAAGCCCATCCCAACGTTGTAGTTAGACCACAACCTATTTTCCTAAATCAGTCAATCTGAACATGAACTATGAATCCAATCCATACTGAGACCAATTCTTTATGGCCTCGATGATGCCACCAAGAGATTCGAACCGAAACTCTCACCTCGGGGGTCAGAACACACTGTCGGCGTATGTTTGATTGTCGAGTCTCCTTCCAAGGTATCTCTATACGTGAGGGTCAATTTTACGGCTTACCAGAAATTCTAGGTATGGGACAAGATTCGGGGAAGGAAGGAATTATTAATATGAACATCTCTTACTACAGTAGATATTAGGGGACACATATTGTCCCTTGAATAATTTTCAGAGACATTGGGACACACTCCTTGACCACAAGTAGCCGCACTCTTCCCCTGCCCTTCAGCTCCCTGATCCTGGCGGGGAAAACTAAGGCGGGTGGTTGTAGGATGTTGAAATGTACACCACCTCTTGCTGCACTCCTAGATCTGCCTCCACATCTGCTGCTTTGCAGAATCATCTCTCCTTAATGCTTCATCTTCTTGAAATATTTAACATGCCCGAGTCTCTAAGAAGGGCGCCAGTTTCCTGTTTCATAATGCACTGTGCAGTCTTCATCAGCTCCTGGATGATCTACACCTTCTTTGCCTACGATCTGTAAGAGCTGCTAAGATTTATCCTTTTCCAAAAAGAGAAACTCGGTCTCATCACCTAGATGAACCACACCCATTGCCTAATACAGTCAATCCTAACATTAATGATGCATTCATGCCCCGGATGACGTTGTAAGGCCTCGATGTTACTACCAAGAGATACAACCATCACACTTGCCTCCAAGGGTCGAGTCACGTTGTCGGCATCAGCGTGAGGTCACTGGGTCTCCCCTAGTAGAAATATCAAAAGTGAGGGTCAATTCAACAGTTTTAATCGAGACCTCTCAGTATCAACCAAACAAAAGTACAGGAAGGAAAACAACACAAAGATAAGTGTCTTTTATTATAGAAGCTCATAGTACAAAGACACAAATACAAAAGCAACATGAAACTAGAAGTACCAAGAACAAAAAGGAATCCACTACTTCCACTCCTGTCCACCTGCTTCCAGAGCACTACTGCTTTGTCCACTGCTCGGCTGTTGCTCAAGCACCCGCCGCTGCTTCTGTATCGGTGGCTCCTCTAACGCCTGCGGATCAACTGTGCCGGGAGTCAGACAGTCCGGTGCCATGTGACCCTTCCTAAAGCAGAAGAAACACTATATGTTTCTGGCACGCCTGGATCTGACCCCACCCCGGGTTCCCCACAGTACCGATCCTATAATCTGAGATCGCTCATCTGCTGGTCTGGTGCTCTTGGTCCTTTGCATCATTTGCCTACTGACTACAGATGACTAGGCTACTGATGGAAAATCATGCGGCCAAGGCAGCAGATCCTGAACACGCTCGGGGTGTAGAGCCACTGGTACAAACTCCACCATGAAAAAGGTCTCGAAGCCTCCCCCTGTGAAGGTCATCTCATCGCAAAACTGGAGCATCTGGCTCCACCATCTTCCTGATGATGCCTGAAGGAGGCTGGCAGCAAAGAACACCATGAAGTCCTATGGTGTACCTACTATCTTTTAGACTCTCACCACATCCTACATCCAATCCTCATCCTCTTGTGGGTCCATCTCTTCCCGGAACCTGGGTGGCCTCTGGTGTTGGAACTCGTGTTGTACGCTCAACCAGCGTGCATCACCTGTTGCTCGGGCTGGTGGCATCGGTGTCCCAACATATGGTAGTACCGCTGGTGCCTCCGATGGTGTCTCAACTATAAGAGGGTCATTTACCAAAGCTTATTCGCTCAGTGGGCTGTCAGTTCATATATCTCTCAGAGCTCTAGCTGGTCGTTCGTGATAAGGCATCTTGAAAGAAACAGACATGACATGGTCAAACGATTTATACCTGGTGAGCTGACCTGGTTTGAGCTGTTTTATGGGAAAACCTATGAAAACACACACTCAATTGATGTTTTCATGCACTGAGTCACAAATCAGAAGTCAAGGACCTGGTGTATGGATACGTCGGCCACCCACACCAACACTGGACTCCCTGAACTGAAGTCCACACTCGGTACCCTTACCACTATTGCTTCACGAAATGAAAATATCAGAGTTATATGTTCTGTGGTAGAACCAACTCCTCTGATACCAATTTGTCCCGACCCTTTCTTGGGGCCCGTTCCTTGACAACCCCAAGCCCGACTTCCATATGACAGGGGCTGAAGACTAGCACCAAAGGCATAAATCACGATAACTGGGAAGGCATTGCCTTTATAAAAGTAAACAAAACACCACAGAGTACAAGAGGATGTAATACACAATGTACAAAAGAAAGTGATGAAAATTAAGTGGGCCAGAATACAAACCCAACTGAAAGTACAGATACAAGTAAATGAAATTACAAAAAAAAAGAAAAACAACTAGAAGAATAGAAGCAGCTCCTGGTCCTTCCACCTCAAATCCTACCTGAAGGGTAGGTACAGATAAAGCAGCTCCTGGATCATCCACCACGGATCCTACCTAAACGGTAGGTGCAGATAGACTCCACAGCGCTCTTGCTCGTCTACCTCCTCCTAGTATCGTCTCGTCGTGAAGTCCACCTACAGATACTGACTCGTCGTGAGGTCCACCTCCGGGTACCATCCAGTCCTCGAACACTCGACCTCTTTCAGCGCTACCCATCGTCTACAACTAATACATCGAGGTGCGGGCATATCCCGTGTAGGGGTGAGTATACAATACTCAGTAGGGACCTCGAGACCCTTGAGGTCTCACTAAATCCAACAAGGATAACCACAAAGAAGGATCTCAACAGATAAACCTTACTTAGGTATAATCCCATACTTATACTTATGTTATCAAGTAACCCATCTAAATCATGAGGAAACACAAAGGTTATGAAATTAACAGATAACCACTACCTAGGTATATGAACATACATATACATAAGTTATCAGGTGACCCATCTCAATAATGAGGTAACACAAAGGTCATAGACTCAGCTCAACCAGGATTTTCAATATTGAAACCGTAACTACTAAAGAGCTCCATCTCTAAAAAGTACAGTGATCCTATCACGACTCTGAGGTACTGCTCAATAACCTATGACTGCTGAGGTACTCCTCCTGTCATGAACCGCGGGTTAGCCACCCAAACACAGTAGTGCTTCCCGCCGGGGTCTGCCACCCAAACACAGTATTGCACCCCCCTAATATCCTATAGAGGTACTCCTTCTATTGAGTACTGCAAGTCTGCATCCAAACACAGTAGTGCTCCATATTCCATGGGTATGCACCCAAACCTAGTAGTTCTCTATCCACTGGGCTAGTCGACTCACTTTAAGATGAGTCGGTCAAGCAGTCGTCAGGTCTCAGCCGACTACACGGTCTCCGTAATCCGTACGCTCGGCTTCGGGAGGGTCCGCTCCACGAGCTACAGGTATATACTCCATGTATCTCAATGTCCCATGAATAAGTATCTCAAAGTAACGCCTCGCCATAGGGGCCTCAACGCAACAAACGGCACATCAATCGGGCGCCCGGTCTGTGAGTTATTAGCCTTTTCGTCATAGGGGCCCAGTTAGATTCATGTACGAACCAACCTGACCGTATCTCAACTGTACCCCGAACTCACATAGGGTATACTCATAGGGACCGTTTCTCGACGTGATCACCAACGCCACTGACGGTTCGTCAAACGGACATCTGTTCTGAATGTTATCAGCTTTTCTGTTCCAAGGGCATGGTTGGATTTCGGGTACAATCCGACCAGTCCATTCTCCAACTGCGTCCAAACCTCAGGCGAAGTATGCCAAAAGTTCTGTCTCAACAAGAGGAATCAAACATTGTCGATGGATCGTCAATCAGACATCCGCATATCAAGTAATAAGTGTTTCCGCTCCGAGGGCCCGCTTCGTTTCGTGTTCGAACCAACCCGGCCATTTTCAAAGTTCACCGAAACCTTGATTGTAATATACCGAAACGACCGTTTTTATCGCAGGATTTCTACGCAACTGACGGTGCTTCGATCAGAGGTCTGTATACCATGATACGAGCAAAAGACCGGAAGTGATCCGAAAATGGGGGGTCTCGGCCCGGTCCGACCCGGTGGGGCGCGGCCCGGCCGGGCGGCACGCTGGCTTGGCTAACAAGCCGACCGAGGGACCCGGTCCACCGCGGCCTGCTCCCCCGGATCTCGCACAGCTGCGGGATCCGGCCTCCTTCCATCGCGGCTTCAGCAGCGGTAGTTCCTCCTGGCAGCGCGCTGGGGCGCCACAGCCTCCGGGGGGCCGGCCAGTGCCAGCCGCTGCCTCTTGCTGCCGGTGCCGCCGGTGATGTCTGTGGGCAACCAGAGTTTCTCTGGTGGTCCGTTTTTAATTCCTTCTGCACCGGGAATCCTTACAGGACCTGAAAATCACCGTGGGATCATCAAATAACCTTTGTGGCCCGTTCTGTCATCACCTGTTGATCCGCACGTCAAATAAACAAACTACGGAGTCTTCGATACACCTTTGCGGCCCCGACTCCGATCACGGTTTCGTTAGGCATCAACGGCGCGGTGCGACGGCGCCGTGCTTCTTCGTTGTGTTCATTCTTATTTCCGCGTGGTGCCGTTGCATCGTGTTACCATTGTTTGTGCCACGAAAAAAACAACATCCAGGGGGAGGAGAGTCGGCCATGTTCATGCGGTCCGGCCCCCTATTGTTAATCTGATATCAAGTGGCTATGAAATTTACATTGGATGGAAAAGAATATTTATGAACAAAACAAACCCCTAGCTTGATGAAGTCGTCGAACGAGGTTCATTGCGGAAAAAGGTCGACGCAGAAGACGACGTCGTGAAACGATGCTCTGTAAGCGCCGTCAGCGTCGCAGTACACGGCGGCGCGGAGAAGATGATCGTCGGTGTCGTGGTACATGGCGTCGCTGAGAAGATGATCATTGGCATCGCAGTACATGGCGTCGCGTCGTCGATCTCTGAGGAATCATCATTCTTCGTCATCCTTCATGAGAGGCCGACGTTCTTCGTCGTTCTTCGCGTTCTTAAACAAGGAAGAACATTCTTAAAGACTAGAGGTCTCTTCATTGTTCCACACAACGAAACAATAAAAATAAAATAAGGTTTCCCTTATTTTATTCTTCATGTCAACCCTTTCAAAATTCAAAATGAATTCACGAATTAATTAACATTTGATGACCAATTAATGAGGCGTTTAATAATCCAAACAAATTCGAGAGTTGATTTGGAATTAGGAGGGGGTGCGGGTGAATTACTCAATTAAAGATGAGTTTACAAAATTAAAGAGGGGGGTGAGGAGTTATGGAAAAAGTGAAGGGGTGGGGTTAGTGTGGGGCCTACCTCTCCTTTATTCTCCCAAGAGAAGTTAGCAACCCAACGGGTCCCACTCCAACTCCCACACCTAGGAGTTAAACAACATAAGAGAAGGAAAATGTGTTGTGACACAACACTTAAACCACATAGAAAGAAATAAAAATAAAATTGTAAAACAATTATATTATTATTCCTCACTCTTTTGTTATCAACTCCACCAGAGAGAACACAACTCTAGAATGGGTCTTCTTAAGCAATTACTGGCACTACAGTTTCATCGGTGCCCTCATATTTCGATTCTGAGCACCGGTTCAAAAGATAGAAAAACACGCTCGTTCTTTCACTGAACGAACCCAAACTAAACTTCAGAAATCGATTCTGGCACATCGGGTCTCGGAATCAGGTGCCGTCAGAAACCTCATACTCGTAAAATTACAATGAAATTAAGAAAAAAAACATTCCTTGAAATTTCATGGAATTTACAATTTTGGGGTGTTTTACTAGATACCAAGCATGATATATTTATTTTGTCATTGAATTTCACATCCTGATATGTTTTCCATAAATGATTCATAGAGTGTAATAGATTTACTAATATTAATTTAGTTCAATAAAGATTTTTAATTAAGGAACTCACATCATGAATATAAATCACATCCTAAACATTCCTTATTTTGGAAATTCATGGCCTATAATGATTTCACATATCGAGATTTGTCCTATCAGGCTCTATTCTATAATAATACACATCATGTGACTCATTTATGATGTGAATTATTTATAATTGAAACAATTTTCTAAGAAACTCCTTTTGAAAAATGAGAATCAATTTCCTATAATAAACAATTGAATATAAATGTATCATGGTATAAAACTTGTATGAAAGTCAATTATTCGATTAGAAAAATTTATAAACATTAATAATATCTATGACTATTTCACATGTTTTTCGAGAGCATCTATAGGTGAAATAAAAACAATTATAGTTTTCCTTGAGTAATATACACCCAAAAAACAATAAATTGTCCATAAATGCTTTGATATTTATATTCATAACCTGACATTTAAAACATATCCTAATGGAATCATAAAAAGGAACACAATTTCTATATTGACCATTTTTTTGTGAATAAATAATAAACTTTTCCCCCAGTAGTAAAATTGTCCATAAAAATATTGTAATGACCAATTTCATTCCATAATATGAGTATCACAATACATACACATATCCTCTTTGAATTGATAATCGCATGATTATTCATTTCTAAACACCTTCCATTTTGTCAAACAACATTTTTCACTCATTGAGCACATTATTCTACAAAAAAATGTTTTGGTGTAATTTGTCACACCATAATTGTATAAAATCATTCGATAAAAATATCCCCTTTGAATTGAGCATGACATGAATATTTATTTCAAAACATATTCCATTCAATTAAAGGATCATTGATATAGTGTACAAAACCTAACACCTGTAACCTAATGTTGGTGGTTTTTTATTATATTTTTATAATATAAAAGGGATATCATCATGAATGATTTCATCATTTAGTTGTCTTGGGAGACTACATACATAAAAAATATCACATTATATTTTTAAAAATGACATGAAATATAATATTTTAGTGTCAACTTTATTATTTCTTCTAGAGTACCCTTGAGATAAATCAAAGTTCGATTTTTAGTTTTCTAAGAGTTGGAAACAAAACAAATGTGTGATCTATGATGCTCTATTAATGATAATATATAGTGGATGATATTATATAATAACTAATTAATTAATAATATGTAATAGATTAAGAATAATAAAATGCGTTGTATAACTAATATTTTTGAAATTCGAATGTATTTATGATGATATAAAAATATAAATAATAAAAAGAATTTAATTATGAGGTTTAATAGATATAAAATGAATAATGAAATCAAATATAAAATTATCCTTAATTATTCATTCCAGGAAGTCGTACATAAGTTGATAAGGTATATTCTAAATACCTAATCTAGTTTCTCTCATGGGAAGCACTAATACAGCAAGGGGATATTGTAGTCCAATCCATCGCGTAATAATCCCAAGGCAATCAACATATTAATGTAATGAATAAAAGTACAATACATAATAAATTTTCATTATTGATCAATATATATCTTTATTTGAATTTCTAAACATATGGTATGTTAATACATTCATTAGCCATTATATTTAATAAAATTTTCATTATCCATATTGGGACTGAACAAAAATGGTATCATTAGAGCATACCTGTATTGGAAAATGGGAATCTTCCAAGGATGTTGACATAGATGGAAACAACACTTATAATAGAATTATAATTTTACTATGAAGAAGTAGTTTCATAATTATAACGTATGAATATGGTAGAAAAATGTATTAGTATGAATTTGTTTTAAATAATATTCCCTTCAGATTATATAAACAATGTGTATATTAATAAAAATGAATCAAAAAGTAAATTTTAAATATAATTTTCAATAATATGTCAAAAATAATTGAAAACATTACCTAAAAATATAAATTTATAATAACATAATATAAATTAGGTCTATGTCAAAAAATGTGGAGTGGATGAAAAAAAATATGAATTTAAATAATATTTAAAAATATCCATATAATTACCCTTGTTGTTAAAATAGAAATATGATTTCCATTATAAAAATGGTAAATATAAATATTAATATAAAAATATATAATAAATATCTTAATTTCAAAATAATATAGGAGTAAATTGTTGGGAAATTAAGTATGGATATAGAAGAGATGTATTCCAAACCAAAATGTGAAATGACTATAAGAGAAACAATTATGGCTTCGGTAACTTTTAAACAAGTAAGCATTGATGGGTATAACATGATATGTAATTTAAAATCACATGATATTACTGAACAATAGAGTAGAATATAGTCACAGGGAAATATATACACCACGTAAAAAAATGGTGGTGAATATAGAACTTCTCTCAACTAATGAAAATTAATATGTCAAAAATCCTACCTTTTTCTTCCGAATATCATGAATGATATTAAAACTCCTATATAATAAAAATATAAATATGAATAAAATATGTTGGAATATTATTCGTATATATTACCTATTATATTCGGTAATTTTATTCATTAACATCACATATATTAGATAATTAATATTTATTTTAATCATTAGATGTTAGTAATTTTAATGGTTTCATACATCCCTCGTAATGATGATAACAAACACCGATATTCAATGAAAATTTAATAAATCAAAATTAATTCAATATATTTTTATCATTATATTTAAATGATTTATTAAATTGTGTTTTCCATGGAATTCATTAATTTGGATTGTGAGAATAGAACCCATGATGATATTGTTTAGGGTAATTTATAGATATCAACATGTTACTTTATAATGTTTGTTAATTGTAATATAATCCATAAAGAATATCATTCTAGAAATATATTATTTATTATTATTATATATATTTATAAAAAAATATTTTTATAACTATCCATGTAATGAATGGTTGAAAAAAAAGTAACTTTGTGAAGGTGGTAGTCTGCACGGACACAATGAAGAAGTATTCATTTTTCATCAAACACATATAAGGTAGATAAAGAATTAAATATATAAAATCAAAAAAATTATATAAATATGTTATTTAATAACTAAATTAATTTTTAATCATCCCTGGAGGCATTTTATGAAAAACTAAATCGATCTCTATATAGATGTGGTAGACTTCATGCATGCATGAATGGGGTTTACTTTATTATAAATGTGATTTCAATATAATGGTGGTATGATTCACATAATAAAATTGAAAAATAATAATTTTATTTATATAAATATATTAGGGTATGTAGATTATATTCTTTAGAGAAATAAATTGAATAAGTAGAATTTATAATTGATTAGTACCCATATTACGAATATGATCATCTCTTCTTAGAAATAATGGAAATGTATGATTTTGGTATTTTACATTGATTAATGGGATAATAGAAATGGTACATGTCTATATACAAATTAAAATTTCTAGAGTTTCAATAATTATTATAATTTATTATATATGTAATGGGGTCCTATCTGACTCCTTTTAAATGTGAAGGGATTTACATTTTTTAGTAATATAAAAAGGAAAAGTAACCATTCAATACATGTGACTCACAAATGTAACAATATGGGAGGTTTTGTGATGATTTATTAAATTAAACCCTTTACTACACACATAGAAACAAGTTTTTAGGAATTTTATTCCCTTTTTTACTTTGTTTTAACTTTTACTAAAATTTAATTTTTACCATGATTTCTGATTATTATACTCAAAATTTACATTTAATGATAAATATAATAATTCAAATTATCATATAATTTTCTAAATATGATTATAAAAATGAACATGCCTTTATAATAAAAGTCTAGGGTGAGAGAAATTATTTTTTTATTATAATACATAATGCTTATTTTTTTTGAGAATGTTTATTTTTATGTATAAAAGTTATGTTTACGATACAATTATCAATTTTTTTATTTCTATTACATTAATTTTTATTGATAAAAAACTAATAATTAACTGGTTTTAAATCCAACAAGAAAATGAAATATTCCATGAGAATTTTCAATTAAAATAAATGACCAACAACAATATATATTTGAATAAATCATCACATGAGTTTCAATAAGAAAAAAATGTTTTTCGAAATTACAAATAATATATAAAATGTATAAATTTAATTACTAAATATATATATCATAATTTAAATCATTTAATAATTTTTAACTCATTCTAATATCATAATTGTATCAGAAAAACTAGTGTATTTTTAAAACTATTATCTTGTACGATTTTCCTAAAAATCCATCATTACAGGAAATCCAAAAATATCCATCCAGAGGTAATATATTTTATTGAAACCTAAATAGAGTTTACATTTTAATATTTAAATACTCCAATATTGTAATTTTACTTTTAAATTGAAACATATATTTGGAAATACATTTATATGGAAATGGCTTCATTATGACATTAAATTTTCTAAATTTTCTTTTATATAAATTATAAATTATTAATGTGTCAAATTAAATGGATTTAACTAAACTAAAAAATTAGAATATTAATTTAAAATGACTAATTATATTAATAATTTAAGAAATTTATTTCTATACATAGAATTAAAATTCATCAAAAAATAGATAAAAATGATTTTATTAATAATTCTTTAAGATGGATAAAATTTCGTGAAAATTGTACCATAAAATTTTTGAATACATCTTGTAAATACTTTTTTTATTTAATAAAAAAATTATTTAAAACAAATTATTACATAAATACCAAATATATTATTTATATATATTAATATAAATTTGAGTACATTTTATGTCTACATCATAATAACATATGCATGTATATATCCTAAAAACATACACATAATATATAATGGTAAGATAAAAGGTGTTAGTTTTCATGGGTGGTGACACATCTGGAATATATCTTGTAGTTATTTCCTTGAACTTGATATTCTCATGTAAATTATTTCTCTCAATCTACATTTGGTGGAGTTCAGTGTTGTGTTGGTCAAGAGAAAACCCTAGTTAGGATACCACCCTTTCATGATTATATAAATGAGACTATTAATTGTGGATTCAACCACCTAATACATAAAATCATTTTTTATATAGGCATCATAATAACTGTTTTCAATTTACACCCATAAATTAAATTTATATATTTTTAGGATCATATTAAATATTTAAAATTGTATCTTAATAAAATGTATTGTGATTCATCATGGTTTGGAATTGGTTTAAAAAAATTTATCCAAAAAATAAATATTTCATTATACCTTATTATTAAAATATCATGGAACATAATCCCTCATATTAAATATATTTCATACTCACAATTTTTATTAGTACTCTACAATAAAAAATATAGATACAATTTTGAATCAATATTTAATTTCTAATTTTAAATCAACCTCACTGTCTTTGTAATGACGATAAAACCCATATCTTATATCTCCATAGGAATGTCCCCAAAATATAGTTTCCCTCTAATAATTTGATATAATCATCCATCATGACTGGGAATCAAAACTCATAAAATGAAATTTTATAAAGAGTTCATTATTATCATTTAACTACTAGATGATCATAGGTTGGTATGATATATATTATGTGATGCCACTATTTCATAAATTAATATGGATTATATGGAGATAAATAATCTATTTCCAAACTTAGAAAAAAAATATTTTAATTGAAGAATTAAAACGATTTATATAATGAAAATTATCATAATCATTAGTTAGGGATAAAATAATAAAATAATAGAATTTTTTTTTTGATAATTGAATAATCATATTAGTGATTTATTCTATAATAAATCCTCCAAGTTAGAATTTTGTTCCATAAATCAAACATCAAAAAGATAATCATGTTGCAATAGTAATGTATAATTGTACTTAAATTTTCATAATTCCCTTCAATAACATGAATTGCCTAAGAACATACTTATACAAATTTTGTATATGTTTATCAATGTTTATCAACCATTGTATCTCTTGTATTTGGGAATTAACATGGATAATTACCGAGATCCCTAGATTTAATACAACTAAATGTTATTGTTACAATAGGATGAACTTTATTTCTATAAATACTCTTAATCGACCATTTCTTTCTCCCTTGGAAACTTGTTGTTCTACACACCCTTTTTCTATATATAAAACATCTCTTGGTTATTTTAGTAAAATTATTTTGGTGATTCATCCCAATTTATTAACATGTAAAGATGCGAATCTTCTTGCTTCCATGGTTTCTATCACATATACTCCAATGAAATATCATCATTCAATATTTATTGTGTGTTTTTAAATTTTAATATATACATGTTGTTAATCATAAATCATTATAACTAGTTATACATAAGCATAATACATGACACTAAATATTTTATGTAATTTGATTTCTCATAGGGACAATCATCACATTATCAATATCCTCCGTTGTTAATGTGGATTATCCTTTCCCCAACCATTACACAAAATAAGTAAATTATACGAATGAGAAAAAAATTATTATATTATAGAGAAATATTGACATATAATAGTAAATTAATAAACATTATTAAAATAATGTATTATGAATGCCATTTTTTTCATTTAATATATTCATTTTTATTTTCTAATTAGATTCTTAAATCGAACTAGTTATATATTACATTATCGACAAACATTAATATCTATTATAACTATTTGTAAAAAAATGTCTATCAACCAAAGAATCCATATAAGAGTGACAAACATGTTGTGTAGTTAGGTATCATTTTTAAACACTAGGTGAACAATGTGTTAATAATAAACCATTCAAATCATATTTATTAACTCTAGATTCATATATGCCAGAGCCGACATCCTCATATTTATATTAAAAGAGGGAATTAATTTATATAAATTATGACATTCTATAATTATAAAAAAATTATTAATTTTTCATTATCTGAGAGTTATGTCTTTTGTATTTCAAAGGGATAAGTACATTATTCAATATTTAACTAAATCAAGTTCCCAATATTTATATTAACCTCTATATACCACTCAGAGTAACCTATAATCTAGTGAACTAACATTGTAGGTCACATTATTACATTAGTATAAGATACAAGGGATTGCAACAAACATGATCTCATAGTTTAGTATTCATGGGAGACTATATACATAATTTATTATCATATAACATTAGAGAAAAAGAAAAATAACATAATATTATATTGTGAAATTTATTATTTCTTATAGTATATCCCAAAAATTAATTCATATTTAGTCCCAGAGACCATTGGGATATTAATCAAAATCAAAGCAAGATAATTGATTCTCATAATGTGATAACATACAATAGATTCCATCATATAATAACAAATGAATAAATGATATTTAAGAGATTAAAAATTACCAAATTTTCCATATAACTATGATAAAAAAGAGGAACACATCCATGGAAGACATATGAACATAAATAACCACGTGGATAAAATTAACTAGTTTCATTTTTTAAATTATTAAATATTTAATATATCATAATCTTACAATCTAGTCCTCATTATAAGAAATCATAAATAAAAAGATAACGTATATTATAAATACTTATTCTAGATTATTTTATGAGATACGTCGATGCATTGAGGGTCTATTGTAGGCCAAAGACATCAATTAAGATGTATAATGAATTTAATATATGAATTAAAATTATATATATATAATCCATGATAAAATTTCCTTTATAATCAATTAACATATATATATTAATAATTAACATAAATGATGTAAAAATATTCCCTTTTAAATAATTGATATAACATGATCCTAATACATCTAAAGAAAATAATTGGATGGTGTCGTTAGAGAATGTCCAAAGTAAAAAACGAGAGACATTAATTTATTGTAAAATACATAAATAACCCTTTATAAGTACATTATAAATTCACTTGTACAATGAAGTTTAACAAATAAAATTATTAAAGGTATTATAAAAACAAATTAGTATGGAAAATATATAAAAATTATTACTTTGATATTTTGTAAGGAAGGTAAAAGATAACCAAAAATGATGTCACAAGTAACATTTCAATTTAATATTCAAGAATATTAGTAGAACTAATTTTAAAACATTAATTAAATATAAAAAGATAAATAATTTATTTTTTGAAAAAAAATTGAAATTCCAACAAACATGGATTTTATGATAAAAGATACAAATAAAAATAATATTTCTAAAAAGCGTAAGTAATACAGATACCATTAAATGATTCAGAAGACATCCTTTTGGAAATTGTTAAAGTATAATATGAGTACCAAAGGAAATAATAGTTATTTTTATTTAAAAATAATAAATTTTAACGTATTAAGAATAAAAATATAGATATGGATGAGAAATAATCCCGATAAAAAATAAGAGAGTTTGGAAAAGCAACCATATCTGATTTGGATAGAACTATATTAATATATTTTTAAGGAATATTACGAAATAGAATTCCAAATCAAATGAATTTCATAAAATATATGGTATATAATAGTCAAAGGAATGTATATACTGTAAGGGTTGGTGTCCTCAGAACCAACTTTTTTGTACTTTGATTACATGAATGTTCACTTAATATATATTGCTCATTGTTCTTCATGACTATAATATAATAATGTCATGGAATATTTGTTGCATTAATAAGGTCATATCAGATCCCCAATCTGATTAGAACCTTGAAATGTTATAACAATATTCTTAAATAAAGTTTTTTGGTTGGAT
Source organism: Viscum album (assembly GCA_963277665.1). NCBI lineage: Eukaryota > Viridiplantae > Streptophyta > Magnoliopsida > Santalales > Viscaceae > Viscum > Viscum album. The sequence continues at coordinate 875,366,186 of OY728155.1, read as the reverse complement.
GACATACTATGATAGGACACATAGTATACAGACCGTCATGTGAGAGTACTTGTAAGAATACGAGACTCTCTCTCATGGAGTTTGCACTTGGTAATATCTATGATGGGAGATTTTGAGAACTGACCTGGCATTTGTAATTCCGCATGTCTTGGTGTCATCGGATATTGCTATCTACGAGCGTGTGTAATGGTCCTTAGACTGGAAGATTATCATTAACTCATGTCATGACCCGCACACTTAGATTTACTAACAAAAATTGTCACGCAGACAGTTTGCAGGAAGTATGGTACATTGGGTGTGTCACGAGTGAGATTTTGTTAATGGATAAGTCGAGGAAGGATTTTCCCCTTCCATTTATGGAAGTTGATATCACGGCCCTTTGATTGAAATAGAACTGTCACATTAAATTCCATGGCCATGGTGTGAATGACGAGTTTATTTCAGGTAGTCAAAGAACAACAGATCAAGAATATAGGTTTATGACACTGCCATGAAACCTGCTTGATGAGATATTGAGACAAAGGGATTAAATTACACAGTAAGCGTTCGTATGAGGTGATAAGTCAATGCGGCGTCTACTTCTTTCTCTTGGGTGCCTTGACCTGTTGTTAGACAGTAATCTTGGACTTTAGGCAAGCCCGCCTAATTACAACAAGAAAAAGGCCTAGAGGGTCACACACTAAGTGTATCCAAGTATCTCAAGTTGAATAAATATTATTCCCATACGCAGTTTAATAATTATTCAAGGAAGCCTATGTTGTTTTAAATTATGGAGTAAAAATAAAATAAAACAAGTACACGCCATGTATTATTAATTGTACAAGCCATGTAGTTTTATTTTGGAAAGGAAATGAATAAATGAAAACAAGATATACAGGTCATGTACATTTAATGTACACGCTGTGTAGTTTTCAATGAAAAACAAGTACACACCTTGTATTTATTATTACACTCTGTGTAGTTTTTCCAGTCGGGAATTTGAGGATATAATATCATTTTATTAAATTATATTTATTATAATTAGCGTGAGCGCATGTCATGGAATTAATTATTTGACATGGGGGTCTTCAATATGAGTTAATGAAATAAATGAAATGCGTAACGCGTTTATTTATTGTCGTAACTCTACAAGCTCAAACTCGATTATAAATATACGGACAACCCCAAATCTTTTCCTACACAAGAGAATCATTGTGAACAACATCTCTGGAAAATTATTTCAAGGCCGAAAGAACCTCTTCCTCCAAGAATGCTCTCAAGACCGAGAGGGATCCCCTTCCATCAGATCAAGACAATCTAAGGCGGACAACATAAGCAAAGGCTTCTCCACTCTAGCACCCATAGAATCCTTTGGCGACGTCCAGAGATATGAGTTACACTAGTGGATCACCACTAGAGGGAGTCTACACTTTGATTTTGCGACGCAATGACGTATCACATCAACAACGTGATCAATAACATCAACAAATAAAGAACACCCAAAATGTATTTCTTTATAATTAATTAAATTAATTATAATCAACCTGTAATGATCCTTGTTTGTGGTTCCTGGACAAACTATATTCTTTGTCTTTTTCTGTGATTCGATCCGTGGAGACTGGTGTTTATCATCGTATGGATCCGAGATTGATCATTTCTAATGAAAAAAAGCCAAGTGGGAACATCCACCCACATGCTTCCGCTGCGCCCGAAACCTTCAAATGGTATCAAAGGGAGGTTACAATGTTGATTATAGTTATTTAATTTTTGTTGATAATTTACGCATTTATATTTGCTTCAATTTAAAATATATCGTTCTATTAATACGAATAAACGAGATCTAATCATCCTCCTTAGTTTCTCGATTCATATCAAAGAAACGACCTTTTAATTTGAATTTTAATTAAAATTAAAATGATCAATTCATCTGTAGGAGTCGCTCTTTCTGTATGTACAACATGGGATTACACGGCGTGTAATTAAAATTACACATCGTGTACTTAGGTTCAATGAACCAGCACTGGTCTGCCAAAACACGCAGTGTGAATTGATTATACCTAAGTATTAATCACGCCATGTTGACCAGAATTGAATGACGCGTGGGAACCAGAATACACGACGTGTATGTTGGAACAACACGCCGTGTAGTGCGATCCGGTCCAGGTGAAACCATGTACAAGGGGAAGTCGTGTTCCGCGTACACGGAATTTCGAAGCCGGTTACCGCGTAACAAGGAGGTACATGTCGTGTACGATTCATCTACACACTGTGTACTCAAAAAATTCCAATGTAGAGACAACACACCAAAGCCCCGTCATATACTTTGGAAATAAGGTGAAATGAAATACAAGCCATGTAAATATAAACTACATGCCATGTACTTTCCAGAAATGGAATTTCACCAAGTTTCCTCCAATGTACAATAACCCGTACAAGGAATATGGATGAGAAGAATCTCAAGGAAATTAACAAAAAGGATTTAAGATAAATAATTGATTAATTATAAGATCATTATTAACTGAATTCGAGCGCGACTTATATTAAATGAATTAGCGATTAAAAGAATTTGAATTCTAAATATGTGTAAATGTCGTTGCATGCTGTGGATGATCATCGGCTAGACCAAAGCCCCTTTGTATGTGTATTGTTTCATTTAAATTTATTTAATTTAAATTTGTTGGCCTGCGAGCCTTCTTCCAATAAAATGTAGGGCCTATGTGCCCATGGTTTCTTTAATGTCAACCAATTTAATGGAGGATCTCCCATGCCAGAGGAGACGGTTAAAATCCCAAAGCCGAGGTGAAACTGATGCAAGAAGATAGAGAGGTGGACATGTGGGAGCTGGAAAACATGAACCAACAGGTTCAAGGTGTTTTCCCTAGGTCAGGTTTAGCTTATCAAAACCGCTAGATAAGTTAACCAATAGAAGCTCATGATCATGCTATATTATTTTATTTTTGTCTGATTGCATGGTTTATTTATTATGTATGTATGGTCGCGATCACACAATTAATAAAATGAAAAATCATGGAAAGATGGAATAAAATAAAAACTGAACTATGAGTAAACATTATCAGAACATGTTTAATCACTTAAACAAGCATCGCATAATATTAACAAGCATCTGAAAATGCGAAACTACGCATAAAGGAATAGAATCCATCAATACCATATTCAGTCAGATCATGCCTTACGTTACCTAATTAAGGGAAAGACTCAATAAAACTATGTGTTTCACCAACCCTTTTTGGGACACTTACTTTTATAAAGGAATCCCTTATGAAAGGTTTCGGGTTGAATTAACCATATTACATCAAGAAAAGTAGCCATTTCTAGACTTGGTGTAATATTGGAGGCAAGAGTTGAGTAAATCCAAGTCATGATTTCAGGATTGGGGAGTCCACTCAAAAGATCAAGGAACTGTAAGATCACAGTTGGCAAAGACCTGCCTACCTAAATACCTTCAAATAGCTTGGCCAACCCTTGTTGGGGTTATGCTAAGGGAAATATGGATCCTTGCCACTAGAATGTCAAAGAAACTGGACATAACGAGTTCAATGGTGAGGTCCATTGGGACTTGATAAAATAGTGGTAGAATTAATTAATTCATTCATTATTTCTCATAAATTGTAATTGAGAAAGTACTAATAAATTTTCTCTTGTAAATTTTAGAATCAAGATGACACACTCATAAACCACATTTTCTCTGCGATCAATACTGGATAAAGACAATATCCTCACCGGATGTACATTTCAGGAATGGTTTAGGCACCTTCGGGTTATCCTACGCCATGAACGAATGATTTACGTGATGGAGTCCTCACTTCCTGATTCTCCTGCCCCAGGGGCGAGTGATGAAGATTTCCTGGTCTATGATCAACATTTGAACGATGCTCTCGACGTTCAATGTTTGATGCTATAATCGATGTCTTGTGAGCTGATGAAGTCTCATGAAGACATGGAGGCCTATAGCATGCTCGAGATCCTCCGTGGTCTATAACAGAATAGGGAATGCTAGGAATGGTTTGAGATCTCTAAGGCTCTATTTCACAGCAAGGTTTAAGAGGGTGCCCTAGCCAGGCCTCATGTAGTCAAGCTCATTGGATACATTGAGCGCTTGGAGGTTCTGGGGTTTAAACTACCCGAAGAACTGGGTACCGACCTCATTCTATCATAAATCCCACAGAGCTTCTCAAACATTGTTGTGAAATTCAATACGAACAACATTGAGAAGTCTCTGTCTGATCTTCTCATCCTCATTCGCCAAGTGGACACTGACATAAAGCATGAAAAGCCTTATGTCCTCGTGGTGAATAAAAGGAAACGTAAGGAGAAGATCATTAAGCCCAAAGCTTCTTCATGGTCTTCAATGAAAATTAAGATCAAAGGGGAGGAAAAAGAACATGATGTTGTTTGTTTTGCATGTGGAAAGAAGGGCCACTGTAAGAAAAACCGCACCCAGCCAAGGAAGTAAGGGGAAGCTTTAGGTGCGTTTGTTATCGAATGAAATCTATATGTTTCTACTAATTGGGCATTATGTACTACTTTTGGTGCTCACATATATATCCAAATATAGGAACCAAGTAGATTCAGGAAGATTGATCGAGGGGAGGTTGATCTACGAGCAACCAATGGTGCCAGACTTGTTGTTGTAGATGTCGGGGACTACCACCTCACATTGACTACGGGGATGGTTTTGTTTTTGAAAGGATGTTATTATGTAACCTCTGTAACCAAAAACATTATTTCAGTATCCAGATTAGATACTGATGGATTCATCTTCATGTTTAGAATTGGATGTTTCTATTTTTATAAATATAACATTTTTTTGGTAGGGAACATTTATATAAAGTCCTTTATGTGTTAGACTACACAAACCAAGTAATTGAAATAGATAACAATGGTAATTCACATGACTCATACCACACCAAAATATGGCATCACCGGCTATGTCATGTCAATGAGAAACAATTGACAAAATTACATCAATATGGGTATTTAGATTCATTCAAACTAAAACCACTTGGTGTATGTCATGCGTGTCTACAAGTAAAAATGACCATAGCCCCCGTTTAGTGGGAAAGGTGAAAGAGCTAAAGAGAATCTAGAATTAGTTCACACAGATGTGAGTGGACAATTTTCAGTTGAGGCAAGGTGGTGGTTCTCATACTTCATAACATTTACTAATGATTTTAGTAGATATGGATATATCTATTTAATGTGGTATAAGTCAGATTCATATGATCGGTTCAAAGAATACAAGAATGGTGTTGAGAACCATCTTGGTAAGAAGATTAAGAAACTCTGCTCAGATAGAGGAGGAGAATATCATAATCAAGACTTCATTGATTTTTTATGGGAGTTTGGGATTCTATCTCAACTCACTCCTCCTTACACACCGTAGTGGAATGGTGTACGTGAAAGGAGGAACCGCACCCTGTTGAACATGGTGAGATCAATGATGAGTCATGTGAGACTTCCATTATCCTTTTGGGGATATTCATTAAAAACAACAGCACACATACTACACCAAGTACCAACTAAATCGATAAATGGTATTCCATACGAGTTATGGAGTGGACACAAAGCCATGTGATTGAATTTACATGTGTGGTGTAGCGAAGAATTTGTTAAGGACTCTTCAGGAATCAAACTTGCACCTTGAGGAAAAAAGTGTATCTTTATAGTATATCTCAAGGAAACAAGGGGATATTACCTATACAACCCCTCAGACAAAAAGGTTACAGTGGAAAGACATGCCATATTCCTTAAGAGGGAGCACATCTCCAAAAGAGACAGTGGGAGCGAGATAGACTTTAATGAAGTCGAGGCTCAAGATACACATGAGTTGGTATAAGAACAGATGCCACAAAGCCCTGTGGAAGAACAATCTGTTACAGAGACATAAGAACTGCGTAGGAGCATGAGAGAGGTGAGAGAACCAGAACGATATGTTTTTCTTGAAACTGAGGATGGTGACTCATTATTGGTTGACAATGATGATCCTCTTACCTAAAAGGAAGCAGTTGAAGGCACAGACGTTTCCAAGTGGTAAGAATCCATGAATTTTGAAATGGATTCCATGTACCAAAACCAAGTCTGCATTTTGGTAGATCCACCAGTTGATGTAAAGCTTATTGGTAATAAATGGGTATTCAAGAAGAAAATGGACATGAAAGGGAAAGTAAGCACCTACAAAGCACTACTAGTTGGAAAAGGTTTTAGATAGCATCACAGAATTTACTATGATGAAACCTTTTCACCAGTTGCGATGCTCAAATCCAACAGAATCCTATTGGCCATTGCTGCTTACCATGACTATAAAATTTGGAAAATGGATGTCAAAACAGCTTTCCTTAACGGGAACCTCAAGGAAGATGTCTACATGACACAACCTGAAGGGTTTGTAACTCCAAAGGATGCCAAAAAATTATGCATGTTGTAGAAATCCGTTTATGGATTAAAGTAAGCATCAAGATCATGGAACATTCATTTTGATGAAGTTGTAATGGAATTTGGATTTGTAAAGAATGAATGTGAGCCATGTGTGTACAAGAGGATTAGTGGGAGTGCAGTCATTTTCCTAATAGTATATGTTGATGACATATTACTAATTGGAAACGATGTACCAGTCTTACAGTCAGTTAAGGAATCATTACATAAATTCTTCTCGATGAATGACATGGGCGAGGCATCATATATTATTGGGATCAAGATCCATCGTGATATATCTAAGAGAATTCTGGGCCTGAGTCAATGTACATACATTGACAAGATACTGAAGAGATTTAATATAACACAATCCAAGAGGGGATTGTTTCCAGTGTCACATGGAATTCATCTTTCCAGGAAAATGTGTCCTTACACACATGAGGAAATAAAGAGAATGGCAGGGATCCCTTACGCATCCGTGATTGGGTTAGTCATGTATGCTATGCTATGTACGAGGCTAGATGTTTCTTAAGCATTAAGTGTGGTAGGAAAATATCAAGTTGATGCAGGAGACCACCATTGGATGGAATTCAAGACAATCCTTATGTATCTAAGGCATACTAAGGATATGTTCTTGGTTTATGGAACAGATGAGGAACTAGTCATCAGAGTACATGTAGATGCTAGTTTCCAGACTGATCAAGATGACATGAAGTTGCAGACTGGATATATCTTCAGTTTGAATGGAGGTGTAGTGAGCTGGAAGAGCTCAAAACAATGTGTGGTGGCAGATTCTAAATCGGAGTCTGAGTATATCGCAGCTTCTGAGGTAGCTAAAGAAGCAGTATTGATGTGAAGCTTCGTCCAAGAGATGGATGTTGTACCGAGCTGTAAAGATCCTATCACACTCTATTATGATAATACTGCAGCGGTGGAACTCGCAAAATATCCATGGTCACATCAGCAGACAAAGCACATACTTCGGAAGAATCATCTCTTGAGGGATTTTTCTCAGAGAGGTGAAGTTGCAGTAAGTAGTATTTCCATGGAAGACAACGTGGAAGACCCATTGACTAAATCCTTGACTCAGCAAGAATCATGATAATCATGTGAGGTCTAGCGGACTAAAAGTCGTATGTAGTTGGCTATAGTCCATGTGGGAGTTTGTAAGGGTTGGTGTCCTCATAACCGACCGTTTTGTACTTTGATTACATGAATGTTCAATTATTATATATTGTTCATTGTTCTACATGACTATAATATAATAATGTCCTTGAATATTTGTTACATTAATAAGGTCATAGCAGATTCCCACTATGACGAGAACCTTGAAATTCTATAATAATATTCGTAAATAATGTTCTGCGGTTGGATGACATACTATGATAGGACACATAGTATACAGACCGTCATGTGTGAGTACTCGTAAGAAGATGAGACTCTCTCTCATGGAGTTCTCACTTCGTAATCTCCAAGATGGGATATTATGAGAATAGTCCCACTAGTAGTAATTCTGCATGTCTTGGTGTCATCAGATATTGCTATCTACGAGCATGTGTAATGGTCCATAGACTAAAAGATTATCATTAACTCATGTCATGATTCACACACTTAGATTTACTGACGAAAACCGTCATGCGGATAGTTGGCTGGAAGTAGGGTACGTTGGGTGTGTCATGAGTGACATTTTGTTAATGGATAAGTCGAGGAAGGATTTTTCCCTTCAATTTATGGATGTTGATATCTCTCCCCTTTGATTGAAATAGAATTGTCGCATTAAATTTCATGGCCATGTTGTGAACGACGAGTTTATTTCATGTAGTCAAAGAACTACGGATCAAGCATATAGGTTTATGACACTTCCATGAAACCTGCATGATGAGATATTCAGACAAATGGATTAAATTACATAGTAAGCGTTCGTATGAGGTGATATGTCAATGCGGCATCAACTTCTTTCTCTTGGGTGCCTTGACCCGTTTCTAGATAGTAATCATGGACTTTAGGCAAGCCCGCCTAATGCCAACGAGAAAGTGGCCTAGAGGGTCACACACTAAGTGTATCCAAGTATCTCAAGTTGAATACAGATTATTCCCGTACATGGTTTAATAATTATTCAAGGAAGCCTATGTTGTTTTTAAATGATAGAGGAAAAATAAAATAAAACAAGTACACACCGTGTATTATTAGATGTACATGCCGTGTAGTTTTATTTTGGAAAGGAAATGAATAATGAAAACAAGATTTCCACGCCGTAAACATTTAATGTACACGCCATGTAGTTTTCAATGAAAAACAAGTACACACCGTGTATTTATTATTACACGCTGTGTAGTTGTTCCAGTCGGGATTTTGAGGATATAATATTGTTTTATTAAATTTTATTTATTATAATCAGCATGAGCGCATGTCAAGGAATTAATTATTCGACATTGGGGTTTTCAACAAGAGTTAATGAAATAAATGAAATGCGTAACACATTTACTTATTTTCATAACTCTAAAACCTCAAACTCGATTATAAATATCCTCACAACCCCAACTCTTTTCCCACACAAGAGAATCATTGTGCACAACATCTCTGGAGAATTCATTCAAAGCCGAAAGAACCTCTTCCTCCAAGAACGCTCTCATGACCGAGAGAGATCCTCTTCCATCGGATCAAGACAATCTAAGGCGGACAATGCAAGAAAAGGCTTCTCCACGCTAGAACCTAGAAAATCCTTTGGCGATGTCCAGAGATATGAGGTACACGTGTGGATCACCGCTAGAGGGAGTCTACACATGGCTTATGCGACTCAATGACGGATCACATCGATAACATGATCAAGAACATCAACGAAGAAAGAACACCCAAATGGTATTTATTCATAATTAATTAAATTAATTATAATCAACCGGTATCGATCCTTGATTATGGTTCCTAGAAAAACCATCTTCTTTGTCTTTTTCTATGATTCGATCTGTGGAGGCTGGCATTTATCGTCGTATTGATCCCAGATTGATCATTGCTAATGACAAAAATCCAAGTGGGAGCATCCACCCACTCGCTTCCGCTACGCTCGAGACCTTAATATACATCACATAAATTAATTATATGGTGAATATAGAATATATTTCAAAATCGAGATAAGAGATCTCATCCCATTTACTCAAAAATTTCACAATAAATATTCAAAAACCTAAATAATAAAAAATATATATCTTAATATCTTATTTTAAAACCTTATTCTTATATATTCTCATTTATATTATTTAATTATATATATTTTCTTCACATATATTAGTTAATTAATGATTATTGTCATCATCAGATGTTAGTAATTTCATTTGTTTTGTATGTGTTTTATAATGGTGATATCAAAACCAATTAATTTATAAAAAACAATAATTTTTCATAATTCATGTTATTATAATATTTTGTTAATGATTTTACATATCCCATTTATTCAATTGATTTCACCGGTATGGTTTGTGAAAATGGATTCCATGAGGAGTTGTTTTCAAGTAATTTATTGATATCAATGAGTTACATTATAAGGATGTTTAATTGTTTTATTATCCTTAAAATATTATTCATGAAATATACTACTCAATAATGTCATATATATACATGATATTTATTTTTATAACCATCCATGTGAGACAGTGATGAAAAATGAAACATGACACATTGTGGAGGTGGTAGTCTTTAAACACACACACATGATGTTTTCATTTTTTAAAGAATATTAAAAATGTTAAAAATGGATTACCATTTATAAATCTAAAAAATGTTATAAATTTTCTAATCATTCATTAAATAAAAATCAATAATAATACATATAATGTGTTTTTGTCAAATAAAATAAATCACTTTTTGGGGGTGGTAGTCCGCCTGTATGTAGGAACAACATTCTCATTTTTTCTAAGATGTGTGAATGGTTGATAATTGGTAATTCAATTAAAATAATAAAATTTTATCACAATTATAATATACATGTAATTATATTATAGTGGGAATATATATTATGAAGATAATGATCAAGGGGAATAGAATTTAATGTAGTGACTCTTACTTGCATGGATAATTTAAAGATTCATTTGGAGTAACTCTTTTGAATTTAGGATTTATTGATTTTACATTGATCATGGGGTGATAATCATGTTATAGGAATATATTAAAAGTGAAACATGTATTTTGTCATGAGTAAAATGATTCATAGATTGTTTGTAAAAGGGTGGTGGAGTACACTTTTATAAGTGATGAGAGTGACATATATTTAATAATATTTAAGTAAATATAATAATTCTTGTCTTGTGAGTGAATATTTTCAAAAAAATTGATGTCATTATGATTTTTATACAAAAATTCAATTCATAGTTTTATAAAACATTTTTTTAACTTGAATACTTTTATCCTTACTGTTATGGTTTACCTTATTTTACTATTAATACATTATCTCAGTATGAACATTAGTAATTTATTTTAATGAATAAGATTAATGTTAAATGTATCACACAATTTTAACATGATTATTTAAAATATTAAATAATTTCATGAAATACAAATTTTCAAGAGTGGGAAAAAAATTTCTTACATTAGTTCACATAATGCGTAGAAATAGTCATTGTAATGTATTTTTATGTAAAAAACTATGTTTTTTAAATAATTAACAATGTAATATATTTTCATAATATTAAATGGATTATTAAAAAATAAATATAATATATGTTTCCTTTAAATCCAACCAAAATAGAAATCCAAATTGTGAATACTTAATTAAATTAATAGAGAAAAAAATTAATATTAGAAAAAAATTATATATCAATCTGAAACATAAAACATATGTTTCTAAATTAAATATAATATTGCAACAAATATTGTTATTGTGATGAAATTGAGAATCACTGATATATCTGTTATTGTAAAAGTGGAGTTCCAAAAATCTGATTTGAATTCATTAAACAAATATTTGGGACTCTTTTAATGTCATTCCAATTAATGAATACACATTTTATATGACAAATATTATATTTCAATGTTATTATTATAGTGATGTTAAATGAATTTTTATAAAGGATAAACACATGGATATCAAATAAAACTATCTTTACTCAATGTATCAACACTTATAGTATTATTCTTTTGATTTGGTGTGTGTCTCAATGTTGTAATCCTTTAATAATGTTGTAAGGAAGAGGGTGAGTAAGCGTTTGAGTCAATGTATGTAGTAAATCATCCCTAAAACATTTTATGTTGGGTAACCATGGCCTTATAGTGCCTTAGCATAAACTCCCTACATAAGTGGGAGTTTAGTGGATTCTGTCACATTGATACTATATCATTATATGCTCATTAGATTAAAATGTATTGGTAAACCACATATATTCTACTACATTGTGTATATGATTTTCTATTCTAACAGAAATCAATTGGTGAGTTTGGAATTATACATTGATGATCAAATAGATTAAATGAAAACGGAAATGTGTTTTTAATAGTTAAAATAACTCTATTCTAACTCAAATCTACCAACCCTTTAAACCACCACATTATTCCATGTTGAGGATTCTGAAAAAATATATGTTGAGATGTTGAATTTTGTGTGAGATTTATATTTGAACCAAACTAACCAGCCCCTTTGGACAATATTAATTTCAAATATGGTATATTTTATTCATTTTAATGTTTAGTTGTTTTGAATCAGTGTTTAAAAAAAATTATACTATGAATCCGGAAAACCGTTTCCTTTTAGAATATTTCACTTGGGACTATGGGCCATAAAAGACTCAGGCCTTAAGACTTCTTATATGTAATCAAATCTATTTATTTTTTCCTTGTCATTAATTATATAATTAGATGACTCCTGATCCATTTTAGTTCTTGGGTGTAGCTATGTTTTTGGGTTTTAATCTCCTAAACTGAATAAACATTATTATTAAATAATGATAATAAAATAAATAATAATAAAATTCATATTGTGACACGTAATAATTTCTGTTATTTAATAATAATTATATGAATCTATACTATATTGATTAGATTATAATAACCACACATACACACACCCTAAAACCTTAGTGGGTAATGCCTCGTACCTCTCCACATGTATTTATAGACACCTAGTAAGGAAATTTTATTACATATAAATTACACCTAATGTCTTACGATGTCGATGATACCGAAGCCCTTTGGTATGATGTATAAAATCACCCCACTGTTATCCAGCCCATATGAATCATTTCCAACTTGACTTTCTCATGGTCCACTGCCAAGAATATAGTCCCCAACATATAGTTTTTACTCATGTATTCACTAGGATCAGTACAATGTTACATTGTGTGTATAGTATTTTTGGCCTACAATATGGAGTCATATGTGAAACAATCAATGTGGTGTCACCATTCCCATGGAAACACTATAGTCCCAAATTTGTTTACCTATCTATACACGTAAAGATCCCCAATGGACCTCCTTACTAATAAAAAATCTCTACCCCTACCACAATGGATCCTCTTATAGTTCCTTATGTTTTTCCTTAATAGAACCACAATGTTCCAAAAGTATCGCCCCATGAATCTCATTACATTCACTCAACATTATATATATCCCGAAAAATTTCCATTCCACTGTGTGAATTCAAGTGGGTGGTGGTAGGTTAAATCAACTGATAATTCATTAAAACACCTATGATATCATCCCACCAATTCCTTGTATAGGGGACCACTTCGCATGCTGAGACCACCCACCAACAGTCATATACCATCCTCTGCTACATCATTTCTATATGGTCTCGTGTATTTCTAGACTGTGATTTTGTGCATATATTTTAAATTTTTTACATTCAGATGTTTTTAAGAGGTAAAATGGTATTTTATCCTAGAATATGATCTCAGATAATTTTTCTAATCAGCAGGTTATTCCTAGAATAGGGTTTTTTTCTTTACATAGGAGTATTGTGGAAATACAAGGTTTTTAAATTTTAACGGAATAATAAATTATTAATATTTAATACATTAAATATTAATTTCTTCATACATATTTATTTAGAAATACGTTTAAAAAATATAATCTTATTGAGGTTCTATATCAACCATTGAGAACAAAAATAGGTTTTTTCTTATGTGGGGAATAAACTAGAGTTGGGTGTTGGGGTTTTCCCAATACCATTTCTACCTTTTCCATTTCATTTTATTTTCCTTTTATGTTTTTAAATTACACTTTTTATCACTCATTATTGAGTTTTCTCCAGAGGTATATCCTTCTAAAATTCCAAATAGAGGTAGAGATATGGAGAAATAAAGGTAGATAGTTATATATGGAGGTACCACCTTGATTCCCGGGGATCGTCGGCTCGTCATGCAACAACCCTGGATGGAGAAAATGGAGAGGCATCAAAGGATTCTTCCCAAAACATAGTCTCTCTAATTGGATGTCCATAAATTAAAATATATTTATTATTTTCTTGTATGACTTCCATATTATGATTTCTCATGATGACTACTGGTCTAATCTATTAATTTTGGGGAGAAAACTAGGGTTTTGGCATTTGAAGGATTTTGATTTTTGAAATCCTATCAATACGTCATGTGGTTCTGGTAACAAACATATTATGATATTATATTATAGAGAAGATGAATTTTCTGAATTTTAATGTTTTTTTCAATTTTATAAGCCATGTAATTGGTGTCATCCATGTAGCCAAGTACACGACCAGAAAGCATGTATATGGGAACACAACCATTTAAATTAAAAGACTAGACCTAATGTGGGTGGACCAACATGTATAAGATCCCAGCAAGGAAATATATAGGGCCATACCATGTAAATTAAATATTAAAGATCCTAGTGTATGGTTTACATAATTTATATGTCCACCATGATGTGTACATTGGAATTTACATGCCATGTTCAGTGGAAGTACACGATCAGTAGGGGATTTGGGAGGAATTTTTTTGTACATAGGGAGACACACTATATATATCCATTTCCAACTTTTTTAGGGATTTCATATATTTTCATCCAGTAGATATAATTGGATCAATACATAGTCCATTTTTAGTATGTTTTCATGTATATAATTATTATGAGACCCTTAGAGTTATATGAGGAATCCTAAAGGTTTTTTATGGAATCCGCCTATATGGATTGGTTATTTCTCTGGTAATCGATCCAATTTTCTCTTGAGAGTGATATCCTAACCTGATATGTCCCATGACACATCTTATATTTCTAATTCCTTCGCATATCTTCCTTTGAGGACACTTCCAATTTTATAAGTTCTCTTATGGAATACGATGCTGTGAGTCCAATTTCTTCCAAGGATCATGGGAAGGAATCCATTGTATGTGTTTTGGTCATGAAATCCCATGTAGGATGAATCTATCTTATTCCAATTTCCTTGGGTCACTGTGGGATACATTTTCTTCTGTGTTTACCTAGATCCCTTTGAACATTTTTTTGTTTAGAGGATTCCATGTAGGATGCATCTTCCTTCATACTCGGTTATTGAGGGTCCATGTATGATGCCATTTCCTATGTATCAATCTGTGGATCCCTTCTAGGATGCCTGTATTTTTATAATGTTATAGGATCCAATTTATGATCAATCCTTTAAATTATCACATGAGTATCCAAATTTGAATGCTTTCAATTATGGATTGATCTTGATGATCCCATGCAGGATTCCAATTTAGTGTTGTAATTTAGTGACCTAAAGGTGGCCCTATTGTTTGTTCTAACCAGAGATAATACATCGTTATTTTTAAGGGATGGTAGTGGTGTTGCCATAGAACCAATGAAAAATGTCTATATAAAAGTTGATATGGAAGAAGTGGTGGGTTTAGTTGTTTGGAAACTATTACCATTTATTTATACATTCACATTTTCATTGATAATTCAATGATGATTAATAGAGATTCATCCTAGTTGGTGGTTGTTGAGCCAGATGTGATTCATATTCATTTCTTTTTGGGATTCCTAGATGTTCTTTGTTAGGATATGGATTATTCTCCATTTTATTTCATTATTTTGATTGTTTACAAAGGAACTACTTTGGATTTAGATGATGATCATTTATATTGTACTATTAAATTACAGTTATTTCCAGTGGTAATTTCTGGGATCCAGATATTTTGAATATGATAATGAGTTATAGGAATAGAATCCCCAGTAATAGTATTCAGGGATGAGTATGTTTTTTAAGTTATAAAGGTGATTCCTCACTCCTTATGTTTTTATGATGAGAATGATTACACTCTCATTGACTTGTTAGTTAAATGAAGATGATTACTCTATACATAACCTAGGGTTGTGGGTGTATATTCTCTCCTTTGAATATGGCTTATGAAGGATGATTATTATATTATAAACCTATGGATTATGGTGTATGTCTAATCAGCACATGATCTTTTTAATGACAAGGACATTAGATATTCTATCTAGGATCAAGGCTATGAGCCGTCGTTCATATGTAGGGTGTTTAAACATTGAATCCCACACAAATGACTGACATTTATCATGACATCCACATTTTTATCTCATGGGATGGTAATGGAGTCTCACCATTGATATCTCCTTGTATATCTACTAATGGTCAATAACTGAAGCTTCATTTGAGTATTAATGTCCGGAATGACTATGGTCTAGGACCTAGGGCTCAGTTGATGGACTATATTTTCATGAAATGTGAAGCGTTTAATCTTCATCTTGGTCATTTATAAGATTATTTACATCCCTATAATCCGTTGTTACAGTTATTGGAGGCAAGTGTGGTTGAACCCAGGGTAAGGATATGAA
This sequence comes from Viscum album, assembly GCA_963277665.1. Taxonomy (NCBI): domain Eukaryota; kingdom Viridiplantae; phylum Streptophyta; class Magnoliopsida; order Santalales; family Viscaceae; genus Viscum; species Viscum album. The sequence continues at coordinate 875,349,995 of OY728155.1, read as the reverse complement.
TCCCCCTGTTGTTCCGTAGCTTGATTAGATATATTTATGGAATTATATGAATCATGTATATGTTGATTGGGATTATGAAACTAGATATTTCCCTAATGATAAAAAACATGAGTAGACTGAAGTAAATCTTAGTGCCCATGAAAATGATGTCTATGCGATTTGGATTATAGATCCAAGTATCCAGTTTTGATGGTTTTATGATATTTCCTCTCCATACATATGTATGTAAATATATATATATATATGGGAATATAAATATATACACATATAAATAAAAATATCCATGATAGAAATTCTCCTTGTTGATCAAGATTATAGAACTCGAGATTGAATATGGTTTCAAATTATTATTATTATTTATCTTTTCAATTGTGTATCATATAGACTGAGAATATCACATGAGCATGATGTTATGGTAGTATTTTATAATATTTCATATTTTGGGTGGTCTTATAAAATTATTTCCCCCCACGTCATGTGAGCTTCATTATACATGTAGAACTTATGTCTCCTTTTCAGGTTCTACAAAATTGCATGGTGGATAGGGGTAAGGCCTAGTGTTGCATGATCGAGTGGAGTGTGGTACTTATGATCAGGTTTGTGAAACTCAAAATTCTATATAGATAGGGTATATTATCTATAATAGAGTTATTATAATATCCATATAACTTTAATTAAATGTATTTTGTATTATTGTAACATTATGGTCGTCCTAGTGGGTGATTAATGTGGTGTGTATGGAATAAATCTTCCGGATTTCTATACCTTTTCCATTTATTTAATAGATCATTTTTTTAGTATATTTACTACCTTTTTGTTATATTTTATTGTGTATGATACAAAGTTATTTAAATTTTTTTACTCATATGAGGGAATAGTCTCCCCACTGTCACACCATAGGATCTTGATGCTAGTCCTAAGCCTCTGGCATATGGGGAGGCATACATAAGGCCACATGGAAACTGGCATGTAGCACCAGTTTAGTGGGAAATGGGTTGTGATTCTACAATGTCGTATCATATCTTATTCATTTTCTTGGATTTAAAATTTTGGATATTCTAGATAGGAGTAATTGGAATGTTTCGGAACCTGTGATGGATATCGGGCTCATGCATCGAAAATTTTGGTCTATTAAGAAGTACTAGTTTACATGGGTATGGGGTTGTTGTTCTGATATTCAATGTTATAGTTTTATATGATTTGTTCCTTTAGTTGTATTGGTGTTGTGTCGATGTAATGACTTATTGTGGATTTATAAATCTATGACTATTGGAATGTGGTGACAAATGGATTTTGGACTCCTGGTCGGAAAAGGTAAGAGGCATGTCAAGCATCATATTCGGCATTTTAGATTCACATCATATAGGCCTAATTGTGTGTGATTATTTCTGATGATAGTGGATTTTTTTAAAGTATCAGTAACAATCCATACAATGTTTTTCTTTATAGATTATAATGCAATTATACTCATTTGAGCTTACATAGAAATATATATATATATATAATACTTCAAGATGTATTGTTTTTGTACTAGAGGTCAAATGATCCTTATAGGATGACGTGGCATATTATTTAATTATGTTATACCACATTATGTATTTTTTCTCAAGTAATATTATTTTATGTTTCTGTGAAAATCAATATAATGGTTTCTGGTGTATATTGTAATAACATTTTACCTAATCATCCCTAATTTGTGTTAATATAATTGTAAATTTGTACAATTTCGATATTTACCATAATTTCTCATATTATCTAGATATTATAGTGGTATTACCATATACAGATTCCATGTGAGTATCTATCAAATGACTCTTATGTGTTGGTATCAAGATCTTTAGGGAGTAGTTATTTAGGAGGATTCTCATTCAGGATCATGACCTTTTAGGCTATGTTTAGTTTTGACCATCGTAACTAGTTCTGATAATTACCATCCTTATAAAGGTTTATCCTTTTGGGTTATGTGGTCAGACATTATGAACTTTTTGAGTATTTATCTATAGGGATATGTGGGAATACATAGAGGCCATTAGTTTTTACTCATACCCTTGTAGTTTTAAATTTTTTTGGTCAGGGGTAATATACGTGAGTGGTAGGCCTAACTTTGAGAATTCCCTTTTAGGAAGTGAGCTGGTTAAATGCTTATTTTAGAAAAATTCATGGTTAGAGATCATGTTTTTTGAGACAGAAAGGGTAATGAATTTTTTTTATAATAAAATTGTCATTATTGTTCTTCATGATGGGATTCATCGGGCATGATAGTTACGGTTCCATGATATGTCGATTAGTGTTTCTTAAATTGTTAATGTTATTAGAGAAGGGGTAGATTCTTGAGGCTAGAACAACACTGAGTGATGGGTGGTAATAGAATCAATTAGGGACCATGTGTGTTTCTAGAATTTTAAGAGGTTTTCCAAGGGCTATTCTTTCTTAAATAGGTTAACGAGTCATGTAGCATGGTCATATTTTCCTTATTATAGATGATTAATTTTGGGTATGAGCCTGGTGAATTGGGTAGATGGTGGATACATGTGGTACCCATAGATTTTAAAATTTTGAATGGAATGGTGGGAGATGAGGGATGATTTTTAAGACATTCCTTGGGAGTGGATTACTTGGATATTTGGATCAAATAATGAATCCTCCCTTTTATTATAGGAGTAATCATTTTTGGAAGTAGAGATACATTTTTAGGTGACATGGTTTTAGGTTTGGTTCAAAGGACATTGTTTCCTTATTAAGTGTGGTCACAGATTAGGGAGTGTAATAAATTACTTTCGATAAAAATATTATTGTACTCATTTTAGAGATGATCAAGATATAAAATTACATTATCTTGATTATTTTGAGAGAGAGACAACTGTACACTGAGATTATTTACATATAAATGGTCTTCCCGACATGATGTGGCAAACCTGATAAGGTTGTGCTTGAAGATAAATATAAAAAAATACACTTGGTGGGGAGTGTACCATTTACTATTCGGGGGTGGTGACCCACATTTTCATTTTGGTTTTGGTAGATTCCATGGGCCTTTGTGAACATATTTTAGTTTTAATACTATGATATGGGTATTTTTATAGAGGGGAGTACTGGATATATCACAGTTAAAGGACTTTCATGTAGGAGAAAATAGTTGACGGAATGATATTCGTCGATGGATAGTCAAGCTTTCTTTCATATATAGATGTTGTTGGTGAGATAATAGAATCTAATCATACCACCGTTCTTTTTTAGGGTAAGAATTTTTTTTGGTGGATGATTGTATGGTTGTGTATATTTCTGAACTCAAATTTTGAGTGTAAATTTAATTTTTTTTCTTTTTGATTATTATAAGGGGTAAAATGGTAAATATTTCTAGAATATGATTTTATATAATTTTTTTAACACTCATTTATTCCAAAAATAGTTTGTTTACCCTGTGATAGGTATTCAGAGGAAATTAGAGAAATTTGTATATTAGTAGAATAATAAATGTTAAATATTTAATAAACTAAATATTATTTTATTCAAGAATGTTTTCTCAAAAACATATTTTAAATATACTTACATATTAATATTACATATCAATTTTAGAAGTTTCAATGTTTTATTTTTCATATGTAATGAATAAAATCAAGTTCTATGTCGAAGCTGGTCTCTGCCCCCTTTTTCATTTTGTTTTTGTTTTTCTATTCATTTTATCACATTTATTTTTCTATTTTTAATTTATTATTTACATCATTTATTTAAGAATACACACTCCAGGGTTCTCTTTCCCCATATAAAAAGTTTTAAAGGTAGACGAAGAGATAATATAGATTAGGACCAAGGGAGGTACCACAATGCTGCTTGGGATGCGCCGAATTGTACAGCAAAGACCATGGATAATGGAAATAAGTAAAGATTCAGTAGACTCCATAAATTGTTTTTTTAATTTTTATCCATAAATCCATTTATGTTGTTTATTTTCTATTTTATATCCAATTTTATGTATTCTTATACCCAATTTTGGTATGCTATATTGATTGTGGGGAGAAAACATAGGATTTTAGGAATTTTGAATGTTTTTTATTAGGGAAATCTCATCTACACAGTGTGTGATTCAAGGATCACATTCCATATATTCAAATGTTGTTGGGGATATGACGTTTTTTTGTAAAATTTTTTTATTTGATTTAAACATTGTGTATTAGGTGTGATCAATGTAGCTGAGTACCCGACCAGACAACCCATGTATGGGAACACGTCCGTTTAGATTGTGTGGCCAAAACATGTGAGGCTGGAACATTGTGTAAAAGTTTATAGCCGTGAAATATACATGTACATACCCTGTGAGTTACATGGGAAGGTACCCTTATGTTGGGCACATGTCGTTTATAGGTCCTACATGTTATGTACATGGGCATTAACATACAATGTCTGGCAGAATTAAACAAAGATGTTGGGATTCTAGATGACACATTGTGCATTGTAGGAGATACACAGTATAGTTCCCCATTTTATACCCTTTTTGGGTTTTCCACATCTTTTAATCCCGGAGTTTGAATTGTACCAATGAGTCATCCATTCTGAGTATCATTCTACATAGACCATGATGGTGAGACCCATGGACTCAGATGATGATTCCTTGTGGGTTTTTCCAAAATCATACCAAAATAGAGAAGTTCCACCTATGGTAATCAAACCTTTATGTCCCCTGAATGTGATACCCCAACCTAAGATGATCCATGATCCATGTTATGTTACAAATGACTTCATAGAACTATTTTGTACATCTCTCTTATGAGATATTCCTTTCGGTCCTTGTAGATTTTGGGATTAGTTTCGTTTTAGTATTTCCTGTAGGATTCTTATACTTATTTTTTGGCCTAGAGGATCCCTTATGGGATGCATCTATCTTCTACCCATTACCAATGCTTCCCTTTGGGATTTATTTTCTTAGACATTGACCTAGGGTGTCCCTTATAGGATCCCTTTTACAAATTATTTTTCAATGTATCCCATATAGAATGCCCCTACCATGGTACTCATGTACTGAGGGTCCACTATTGGATGGAATTTCATATGTATCATTTCGAGGATACAATGTAAGATGGATATTTTTTCTACTTATTAGAGGGTACAATGTAGTATTTCTCCTTTTAACATTATATTATTTGATCCAATGTATGTTTCTTTCACTTCAGGATAGAATTTGAGGATACCAATGAGAAAAACTGTTCAGTTATTGACTTGAGTAACCTAGTGGGAGACTCTTTTTTGACTTAAAATTATATTTTAATTCAATTATGGATAAGGATAGTAGTGTGTCTCACCATAAAATTCATGATGAACTTTCCGGCCCAAGTGGTTTTGGTAGTAGTGGTGCATTAACGCATACATCCACCCTCACTAATTTTTTAAATATTCCCAGGATTATTGTTCTTTGAATGATGATTAACATTGTTGCATCATATCTAGAGATTATTCATCTAGATATGATAGATGATATATTATGTTTGGGATTCCTAGAGTCTCATTCATGGGATATCTTTTTTGATCCATTTTATTGCTTATTTATTTTTTTACGCAGAGGTACTACATGTGATCTGGATATTGAGATTGTATATTTGATTATTAGATTATTTTGACTTCCATAGATGATTCCTGTGATCATTCAATTCCTCATGTGATTATGAAATATGGGTATGACAACCCTAGTATCGAATCTCAGGAATAATTACTCTCTATTTCATGATGAGGGTGATTCTACAACCCTCATGTTGTTATATGATGAGGATGATTACACTCACCTCACCTTGTGGGTTAAATAATTATAATTACGCTCTCCTTATACTAGTTTTGGTTATGTATGATTATGCTCTCTGTGAATTGAGTTCTATAGAGGATGACAATGCTCTCTGAGACCTATGGATTTGGGAGGATGGCTCTTATCTCCTAAATTTATCATATAATGAGGACCTATAAGTGTTCCATTTGGTTTCAAGATTATGAGATATATTTATCTATGATGTTGGTTTAACATTACATCTCACACCTATGATTAAAATTTGGTAATATATCCACATCTAGGTATCAGGGAATGTGAATGCATTCCGAGTAGTGATCTATCCTAAAATATTATCAATGAGTCAGAACCTTAGGTTTTATCTTTGTCACAATATCATGAAGGCCTATAAACTGGGACGTAGGGATCAAGCATTGGACTGGGTTTTCCTTGAATAAGTGGCATGTTGTTTAGATCATATCCATTTATAGTATTTCGAGAATTACATTCTAATAATCTCAATTTAATGTGATAGGTTGTGAGAATGGGTGAACCTATTATTTGGAAGGGTACCCCCATGTGGTGAAGTAGATTTCATCGTGAAATATTTGAAACTAGTTGAAGTGGGTATATGTCAATTGGCATTATAGAACATGAGATCATCTTAATGTTACACAAAAAGAGTGGTACAACATCAAACATGTAATGCCCTGACCCCAGTTACCCAGAGTCAGTGCATTATTACGTAACACTAGCATGATCACAAAAGATCAAGTCTCGAAAGGAAGATTTGTTTAGTATCCGTGGAAACTTTAGATACATTCATAAATGTTACATTACATTATAAAGTGAAAAACTACAATAACATAGTCTCCATAGTCCACACTCATATCTATTTCAGACAATCCCTGCAGGTTAGTCATAAAATATTTCCTCACATCTGGGAAAAAATAAAACAAATAAAGGGGTGATCTCAGATGCTCAGTAAGGATAGCAATATAGAGGAAGCTTTCATAAATATACATAAACATTTTAGGCAATGTATAACTAAACAAAAGCCTTTTAAATTTTATCTTAATCATAATATGGAAAAAGTAGAATGAAATAATTCCATTTACTTATTCACATGGATATTCTACTAGTCGAATAATCACATGAAATATCAATAACCACTTTCATAAAGATGTAATGCATATTTCCATACTATAATAACCACGTAGCCAAGGCCTCGTGCCAAGACTACAAATAATATTATGTCAAGGCCTCGTTCCAAGTCACTGGTTTGTCTCATTAGACCTACCGACACATCGAGGAGCTATAGTTGGCTCCACCCATCACTTATTAAGTCCAATGCATTCCTTATATGAAAATGTTTAAACATATAATAAACCATAACATAATCTCATCACATAAAACATGCATAAAGGAAGCATAAAATTTCAACATTTCAATCACAAGATATCAATACAACACATTGATATAATAAAAACATTATCAAAACCATTTTCAATACCAAAATAAAATAAAATTAAAACTTGGTATTTATTATTCATTTAAAAAATGTTATCGCTTGTAGAGGAAGCCGAAACTCAAATAATGGTCATGGTGGTGAAGAAGTCGTTGTCGCCGCATACGTATAAAAAAACATTCCCTTTTGTAATTTAGTAAAACACTTCGTATAAAAAATATTCCTTTTGAATAAATGTAAAATTAAAAAGGGTATATACATTGTTTAAAAGAAATTTGGGTATAAAATAAAATATGCCTCAATGAAAGGATATTGAGACAATGTCCCTTACCTCGTGTCTGACATGAGTCAATCATTCTTTAATATCCTGAATAATAAACTAGAGTCAATTTATACTTTCTTATGATCCTTTTTGAAGTTCATGATTCCTTTAATATATCTTATTACCATGTTATGAACATTATGTAATTATTTAAGTTAATAACGGTCGTTTTATCGATCTTTGGTACTTGAGTCAAAAATAAACATCTTATAATTAAAAGTTGTTCATGTGGTAAAATATCCATTATATACAGAATTATATTCATTATGTAGATATCATATATATCATATATATCCATTATATACATTCATTTATAATATTACATAACATTTAGAGGTAAGAAATGAAATTCACCGTTCATGGAGACGGTAAGTCGTACATTCACATGAATTCTACTTTCATTTATATTATGTATTAAATGGAATTATATCATAATGATATAAATTTATATTATAATTCCATTATAATATCATTTATAATATCATTAACTCCTTCTTTTATACGTCCCATATATGGCATTAAAGATTCAAATCACATTGAGGGGGCGGTAGTTCGCACATCCGAAAATGAAATTATCATGTTTACCCATAATGGAAATCATAAAGGTATGACAAAAATGAAAAATTCATAAGAATAAGGAAAAAATAAACAAAATATATATCATATATAAAAATAGTGTCATCATAATGGACAGCATGAGAGGTGTTTGAAAGATGAATGAACAATCATCGTTTCGTGAGACAGTAATTTGCCACCTACAGAAACAATATGTTCTTTAACCATTAGACGAAGGTCTGTGTAAGTGAAAATAAAATCCTTTTTATAAAAACATCCTAGTATATTGAATATACTGGGGTTGTTACAAAATAATGAAATTAAAAGTATTTAAGGGTTTGGATAGGCAAAATAAAACAAAAGAACATAAGAGAACACATTACCATAAAATCAGGTAACTCTTTTTGATTTGAGCCAAAGGGAGTCTTCTAGGAGTAAGAGAAAGAAGTTGGGAGAGTGTTTGGGTAGTGTTTGGCCAATCCAAATGGTTTTATGGTGTAAATAAGGTGGTATAAGTGGGGTCTTTTATAAGAGGAGTGGAGGGGCACTCATGGAATGTCAAGAAATTTTACTTTATTATATAATGAGTTTTGGATTTTAAAGGTCCCAAAATTATATATTTCAAGGATAAGGTGATAAGGGTTCGAAATAGATTCATCCAATATGTTTTTGACAAATGTAATTCTTAGATGTTACATTATCTTTTCATTTTATTTATATCATTGATTAATGAGGTAATCGCTACATAATCATGGTGTCATAAAAAATTAATGTATCTCATGTCTAAAAATTATGAAAAAAATATCATGATGTAGGAAATATTTTTAGGATTACAGTGAATATTTATATTCGAAATGTTAACTTATATAACTCCATGTAATAATTGTTTTAGTAAAACAACACATATTTGTGACAATTTTATTTTTACTTTAAATAAAAAGTTATTAATGTCATTTTCTTACAAAATTGGCTCCATGGGGTCCCCAAGATGACCGATGGATTGTCTTGGACTTCCATGACTCATCAAATAATGGTAGTTCATGTGTAAAGGAAATTTTATATTATTATAATATTATATTTACCATAAATTACACTAATTACCTTTAATCACGATTAATAGAACTTAAAAGTTACTATTCACCAAAAATTATTTTAATCCCATTGAAAAAAATTTTAATTCCTAATGACAATGATGTATGTCGGATTTTTGAAATTCAATTCACAAAAGCTTTAAAATTTCATTTAAATAAAAAATCAGTTTTTTAATTACCACTTAGTGGTTTCACTGTTCATCAAAAATTGATGTTCCTCAGAAAAATACCCAAAATTCACCCTAATCTATAATTGATATTATGAATTCAAAAATAATTTCTATTTTACAAAATTCCAAACAAATATTTTTCATTAATAAATTTTAAAATTAATTCTTTCTGTTATACAAATAGCATTTTTTTTAGAAACAATATCAATCAAAAGATTGACAATTGTTTTTGTCCAATTACAAAGTGAAATTGATTCTAATGGCCACTATTGGATAAAATGGTAAAATTATTTTCTAATTATACTTTAAAAGAACTCAATAGTATAATTTATCACTATAAATTATTTTGATTAAAAAAGTTATTTTTTGAGTATTTTTTTTCTATTCATAGAAAATTGGAAGTTCTCAAAAAATTACAAAAAATTCAACTTCGGATAATTTAGATATTCCAAATAAAAAAATTAAGTCCATTTGGAATTATAAAATTAATATAATTTCAAAAGGTGGTTATTAATTTTCATAAAAGTAATATTTATTGGTCGCGGTGTGTTAGAATCATGAAGATGTGTATAATGCAAGCTATTGTATTATTGAAAGAGAAGCGTATCGTGGAAGCTTAGCGCGTTACATTCTACCCTCCTTCAATAAATGGTGTCCTTGGAATTTGAAATTTTTCATCGAAAATAAAAGTTTCAAAGTAGCAAATACCTTTGTGGAAAACCCACATCTGAAATAAGGTTAATAAAATTTAGCCTTCATAAGAGGGAAAGGAAATTAAAAAAATCACCACCAAATTATGATCTCTATTATGATAACATTGGTGGAAATTAGAGACATATAATAAGAGTAAAAACATAAATATTTTTAGGGAGTGATTGAGTTCATCAGTCACAAACAAGTGTAAAATTGAGGGCCTTAAAGCCTTAAATCTATGGTGATTTAAAATATCATAATTTCAACAAAACATAAGGTATTAGGATAACATATTTTTTTAAATATCCATTCCCTAAAGTTTAATAAATAATGTATTCATATAATAAGATAGAGGTATATATATACATGACAATTAGAGTTTCAACCTTCAACTAATTTCTACCACAAATTCATCTTTCACTCAAAAAGATAATAGAACTCAAAAATATTATATTTCTCCTAATCATACATGGTTCCAAATATTAACACATACCATTTAGATTAGGAAAAATATTTTGTAATAACCAGGGACTTTCTGTAGGCCACTGGTAGTTAATAAAGTCATGCCGCACTTTGGTTGTGGGTTCGATTCCTACTGCTTTGTCCGACGCGACGGGTTATCGCCCGACCCGCAGGTTGTCCTTTTCCTAAAACTATAGTATTATAATATTTGAAAAATAATCATAATAAATGTTTTAACCTTACATAAAACTAATAAATGATCAAATTAATCCATTCCAACCATTATAGTAATCTAAAAGACCTCTGTCCATACTCATAGTCCAAATTTTATAAGGAAGGTAAAGACAATGAAGATCCATTTTTCGTGTAATAACATGAGAATACCTTCATCATGTATATTTTTAAAACACTAAAACATCATGAATTACCATAAATCCTTATTGATTACATTCATGATCCCTTATTCCATATAGAATACTAGATATACTCCTTCTATCCAAAAATTTATACATATAATTAATCATCTTCAATGAAGTCAAGAATATCCAATATAATTTATCCAAATCAATCATGTATTATTCCAAATTCAATTTCTCGGTATCAGAACCATATTATGTTTTCTCTTTCTCTCAACCATATATTGTCCAAAAATTTAACCTGCTATTGAGTCACTTTTCTTGGTTCCACACAATCTGAAGTCCTTAATGAAGTAGTACTTCAGTACAATCCTTATATACTCCATAATTATTATAACCAGTACATCGTTGATACAACACTCAAATGATATAATTATTTAATAACAACATAAAAACTCTAATCATTCCTCCTCATCTATGGTAGTATCATAACTTGATTATTATCTAATATCATCATTTGGGGCATAATTTGATGATATGGACATTGGTTTGTAGAGGGTCCCCACTCCTTATAGATGAAGCATTGTACATTTGAAAAAATTTTTCTTACCCTTGCAGTCACACACTTGGTGTCCTTTTTATCCACACTTATAACAAACTCCTATTCCCTTCAGGCATGTTCCAAGGTGTTTCTTCACATAGTTATCACATATTGTAAAATTCTTATATTCCCTCTTCCCTTTATCCATATTTCTCTCTTCCATCATTTTCTTCTCTTACTTCCCATCAAATCCATAGGACTCAGAGAATTATGTACTTATCTTATTAACACATGATACTGTTTCTTCATATGTTTTGAATACATGGGAGACCATTTCTGTTCTAAATGTTGGCTTAATACTGTGAAAGATATGATCCTTCATGTTCTTTGGATCATACGTATTGTTGGAGTCCACCTTTATTCTACTGGGAGCCATTTCTATACAATGGAAAAAACTAGATTAGTTTATGAATCAAAATACATAATTCCATACTTGTAAAACACTTAAAATAAATTGAACAGTTTATGGATATAATCCATAATCATAAAAAAATGTTTTCTTTGAGGAGGTATATACTCATAAACCCTTCATAATGGTTTGTAAAGAAAATGAGAATTATCCTAAGCTTATCCCCCGGGAGTGTCGTATCCAATAGTGCAGCAAGGCCCGTTGTCATGCACCAGTTCACATTCGAGTCTCGCTCAAGGCAGTGTTTTCAGTTTTTAGCCCTAGGTACATCTATGCCTGAGCCGCCGCTATCTGCTCAAATCTATACATGGATGTATTTCTCAGAAAATGCACAAAATCTCTATAATACCAAAATTCTAGGAATTTATTCTATACTAATCCTAAAAGTCTATCTTAGGTCTATGTGCTCTAATCATAGTTTATCTAAATCAATATTCCAAGGTTAGTACTAAACTTCATCTAATACCTACTATAACGCCCCGACCCCAGTTACCCAGAGTCGGTGCCTTATTACATAACATTAACATGATCACAAAAGATCATGTATCTAAATACTGATTAGTTTAGTAGCCTTGGAAATACTAGATACATTCATAAATATTACATTACATCATAATGTGAAAACTAAAATAACATAGTCTCCATAGTCCACACTCATATCCCCTTCAGTCTATCCCTGCCGTTCAGTCATAAAATATTTCTGCACATCTTGGGAAAAATAAAACATAGAAAGGGCTGAGCTCAGATGCTTAGTAAGGATAACAATATAGTATAAGCCTTCATAAATAAACATAAACATCTAAGTCAATTTATAACTAAACAATAGACTTTTAATCTTGAACTTCAGCATAATATGGAAAAAGTAGAATGAAATAATGCCATTTACTTATTCAAATGGATATTCTACTGGTCGAATAATCACATGCAATATCAATAACCACTTTCATAATGATGGAATGCATAATGCCAGACTATCATAACCATGAATCCAAGCCCTCATCCCAAGACTACAAATAAGATTTTTTCAAGGCCTCGTGCAAAGACACTATTTTTTCTCATGAAACCTACCGATGCATCGAGGAGATATAGTGGGCTACACATGTCAATTATTAATTCCAATTCATTCCTTATATGAAAATGTTTAAACATATCCTAAACTATAACATATTCGTATCACATAAAACATGAATAAAGGAAACATAAAATTTTCACATTTAAATCAAAGATATCAATAAAACAAATTTATATAATAAAAACATTATCAAAACCATTTTCAATACAAAAATAAAATAAAATTAAAACATGGTATTTATTTTTCATTTAAAAAAAGTTATGGCTTGTAGTGGAAGCCAAAACTCAAATAATGGTCACAGCGACAGAGAAGTTATTGTCACCACATACATACGAAAAAAAACATTCCCTTTTGTATTTTAGTAAAATTCTTCGTATAATAATGATTCATTTTGGATAAAAGTACAAGTCAAAGAGGTTTTTACACTTTTTAGAAGAAATTTGTGTATAAAACAAAATATGCCTCAATGAAAGGAGATTGAGACGAAGTCCCTTACGTCGTGTGTGTCTTGACTCGATTGTTCCTTAATTTCCTGAATAATAAACAAGAGATAATTTATAATTTCTTAAGAACCTTTTTAAAGCTCATTATTCCTTTTATATCACTTACTACCATGTTATTAACATTATGTAATTATTTAAGTTAATAATGGTCGTTTTATCGATCTTTGGTACTTGAGTCAAAATTAAACTTCATATAATTACAATTTGTTGATGTCGTAAAATATCTATTATATAAATAATTATATTCATGATGTAGATATCATATATATCATATAAATACATTATATACATGCACTTATAATATTACATTACATTTAGAGGTAAGAAATGAAATGCACCGTTCATGGAGGCGGTAAGCCATACGTACGGATGAATGATACATTAATTTATATTTTTTATTAAATATAATGAAATAATACTGATATAATGTTATATTATAATTCCATTATTATATCATATATAACATCATTAACTCCATCCTTTATGCGTCCCACACATGGAATTAACGATTCAAATTACTTTGAGGGGGCGGTAGTCCGCACTTCCTAAAAAGAAATTATAGCATTTACACATAATGGAAATCATAATGGTATGACATAAATGAAAAATAAAAAATCATAAGGAAAAAATAAACATAATATATATCATATATTAAAATATTTTCATCATAATGGCCACCATGAGAGGTGTTTAAAAGAAGATTGAACAATCACCTTTTCGTGAGGCGGTAATTCACCACCCACAGAAACAATATGTTCCTTATCAATTAGAAGAGGTTGTGTGTGAGTGAAAATGAAATCCTTCTCATAACAACATAATAGTATATTTAATATACTGGTGTTGTTACAAAATAAAGGAATTAAAAGCGTTTAAGGTGTTGGAGAAGCAAAATAAAACAGAAGAACATAAGAGAATACATTACCATAAAATAGGGTAACACTTTTTGAGTTGAACCAAAGGATTCCATAGGAAGCCTTACTCTCAATGTGAGGCTTCTATGAGTAATAGAGGGTAGTTGTGAGAGTTTTTGGGCAGAGGTTGGCCTATCCAAATGGCTTGAAGGTGTGAATAAGGTGGTAGAGCTAGGGGGGACTTTTATAAGAGGAGTGGAGGGGCACTCTTAGAAAGTCAAGAAATGGTACTTTATTATATAAAGAGTTTCGGATTTTAAAGGTCCCAAAATTATATATTTCAGGTATAAGGAGATATGGGTTCGAAATCTACTCATCCAATAGTTTTTTTACAAGTTTATGTTTTATATTTTATATTATTTTTTAATTGTATTTAAATCGTTAATAAATGAGGTAATCACTGCATCATCATGGTTTCATTAAAAATTTAATTTATATAATGACTAAAAATTATAAAATAACCCTAATGATGTAGGAAATGTTTTTATCTTTTAAATTAATATTTATCATCAAAAATTTAACTTATATAACCCCATGTAATAATTATTTTAGTAAAACAACACATGTTTGTGAAAATTTTATTTATACGTCAAATAAAAATTATTTAATTTAATTTTATTACACAAGTGGCTCCATGGGGTCCCAAAGTTGACCCATGGATTTTATTGGTAGGCCATGACTCATCCAATAATGGTAGGACAAGTATAATGTAATTTCATATTATTATAACATTATATTTACCTTAAATTACACTAATTACCTTTAATCGCGATTAATATAACTTAGAAGTTACTATTCACCAAAAATTATTTTAATCCCCTTGAACCAAATTTTTCTTCATAATGAAAATTATGTATGTTATATTTTTCAGATTCAATTCACAGAAGCGGTTAAATTTCATTTAAACGGAAAATCAGTTTTTTAACTACCACTTAGTGGTTTCACTATTCATCAAAAATTGAGGTTTCTCAGAAAAATACAAAAAATTCACCCTAAGCTATAATTTATATTCTAAATTCCAAAATGAAGTATATTCTAAAAAATTCCAAACATATATGTTGTATTACTTAATTTAATAATTAAATCCCGCTGTCAATACCAATAGCGTGTTTTTATGAAACAATATCAATCAAAAGATTGATAGTTGTTTATGTCCAGTATCAAAGTGAAATTAATTATAATGACCACCATTGGATAAAATGGTAAAATTATTTTTTAATTATACTTTAAAACCTCTCAATAGTATAATTTATCACTATAAATTATTTTGATTAAAATTTTGTTTTTATGTATTTTTTACTATTCATAGAAAATTGGATGTTCTCAGAAAATTACAAAAATTTGAACTTAGGATAATTTTGATATTCCAAATAAAAAAATGAAGTCCATTTTGTATTATAAAAATAATATAATTTCAATATGTGGTTATTACTATTCATAAAGGCTACTTTGATTGGTCACGGTGTTTTAGAATCTTGAAGTTCCGTATAATGCAAGATATTGTATTATTGAAATTGAAGTGTATCGTGAAAGCATGGGGTGTTACAAAACTCAATTCACTTGCACAAATTTCTAGGCTATCAGGATTACAAACATAAGGATTGACTACTGATTATTTTATTTTATTCTTCACCTTACTCATGTATATAAATTTTTTTATATATGCATAGTTTTGGTACTATGCATATATATACATATAAATAAAGATATCCATGATAGTACTACACCCAGTTGATCAGGATTATCGACATGAGGTTCTACTATGGCATAATGTTATATTCATTATTGGTATTTTATATTGTGTCTTAACTATACATAGAATATTACTTAATCATGGACTTATGGAATTATATTTTATTGGTTCATCGTTGAGTTAGAAATATAAGATTTTTTCTTACCCTTCGATGTCCACCTTGGTGTATGTGTAGATGTTATGTATTCTATTATGGTTATGTAAGGATTAATGAGTTATTGAGATGAGACTCAGTGCTACTTGATCCAGTGGAGTGTGGTGCTTTTTATGGCTCTGGGGCAGTTTGACGATGTCTAGAGAACGAGTATGTGGTTTGGATAAATGTTTGTAGAAGATCCCTAAAATTTTATTTTAGTTTTCATTGAATTCATATATATGTATGGTCATCCTAGTGGGTGGAAAATATTGTCTGTATAGAATAGCAATTCAGATATGTTATAACTTATCCATTTTTATGTCATATTCTAATTTATTTACATTTTTAACACTCGATTTTTTTTCTATTTTACATGATACGTAGTTATTTAAGCAATTTTATTACTATGACATGATGAAAAACACTCCCTACAATCATAGAATATTCCATCCCAATAAGTGACCAATTTCTGGATTATAGGGAGGTTCACTTTAGGCCTCATACAAGACCAGATCTGATCACTAGTTTAGTGGAATTTGGGTCGGGACATTACAGTTTCATCACTCATCAAATTTCGCTACATTCAAATCAGTGGTCAAAAAAATTTATATAAAAATTGGGGTTTTAGCATTTATTTTTATATAAAAAATTTTTATTGGATTTTAAAATAATTTATTTATATAACTGATATAAAAAAATTTGGAAAAGGGTGTTAACAGCGATTATATAAGTTATTTGTATGAAATCATTGATGTGAGAATGTTTTTAACATTAGGTAAATATATTCCCAATATTACTGTAATATTATAATAATTCAAAATCTATATTTTAATTCTTTCACACTGTAGTTTAATATAATAATATCCCACCTAATATTATATAAATTATTGAAAAACATATTTTCATGTAAATTATATGACCTCTAATTCACACTCATTTAATATATTTTTTCTTGTGATCCTTGATCAACAAAAAAATTAGAAAATTTCATCATAAGATGATTTAATCATCGTATTTATCAATATTATCTCTTAATTTAAATTATTTATAATTGGGTTTCTTCAGTGATCACTACGAGAAAAATAAAGTAATGAATTTGTGTTTAAGATAGTTTTTTCATAATTGATATTAAAAATTGAAATGTAATCCTTTAACTTTGTGTTTCTAAAAAATTGATGTTTAAATATTTTTTAAAGATCAAATTCCCACAGACATATCTTAGTATTTCAATGTTATATTTTTGAAACCCTCATCCTATAAATGCACAACGTCAACCAACGACACAAATTATTCAACTTTAATTTTATTTTTTTCTCTTTTTTAACATTTGTACTCAATCACCATTCTGTTATTTTCATCCATGATATTAAACACTATTCAATTAATGGAATCATTAAATCTATCATTATATTTCCCCAATCCAATGTTTTTTTAATTTTTTTATATTTTTCATTTTTTAGTGAACTAAAACTTTTACACAAATTGTAACATGAAATCTATCAAAAATGTACAAAAAATACATCCCATTTATTTTGAGTCCTATGGTATTTCAAAGACTAAGATTATAAAATAATAATATGATTTTTGAAAAAAAATCTTTTTTTATTCTCATTAATGATATCCTAAATACCCTTGCGATCCGAATATTGTATATGATGATCTTATTAAAACATAATCAATAGTGGAAACCTATAAATCCAATTAAAGTAATAAACATATAAATAAAACATAATGTTTTAGTTATAAAGTGTAATGTGATAACACATATATATTGTATCATGAATAGTAATTTGGAGGTATAATTGGAGAGAAAGGAATCTTGAAATTATTAAAAATTATGTAATTGGATATATCATAAATTAATACATAATAACAATTCATGTCTGACCACCATGACAATATAACAAGGGGGGACCGAGTTCCTTCATGGATGAGTTTCACTCCCTAATCTGATTAATGTCACCTCATGAGTAAAAATAGTAACAAATTCATTGTTGAACTATCTAGAAACATTGATGAAAACTTTTATATTACTTTGTCTTAGAAAAAAAAGTTAATCATTCAAAAATAATAATGAAAATAATTACACATGTAATGAAAAAGGTTTTATAGTATTGCATCGCTATGTGAAACATTAAAACATTTAGAAACCCATTAAATGAAGATGAATTAATCATATTATATATGTGTGTGGCATATGTACAGTGTATATAATAATTCTATAGGAATAATGGATATATAAATTTAGGTAAGGGGAGAGAAACAAACCTAATAGAAATATGGGGGTTCATAGAGATCCCTTAACGTATGTTCTAGATTCATTATGTGATTTCATTTAATATCCAAAATAATCATATTTAATTCATCAATTAAATAATTTATATCAAATTACATACTTATTTGGTTTATTATAATTTTATTATTCTCCTTGATAACCATTTCAATGAGTTATAAATCTAAATTTCACACCTCATGGGGTGTTTGTTTCTTAGATCCATGGTCTGATCACATGTTTATAATTGTTTATGTTCCTTTAAAAAAGATGATAAAATTATAGTTGTTAAATGAATAAATATTAATTAAATTCAAAAAAATTTAATAGTCCCAAAAAATCTTTTTTTTCAACATAGTAGTGATTAATTTTTTTAAAATGTTATCATTGTTCAATTAATTTATTTTGGTAGTTTCATCATCCATAAAAAATACTTTTGATTCATTTCAATGTATGGTAATATATTGTTTCCGTATTTTGTGAAAATATATAATGTACATTTTTATGTTATTCTATACCATAATACGTGATCTTAAACATTCCCGGAAGGTAATAATGGAAAGTAAAAACATCAAATACATGAGTGGGGTGAACCGGCATATTACAGATGATGTTTTCTACAATAGAAGGAGAATTGAAGTGATTTTATAATATATATGAAATTTAAAGAATTATAGTATAAAGATGAAAATATAGTTAATATTCTATGTTGGATGTGGGATGTTAGTTGAAGGAATTAAAATAAAATAACTTTAAAGAGGTGGCTCAAAGTGTTACATCATGTTTATTCCCTCCTTGAAAAACTACATAAATAACATTGAATTCGTTTTTTGGGAGGCCTATAATTTTAATACAGTAGGGATAGGTTTGGGAAGGGATATAAAAATAATTTCATATAGATAAAAGGATTAGAATATGTGGTTATATGGTGTGGTACTTATAAAGGGTATATGGGTGTTTTTTTGAATATTTTATTCATTAGTTTATTATTTTGGATCAATATTATAAATAGTATTTATTTGTAGTCTTTATAAAGTGAGTAGTGAATTTGATATTTATATAATTGTTTCTAACAC
This sequence comes from Viscum album, assembly GCA_963277665.1. Lineage (NCBI taxonomy): Eukaryota > Viridiplantae > Streptophyta > Magnoliopsida > Santalales > Viscaceae > Viscum > Viscum album. The sequence goes on along the minus strand of OY728155.1, from coordinate 875,330,396 downwards.
CATCCTAGACTCATAAAATCCAAAATTTATCTTATAATGTTAAATAATTTAATTCACCATATTTCAATATTAATATAAAATTTCCACAATTTAAGAAAAAAATAATAAACTCCGACGAAGCATTTTTTATATGTAGATTTGAAAAATGAAATCACTTCCATTAATATATATTCATAAATATTACGATTTTTTTTAAAATTAAATCATCATTTAATTGATATATAAAAATTTTAATAATTTGTTCGAATTTGAAATTATTTGAACAATTTTGTATGTTCTCATTAAATTATCACATCATTATAATTAATCAGAATATTAAATAATAAATCCATTTATCCAGAAAAGTTATTTTATATAATTATATTTATTATAACTTTTCATTTAAAAATTTTAAATTTAAAAAATATCATCTAATTAAATTATTATTTATAACACATTTTTTACTTATTGCATGATATTTTTATGTCATATTTTAATTTTATCAAATATCTAAATGTTCATATATTCATATATAGGTGATTATACTATTCTATGAGTCTTTTTTATTCTTAATAATCCCATTTCAATTCCAACTTCTGTGTTTCAATTTAAATGGTCAAATAACAATTCAAATGGTTAGATTTGTAACAATCATATGGGATTCCTAATTCCTATTAATACCTATTAATTTATTCATTATTCATTTAACTGAATTGTATCTCTTGTTTATAGAAATCATCATTTTCAAAATTCACATTATATCACGAACATTCTACTTTATTTCTACAATATTATTCAATTGTGCTCTTATTCTGATTGATTGAGAAGCACTATAGTATCAAATTTAAGATAACTTATTTTCTATCTTATTGAAATTTAATATTTTCTATTATTTTATACATTTTTATACTATTAATATAATTTTTGAATTAATAAAATGTATTTGGTTTCATAATGTATTTCTTGTGCTTTATATTACATTAATAAATTTCATATAATTATATTAATATAAGTTCATTTATAAAATTATTGGTCATTACATTTTTCCTCCATTATAAATTTTATCATTGATATTTAGTTTCGCATACTGATGTGAATATATGTGAGGTTACTTCAGCTTCATGGATTCCTTTTATTCCCATTTCTCCTCTGAATACATTTGGTTTCATCACAATACTTTCACTAGGTGACATTTATTTTTTCATATTCCAGTACCACTATGGTTAAAGATGTTCACTTTCTTCTTCACATAAGATAGATCATTTTACAGCTGTAACCCCTCAAAATTAAATACATGTAAGGGATATGGAATTTACTTCCTCAATATGTATACATAAAATACATCATGTACTTGATATAGTGTCATTGGGTGTGATGCTCCATTACCAATAACTCAAATGTGATAATGAATCTCAAATGGGTCAATGTTCCTGTGAAATAGCTTTCCCTTATTCCAAAATCACATGACTCTATTCCCTGGGGATATGGGGAGGAAAATCCTTACCATAACCACAAAATCACATGACTCTACATCAAGCCACTCATTCATCATAATGGGAAATATTTTCTCAAAACATTCTTTACTATGGAAATTAATTTTTTAATATCATATAATTCATGTCCAAAAATAGAATTAATCCATATAGGAGTCTCAAAAGATAACATATTTCATGTACTATTATGTTGGTTTCCTATAACTAATCCAATTATATATGTATAATGAAGAAATATTTGATGATGAGTATGATGATTTCAAACCACAAAATCTTCAAAATTATATTAATGTTTATGTTTCACGATTGTCTGATGATTTAAAACATTTGTGGGAGATAAGTATTATGGTTTTTGAAAAATGCTAGATGTACTATTTTAATTTTCGTACCATGATAATATTTACTATATGTGACATTCCAATATATGGAAACTTTTTTGAATACAATGTTAAAGGATATAAATCATGTCCAATTTTTGAATTGGGGACATCATATCATTAATTTTTGAATGAAAATATAGTGTATATGGGACATCATATATTTTTTATAATTGATCATCCTTATTAAAGATTAAAAAGATATTTATTTTTTTATTGGATTATGATTCACCCCCCAACCAATTTTCAAATTATTAATATTATGAAAAGGTAATAAACATAGAAGTCTCTTTTAAAAATAAATGATGTTTAGGTCATAATAAAAATAAATGTAGAAAATAATAATTTTATTTATACAATATTATTGGTTTCTTAAATTTAAAATATAGCATTATATTACGATATGTTAAGAAAAATATTTTGTGGTAGTCTAATTGGAACATTGTAAAATATGAAAGTAAAGACAAAAGATGGATTACAAGAAACACGAAACCAGATTACCGTGGGAATAATATTACAGTCAGATCCCAAAATGAGAAGACATAGAACACATTTTACTTATTCTTAACACAAATTATGAAAGAGAGAGAAGATAAATTTCAATCAACATCAACATGGTATTAATGTAGAGTTATGTTTTTCTCTAAATGAGAAATTTTTTATTTCATTGATGGATTTAATGTAAATTTTATGAAATATAATTTGAATATATTTATGAAAAAAAATAAAAATGATTTCATGGAATGGAATATTTTTTATACTTTTAATATTGTCTATCATTAGATTTGGTTTCCTTATCAATTTAATTTGAAGTAAATGAATAAATAATATATTTGTTATATGTATCATAGATAAAATTATTCCTCATACATTTTCAAATATAAATTTATTATTCAGATTTAACTTTTTATATAATAGTCAATTTTGTAATTTATTTTGTGTAGGATATAATATATGTGGGCCCATTTATTACATTGGATGTTGAATTTTGAATGATATATAAAAACATTGAATAATAATGGAAAGAATCCATATTTAATAGATTCAACTATTGTTAAGAAATATATATCAGAATATTTAATTGAGTTCGGTAATGATTACATTACTGATGTAGAGTATAAAAAACTTCTTATTAATCATAATTTCATAGTTTATAGTTACTATAAATCGATTCATAGATTATATATATAGTTAAAAAATTGTGATGAAGTTATTAATAAATAGTTATACATTTTCAACAACAAAGGTGAAGATAAACCATAAATATAATCACATATTTTTAGAATGATGGTAAAATATATATAATGGAATGAAATGTGATTGATAAATGAATATAAAAAGAGATTTTACATCTAGTTTAAGGAGAGAATCAATATTAATTTATCTATATTAGAAATAATGAGATGTTTAGTAGGGTGAACAATTTTTAATGTGTTTAAATTGATTGGATTTTATATTAATGTATACATAATTTAAAACAATTATGATAAAATTTCCATTTTAGAATTGTGGTGCAACAGTTTTCGTTGAATCACTCAATTTTTTTATGCCAAAGATTAAAACAAAATTTTAATATCAAAATCATATTGTAATGTCCTTGACGATATATTATATACTTGTTATATGAAATTTTAGGTACAATCATTTATGTGTAACTGAGTTTAGGATACCATTGGTTTAAAACATGATGATAATTGATTTATTCATGTTTTCTTGAAATGATTTAATAGTAAGGAGGTAACATTTATCATGGTTAAATAATAAAAAAAATATTTTATATTTTTAAACCATCAAATAATAAATGGTGCATTATTTTTTAAAGGGAAAAACGAATTTGACTTATTATTATTTTGATGGTATTGATGAATTTTCTAAATTTATTCATCACTTTCACACATACACAATTATAATATTGACTATAATGTGGAATATTTCCATTAGATAATAAATAATCATATAGAATAGGTATTGGAAAAAATACATTATTATACTAATTAGTTAATTATCAATTATTTCGTTATATCTAACATAATTCAACTTTTTATTTTTTAACTTTGTAATCTAAATATAAAATTGTTTAGTATTCAATGAATTTTAGAATGTTTTTTTATTCATTACATTCTAATATAGACTTTTTTTGAATGATTTAACTTATTAATTTAATATGCACCTATATGATTTAGTTTAATGTAATTTTTTTATCATAAGTATGTCATATACATGAGTGTATGAATTTTCATGGTTTCATCAAGTAATTTATTATTAATTCTATCATTTTTTTGAATATTATTTAATTCTACAAAATAATTATAATTTTCCACATGTATTTTTACTTATTATAGTTATCTATTTATAATAAAATATAGATATAAAAAAATACAGATTCACAAATGATAATTTGTTTTTCTTTTTTTTTTGGAAAATTTTATATTCACTAGTTTGAGGTTCACTTATTGTGGATAAAAATATAACATTAAATAGTATATTTTCTATTACGAATAATAAATTTTCTATCTCTTATAATTATATAATTTTAATAAAATATAGGTAGAAATATTTTTTATTAGATTACATATTTATCAATGATATATAGGGGGAAGGGAACCCAACGTATGCCAATTTATTCTAATAAATATATATATCGTAATTAAATTATTTAATGAAAATAAACTTGGGTTTTTTCAAACTATGTGCACATTTTCTTATTTTTGATAGGATGACCAATTTAAATAAATTATTACATGTACTGGGGGGAGGATCCTGCGTCTTGCCATGGTGCGCTGCAACCATTTCCGAAGATCTTCATCTCCCCGAAAGTGCCGAGTCTCTTCCAGGATGCCCCCCAGCTTTCCCTTCTTCCTGCGGAGATTAATAGTGCTGCGGATTTGTGCAAGTTCACTCTTGTGGCTCGTTTCCGTCCTCAAAGACCCTCTGTGGAAGCATTTGCTCAGGTCGTTGCTAAGTCTTGGGAGCTTCGCAAGCGTGCGATTGTCGGGCTGCTTGATTGGAGGCATTTAATGGTCCGTTTTGGATCGGAGGAGGACATGAATGTTGCTTGGTCCAAGACACCATGAAGATGTGGTGGATCCTCCTTTTATTTCTTCCGATGGAATTTTGATTTCCATATGAAGCGAGATCCCTCTTCGATCGCGACATGGGTAAGCCTCCCTGGTCTACCTCTTTCCTTTCAAAATCCCTCGATCCTTTGCATAATTGGTAATATGATCGGTCGTTATCTCTGTTCTGACCAACGGAATGGGTTTGTTTCTCACCCAATCTGCCCACGAATCTGTGTCGAGGTTGACGTTGCGAAGCCCCCGGTGCGTCGAGTTTGGATTACAGATGATAAAGTGTTCCGATGGATGCAAGAGGTGGTATTCGAATCGTGGTTGAAATTCTGTGTGAATTATAACCGGTTTGGGAATCTGGAAGTTGTCTGTCGCAATGGAGGTATGAGTGGTATATTTCAGGTGATGGAAATAAATGGTGGTGAAGACTGTGATGCTCGGAAAGATGTGAGGCCAGCTCTGGAGGCTTTCAATGATGGCTGTAGGGTTGGAGTCCTGAATGCATCAGCTGCATCTGATAGGTGTCCCAGAATAGATGGCCCAGATGGGCAGGGAGGCCGGATGGGTTCTTCTTGCAATGAATCTGGTGGCTTGGTCGATAATGTCTCGGGCCATACATGTGGTGTGAAAGAAGTACATGCTTCTCTGAATCCATCACTGATACAGGTATTTGACAGGCTGAAGTGTGATCATGAAGTAGAGTCCTGGTCTGCCGTGGAAAAGAGTCCATGTCACTTGAAGATGGATCCTTCCTCTGAGGTGCATATGGTTGTTGCGGCTGGTGATCATGGGGGTATGAACAGAAGTAATGAAGGTGATGAGAAGGAGGCAATAGGAACTGGTACTGCAGTGGTCACTGTATGTTCTTCTGAGGAGATTCTGGGCTCTCAGGTGGGAGGGATAGGTTGCTCAGTGTTGGAGGAGCAATCGGCTCCAGCCTTTTTGAAGGGGGTGAATCGTGATGCTGCCAATGTGGTAGACCCTACACAGGTCATGGCTGAGGGTGCGGGCAGGTTGGACAAGGGCTCCAAGCGCAGGTTATGACTGGCGGATCTTTTCAGGCTGAGATGGTGTCTGATACTAGATTGGCCACGGTTTCTCCTATCCTCATAGCTGTGGGGGATTGTGTTACGGAACGACAAGATGATGGAGATGAGGGAGTGGAGATCTTGATTTCCACTGTAAATAGGTTCCTTGAACTGGAGAATGAGGAGGAATTGCATGATGAGGAGATTTCTGTGAGGCAGGAAGCTGGCCATTTTCAGATTGAGACTAACCCAGTAGATGTTGCAACCAAGGAAGGCGGGCTGAACGTGATGGTTCAGCCACAATTCCTTTCTATAGCTGACACCGACAATACAGTCCAACAAACGTCTGGATTGAAGGATGGCTTCCTGCAGGTAAAAATATTGGGGAAATGGGGTGATCTATCAGATAGTGACAAGGAGAAGGACAGTGGTGAGGTTTGGCCATCCTACAGTAATGTTGTACATAGAGAAAAGATGAAGGTGCGCGGGGATGAAGGTGCGGGGACTGCCCCTCCACGACGAAGAGAGAATAAAGATTACTCATCTCTTCCGAATCCGATGATGACTAGATCTTCAATTGGGAAGGAGAGTTGGGTTATGCAGTCCTCGAAGGAATTTCTGGCCTTGGAGAAGCTGAATCTTAGAAGGAAATATGACAAGGTCCTTAAAGACTACGAAAGCTTAGAGTGGGAGACAGATAATGCAGAGGACATAATTTCCAAATGGGGTGGTGATGAGTATGATTTCTATGTTATGTAGATGCTTTGGACTTGTTTATCTTCTTTATGCTTTTTCTTTTATTAATAAATGGTCAGAGGCTTCCCTCTGACTAAGCATTTCTGGTAACTATATATAATATTTTATGTTCTAGATAAACAATAAATTAATAAGATTTTCTATACTATTTGGAATATTGTTGGATATGTATTAAGTCAAAGTTGACTAAATATTATATTTATAGGTGTATCAAAATGTAAATCCGTGATTGAAATATGAGCATTTAGATACAGATACATAGTTGAAGGTTGTCTTCAATCATTTAGACGCAACCTTTATTATATGTTTTTGTTTTTTATAAATGTTTTTGAAATAAATTTAAATTACATGAAAACATATTTAATTTTTTCTAGGTAACATGCCACTTTGAAAACTCACAATGTGATACATTCGTAGAATGTATACCCTCATGCATTTTCACATAAATGGTATCAATTATTAATTGAGAAAATAATTCATAATCAATTATGTCACCTAATATTCATGCCATGTAGATTATTCAAAGAGATTCCACATGACCATACGTGTACTCCCCCATTTCATTAAAAATTAAAAAGTGGAGAATAAAAAAAGGGACTGAATATTAACAATCCAATAAAATATGTTACTAAACATATTATATGTAATTAATTTTTAATGCTTCTTTAATAATACCTTTTTAAAAATAATTTCACAAATATGACTTTCGAAAATATTATTTCCAGGTTACCATTATAAGAAGATGATATAAGAATTATTTATCCCAAAGGATATGATTACATTCCATACTATTATGATAGTAAATACAAAACACTCAATACATGTCAGAGGGAATTAAAGGGTTTCAGTAAAAAAATTGGGGGTTCCACAATAGTAGCTTCAATAAAGAAAGAATGTAAAAGAGATATACATTTTTTTTCTTTATTGATATGCACAACATGAATGATTTCATAGAGGATATAACTCCATAATATATTTCACCTAAACATGTAAAATAAATGAGAAAAATGTAGTCTATGCTGCATATATACCCAGTTTTACCTCCTCCTCGTTCAGCCCTAACTATATACTGCGAGTTTCATGTTAGAGATAAATAGATTTTACTATAACATATATAATTTTACATCATATATGTAATTATGTATATCATCATATGTTTTGATGGAAATTAAGAGTAAAAATAAGTGATATTACAGATCAATCTTCTGCAATGTCCCTACCATATCCCGATTTGACCATAGTTTCACAGAGTAATGGAAATTTTTTAATTTGAATATAAAATATTATTTATTAATTGATATATGAGCTATGTGTTGCTTTTTTATTTATCATTTAATTTAGAATTCATTAAAATATTTTTATACACTTATATTACATAGAAGTATCTAAAATCTAAGGAATCACTATAAAAGAATGGAAAATCTCATCTTCCCATGCCTTTAGATACTCATCAGGAATATTACTATGAAAAAATGTTAATTGACATATTTATAATTTATATTTAATTAAAATATCAGAATAGTGCTGAAAAATATGGAAAATATTCATCATTAAATATTTTGAAAACTGACATCATAGATTTTATAAAGGGAAAGAAGCTCATCATTCTTATGTTGAGCATTTTCTTTCTAAATAAATTTCAATTATATATTAAATTTATATAACGAAGCTTATGTTATATTTTCATTGTTTAATACATCTATTATTATAAATAAACAAAATATTTGTATTAAACATGATTTCATGTCTCCTTAGGGTTTTATGGATCTAGAATACATCTCAACATTTCGGAAAAACATTAATAAAAAATCAAGAATTAAATATATATCAATATGATTAATAAAAACACATTTAATATGTTGTTTTTTACATTCCCTGACTAATAATGGAAAATAAACAATTAAGAACCAATATTCAATATAAAATTATAATTTTTGGATTTTTTATAATTTAAATGACAATTTATTTTATGCGTATTTTTTCCCAAATTAATGTAAATCATATTTTTTATTCTTTTTATTAGGATGTTTGATAGAATATTTGACAAAATTAATGTAGTAATGTTTATTATATTATTTTTTTTATTAAATTTAATTATTTTCACATTATATAAGATTTGATAATTTTATATCAAATTACAACACATATTGGATTGAGTTCAACAGAGATAAAAATTTAACAGTGGATCTAGAAAATATTAAATATAGTAATGTTTGGGTATATAACATTTATATTTGTGAATAATTGTTTCATCTAAAAAATACTTTTTTCTATTTTTAGAACATTGTTTAAAAAAATAAATTTCATAATCATTGAGGGATTGTTGAATCTGAGTATTATTTTTTTGATTCATTTATAAGTTGAATATGACTAGAAAAACAAAAAAAATTTAAAAAACAGTTTTGCTTCATTATACAACTAATAATTTAAAAAAAGTATTATATTTTTAAATTCAAAAAACATTATTTTGTAGGTTTTTTTTATTTTTACCTATTTATATAAACCAACTTGATGAACATTAAATATTTAATTACATACCATTTTCACCATTTTAGTAATTTTTAGATTTAGTTTTTATATCAATATATTTGTAAAAAATGAATGTTTTTACGCGTTTTGTTTCCCGTTGTTCTATTTGTGATGTTTTTTCTAATGTGGGTTGTATGAATTTTTGACATGTCAAGAATTATTTAATTTTAATAAATAAAAAATCTATTTGGAACATTAATTTTACTAAAACCAACTTGGATATAATCCATTATTTTTTCCTTTTAGAATTGATATTTACAACAATTTTATAGAAACCCGGTATTTAAATACATTTTTATTTTATATTTTAGATGTTTTTTCAACATTTTTTTATAAAATTATTCTAAATGTGCAAAATAATATGACATATTTATTAGTTTCTATTTTTAATTAATTATAATTTATAAATAACAATTGTTGATGGTTTTTTATACTAGTGCATAAAATTTCTAATGATTTTTTTATGGTAGATATTTTATCTTATTGTGTGAGGAAGAAAAATTTTCTGAATTAGATTTCCTTGTCAATGATTAATATGTCTTAAAATAGCCTTTATGGATACCACATGAGTTGTTTCTTAAAAAAAGAGGAATATCAACCAAAATTATATTGATACAAAGTTCACATCAATATGAATTAAAATTTAGTTAAAGCATTAAGTTTATATTTTTCTGCGAATTGATTTCTAAAATTCTTTTATTCATAGGTCCCGTGCATTCTTCTATGGGAGTAATATAAGTCTCAAAATTAAAAAATCATGGACATTCTGCATTCATTATCCTATAAAATGATGTCGAAAGTCTAAAGGAATTACATTTTCTCTTCATTATAAAAATATCCAATGATAAAATACTAAAAATTATTTTTTAAACATAGATGTATTTATATAATACAAAAAATAAAATATAAAGTATCAAATGAATTAAAATCTAATATAAAGTATATTTTAATAGAAAAAAAATTATATTAAGGGATAATTTTCTACTACTTTATTCAAAATTTAGATGTTCTATAGGCCCCATGGAATGATGGTTCAATTATAGAGTCTGAAAAAATTTGTTTTATAATAGTATCATTGTTATAGTACCCATATATATTAATTGCAATAATAACAACACTCCTATAGTGATGCAGTACTACAGTACCACATAAACTTGTCCCTGGTCATATTTATTCCTATGTCCAATTATTATTAATTGGTTCTATTATAATTAATTTATATTTATTTTTTAATCATTTCAGTAATTAATAATTATTTTATAATTGAAAATAAACATAAAAAGTAAGTATTATTAATTATATTATTATTATATATATTTATTAATCTAATTACAAGTAAAGAAAAATATTATGTGATTATTATTTTTTTATCAAAAAAATGTGATTAATAATTATATCATTATTATTATTTTTAAAATTAATTAAATCACTGATTATTATTCATTACATATTTAAATATTCATATCTCCATTAATACTAAATGTATTATTAATTACTGGTTTCGATTAATTAAATTATTATTAAATTATTAATTCATTATTAAATATTAATTAATTATTATATGTTATAAGTTATTAATAATTGTATTATATTAATTGATTTATTTTTATGTTATTAATTATTACTATTTAAAATGATAAAAAATACTTTTTTAATAATTTATTATTATAAGCATGTTATTATTCCAATGCCGAAAAGGATGACATGAATTTCAAATTGACATTATTTAAAGCATTTCAAGGGCCACTCCTTTATAAAATTTGGGTTTAAATTAGATATTATATAATATTTGGGAATCATTTAAATGAAAAGTTATATCATATAAAATTAAAAATAAATATTGTTTAAAAGTTTACCCTCTCTCACACTCTATATATGTATATTTATAAAAAACCATTTCCAAAATTTCTATTAGTAATTTCATTTTAAAACAGTATATAATTATAAATTTTTGTTTTATTCAAAAAACTATATTAAATTTTTGTACAAAAATGTTATGAAAATATGAAAAAATATACATTTTATTGTATGATTGTATATAGATAGTAATATATGTCTAGATATAAATTCAATTTTGTGACACTACCCATTAAAATTAAAAACTTTTCATTAAGTGGTTAATCTGGGTCTTTATAGGGTTATAGTGTTGGATTGAAAATCAAATTAAATTAATCATTATTAGATTTTTTTTGTTCTATAATGTAAGAAAATACTATAAAATAAATTTTAATAACATGAAATAAATTTATCTGAAATTTTTTAATGTTATTTAGAATTTATAAATTAGGAATATGTATTTGAATGAGTTTTAAATGTTTAATGGGGTTTTAAAAATTTCTTATTGTAGGGGTCTAGTAATACATTAAAAAATTAAATGGGTTCATGTTTTGAAAAATTTAACGTGTTTTGATTCTGGGGAACTAATTTTCATTTGTACCCCAACTATTGGCATTCATCCTTATATATTTTATAAGATTTCAGGTAAAATTAAATTTTAGAATTTTTCATCACATTAATACATGGAAATTTATATTTTTATTCAAATTAAAATTTTATGTAATAATTGATGAAGAAAATCTAGTTCACACATGTAAACAATAATTATTATGTTCATTTTTAGTATATCACTAGACTTTTAGTTATTTAACTATTAATGAAATCTAATATTTGTGATATTCAGATAACTAAAATAAAATTAGAAACATCCCATGAATCTTAAAAATAATCATCAAAAATGTAAATATATATATAAAATTAATTAATTTAATTGGCATAATTAAATATATGTGTTAATCAATGTTTTTATAATTATGGCCATCAAGTATAACATTAATGTAGTATCCATGTGTATTCAAGTGAACTATTATTCTACTATTGTTTTTACCACATGATCACACATATAGTATAATTAATTAACATTTGATTATATTCAAGAAGTGTTTTATATGTGAATTACAATAACATATAAAGCTGTAATAAAAAATGAGATGTAATTTTGATGTGAGATACTCTGTAAAAAAATCAATGTCCATGAATTTCATCATGAATAATATTGTCGAATAGTTTATTGTAATTAGTTTTCCTTTATTCATTCTATCTTCATATTGGTAACACAATGCAGTAGATATATGAAATCATTTCATGTTATTTAATCAAGAACCAACTCATCATCATTGTATATGATTCTGGGCGATATTTATTCGTCACTATATTATAATAAATCCTTATTGAAAAACACTAATATATTATACATAAACATTAAATTGATTTATATAGGGGTTTTTAATCGATATTAATGTTATGATTGAAGATATATTACATTATGATTATCAGTTTGAATTATATATTACACATAGATAGAGGTTAAAAGGTAATTTATACAATGATGATGTACAAACACTTTACCTCATTTAATATTTAATGAAATCAAATATTATATATTTTATAAAAAGTAAATTTCAAATATCCTTAATTGAGAAAATAAATAACATAACCATCAAAACCTTTAAGATATATTTAATTTTTATTTTCATTATTATATATATTAATTACATAATGTTTTTTATATTCATGATATGTGGGGTTAACATAAATATAATCACCATGTTTTTTCTGGCGAATCAATTGAAAAAGAGTTTATGAATTTTTATATATTTCTTGATAATTTTCCAGAAATTTGGCTTGAATATTATTGGAAATATCATCATATAATATAAATTTAATTTTCCCCATGCTTTAAGTCCTTATAATTTTACTTATATTCCCACCTTTTAACTTGTATATGGTGTTACCTAAAATATCCCATAATCTTGATGATACATAGGCCATGTAGATGTCTATGAATGCCAAGAGACACATAGGGAAGACCTCACCCATGCTAATGCACATAATGCTCAAATCACCCAGCCTACAAGCCTAATAATCTTGAAATTGACCATTCAAAACATCATGTTTCCTAGTACCTTTGGAGAAATACGTACCATATCATTCATTTATTACACTTGTGATGTATATATATTCAACCATTTACATCATAGCTGATCCCCCTAACATCATTCTTTTATTTCGCTGCCACCGACTCTGACACAAACGTCATCCAAGTCAACATGATTTCAGTAGGACTAGACCACAAGTCATTGATGATTCCACCTAGAAATGTCAATTATTTTTAAATATGTAAAGTGATGATCACATAATTTAATAAACATGAAAGCACATAGAGGAAATATATTTTATTTTCCTTCAAAAAATCTGGAAATAATTCAATTGGATATACATAAACCAAAGATATATGTTTAGAAAAAATAAATGATGACAATAAAAATATTTTCATGAAATCCCAAAATGGAAATAATAGAGGACCTAGTCTAGAAAGCACAATCCAATAACAATAATGAATAAATGGAATGGACACTAAAATATTTCTTCGATTGAATGAATAATACTATAATTAAATAGTGGATCAAATGAAAAAACTAGATACTATCTTAAGGTATCCTGAAACGAAGAACACATATGATGAACAAATCCCAATATATTTATGCTTGTAAAGAAGGTATTTCTATCTGAATAAGTGGTGTATTAGAAAAACACCAGGATATAATTAAATACTACAATAGAAGAAATATAATAATACAAAAAAGAATTTCATTTTTTTAGATATAAAACATATTACGAATAACACTAATTTTTTTTACTAGGATGGAGAGAGATGTGTTACATAAGGGAAAAATGGTGGAGCCTAAAAAAATATGTTCCAATCCAAATCACATATGCATAATATATATATTTTCACATTTTTTAACGTGTAATGTTTACATGTAATAGGTGGAGGTTTCTTAAAAATACGCCTCTAACTCAAGTGTGTATCACCATGATAACAAAATGCAGTAAAAAAGTTTCAAATTTACGTGTTCATAAAATCATGGACAATATGTCTGACACATTTTTATCTATGTTCATATTGTTGATATTAAATTCTCATGGATATAGTAAATTGTGGATCCCATTATTTTTTTACATGATATTAAATGTATGATTCTTTCCCATACCAATTGAACTCGTATTGTCAAAAAATAAATCATGAATTTCATGATTAGAATTGAGAAATAAAATATGTGTTGTTAACCAAAATCAACATTTTCATGCCAGTATAGTTATAATAGTCATTATTTTAGAGGTAGATAAATAAATAAACTTCTTTAATATATACTGTCAAAATAATGTTCCTCATACAAAATTGGTACAATAGAAAGAAGTATATTTCCTCGGATTTGAATTCCCATCCATATTTGATTTTGTAAATACACAATGAAAAGGATCCCTATTTTGCCAAAAAAAATTAAGTCAGATTTACCATGAATATAATGAAATATATTCCTCGATAATATCAAATTGTCTCTTCATTGACTAGATTGTATAATACTAACCACACCAATATCATGTTTTATACCAGGTGTATTACCTACCATCACATACATCAAACTATCATCGATTGATGAATAAGGCATGTGAAACACCTCATCTATTTCTTCAACAATAGAAAGAGTCTGACTACAACCAAGCATAAAATGTAATTAAAGAGGTGTAAAATCCACTTTCTCTCTAACTATATAAAATATATGGAGGTCATTCTGAATATATCTCATTTCATATTACCATAAATCCTTGCCTTTTATACCCCATGAGACCAGCATTCAAAGAATATGTTACCTTGGCCCAAACAATTTCACCACAATAGACTAAAATAGAATCTTATTATATATAACAATTCTTGAAGTATCAAGGCCAAAAGTAATCAAATAATCCACAAAACGAAGTAGGATAATAAAATAATCATTAATAAAAATCATAATAAAAACATATTTATCAGATTATATCTATATGAAACCCAAATGAGAATGGACTGATTCAACATCTAATACAACTGTTTAGGAGCCTTCATCAAGGCACACAAACTCTTCATTAATATATAGACATAATTCACTTTACTTGTTTCAATAAACTCATTCAATTTCACGACATAAATATCATCCACTAAATATCCAAAGAGGAATGTTGTTTTAAAATCTATCTACTCAATCGGTATATCCATACTAGCATCCAAACTATGAAAAACCCAATAAAATAAATTTTCAAAATAGATGTGAAAATCTCAAAAAAAAATTACCATTATTCTGAGTGAATACTTTAATATGTAATGCTTCCTTATATCATGGGATAAAACTAGATTTTTTTTATAATCTAAAAAATCTATAAATTTTATGAATCAATATTCCATGTAGGAAAATTGACTATGTCAAATGTGTTGATATCAAGTAAGGATCTCATATCATCAACCATTACTGGATCCTATCTATCCTTATAATCACATTCCATTACCTCGTCGAAAGATTTTGGTACTCCCCCATTAGAAAGGAGCAAATACACATCAGTTTAACCTATAGGAGATATAGTATAATGTTGATATGATCTACATAGTGGAAAATATGGTTCATTAATGACCTCTATAACTAGATAATCATAAATAGAAAGAGAATTAGAAATATCAGTTGTGACCTATTCCCATTGATCATCATTTTGAAAAAAAAATACATAATCTGAATCAACAATTTGAAGTAAATTTCAATAAAAAAATATATCATGATCGATAAATAGAATATAATTTACAGAAGTAGAATTTTCTCTCCAAAAGATATGTACAACAGTCTGATACTGATTAAACTCTAAACCATGACTAATTACTAGTTTCTATAGAGAAGTTTTATATAACCTGTGTCCAAACATGTTGTGTCCATTTAAAATAAAAATAAACTCAAATTATTTACTTCCCTAATTAGGAAACTCATCTCTAGGAATATGGATATATGAATTTCACTGAAAAATACATAAAGGATAATACTTGTATCTTTCAAACACCCAAAATTATAGGGATTTAAATCTTCAGAACAATAATAGGTTATAAATTTGTAATATAATTATCAAAAAATAAGGCCTCACACTCAAAATGACTATGAATCCTTACATCTGAAATCAATCATTGAACTCCTTCCAAATAAGTATTATTCATTATCTCAACTACACCATTGAGATGATGTGTCGTAATGGGGGTCTTCAGATTCTAAATTCCTTCTTTCCTTTAATAATGATGCCATAGACCGTAATACTCACCCCATTGTCAATGAATATGAATTTAAACTTATTATAATATTTATTCATAGTTGAATCATTATATTTCATAAAAAATAAGAACATGATTTTTTTTAATAAAAAAACATAAAACCAATGATTATGTGAGTATTCATCAATAAATGTCAAAAAATAATTGTCAACAGTAATGGTATATTATATTAAATGAACAAAATAACTATAATGTCCTAATTCAAGTTCTAATGAATTCCTATGAAATGGATGAATATTGAAACTCACTGATATCTATTTAATAGAAATATTGTGTTGCCACATGTCCAATTTAACACCCATAATACATAGAAGAATATTATCAGTGGCCCAACAACCAATCCCCTTCAATCCAAGGTGGATGAGAAACATATTACATTAATTGGATGAAACATCGCACTCAACATCAAATGTACTATCATATGAAAGAGAATATCAACCCTCATAAAATCCTTATTTTATCATGAATCTATCCACAATCACGGATCCTTTCATAAGCATTTATTTTCCATACCTAAAATTAAAAATAATACAATCATCATCATGAATAATGTTAGAAATATGATTTAGAGGAATGTTTGGTGCATGTTTAAAATTCTCCAAAATAATATTACATCATGAATAGGTCACTAAATAAATAGTTCTGATACTAAAACATCATCATTAATCAAAATATCAATACACATGGGATACAATATGTAATGAAATCTTTCATCAATGTGACATGAAAATAAGAACCATTGTGAAAAACCCATCAAAAATCATCTGAGGCAATACTATTGGAGTCATAAATAAATACATGATCACCCATATAGTGGTGGAGAAATAATCATCCTCATTACCATTTTTCATCTATTGATTTTCCATCATTATGATTTATGTTTTCAATTGATAGATTCAATTATTTACATTCGCTTTCCTACCACAATATTGATATTCAAACTATATTTGATTTGACCTATATTTTCTTCTACATATGATCATTTATGGACATATTTTTTCCTGATTCATTTAGTAAATTCTGCTCATATTCCTTCTATCAAAATTTTTTTCATATGATTTTTTAGGATTTCATCAACTAACAAATTCATTTAAAATATCATAAATGAAATTACTGAATTTTATGAAAATATTAGGATAATTAATTGATAGTGTAACAAAAAAATTATCCCATGAATTAGGTAATGAATTAAATAAACATGGACTGAAAAAATCAACTTCAAAATTAAAAACCAATCTTTAAAATTCATCAAAACAACCCTGAAATTCACTCAAATAGCCAGAAATATATATAACTTCACTATAATTCGAAATTATCAATTGTGTGAGAAGATACTGGTTGATTTACCTTTATTTGATGTACATACAGTCTAAAAAATGTGCCTAAATGTTCTTGAATGAGTGTTGTTGATAATATGGTTTATAACATTTTTCATAAAGACACAGATGAATTAAAACACATATAATATCATGCTCAAAATCCCATTTTCTATCAATTTTTCTTTCAGTCCTCTAAGAAATACTCCTCAGAAGATGAATCCAGTTCCTAAATAGAAAACCGTCCATTTTTAATAATAACTGGATGATGGATCACATATAAAATTTTATGGGAAATTACACTTATGACCCATGGGTTTTAGAATGAAATCCCATAAGGGCCTATGTGTTGGTCTTAAAAGACCTATGTCTAGGGGGAATCAATCCTAACATGTGATATTAGATCCATTGTGATGCCCACGTTTCATGCAGGATGCAATATTCCTCCAAAAGACATTGAGAATGATAATAATGGATAATGTTAGATCATATTTATCAAAGGTTGTCCTTGAAATGAAAAGTTGTCTTATAATAGATGGAAAATGACATGTAATAATTATCAGATTAATAGAAGTGAATGTATTAGATGATTTGTATTACATGTAATTTCATTTAATGGAAGGGAAATTTTTTAGTTATACGGTTTGAGGTGGTTATTTTTGGGTGTTAACAAAGTACCACATCAGTTTCCATGAAGGATGATATATTACATATAATCTAGGATGATATATTCCTCCATGAACACATGGGTTTTATAATGGAACACTAAAAGGGCCAATGATATGTGCAATGTTGACCTAGGAATGGTGGAAATTGATCATGACATCTGGGCCTGCCTTCACTACATCTTATATATTTCAGAAACTCATCCTCATAATGTGATCACTACACCATCTTCCAACTCCTCACTACCTACCAACACTAATTCCTCAATGCTCATCGATTTCTATCATCCCCCATATTTCGATTTGTTCCCCAATTTATACCTTCAAACTCCACCTTACTAATTTAATCTCAATTTTTCAATTAATTCCATCAATAAATTATTTTTTGTTAAAATGAATACATTCCCATCTGACAAAAAATTTAGAGAATGATATTCCTTATGTTTATAATTGATTTCTGTCATTATCTTCATTATGATCATAATTTAACATAATGTGTTCCATTGGTTCATACTTCCCCATCTAGTTTAACTATTTATTCAAGGACATAAATCTAGTTAAAAATTTATGACTCAATTATCATTACATGGATTATGGAATGAGGTCTCTTTTGGGGTCACCTTCCAGCAATAAAAGATCATTAATAGATTTTTACCAAGACATATAAGGCTATTATAGTGTTGTATTAGGGGTGTCCACTAAATTTTTTAAATAAGTTATCATAGTGTTTAGTCACAAGGTGATGGACTTCATCAGACCACTCAGAACATCATTGATGGCCAGGCATCCTACTCCTCTTATAGAATAATGGAATCTTCATCTTGGAAATTTTTCTTACTCTCTTTTACTACCAATTATTGCATCTCCATAACACGTGTCTTAATTTTATATATTCTAAAATAACCATTAAATCAAAATAGTTCACACTAAATTAATATATAATACGTGTACCAAATGTATAAAATAAACAAAAGAAAATTAGAAGCATCACAAGTCTCATATTTGTCACATTCTCTCTCACCCCTAATAGAAAATCAACTACTATAAAATTGAATCCTTCCATTATCAAAACCTAAAACAATATAATCTCTTTGGCACAAAAACATGACCCAAACATGGTGTGAGACTGAATTCCAATAGAAATCCACCCAGGATATATGCCATTCTGTTAGTGAATATGTATAACATGATTTTTAAAATAATAAAATCCATAATATTAGAAGTACTTATATGTAAATATTCCTCCAAGAACAAATTTTCATTTAGATTCATTTCATGTTCATTAATTAATTCCATTACATTGAATTATAAAAGTCTCATGATCCAACTTAATTCTATCAACCCCCATGTAAAATAATCATAGTAGAAACCTAAAAAGGATATTTAAAAACATATAAGTAAATAATGAATCAAAGATTGTGATTTGGCTTTGTAAATGTATTGTAAATCATTCCATTACAATATTGAATTTATAACGTGATCCCTTCCATGACATTCCTATGTTATAATTCATGTATCACTATAGGCTCTATTCTACCAACAATCTACAAGCCTGTCCGAGAGAAACTCTCATGAAACCTTACATCACTATAGGAAAAAACATTCCATCATCCTACAAGCTCTTCTTGGTGAACCTATTTGGAATCCTCGTATCACTATGTGTGTTCTATATGTCCATTCCAACAAATTTCATTACTGGGTGTCGAATAAGGAAGACTCATGGATCACTCATGACATGTAAACAAATTAAATATAGTCTATACATGGAATCCCTCAGTGATCCATGTTTCACTCAGAATTATATGTAATTATTTCAAGATCCCGAATGATACAATCTTGGCTTGATCATGTCTTGATCATAGAAAAAAACCAACATCATATGTCATGGACTTTCAGTTACTCCCAGAGGTAAAATACACAACAAGAATCAAATGTAATTTAAATGTGAAAACTATTTAACAATAAAAAAATCATGTGGTAAATTCATATAAAAATCATACCATGTAATTTATGTAATCTCAGGGCTTATCTATCATTTATCTCATGTAGTAATGTTCAGAATTAGAGAAAGACATTCAAATCAATATTAAACAAGCATTGAGATAATGTTGGGAAAATGGGTGAATCCCTAATACCAGACTATTAGTAATAAAAATTAAAATTTAATATAATTTGAATTCCATTTAATAACCAAAACCATTTTAAAAATCCCAATTATGGAAAATAAGGCATGACACATAGGAAACCTAGGCCAAATAGCAATGAATGGTCAAGGTAGGGAAACACCCTAATGGGGTGGCCATAAATCAACCTAAAATCCATGTTTCGTCAATGTGAATACATTTTCCATAATCTAAACAAGTATAGGCAATATCATAGGACAATTATCATTTAAAGTTACAACCTCATATGGGTGTGCGGCCCTATGGCACATAAAATCCACTTGAAAATTCATGAAAGGCCTGACACCACCTACCATGTGGTGGTATATATCTCTTAATTCAGTGTCAGCCACTTATTCGGCCTAGAATCGAGTAGATCTACAAAACAAGAATAAAAAATAATGTATCTATATCTAGGTTTAGAGAAAACATTATGAAGAACATGTCAAGGGGAATTGCGGAATCACTGGGGGTATTGCAAGGCATCCAACGTTGTTCGAATCAAAGCCCAGACGACAAGTCATGAGATAAAATTACCTTCAGTGCTGTTGTGTATGATACTTAGGTGAGGGATTTTTTATTTCTAATGAAAACTAGGATACGTCCTATTTTATCCAAAAAATAGTTTACATGGTGTGTACATGGAAATACATGGCATGTGTATGCCATATCATCTTTTTGTGGACTTATTCTTCCATGTCATAAAAGAGTACAACTGACATCCTAACACAGTGTGTACTAAGAATACATGGCATGTAGCCCATAATCATGTTGTTCAGTTGCCTGAAATTCATTAAATGTGTTTTTCTTAATCATCTTGCTCACATACAACCGAAAAATGAATGACTCAAACCTTCAACATGAACCATGTTCTTACAAAAATCTACCCTTAAAACAATTTGCCCCCAAATTTCCCTTCCATGGGTGATACAGAAATATCTAAGAATAACTCTGTCAATAGGAATCATACTTAGGCCTCCCTCTCCCAAGTCTCATCCCGCTCGTAGTCATGCTATGATAGCAACCATGGTAATGGAACAATCCTACCATCAAGAACCTTCATGCTCCTATCTACTATATAAATCAGATGCTCCTCAAAGGACGTATCAACATATATCTCATCCTCCTCCGGATAAAAAATGATAGACGGGTATGAGTGATAGATTCATAACCGATATACATTGATTCCATTGTGCATTTCTCAGTACCTCTTAGTTAACTTAAAATAATAGGAAACCAACCGAATCTCTCCCAAATCATGATCGATCTGACATATGATAGTGAAATTATACCATGTCTCTTGATACACATGTGTCCCAAACATGGTGAAACCCAATATAAAACATTATCCCCAACCTCAAACTCTATAGATTCTATATGGTGATTAGTATAATATTTATGATGAGACTGTGTTGTAGTCATCCGCTTCATAATGAACTGGACCTTGTTAGAAGTCTTCTGCATGAGACTCTGTCCTTGTAAAGCTGCATCACCTGCCTCCAACCAACATAGGGGAGATTGAAATTTCCTACCGAATAAAGCTTCTTATTTCTTCATTTGATTAGAAGCATGAATGATATTGCTATAGGCGAACATACCCATGGTTATGTGTTTTTTTATAGAACCCAAGAAAACATGGATGCATACCGAAAACAAGCCCTCCAACACCTGTATCAGTTGACAAGCTACATGTCTAGGGGTGGTATTCTATACTCATAAGAACATGTGTATCCAGCACTTTATATAGACATTTCTAGAAATGAAAAATAAATCGGGAGTCCCTGTCTGAAATGATTGAATGTGGGACATTGGGTAGACATACAATCTCACTGATGAACAACCTCCAAATCTCATCAACACTAAAGGTTTCCTTAATTGGGATGAAAAATGAATCATTTGTGATATTTTCATGAAATAATCATTCCACATCATTACCATGACACCTCATTTGTTGTAAAACCTAACAAATAATTCCCATGATCCTTCAAGTCATGGAATATTTTCTCAAAAGGGATTTCAGTAATTTCACCTCAAACCCATCTTAAACTAGCAGAGTGTTTAAACTATTCACTTAAACCATACGTGAGGATCAAGAAGGAAAATGAAACAAACCATCAATAGATGACTTCACTATGAAACAAATGTCATAGGAGGCTATAATACTAAAAACGAAACACAATGCTACTCCTAAGGAACCACACCCCCCCATGTAACACATTCATTGAATCCCATACCTATCTCTTGGTGATAATACTTTGTTAAACCATCAAATAACCATTAAAAAGGGTCATTCCATAGCATGTGTAAAAGAATAATCCAGATCCATTGCAATGGACCTTTTACATCATTTAATAATCATTTACTAGCCTAACTGAAAGTCTGGTATATCCTCATATTTATCAACAATGAGTTTTAGCTACTCACCAATGTGGTCCATTCTCCCCCTTACAAATGAGGTGTTGGTAGAAGACCAAAAATCCTCATAAACACACTAACTGAACCTAGAGGGGCATCCTCTTTGTGGTTATTTGAAATAAAGTAGCAGACATATTTATTCCATCCAAGGTGTTCCTATATGGAATCCCAAGTATCTCTTAGGATTAACCAAGCCTCCTTTAAAATGACACATCTTATGCACAACACTGAAAAATATTACGATCTAGGTTAACGACTTCCATCTATCGAGCGACATATAACTGAAACTCTCTTATTTCATCCAAGATGACATCTAGATGGTATACATTCACATATCATAAGGAAGGGCACCCTAAGAGGATCTTAAGGATTATTAGAAAAGGGCAACCAATCCACCACTAGTCTTCCACTTGAATGAAACCCGTCTTCAATTGCAAGCACATCATCATTTAACCGACCACAATTTCGTTATAACAAGGAATTTTTGTAATAACTCACCCTTAACCACTGAGGCCCATCCATGGTCATGGGTGCCTCGTAAGGGATGCACGCACAACCAACCACCGAAATGTCATTTTTTCAAGAAATAGTCACTATAATAAAAGAATCACAAGCCTTAATTGCATTCAATAAGAATCGAATTTTCCTACTAGTCATTAATTGTGATCCTTCTTATTGGAAGGAAATATTTAATCATGTATTACATGATGCTCCCCACCAATTTGGGATTAGTCAGGGAATGAAATATCATCATCTCTGAAAATGCTAGTATATGATCAACATAAACACACAAGTGTTGTTACATGAACAATGATCACCACATTATATCACATTTCCTAAAAGACAAACATATTCCAACTAGTATGTCGAAACACTCATGTCCAATATAGTCCTCTCGAACAGTGGGACAAACATATTTCTCCAATCATAAGGTCACTCTATGGTGGAGAAAACCAATGAGAAAAAACAAAATCTAAAATCACAATAATTTAACTAATATCAATGGTTCATTTTAACAATTAACAGTCAACGAGTACCATATATGTCATCATATACTACATCGTGTTAACAAGAAAAAATGGTAAATTATGGAATCTATTATTAGGATGTCCACCCTATGCATCCAATATACAGATAGAACACATAGAAACTAGATCAAAATCACATCATCTACATTACCATTTATATTGATGATGATGTACTAATTCTCCCATCATTTATGGATAAGAGTTTCACATGGAATCATAAGAAGATGACCGTGCCGGAGGAATTTCTAATCAACTAAGATAAGTATTCCTCAATGTTCTATCCCATATCAAGTGTTATGATACATCCATCACAAATATTAATAGGGTGTACACATTAAAAACCAAATTTCCTACCATATAAAATCAAACATTTTTATGAAAGATCTTCTTTAACATACAAGGTGGCTTTTAGGGGTCCCTAGATATAAAAAAACACATAGATAAAAAAAGAATATATAAAAATAGGAAAGGTCAACACCTTCCCTTAAGCACTCACCCTACTTCCTGCCCCATGGGATAGGTATCTATTTCAAAAAATTGAATGATAGTACCAAAATACAACAATTATGGTCAGGTCTAGTCTTGTAAAACTCTTGGTGAATTCCTACTAGGTATGCTCCAAGTAAACACGAGCAAAAAAAGCCTAATTGGGATCCTTAGTTGAATGCCAAATGAGAAATCTTTCATTGGATCCTCCAACGAAAAATAGTATAGGATTCCAAAAATAGGGATCCCTTAAATGATACACAAGTGAGAGAGCCAACTCGAGACTCTCTATATATGATTTTAAGAGAATGAATACCCCAGGGGATCCTTAGCAGAAATTTAATAGATAGAGGCATCCTACTCTGGATCCTCTAGGTTGTAACTTACACAGACGAAATTATAAAAGGAATCCTTGATAACATCTTGTCTCATGACCTCATAGTCCAGAAGGGAATGTCTCACCCCACGAACATCCTCAAAAGCATTAGACATGAGAGATAAATCACATCTCATATAATATCAGAGGTCTAAACAGGGATGTTCTAAATACCCAACCAATCATACATTCCATATATCAATCCCAGGTGTCAACTAGGAATGGTAAATGGATAAAGAACATATCGATTAAGATAAAATCCACAAAAACACACATATTGAGTCCTCCTAAAGCTCATAGGATTCAATATCAGGATATATATATAGAAAACTACTCCGAAATGACTAATTGTATGTCCAAAATAGAAAAAGGGGAATAAAACTGGAAAACACTCTCACATGGTACCAAAAAAGACATAAAAAGTGTGAAGAAACCATACATGACATGTACCATCATGCTATCACAGGGTTGTTTACTTCCACTGGTCTTGAATTTAAACACCCGAGGTTCATGGTGTTCATGTAGGCTACATATCATGTACACAATCCACCCCCTAGAAATGTACATTTATATGGCCAGATTTACTTGGGGAATGCCTATGTAAAACTACTTGGTGTTACCTAATGTACACAACATGCACTATTCAAAACCATTACTAATCCATTTTTTTATAATACGGCCAGATACATGGTAAACTTCCAAACTTCGTGTACTCAGAGTACGCAGTGTGTACATACATAAATACTTTCTTCCCAAATAGAAGAACATGTGGTGCGTGTTCACAGAACCACATGCCATTTTTCTTGGGTTTCCGGGTAGTAAAACAATGACACTTCCCCAGAACACACATTTTTGAAAACTAAGCCAATGATATGACATATTCTGCACCGTGAGGTCCCAAACTCTCTACAAATCAAATATTGGCGTTCAAATTTATGGAATTATTACATAATTTAATTTAAAACATTTACATGATCCACCAAATTCTGATCCAGGAGGTCTCATAATCCACAGTGACTAATGACATGAATTCCTCCATATCATATTATAGCTTGATTTAATACAATGTCAAATCATGATCGGCAAAATATTATTCTAAGAGGGCCCATACCCATCAGGGAACCATGTTTAGCATCCATCCATTTCTAACCATAACATGTACCAATACACCTATCATAATAGAATGCACATCTATCATGACATCAATCACAATCTCACGAAATAAAAAATTCTCTTTAAATGGAATGGAAAGAATGCATGGAATGTGACTTCTATCAATATCCTATATGATGCATGAGATAGAATACCCTCATCTCATTTGGATACAATAAAAAAGAACCACAATGATATAAATAATAACAATATATAATATGTGTGTCACCCAGTGGTGAAATTGTTTCAACTACAACAGATCAAATTAAAAACATCGCAGCTCAATCCAGGAATTTTGGATTTTCCCTATACTTGGGGTCGCTACAACCGGGAAAAACTTATTAACAAACCCCATTTCCTTCATACCCATGTCTAATGTCTCTAAATAGTATGAAAAACAAGAAATGACTCCTTTAATACCACATTGTAACGTCATGGATCCAGATTCCACCCAATGGTAGCCTTTATCATGTTCCCCACATGAACTCTATAAAATTTCCCCACATTATAGAGATATCCAACAATCACTAAGGACCCATGATTGATAGTGGGGAATGTATTCCGTCATTGGATGATTGTGACACATCAGAAACAATAAAAATACATGAGTGGAAGTATTAATACCAGGGAGTAGAAGTAAATAGTGGAATACTAACAGTATAGACACTAGATTTCATAGCATACAAAGGATGACATTGCATTTCACGGGTTCTAGAAAAACATCCAAAACAGGTCACACTATAATAATACATAATATGAGTGCCAAAAGTAAAATATAGTCAAAAGAAACTCAGAAGCATCACAATCCTTAACGTGGTCCCATTTTCTACTCTTTTTAACAGTAATTAATGTACCTAAAAATGGTTCTTACCCTTGTTGACACCTGTAGGAATATAATATTTTTCGAACCAAAAATATAAATCATACAGGGTCTGAGTCTAAATCCTAGTAGGAAACCACACAAGATCTGTTATAATCTATTACTGAATATATATAACAGAAAATGTAAAATAATGAATGTTTTAATCTAGGAAGTATTCAAAAGTAAACATTCCTTCATGAACATATATTCATTTACACTCACTTGATGTTAATTAATTAATTCTAATTCAGTGAATTATATATGTATTAGGTTCTAGCTTAAGAACAGAAATTCTTATGTATAATAATCACAACATATACCTCAGTAGGCTATTTAAACATGTACAAGTGAATAATGAATCTATGCTTGTGCATTGACAAGGAAAACATGACATAATTCATTCCATTTCAATATTCAATTTATAAACTGAGACAATCCATTGAATTAAAGTATCACATGAGGTAAAATTCTATCCACAACCAATTATCCCATATCGACAAACCTCTTAGGAAACACATTTTTTACTTTATGTGAAAACCTAACAACTCCCTTAAAAATAGTCCCCGGGATCCTCTCTGGAATTTTGGTATCACTCTATTTTTTTTATAAGTTCATTTCAACTAATCCCAATAATTGATGTCCCTTATGTAACCCCCATGAATAAATCATGGAGTTTAAATAAATACAATATAGTTTATCCATTTCATCCCCCTACATTCCATGTTTCACTTAGAAAAATAATTAAATTCTCCATTAGCCTAACTGCTACTTTTTTGGCTCACTCACAGCTTGAACATAACAACTAGGCCAACCACATAAGGATTGCCTTTTCAATTACTAAAATGGTTTAAACACACAATCATAGAAACATGTAATTTAAACAATTACAATGGTTTAGCATTAATAAACCAACATGTGAAATTCATATTACAATCATATCATGTAATTAAAAATATCACCTAGCATAACAATCAATTTATCTCCCATAGGGATGTTCATAATTGTAGCAGTACATTCCAATAAATCATAAAAAAACATTAAAATAAAAGGAGGAAAAGGGGGAAAATAAATAATCCCAAACCCTTTTTCAAAATAATTACATTTTAAAATAATTTAAATTCCATTTAATAAAAAAAAATATTTTAACCAGACCAATAAGGGAGGTCATGGCATTCCACACAGTCAACATGTCTCGAACGACCATAAATGGTCATTGATGTGAAACACCCCCATGGGTTTGAAATATTTCAATGTATACAACCTAATTCGTTAATGATAAAATAGATTCAATTAAAAAAACATAAATATCAAATAACATAGTCCATTTATCATTTAATGCAACACCCTCAAATGGGTGTCCAACATTCTGACACATATAATCAACTTGAAAATTCATGAAAGGAAAGATACCACCTACGTCGGGGTAATATGACTCTATTTATCAAACACTGGATTCTAATATAACCAAGAATGGAGTAGAAATAAGAAACGATCATAAATTCTCAAGGATCAATAACTAATTCAAGAGAATAAATATTAATAAAGGCTCGTGAATAATTAAGGACTCACCGAGGGGATTCCAACGCATCCAATGGTGTTAAAAATGAAGTTTGAATGAAAAATCTAGAGAAGAAATGATATTTAGTGCTTCTATTCATGATACCCATGTCAGGGGTTCTATCTGTATGATGAAAATAAGTTAGATACTCATGAAATCAATTACACATTCCTGAATAATTTCATCCAGCAGATGAATCTTCTAATCTTATTGGATATATATCTAGGTGTGGAAATATGTTCTATGAAGAACCTATGTACCCAGTACGCTCTATATTACATGCCAAAAATAGGAAGTAAACTGGGTGTCCCCATATGAAATGATATAATGTGGGGAACAATGTTTCTTTACAACCTCATAGATATATCACCTTCCAATCTCATAAAAACTGAGGGTTTCCTCCATTAGTAGGAAAAGTACAACCTTTGTGAACTTGTCAAGAACAACTCTGGTAACATCATTCCCATGAAACCTCCTCCCTCAAAAGATCCCATATGCCACACACTTGAGCATTGAAATAACTCAATATTCACTCTAAAGATATTTTGGATATTTCACAACACACCCACCTGAAATTTTAGTAGTGTTTAAACTATTCAATTGGACCATACATGATGAATGGGAAGGATAACGAGTAATGACATAACTGAATGACATATCTATAGAGTGCCCTACTTAAGAGGTTGTAATGTTGCAATAGAAACATAAAAATTATCCCAATAACCCGTTCACCCACAAAAAAAACCCATAAAACATATCCCCTACATGTATCTCAAGGACAATCCATTGATAATACATCCAAATATCATTAAAAATGGTCATGCAATAGCACGAGTAAAACATTAATCCACATCCATCACACTAGAAAATATACCTCTTTTGAGAATCACAACTAAGATTGACTAAAAGTATGAGAAAACCTTATATTCATCAACCCAAAGTCTATGGAACTCACCATGGTAGTCTATACTCCCTTTTACAATGTAACAATAGTAAAAATCCAAAATTCCAAAATAGAACACTGAACGAACACAGAGCGACATCTACCTGGTGATCATGTCAAATAAAGTAGTAGTCATCTAGAGATCATCCCAGATGTTATTACATAGAAACCTAACCATCACTTAGAATTAATTGAGCCTCATTTAACATTATTCATCCAGCACACATCACTAAAAAATTATATGAACTAGCCAAACAGATTCCAACTGTAGTGCAGCGTATAAACAGTGATCACATTGTGTATCCAGGATGACATCAAGTTGTGGCACATGCTGGTGTCTAAAGGAATAGAACATTAAGACGATCTCATGGATTACTAAAATGGGATCGTTAAACCATCATAGTTTGTGCTCCTCTAATAAACTCTGCTTTACTTTCCTACACATTGTCATTTAACTGACCAAAATGCCATTACCCCATGGCATTTCCATAACAGTACATTATTAACCACCAAGGCCCATCCTTGATCAGTAGTTCCTCAAAAAGGATTACACATATGAAAATGAAATAATATCGTGCTACCGAGAAATCATCAACATAAAACAATACTTGAAAGCTTCAAAGGTATTCATGTAAAATCGACCTTTTCCAAATGATCTTGGACTGTGTTCCTTCTATTTGGAAGGAAATATTTATACATAACCGATGTGTATCTCCCCACCACGAAGGATATTATACATATAAAAAAATGAACATCCACTCTAAGACGTAGATGTTCATAACCTATATAAATGTACAAGTTTCATTTCATGAAAAACGATCACCACGCCATGTCACTTGGAAAGAATGAAGAAATTAAACTAACTGGGGTTTCAAAACAATGATGTCCAACAATGTCCTCCCAATTAGTTTGAGGTAATTTTTTACATAACACTAAGGTCACTCTACAATGGATATAAATCGAGAAAAAACACAATAGCTCAAATCTCAGCGATTTAGTCGATATTAATAGCTCATTTTATCATTTTACACTAAATGAGTGCTGCATATCTCAATATATACTACCTCATGTTTACAATAGTAATTGAGAAATTCTAGTTACAATTCATTGGCTTTACACCCTATTCATATTACAACCAGATAGACTACCTAGGAAATCACTCAAAAGCACATAATCTACACAACCTTTTACATGGATGATGATGTACTATATCACCCATCACATAAGGAAGAGAGGATCACACCACCTCCTATGCAGCTGGCCATTCTGAGGCATATCAAACCTAAAATTATTAGCTTCATTCAATTATCAATCCCATATTAATGGTTATGATAGAAAGATCACCCATCAGAACAAGTGTGTTCTAATTAAAAAAAGTAAACATCCTACCAAGGACAATGAAAAATTAAAGTGAAAGTTCAATATTTACAGACAATGTGACCTATGAGGGTCTTAATATACAATCCAAGATCATAGCTCAATATCACATATATCAAAAATGGACAAGTCAAAAACTTCCCCATTTCATGCACCCCTCTTCTGGCCCAATGTGTTAATTCTAGGTGTCAAACAATGAAGGATACTACCAAAATTTCAATATTAAGGTTGGGTATAGTCAAGTCAAATAGTGGTAGGAATCCTGCATTGGATCATTCATGCATGCATGATCAACAGAATACTTATTGGGAAATTTAGTTTAATTGAATATGAAAAATCATACATGGGATCCTCGAACGATAACTAACATAGCATGCTAAAACAAAGATCCTCTAAATGTAACACAAGTGAGAGATATTTCTAGGGACTACCCTTATAAGCATGCAACAGAAGGAATCCCTTAGCGGTTCATTAGTATTCGGATAAGAGATAGAGTTATCCTACATAGAATCCTCTAGGTTGAAACAAAAGATGATGAGATTATACAAGGAATCCTTGATAGCATCTGGTCTGACAGACTCATAGTCCAGAAGGGAACATCTCGCAAGGGCAATGCCCTCGAATATTTAGTCAAAAGTGATAGCTCAAATCTAATATCAGATCAAACATCTCAATTTGGTCGGTATGATCACCCAACCAATCATACACTCTATGTCTCACTCTTATTTGCCAACTTCAACAGGTAAATTTAG
Organism: Viscum album; assembly: GCA_963277665.1. NCBI lineage: Eukaryota > Viridiplantae > Streptophyta > Magnoliopsida > Santalales > Viscaceae > Viscum > Viscum album. Next base: position 875,298,894 of record OY728155.1, on the reverse strand, counting down.
TACGAACCTCGACATTGATTAAAAATCCCCCAAAAATTCAATAGAATACGTCATAATTATCCATGGGTCTCACCATCATGATCTACACTAAAATCTAATTTCACGGACTACATATAGATTTAAATCAAGAAGATGATAATAAAATAGTAAAACACACTCACAAGGTACCAAACGATACATACATGATGTGTAGAAATGTTACATGACGTGTACCCTAAAGCTCACACATGGTCATATACTCCCACTGGCCTAGGCATGAATACACCCTAGGTACATGACCAACCTGTAGGGAACATGGTCTGTACAGAAGTACCCCCTCCATTACATGTACTTTTAAATGGCCAGATTCACATCGGGTATGCTGGTGTAAAACTATATTGTGTGTACCTAGACTACATGGCCTGCACTATCCAAATCCATTATTATTCATTGTTTCTTCTCACATGGCAAGAAACAGGGTGGGATACCATATGGAGTGTACTCAGATAGCATAGTGTGTACATAAAGAAATATTTTCCTCCTCAATAGAAAAACACATGGTGTGTGTTCCAAATATCACATTCCATGTTTTCTATGTTTCTACATAGTAATACTTTTAAAATTCCATAGAACTCCAATTTTTTAAAGTAAGATCATGGTATTTCAAATTAGAATATGTGAGGGACCATACTCACCAACAATTGAATATATTAATCCTCATATAGTACATTATAACAAAATATAACTTAAAACATCAACATGAGCCACAATGTTATTATCCAAGAGGACCCATACACATTAGGGACCGAATCGTGGCATTCTTCTATATCATATCATAACTTGATTCAATACAAGGTCAAAACATGATCTATATAATTTTGATCTCATAGGGACCTTACAAATTTGGGACTAATTTTTGGTATCCATCTAATACGGACCATAACACGTACAAATACACCTATCAATATAGAAGGAATATTTATCATGGCATCTAACACGACAACATGAAATCACTAATGTTCTCTAAATGGTATAGAAATAACGACTGGCATGTGATTTCTAACATGTTCCTATTTGATGCATGAGATATTATAATCTCATCTTATTGGGTTGAAAAAAATAGACCCACAATGATATAAAATATAATAGCACAAAACAAGTGATTCAACCATTGGTTATATCGAATTAATTGTCAAATCTAAAAATAAAAAAATCCCAATTCAGTCATGGTAGTTCTGATTCTCCCAAAGTGTTAGTAGCTACTCCTGTGTTCATTTTATTACCAAACTCTTTTTCCATCATAACCTTGTCTAGTGTCTTAAAATAGTTAGATAAACTAAGAATGAAACCTCTAATACCTATTTGTAAAATCCTAGGTCTAGATTCCACCCAATAGCAGATGAAGACATACCAAACAATAGACGTAAATAGTAGAATACTAATAATACAACAATGAGATTTCATATAATACAATGGATGATGTTTCATGTGTACTAACCCAAAAAATAATTAATTTAAATTCCTCATTGTCGATTTTAAATTTCTTCTTATGGTTATGTAAATGGTATGAACTAATGTGGTTTTATGTTTTTGATTTTAATATACCATTAATAATTTTTACCATTTCTAATATAGTCAATAAACAGTTATCATATGATTAGAATAAATATAGGGCGTTAACAAATCAAATTTAATCAAAAGAATCGACGACCTAATCTAGTAGACTTGCCTCCTACGAATCACATTATTCAAAACACAAAAAAATGTGGCATCTTTGGCCTTCACTCTGGAACAAGACCAAGCCGAGCTTGAACATTTTATGCATGAGTGGAACTGACTATGGGTGAATCAGAAGTTAAAAGATATTACCACACGAGCGATGTAATCCAAGCAACCCCAAGAGTCTATCACCAACACACACCATACACTTCAGTCTAATGAGGGTGTTATAAGGGTTTATGTTACAAATTCATAATATTAAGATTATTTCCATTATTTTTGTATATAATAATGAATATAAATTCATTTTTTATTTTTACCTTGTAAATAGTTTTTAAATTACAAATATATTTGTAGTTAATCGTCAACTAAAGAATCTATTTTAAAAAATTAACCTATTTTTTAATTAAATATTTTTATAATAAAATATTATTATTATTAAATTTGTTTTTATTAAGTATAAATGACCATATAATTATTATGAATACAATTGTAATTTTAATTTTTGTTTCAAAGCTATTTTTGTCAAAACCCGTGAATTTTCGATAAATATCAGTTTTTATATTAAAAGTTAAAATTTAAATTTTTATTAAATTATTTGAAAAAAATTAATATAATTCTTGTAATCATGATGTTGAAATTATCCAATGGTAAATTTTTCATAATTTTTGGTGAGAGTAGAATTTTTGGGTAAAAATTAAATTACTTTTAAATATATAATGTGTTCTATGACATCATAAAGACCCAATTGTTTTGCAATAAAAAAAAATATAAACATTATTTTTAGACAATATATTATTTAACATTAAAATAATGTGACGTTATTTTTATTTGATTTATTTTACAATGCTTTAGTTGACCCTCCAAGACTTATAATACATTTTACATTTTCAAATTGATTTTATTGAGAGTGTGAATCACCTCCATATAAGAAACACTATTATTTAAAAGAGATCATCTATTGGAAGTATAATATATTATTTTCCACTACCCATTATAAAAAACCATGGGAAAACCAATTTTCTAGTTTTTTGGGTTTTATTAGTTTAATATGTGGTGTTGCAAACCTAAGTAATAAAGAATTCCCTCACCATTCCTATATAATCCCACCCAAGTTCCCACTTCGTCTTCACTCAATGCTGTTGGATTTCGTCAAAGCCCTACCGTCCTCTCGAAACAATCCTCCCAAAGGCCCCCAGGCTCCCATGAAGCCTCTCCCAAGCCACACACAATCCTTTGGGATCACATTTCCAATTCCCTCTATTCTCTTTTTATACTTGTTTCATAATGTTTTAATGCCAATTTATTTTATATTATAAATTTTTTAGTGTGGGTTTTCACCTCTATAGACATCTCTCTTTATTTTTGAAATATAGGAGAACCCATTCTTTCATTAATGCCTTCCTTTTACACATGTTACTATGCAGAAATTTCATAAGGAATTTCTCTCTCCTCATTTTGATTCATGCAATTTTTTTGAATTATGAATGTAAATTCTATTGAATATGTTTGGAAATGTATTTATATGACCCCTTACCATTAATTTCATGTATACATATTTATACACCCCGTTATCTCTCATCAAACATTTTTATGATTTCATACGTCACGCCATTATGTTGCTGAAATTGCAATAGTATTCCAAGCCAATGTCATTGTGTAGTGAAAACCATGTCCATTTCAATATAAAGTGTATTCACCTGTATGAACATTTAACTATTGAATATAATGATTCATGTATGTATTCCAAATACATTTATCATGGAATAAATGACGATGATTGAATCCATGTTGTATGATCCATGTGGCACACTTATGCATGAAATGAAATGTTTAAGAAGGGTGCACCATGATAGCGCCACAATTCATTGGGTAATGTATATTATCATGATACATCATGTGCAATGAGTGTTGAATCATTATAATTCAATTGAAACATGTTTTTACTCGTGATTCATATGCAATGAGGGTTTACGCATGCTCTATGAGCAATGAGACTTGGGCCATGCTAATTCAATGTGAAGTGTTGTTCCCACATTTCCATGTTATGAATATCATGATTTATCATGCCGTTATGTTCATATTTCTCTTGTTCTTAATTTTTATTCCTTTTTACTAAAATGTATTGTAATATTATTGTGATTCTTTGATTACACACTTATTTGGATTTATTGCTCACCCTTTTATTATGATTGTTTTCAGTTTATCCCATGAAATGCTATGTACGAGGGAAGTTAGTGGTCCTGTAAAAGAATTTTTCAACTAATATGTCTTGTGTTTTATTTTCTAATTTATTATGTAATGCTCTTAATCCCAAATTAATCTATACCTTTCTATCTTCTATTTTTTTGAAGTGAATTTTAAGTAATAAATCAGGTTTAACTGTGTAATAAAAAGGAAGGTTTTCATATCAAGTAACATGTTCTGGGAAAATAGAAAAAATAGGTCACACTGCGTTATTACATAATATGAGTACCAAAAGTTAAAAATAAAAAAATTAAACATAGAATAATCAGAAGCCTCAGCTTGGTCTCATGCTCTCATACACCTAACAACAAATCAAGTACATGAAAAAGTGTTCTTACCATTTTTTACACCTACAATAATAAAATATATTTGGCCCAAAAACATGAACTGAATAGGGTGTGAGACTATATGCCATTATGTAGCAACCCATGCTATGTGAAAGTCTATCTATGAATATATATAACAGGAAGTATACAATAATGAAATAAGTAATATTGGTTGTACGTAATACTAAAACATCCGACAAGAATGAGTATTAATATACATTTCTTTCATGGTCATTAATTAATTCAATTAAATTTAATTATATAAGTATTAGGATCTGGATCATGTATGGCTAGACCCGTGTAAAATAAATACAGTAGATACATAAAAAGGCTATATAAACACGTATATGTGAAGAATGAATCCATGAATGTTATTTTTCATGTAAAACCCATCGTATGTACTTCCATAACAATATTCAATTTATAACATGCTCTCATACATGTCATTTATAAGTTGGAATTCAAGTATCAATCCCTGGGAAATTATATCCACAGCCTACAAAACCATTCTAAAAATACAATCAGGAAACCCGATATCACTCTAGGTGGAAGCCTAACAACATTCTATAATCCCATCCCGACAAGACTCTTTGGAATCATGGTATCACTCTATATGTGGTATAAGTACATTTAAACAAAGTTGGTACTGGTTGTCCTATAAGGATTTACTAGGTATCTCACATGACATGTAAACAAAGCTAATAGAGTCTGTCCATTTCATCCCTCAATGACTAATGTTTCAATCAGAAAAATATGAAAATTATCCATGAGCCCAAACGCTACATATGTGGCTTTCTCATGGTTTGAATATAACAAACGGACATCCTCATAAGGCTTAGCCATTCTATTAATCACAAGGGTAAAGCACACAACAACCATCAAATGTAATTTAAACTATAACTAGGCATAACAATCAATTTATCTCACACGGTCATGTTTACAATGGGAGAAATTGATTCTAATCACACTTGAACAATAATTGTCAAACATGGGGAAAAGGGGAAAATCATTAATCCCAACCCCATAGTCAAAACAATAATTATTATACACAATTGAAATTATTTTTAGTAACCCAAACTATATTCAACAACTAAATAATGGAAAAAAAGGAATGCCATCAAGGTAACCTTGTTCAAAAGGCCATAAACCACCATCAAATGGAAACACATACATGGGGAGGCACATATTCTAGGTAAAAAAGATATTTCACACATTTTAAAACTTTATCAATTACCTAATCATCAAAATGAAATAACATAGGTCAAATATCATTTACGGTGACACCCTAAAATGGGCGCATAACTCTCCAGAGCATATAATAAACATGGAAATTCATGAAAGGAATGAGACCACCTACCTCATTGTAGTACGACTCTCCATGACCCATGAGGACCTATAATTCATCCTATAATATAGATGATCTAAAAAATGAGAAAAAATGATTAAGGGTCAATAAAGTGGTTAAGATAATAAATCTAGAAGAAAGTATCATGAGGAATCAAGGAATCACCAAGGGAACTCCAACGCAACCAATAATGTTCGAATCAGAGATCAGATGACGAATCGGGGGATAAACGACATTCATAACTATTGTTCATGATACCATGGTGAGGGGTTATTTTCTTCAAAATAAAAAAATGATACTACCTATATTATCCAAAAAATTAATTTAAATTCCGTGTGCATGAAAATATATGGTGTGTGTATGCCAAATCCTCTTCTTTTCCAACATCCTCTTCCATGTCATGAATGCATCCTATCAATATTCTTATATAGCGTGTACATGTATTACACAATGTGTAACCCATTTTCATAATGTGAAATAGCCTTTCATCTAGTACATGTCTTTTTTCATCCTACTTGTCATGTAAAACTTGAAAAGAAAAGAACTATACCATAATGAAAGAACGAGGTTCTTAGAAATGAAATTTTTTAAAAAATTAAATTAAATGCTTTTTTCCCTCATATTGGTCACCCTAAAAATAAAATTCCTTTTATAATATAAAAAATACTAAATAATGTTAATCTAATCCCACCCATCCTCTAGAATCTAATATATTTTTTTCAAATCAATCCACAAATTGAATATGGTTATCTTTTTTGATGATAAAGTGTCCCATCAATTGTTTTTAATGAGTGGATTATGTTTCCTTGTATGTTTTATTGAATGGAACGGTAGCATTATAATAATTTCATACAAATATAGGAAAATGTAACCATATCCAAAAAGTGGAATTTTAATTATTATTCCACGAATTAGGAAAAAAATATACGATTTATTCCAATTGATTTTAGATTATATAAGAGAAGTGGGTATCAAACCTTATAATGAGGAAGTGTAATAACAATATATGATCCAAATTGGGGACATTCTTATTTGTTTATTCCTTTTTAGTTATTTTGATTCTTAGGTAAGTATTTATGGTTAAATTTTGTAGACGAGATATATTTATATATATTTTTTCTATTTTTTAATGTATTTATGATTTTTTATTTGTATTTATGTTGATCAATACTTATTTGATTATCTCTTGAATTCAATTATGTTTCATGTTATTTAACTCCAATGTTAAATCTCTCTAATTTTATGTGATTTCCATTTGATAGTTCTGTTTGCTAAGTCAGGGATTTCTGATATTATTTTATTTATTTTACATCAAGAGAATATAATGGATTGGGTGATAGATGATTAATATGGTCAATATTCCATAATTTTTGAATGATTTCATGGTTATGTTTCACTTGTTGTGTAAAATACCATTGTAAAAAATAGCCAACAAGAATACATTTGTAGATAATGATATGTTGACATATATTTCATAATTAATGGATTGAATAATGTTAAAATTAGAGATATATGGACTTGGTGGAGAATGAGATATACTTTTAATAAGATAATTTATAATTTATATGAAAAAAACACTCATTAAAAACACTGTAATCTATGGAAATAGTTATGGTAATAGTTTACATATAACTAAATGATGTTTTTAGAAATAGATCAATCATAGATAAATAATGTAAAATATTACAATATCTCAACAATATTATTAATGATATTTGAAAACTTCTAATCACTAATTATTAACCTTGAAAAGAAATAATAAACTGGAAATTTAGTTACTATAGATAATAAAATTGGTAATCACAACAATCTACAGAACATTAGAAATTTACTACATAAATAAATTAAATTGTGAAAATAAATGTCATGATATACACAAAACATTTAAATTATGATTTCTATTAAAATCTTGAACATATGGTCTTCTTAATAAAAACACCCAAGATAATCAATCTAAAAATATTACTGATTGCTCACTCATTTGGGAGTCAAAAATGCTTCCAAAATATGATAATTAAAAGGATAAATTAAAGAAGTTAATGGAATTAAACAACAATAAAATTTTATACCCATACAGAAAATTTAATGATATATAATAACAATCTATAATAGTATAAATTTGTGATAGAATCTTTTTAGAATCAGATAGGTGATTGAACTGGAGACCAGAACTGTTTGATGAAAAATTGTTCTAATCTTTTGAGTTTTATGATCGAAAGATAATGTATATATATTTGAATATTATTATATTATTTCATTTTTAAATAAGAATATGTTTCAATAATTTTAACAAAATATTAACTAATGACCGTTCAGACTGGTTTTGCATCAATTAAGGGTGGATGATACCAATTTAAATGAAAACAATTATCTAATAAAAGATATCAGATTAGAAAACCCGTCAATTGGAAACCTGTTGTATTCTGTGTTTCAAAATATTAGTATGAACATTATATATTTGGAATACATTCTGGGAAGTGATAATGTAAACTAAGCATGAGAGGTCGTATATGAAAATAACGGAGGAAGGATCTTAGATAATTTTTAATAGTTCCTATCATCATTATCCCTGGATTCGTAAATTTATCTTGTTATTGGTATTTTTAAAACTGAACATAAAAAAGAATACTTTTAACTCCAACTGGGATATATTCCCCTTTATCCTTAAATAGTTCAAAAATAAAATTCCAATTAATTTATTTCTGTTAAAACACTTTATTGAAAGTTGAAATCATATAAAAAACAATGTTTTGTTTTGTAGCTCATACACTCAGATTAAAATGATATATATATATATATATATTATGGAGAGTTCTCAATGGGGATTAACGAGTCATCGAAAGATGTAAAAAATGAATAATTTTTCAGTTGATCTTTTCATAGGTACATTGATTGAAGATAGAAGTTTTTCAGAGGGTTGTGAAGAGAGGATTTGACAGCCCATAGGATGTTATTAATTCTTATGGGGATACACAAAATTAATAATATACTAAACATATAAATACTAATAGAAATATTGTATATTGAATGTTAAAGTATCACACCAACCTGTATAGTCTCTATTTCGTAAATTAATTTATAACACTAAAATTGAAATTGTTTAATCTGTTTGATAGAATGAGAAATAATAGCAAAAAATATTGGGGTTTATATTAGGGGACAGACAGGATTTAATTAGTGGCCATTAGGATCTTATGGTAGGGATTTCATTGATTATTTATTTGATCATGTTTGGTGTTAGAATTGGGTCAGTAGGGATCTTTCGACTAAGTACCTGACACTAATACTGTGACCGCATGGTTGGAATGATTATCCACAAACAAAATCCTAAAACATGACAATCCAAAACCATATTTAAACAAACATAATCTAGAATGTATAATTTTAATGTTCCAAATAGTTAAATTAATTTATACAATTAAATAAAACACCTCACAACACATTAATGGACATGCAATATGAATAGAATGAAATTTGTAATTATTAAATAGTTTTACAATAATCGAAAATAAGAATAATAGATTGAAATAATCCCTATGTAAAAATACCCCTAAAATCAAAACACCCAACAAATATAGAACAACACTCTCATGCCTGGCATGATGATAACAAGCATTAGGATTCCCATGGAAAAATGGAATAATATAACGATGGAAAATCATGGATTCTGATCCTCACACTGTGTGTGCATCACTCTAGAAATCACATTTCAAATCTCTCTAAATCCATCATTCCTCAAAGCCGTTCCAGAGGGGTTAATATATTAACAAATTATAAAAAACATAGTTATGCCACATTTATTTTTCTGAATCCCAATGGCTTCATGACATGTAATATAGTTTAAAATCATTTAATCTCTTGATTTTCACAGTTTTACTGGACGCCATGAATTTTTTCATTAAAAACCCTTAATGAACTTCAGGAAGTCTAATTTAAATACATGATGTGCATGTAGTGGAATTCATGTAAAATCTAGATAGAACAACACCTATTGTGAAATTCATGAAGTGTAAATGAATTACATGATGTGTAATCGTTCTACTACAATTTTATACCTCTGCTTTGGCATTAAAAATCAAGTGTTTCATCAAGATAGTTTCAGACAGTAAAATGTGTATTTTTATCTATAATTTAACCCATCACATTCCTTTTTCATAAATATGTTTTTTTAATTCAGTAAAACATAATACATTTCATTTTTATAAATAACATTGATAGATTATTCATTTAAATACACAAGTAAATAAGTTAAAACAATTTAAAATATATGCTTGAAATGTGCTTATAACGATTACAAGACTCCACCGATATAATGATAATCACATAAAATATTTTGAAGAATGTCCCCATTTTTCTTTCAGAAAATTATTTAAAAGATTAATCATATCCTAAAATTAGATAACTAATTCCTTGTTTTCTCATAAAAAAAGTAATAAATATTCAAGAGCATAATTAAATATATTATTTTTTCAATAATAATGATTTCTGATTTTAAAACCATTTTGAACTCAACATTATATCGTTTTTCATGATAAAGGATCATGAAAGTAATAATATCCTAGAAAACATGTGAAATAAAAATACATGGATAAAATTAGAATATAATATTATACATCTACAATATAAATCAAAGTACAAATCAAAAATATATTTTAAGATATATTAATAAGAAATAATGTAATTAATGATCAAATAATTTTATAATATATATAATCATTTCTTCTAAATTCATGTATTTTAAACTAAAACAAAGACTATAGTGAAAAGAATAAAATATTAAATATATAAAATTAAAATTATAAATCATACTTCATTGGCACATAAAATTTTGAAAAATTTATCACGCATTCATGATAAAAAAATAAAACCATTTGAAAACTTATCCTAATGGTTAAAATGAATACCAAAAGATTAAAATGAGTTTAAAAGTAAAAAAAAATAAAATTAATCAAGGTTCTATAAGATTAACCAAAATATATTCAAAGCAATACCTATATATATTAACAATTGGAAAAATTAAATAAGAAATTTTAATTATGTTATCAGAAGTTATTGGGAAAAAAGACAATATTTTATTTCATAAATCAGAACTTTTAAAAGAAAGGAGAAATATATTACATGGAAACTTTACTTGATAGACTAAAATGTCAAAAAATCAACAAAAACACAAAAATAAAAAAATACCAAACAATATTGTTCCATTCAATATCGTTGACATCAATAATACCCTTTGTTTTAATTTCAGTAAATTGTAATTATTCCTTCAAGATAGGGGTTTCAATTATAGATAAGGTAAAAATTGTATCAATGAAAGGTCCAAAAGTATTTAATTCCAATTTTTTTCATATTATATTAATAATTACATGTTGAGAAAAAACTACTATGTGGTAAAAATAGAAAAAGGTCCCCAAAAAGAAATAAATGGATAGTAGAGAACTCTAGAATAATGAAAAACATAGTCATGTGTTGTGACAAGTTTATTTTTAATGGTCTTTTTCCTTGATGAATCATAAAAAATAGCATAAATTCTATGAATCTAGACAGAACCTATGTATTTTAATGAATATCACTTTTAGGATTAATGGTATATTGGATGTTTTTTTAGTGGAAAAAAATAATCATTAATTTCTATTCACTTTCTTATAGAACATAAATTATGTAGAGGAATCCTAATGCTCCCAAAGAGTATTATAAAATTCATTGTGATTCCATTAGTACTATAAAATATTTCTAATATTGGTCATTTCATGAGTTATTTATTAATATTATTATCATGAGAGTATTTTCTATCTCAATCAAAAAGTATTTAATAATAACTCCAAACACATTGTTGTGATGCATGACCACCCCTTTCTCATCATAGAAGTTGTTTTCTACAACATATTCTATGTTTCTATTTTAATAACACTTTAAGAGGAATTAAATACATTATTTCCTGAATTTTTTTAAAAATGAAATATTTTACTTCAATTTGTATTTTTATAGTTTTTTTGCAACTTTTAATGGGATAAGTCAAAATATTTTTAACTTGTTTTTAATAGATCTAAAATTATGAATCCTGAATTTAAATATTTTATTAATGGAATATCCTATGTATTATTTTTTAGACATTTTGTGTATTAATTTTGAGATGAGGTGAAAGGAATGTCTGTTCTTTTTAGGCCATGTTGTGTTCAGGATAAATATTTAAAATATTTGAAAAATATTTAATAACACACCCACAATGTTTTTCTATAAATTGTAATAAATTTTTAATGGGATCTTGGTTAAGAAATCCAACTACACCATTGAGTTTAGAAATTGATATTATAATAATGGCATGAATTATTTTTATTTGGTGAGGGTTATTTGTGGAAAACCCATTGTGGGAGAAAAATAAATAAAATAATTAATAATTTTTTTTATTTTTTAATTGATTTCGTGACTCGTCAATCTAATTACCTTTATTTAAATACAGAGTTATGGAAACTATTGAGGCTTTACTGCAAAAACCTACAAATTATTGAAGAGTCTTCGTAGATAATGGGATGAGATTCCATTGGAGGATTACAAAGGTATCATGGATCTATGACTAGAAGGGAACGAAATAATAGGATCTCTCTGATGACTACGAAAACCCACCATTCATCATTCTTGATTTCAATGATGTACGTGAAATAATCGACCTATGGTTTGTTCAATATTCATGGTGGATTAGATTATTTGGGTTTGGGTAAATTTCATAGTGATTTAAATTAAGTATTATTCAGTATACATTATTTTGGAATGGAATTCATATTGACACAAAAATCAATTGAGGCCCATTATAACTGATGTTTTTATGATTTTCCCTACTGAATCCCTATTCATCGCAGACATTCTTCCTTTGGCCCATTGTTCAATATATCCCTTTCAATCGATCATTGTGCACTAGTTTCACGGTGAAATGATACGAAGTCATAGATCTGTTGTTGGAATGACATGACTAAGTATTTACGGTGGTAGTGATAGTGGATAATATGACATAGATACTTGTGTTCTTATATTCAGTGTGCAATAATGAATGTCATATATATGCATTTTCCTAGTGGATCGAATGTATGAATCTTGTTGTTTGGTATATGAAGGGTTCTTGAAGAATATATTTATAGTGTTCGGGTAATGAGGACATAAAATTGAAGAACAAATGAAGGATAAGACACAAAAAATCTGGATATGGGGTTCGAGAAATTCCCACATTACATGGAATGTAAACTGAATCTACATTCCATGTTTCCACCTATGTGGAAGATATAATTTTAGGAGAAACATATGTATCACATGGTGTATAACCCATTCACATTGCTTAATGTCCCTCCCTGGAAACTCTACGTATATCTCAAAGGGTATATGGACACTAGTTGAAGTACCTGGTCTGGATCATGTCGTGCACTCCCCCACACAGACATGGCATTGACCAAGTACAATAGATAAGTTGTGTACATTTACATGAGTACATTTACATGGGATATATCCATTTATGGACACATGTGTAGATTAAACAGTAATCTTAAATTCCATTTACTTCTACACATACTTGGGAAATTGACACAGTCCACTTACACAGGCATGGCCTAGGGTTAAGGGACCATATGTGTGTCCCCTATTACAAACCATGTGCCTTATTATAAATTCTTATGAGCCCTTATCCACTATATCTTATACATGTTTTTAGGGTTCATTCCATATATCTGTTCTATGAGGGTTTGTATTAAATCATCTTCAATTCCTAGGAATAGGATCCCTTCAATAGTTGTTCATGGATATAGTCATTGAAATCCCTCCAGGAGCCCTGATGGGATGAAATTTATTAATAATTGTTCCCTTGATAGAGTTCTTAGTATCATTATGGAAAACCCTACCTAGGAACCAATCCCTATCATATTTTATTTATCTATATTGATTTTTTGGTATCAACACATGTACTTATCAGTGGACATCATATTTGTATCGTATTATCTTCCTACATTAATTGTGTAAATTTTCATTGTGATTCATGATGATACCTACCTATCGAGTGGACATCCTCAGTGACATCACAATAATGAATGTGTTATCCAAGATGATTAATTTATGTAATATTCAAGCTGAAATCCACGGGTCTTAAATGATGTTTTTGACTAAACTTTTTTACAATTTGAATAATTTGGGCACATGTTGATATTCTTGTTCTACATGTTGTATAAATATACCTATGTAGAGATGACTATATTTTTTTCTTGTATGCCTTTTGGTTTTAGGGTGTCCTTCTGAGTACTGTTATACTCACCCTGGCATGCACTTTTTCATTATGTTTCAATGTCTTTTACAGATGATCGACCATTTCATAGAGTCCTTGATGCATCCAGACCAGCCGGTTGTTAGTGTGATCAAAGAGACTAATGTGTGAAATATTAGATTTTCTGATAGCATATCTCAGTACATTCCTTTTGGGTTACACGTGTGTTTTATACTCTTCTATGTGTTATTGTTTTTGCCAATTTTTTCTTTACATTACATCCTATTATATTCTGTTTGTGATAATTTTATGATACAATAATGGTTGCTCATTATTTTACATTTCAACAATGTATAGGATTGGATATTTGTTCTTGTGTATATGTACATTGGGAAATTCCTCCCATGAATATGATATTCCTAATCATCATTAGTCTCTAACCCCTACCCAATTAGAGGTGTGAATGGTGAGTCACAAAAAGAGTCCATCTCATTTAAATAATGTTATTGTGGTATCAGAGTGGTCAGTTATACATTAGACGTAGAGTTTATGATTTTGGTTTGCGGAAATAACGTTTAGTGTTTTGAGTTCTTATTTCATGCTATGGACTGTAGTTGTGCTGTGGTAGGAGATGCATCCATACATCCGAACTCTAATCACATTCTTCTCATTATGGCCCTCCAGAATGATAGATTCATGTATAACAATAGAACATTCATCTTGTAGGAATGGGTAGTGCTTTCCAAGTTCTTCTGGAGTCATCTCCCCAGAAATAATCCTTGAATGTGGTACATATTGTTTTCATTCCGGATTCTTCTGAAAAGTACGATATAGAGGATTTATCATGATCAAGATGATGACCTACTTAGTGATGAACTATCAATATGTAGTCTAGTTCCTAAATATCTACTTTCAGGGTGGTGCAATAGCTATTCCTCCACCTGTATACTTGCACGCAGTACCTGCAATACCCACAGATGATGTGTGTAGGTTCTACAGACATCATAAGATTCAATGATAGATACCCTACATGTTTTTATTCTATAGTAACCCATAGGTGGATGAGGAATTATTTTAGATGGTTACCCCAGATTTCAATTTTGCGATTACACTATCAGATTATATGTTTGTCCTAGTACTGAGCCTTTTTCACGGCTTAGTATGGCGACGATATAGCTCATTGTCCTAGTCTAAAGATTATGATACTCTAGCATTGTCATATTTTTGGAGCCTTCTCATATAGTATATCTCCCCATCTATGATATGGTATGTACATATCAAAGAGCTTTTGCAGCTCTAGCAGGGCAACATGATAGTAGTTGAGTATTCATCGATGGTTACCAACCACTACAAGTACTCGATGGATATTTAATGAAACCAGTTCATTCAGTGTCTGAATTTTTATTGAGGTTTCCATAGAGACACATGATACAATTTTATCCCTATGTTAATTCCTACCATTTGTAGGTTTTTATAAAAGGCATTTATGTTAATGTGTATTTTTACTGAGAAGATACAACCAGTGGTTGCTAGAATATGGAAATCAATATCAGATATCTCAATAGTAAAGTAATGTTGTCTCTATCAAGGAAATTGATGTGAGATATGATTCAAGAGAAGGTTTTTAGATAGATTATCTATGTTTAATGGATCATAGTGTGGGTGAATTCATTGAATAGATAGACTATTCTACTCATGTGATGTAAGGATACACCTTTCTCAATATTTTCATACACACTGTATAGCTGATAGAGAGACCGTGGAAGGGTCACTATGGCCGAGGAAATATTAGGAGAAAACATTTTCACATGTATGCAGATGTGAAAGAAGATATGGAAGAAACCTATAAGGTGGTTTCCATTTTGACTTGTTACTAAAACCACCCAAATGTGGTCCATGCTGGGAATAGGGAGTAAGAGGACATAGGAAGGGGTAGCTGCAGGCAGTCGAAGCGTATGACCCTGAGGCTCCAAAAATGATTCCTGGAATTAACTATGTCCTTTATTCCATAATTTCAATACTAATAGATTTAGGTTATAGTCATTACATTTATTTCTAGAAACCTTGTTTGATAATAATAGATTTTGGATGAACCCTTAGCTCAACCATAACATTTTGAGACTCCTTTTCGAGAAAAATATGAAATCAAAAACATTTTCCAATAGTGTGACCTTCATGTTGTAGGTAAGAGTTTTTATTTGAATATAATAGTTTTAGTTTTTAGGAATTAAAACATCTTTTCTTCCCTAAGGATATTTCATAGTTATTTCCTATTGAGAGCTTGAATTATGAATTTATCAACTACACGAGGAAGAACCAATACCATCACCATCATATCATATGTCTCCCATATAGCATTCCATACTTATGATGTAATTAGAGGACATATAAATAAATGGGGTTTTACCCCCTATTTTTAATCTAGAAAGACCCAGTTTAGTTTTACAAGATAGAAGAAAATATATTGATGTTGTGTCTGTAATTATAACTCCTAAACATAAGAATATAAAGAACTAGTATCTTCTACCAAGTATTGATGAACTATTTGATCAGTTTAGAGGAAATCGATAGTTCTATAAGGTTGATCATAGGTGACACTAACTACAATTTTGGTTATTCAATATGGATATACTGAAGATTAATTTAATGTATTTCAATGGTCACTATGATTACTTTATGAACCCCTCTATCATGCATAACACCATAGCATTGTTCATGGGTCTCATGAACCATATATTTTTTCCATTCATAGATCAGATCAGGGTACCCAACTCTATGATCACTAGATTTATGGAACACTCTTGAATTATCCACTCTAGGTTAATGAGGCCCAAATTCATTGATAACATTTATTAGCGTATGGAGTGGTATTATACCCAACCATGGTCGAGTAAATTTTAGCTTCAGATCCACCCAGGAGCATTATGGAGTTGAAAACATCCTTATATTAGAAGGAAATTACAAAAGATTAATTCATGATTTCTCCTTGATATCAGCACCAATGATAGGATTGAACGAAAAGGGGTAGCCATTTGTATGGATATAGTGTTTCTGTAAGGCTCATAAACAGTTGAGGTAGAGTATTATGAGCATTACCAAAATGAGATTTATATAGTTGGAAGTCGAGTATATACCATTCTGTGAAGTATTAGGAACTAGGCCTTGTTGTTTTCTGATAAAATATGAATAATTTATTTCTTATGGTTCATGTCATTTGAGACCATGTGAGCAGAACTACATGACCCGTGATCTTGAGTTAGCTGCAGTAGTCTTAGATCTAATTATGTGTAGAAAATACGTGATGGGAAATAGGGTTATCAAATTCTCTGATCAAAAGAGTCTAATGTTTATATCATCTCATAAGGATACTAACCTGATATAGAAGTGTTGGGAATAGTTCATCAAGGATTGTGAAATTGAAATTTGTTATTCTTTTGGGAAGGGGGATGTGGTAGAAAATTCTCTTATAAATTGATCTTATTCATAGTTTTTGAATGATGAATCAGAGATGTTTACCTCATTGCAATTATCTTTTTTGAATGGAGATAGATTATATTAACTCTAATCTATGATTTTCACCACTCCACTCTTGCAGCGAGTTGGGGAGACACAACTTTGGGATAATGACAGTGAGACCCTATGTACTCAGATATCAAAATGACACCCTCTTAATGGAATTGATAAATGTGAGAGAAAATAATTATTAAATTGGACACATGGTGGTACCGGGGATGTTACGAGACTGGGTTCTGAAAGAGTTTCACACCTCCCCTTTAGTGGTATATCAATGTTTTGAAAAGATATACCAGGACATCTGATTCTACCTTTATTGTCCATATATGAAGAAATATGTTGAGGAGTCTATATCTAAATGCCTTTCTTGTATACATGTAAAGGAAGAGAACCATGTTGTAACAGTTTTAGCAGAACCCATTGAGGTTCCATAATTGAAGTGGGAAGAGTTATCTGTGAACATCATGAGAGGATTACCATGTATGCCTCAAGGATACGATTCCATATGGATGATTATATAATTACTCAAAAAATAAGAACATTTCATAGCTATCCAATAGTAATGTTCAGTAGGGGCTAGTGAACCTCTATGTTTAAGAGATAATTCACCTCCATGGGGATATATTGAAGATCGTTTATTATCTTCATTCTCGCTTCACATCCTGGTTGTGTAAGGGAATACATAAGGCATTCGGGACACTATTACACATGAACGTAGTGTTTCACACACAAAACAAAGGACATAATAAGATGACCATTCATATTCTAGAGGAAATACTACAATCCTATATGTTGGACATTGGCCATAGTTGGGAGGATCACTTACCCCTAGTGGAGTTTGTGTACAACAGTAGCTACTATTTTGCTATTGATTTGGCCCCATAAGAGGATTTGTATGGGTGACCCTTCATGTCACCACATTGTTGAAATGGCCAAGTATAGTCACTAATATTGGGCCAAGAGTTTGTACAAGAAACTACCATGAATTTTTTGATCATCTAGGAGATGATAAAGACTATACAATGCCGTCATATATATTCCAGTGAAAGATGAAAGAGGTATTTGGAGTTCTGGGAAAGAGATCATGTGTTCTTATACGTTTCATCTCAACCTAAATTATGGATATTTTTATATAGAAGAGATACATCTCTGAGGTTTATTGGATAATTATAGATACTATTTAGAGTTGGAGAGTTTTCATACCACATAGAACTTCCCTTATAGTTAGACTAGGAACATGACGTCATGCACATGTCGCAACTATAGAGGTTCGTGCCTGGACCATCATCTGTTATCGACGGTAGTGTTCTAGACATAAATCATGCAGAATCCTTTTATATGTACCCGTTAGAGATCATGTATACACATGGTAGGATCCTAATAGGGATACTCCTTCCTTTATTAAATGTCTAGTGGAAGCATTAGAATTTTTAAGAGATCCCTTGGGGGAGGGATGCTCATATTTTTTCTCAGTACCGACCATGTTCTGCGTAGCACATGATTTTGATTTTCTAACATGTAATTATAAATTTTGCAGAGAATATAATGAATCATATATTTTATTTATTTTTTTCTAAAATCATGTGGATTATTTTTTATATCATCTTCCGAGTCATATTATAATTTTGAGTCCATATGTGCCAGGAATAAATGATTAAAATATATTTAATTTAATGCACATATAATATTTCTTAAAATTTTGAATAACATCCAAATAGTTTCAATGATCATAAATTTGATTGCACCATTGAGTTTAGAACATGATGTCTAATCTTGGGGTGACTTAATCAAATTTTGAACAATTGTTTTGTGGAAAATCCATCACAGGAGTAAAATTAACAAACTAATTAATTAAATAATTTTATTTGTTTCATTGTTATAGTGATGAAATTACCTAATAAATATTTTTTAAATACATTCTTTTGGAAAATTTGTAATGTCATCTATATTACACTGAAAATAATTTGAGGGAATTTCTATAGTGTGGAATGAGATTTATTTGAAGGGAACGATGAGATCAACGATTGATGATCCATACATGATGGAATTAGTCGATTTCCCTAAAATCTACAGCACCCCATAATTCATTGTCAGCAATTGATCTAAATTGTGGTAGGGTGATTTCGTTAATAATTTTCTTGCCCAATTTTTTACTTATATGATGAACACGAATCAATTGGAAAAAAAATTATTCCATGAATGTTCATTTTTTAGGGTGGGTTGGTTTAATCAGGGTTTGGAATAATTTTCTCATGATAAAATTTTTTTACTATTCTATTTTCACTATTAATGAAATGAACCAAGTTTGACACAAATATCGATCATGGTCGATAACTCTTGATCACTTTGGATCTTTTCTCCCTAGATTCTCCTTTCATAATAGTTGTTATTCATTTGGATAGTGGTTCAACATATTGTGATCAATAAATCATTGTGCACCCATTTCATGTTGTAATGATCCTGAATCAATGATTTGGGATCATTACAAAATGATGGTGGTGTGATTATTGTATAGGCAATTGATTGAATGATGTAGATACACAATTTTTAATTCTTCAGCGCATAATAAATAATGTAGTATAAATCCAATTTCCAATTAGATCAATGGTATGAATCATGTTGTTCAATGATGGTAGGTTTCTTGTGGATTGGATTAATGATTTTAATGAATGTTTTTCATCATATCAATGAATGGACAATGGAGAAGACACGAAGATAATATATCAGGATTCTATAAATTCTCGCATCACATGTCTTGTAAACCAGATAAATATGCTAGTTGGGCCCCACTATGTGGTAGATTTGATTTTAGTATAACCTTATGTATCAAATATTGTGTGACACTATAACATGGTTTATGATATCTCCCCTCAACCTCGGCATGTACCTAATTGGCTACAGTGACATTAGTTGGAGTACACTAGTTGGATCATGTCGTGTACTCTCCCACACCGGCACAAACTAGACCATGTACATTGGTTAATCCATGTATTGGTAAAAGGGCACCTTTACACTATATATATACATTTTTGGGCACATGGGTAGACCACAGAAGAACTATACACATCATGTACATCTACATGTTCATGGGAATGAGTCGTGGACCGATTACACGTGAAGGACCCAAGATCAAGAGAGGCGATGTGTGACACTGACTACATGTTGTTATCTTTATTTTTGTTTTATTAGATCCATTTTCCTCCATATAATATACAATTTTCATTATGATACATTCCAATTATCCTTTTCTAGAGGGTTGTTATGGAATCGAATCATACTCATAGGACAACGGTAACTTTAGTAGGACTTCTTGGATAGTGCTGTTGGAATCCCTTCGAAAGTCCATATGTGGGATCCCCTATTCATCATCATGCCCTAGTTGTATTTATATGTAACATTGTGACCAACAGTACGTGGGAACTAGTCCCATAATTGGATTTTTAATCTAGATTGATTAGGTGGTATCACCCCATGAACTTTATAGTGATCATCATCTCGTTAACATATTCTCTTCAGACCATGACAGTATAGTTATTCATGACGAAACTAGAGAAGAACTAACCCTCGGGTAAAAGTCCTAAATGGTATCAAAATAAAGCGTGTGTTCTCCCAAAACATTTATTATTTGAATCGTCAATATATTACCCAGGTCTGGTATACTAATGTTTTGACATTCTTTTAGACCATGTGTCTTAGTTGAGTATATATATATATATTATTATTACATGCGTTGCAGACATATACATGTTTAGTGAAGACTATATATCAGTTTTGTATAAGGTTTTTACATAAAGGTCTCATAATGAGTATTTTTACACTCAATTGAGGTCTTTTCCATCATGTGTGATGTATTTCAAATGTGGACAGCCTTTTAAAAGAGTCATGGATGGACTAGGGCCAAAGATTTCTTAGGGAGATTGGATAGACCGAGGTGTGTTCCTTTATATTTCTGAAAGTAATCCCCAATACATACAATCCATGTAATAATTTTGTTTCAGACTCCTTTCATTAGTCCTATATTTTTCCTTACATACATTATTTTACTTCATATCATGCGCTGGTTGTGGGATTTTGATTTATGCATGCCTAGTGGTTCTATTTTTTACATTTCTTCATTGTATAGGCTTTGAAATATATGTATGTACTTTTACAAAGGATAATTAAACCCATAATAGTGATATTACTATTCAGTTTAAGTCCCTTTCCCCTGACCAATTACAATTAAGCTTGTGGAGTCACAACACGATGCCCTTTTTGGATGGGTTATGAAACTAAATATCAATTCTCTCAGTCATATTTCATAGGTTTTTGGCTACCACAAAATGGGTTTTACTCCATATTATGAAGGAACCATTTCCACTTTTGATATTGTAATCATATGAATATTTGACATCAAATATACCGCTTCATTCTGACTCAATGGTTTTGACATCAACTGTGTATCCAAATTTTAAAAATATGTGAAATGTAATGATACAATATCTTCATTTTCTTCCTAAACGTTCATTAATTACAACATTTATTATGAATAAATTTTTCTAAAAGATATATAGTATAATGAGGTACATTTTTTACTACTATATGCTCATGGGATTTTAATTCATGAATGATTCACTCTACAAAATTGAAATGTGAAATTATACATATGTCATGATTATCATTAATTTATTTTTGTCATAATATTCATGGAGTCCTCTATCAAATCTTGTATCAATTCATGATAACAATCTTGAATTGGTGGAAATATATATTCCTATAGAAGTAATGTTTCAGGATTATTTATGTCATTTAATTTCAAATATCCTCCCTACATTTAATGTGTACACCATCTAGATAAAAAATAAAATGTTAATCGTCTTGAATGATTTTTTAGAAACCAATACTATATTTTTTTCATACAGATGATTTTTTTTCTAACTACTTATTATGCCATAAATT
Organism: Viscum album; assembly: GCA_963277665.1. Taxonomy (NCBI): domain Eukaryota; kingdom Viridiplantae; phylum Streptophyta; class Magnoliopsida; order Santalales; family Viscaceae; genus Viscum; species Viscum album. The sequence goes on along the minus strand of OY728155.1, from coordinate 875,276,591 downwards.
ATAGGATTGTTTATTCATAATCAGCACCATATTTTGTATGGTATTTAAAAAGGTTTGTAGAATATTTTGAATACCAACTTATCGAAAAAAACATAATGAAAATGTCCTTTATTTTCCAGAAATAGTCTCCAAAGTAATATTTTCTAATCTATAACAACCACTATAGGGTCTAATATTGCATTATGAATTCCTCTTCCCTATTATTAGCCTGTCTTTATTATCTTTTTTATACTATACCAAGGGATCCAACACATGATCATGTAATTTGTGGTAATTTAATATATTCTAATCGTTATATCCTTTCCTAAAACATTAACAAATCTACTCATTTATGTAATAAAAATAAATTTCATCCTAAAATTATTTGAAATATTTAGTCTTATATTTTATGGGTACTAATTTGTTTTTACTCTATCCAAAAAATCACTTAGTAGTCAATAGTTTTGAGGTCAAACTAAAAAAAATTAATAAGTGAAAAATTATGTCTTATTAGAAATATGTGGTGGTTAGTTAAAAGGCCCAACTGGGATCTGGGTATCATTGAGAGGGGGTGGGTAAATTTGTGATATATTTTTATTTAATTAGATCTTTTTTGTTTGATAACACTCTCCTTAAATTAATTAACATTAACTTTTCTATAAAAAACATTCTCAAATAAATGTGAACATATGTATTTACAAGGTTCGCAACTAAATATGAAAATAAATTCCTTGGTATGGTTTGGAAATAATACAATCCAACATTATCCACTAGAAAAAAAAACATTTGTGTGGATATAACAATTATGATATAATGATACACTGATGTATCCATATGATCAATAAAATAGTGCAATCACTACTTCTAGAAAAATATATGTAAAATGATTTTATGTAACAAGTTATGAAACCATCACGAGTTGGATACAAACAACTTCATATGATGAATTATCAATTTCCACAAAATATTTCGTCAATGGAAAAATATATACTTTACTACTTATATGTATGCATGATCTTCACTTTTGGAAATCATACAAAACATACTCTGAGGGATAAGTTAGATTACAAAGTTGTATTGCTCAGTTCGGAAAATAGAGATGAAATAATACGATGGAAACAATTATAAACAACCTTCAAACTTTTTCCAAAAACCGACATCTTATTCTTTTGTCTGATGTGGTATCTCTTTCATCAACTACTACCTTGAAAAAAATTATTCAGAAACCTCTTCCTATAAACTTAATCTATAAAAAAACATTCAGTTCACTCTATCTTTCATCATACATGACCATTAAATGAATCAGATAGTATAATTTATGTCTTTCTATTTATAGGTGTGAGTAAAATTGTATGGGAGGGAATCTGAAATGTTTTCACAAATAACCAAATTTCGTGAAAATAAATTTTCAAAAACCTTTTGACATCATCTTTGAATTCTTCAGTTCTTATTATGTTTTATTGATTATTATCAATCCATATTGAATCTTCTAAAAAATCAACCATCTTTATTATATTCCAATCGTTATTCGATCTAATTTAAAAGTAATTTCGATACTATTTTCATTACGATGAAAACATATGATGCCACCGATTTAGATGACGCACTTAAAAACATATATGAATTGGTGAATTCTTATTATGACCATCCATTCTAGGTAAGGAACAATTCATTCAGATGATTCATACCAACTACTTAAATGCATGAAACCCTTCTACCATCAATATCATTTAAACCTATATACCAATAAAAACCCCCTATAATAAAACAACCACAAGTGTTTAATGAGGTCTTACATTTTATTCAATTATTCAACACATTATTAGACGACAATAGATGAACTATAATGTCTGATGATTTATCTAGTTTTAAATTAGTATGCTCAAACAGTCTCTTTTTCTCTCCGATGAATTGGTTTCCAGAATTTTCTACTGACTATTAACCCACATGGAAGATAGAAAACTATAAATTAATTTCTTATTCACCCACAAAAAATCATTTCAGAGATATTTTCTCATTCCCTGATTAATATATAACCTGATTAAATGGTTCAATACATTATGGATCATCAATTAGTCGATAATTTCCAAAAAATAAATAACATTACTAACCATTCATCCTCTTATATAACTATGAATATGATGTCATAAGGATACCAACAATTGAAATTCAATGATTGATGTTGAAATCCATTAATGGATTAGAGGGTTTACATGTCTAATTGACTAGTTAAATATTCTACTACATTATTCCATACTTTCTAACTAATGATTGGTGTTTTTAATAGTTTCATTCGGTGTATCACGAACTCCGATAAATTTGCCAATCTGAAGGAACAGTCGAGCAGTGCTTTAGGAAAAATTTGAATTCAAAATCTCCCACCATTCTTCATCCACAAACATCTTCCCGTATCATGATTATTCATGAGTTGTAGAGTATAATGGGTTGAAAATAATAATCTTACATTCATTGGGAATCTCTATCACCTCGCATTACTCACACACATTTTTATCCCTATTGGTTTAGAAGGCATGGAAAATATATTTCTATATAACCCCATATTTGTGATATCTTTTATATCATCAATGATTTATTTTAATTTGTACGGATAGCCTATAATAGTATTTATCATATCGATCTAGAATTTTATTCAATATCCATGGTGATTCAAAAGATCATATAAACCTAGAAAACATCATCAAAACAATAGAATTTCTTAATCATTTATCACCCAAACATCTACGTTCAGTTCTTATAAGTATAATCACAAAAACACACAATGAATATTGATTTATTTTTCATGATAAAACTATCTAAAACTCTATCAAAAAACTTCTTCCAGCATCTGGAAAACATTTCAATACATCACGTTCCCAACACTCTTCCCCATGGTATTTCTTCTTTAACTCTTATTCATAAATCTATGAACTTTATATCCTCATGGGAAATATTAATTACCAATAATTCCAATCCTACATGAGAAAACTAATTTTAGGAAACAAGAATAATTGACATTAAAACATTGTATCCCAAAATTAGTGACTTATGAAACACCTTAAACATTCACCTATTTTATCTCCTTGGACATGAATCTTTCAAAAAATATTTCGGATTCTTATAAATTCATGATTCATTCAAACATCAAGAAATATTAAAAATATTTCACCCACATAAATGTTGAGAAAATATCTTAGCCACAACCCCTATATAAATGCTTCTAGAAAAGTTTTATCTATTACCATCATCCTAATGTTGGGAAATATTAAACATGTTGTGTTATAACCCATTAAAAAACATTGTTTTATTGGATTTCAACTATTCATCCCTATTGATGGAAAATCAAACACCTTTGATTCCATGATATTTAACATTTCCAAATGACACAATTTCATCTTTATATCCTGTTACATTATAAAAAAAATTCAAATTTGTTTTCCTATGTGAGGATCAACCACAATCTAAGATTAAATATCATTTTTATTTTTTCTTTGAGAGTGGTTCAACAACATGATATTTTACTCTCCCTTTATATTTCATCACATTTAGCTTCTGAAAATTCATAAAGACTATTTTTGGGATGGTAACCAAATAATACATTGTTTTTTAAGATTTCTTTTTTGATCAATTATTTCGGAAATGGTTTCTAATGTTTGGAACCCTTTTTCAAAATACAAAACATCATAATCATATTTCTTCCACCGAGTGGATTTTATCCCACTGTATATTCCCATTCAATAGAATATGGTCTAGTTGAAATGTTTTTTATTGAAAAAACACATAATTATTATGTGCCTAAATCCATTAAAATACCATCAACAACTATAGAAGGTATAAATTTATTTTGTTACTTAAATAATTTAAATAATTTGGAATAAGACTATAAAAAAATTCATATATTTCAGATTAGATAATTATCGAACACCAAATATTTTATTTTAATATAGAATATTCTTTTTCAATTGGGATTTCATACTATAATTATCATAATCCTAACTAGTTTAATTTTTTGGACTTATCATTTTTAGAAACATTTAAATTATCTACGTTGTTGGTTTCTTCCAAATGCATTTATTTAATATAATTATTTTTATTAATAAAAAATTCAACATAAATTTAAAATTTTGATGGTAACTTCTATGCATCATTATAAGGATCACCATTTTTATAACATTCAATAACACTATAGATATAATTATTGAAACTTGTAATTATTTTTTCATTTTTTTATTATTTTCTAATCAATATTTAAATAGTATTCCATTGAAATTATGTTATCTTCATGATATCCATTTCTATTCTTTTCTATCTCAGGATACATTTTTAGACAATCAACCACTTCATGATGATTCGATTTTACATTAACAAAAGATTCATTGTTTTATCAATAGAAACTTCCATATTTAATTTATTTATTTTTTCCATGTATATCTATAATCCACATATATCCTTTCAATTCAATATTAATTTTTAACTCTAACTTATTCTCTTCATATTTTGAATGAATGCTTCCAAATACATCATCAATAGATGTTTCAATAAATAGGGTTTCTCCAGTAACATTTTTGAATTTTTCTGTTTCTACATCATTATCACCATCTATTGAAAAAAAAATTCCATTTGGATTTGACCAAAATTTTATCCTTTCCATTAGACTAATGCATGAAATTTTTTTTCATCCATGATTTTCTTGACCATCCATATTCATAATTAAATTTTCCATTATCATATACTTTTTTATTCCCTATTTGAGGAAAATTTATAGCAATGTGACCAAATACGCCACATTTAAAAATAATTAATGCATGTTTCCCTTTATAAATTATTATATGACATGAAAAATTTATAGAAAACACATATTAAAATTATTCAAGATTGTAACATACCTCATATTTGAATTCAAGTTGTTCATCATGATTTTTACTTTTATTAATCATCTATTGTTTTTTTAATTACATAAACATCTCACTTATCATTTCATTTATAATGAGTGTACTATTAAGGTCATCCAATGATAGTGTTTTAGGATCTATATCGTCCAATAGTAATATATTTTCATTAAAACTATTAGTAATAATTATCATGCTCTTATAAAAAATAATTGAGTTTTAAAAAATCCCTCTAAAACATCTGATAGAGCTAAAAAATCATTAACCCTTGTAATTAAGTAACCAATAGATCTACCATCACCCAAATTATTATCATTATTTTTTAGCCTCCAAATTTATTACTTTTACATATTAACTTCTCATTCCCTCCATACATGTTCTTTAACTTATCCTAGATATATTTTGTATTTAAAAATAATTTTACTCTAAGAAACACACTTTTAGATAATGATCAGAGAAAATCCAATTTATCACTTATATCATTCTCATGGGTCTTCGGTTTAGATTCATTAATAGGATAAATGATAACATGATGAGGAAATTCATTTGTAGCATCTTCTAAAACACCATTCCCATGTGACATTAGAAATTGAAGCGTTAATTCATTACATAAATTATACTTCCAATTATATATGATTTGAATCTCATTATTGTTCTTGTAATTTAAATTCTCTGTAACAAATTACAAAACAAGAAAATTAGTGACGAGAAAAAACAAAGGGATCCCCAGTTTGGCCCCACAAATAAATGAACAACTTGGTCACTTGTATCATAGGGAGGGGAGGGGTGCATTAGTGATATCCTTTAACTTTATTTTATCATTATTTTGTAATAACGTTCATTTAATGTTAATGAATTATCATAATGAAAAAACATAACATTCACAAGTCCACAAGAACACATATATTTACAAGGATTACTACTCAACATGACTATCTAGTCCTCAGTAGGGTTTGAAAATAATCCAGTACACCACAGTCCATTAAATTAAATCCCTTTCATTGAATAAATAATTAGAACATACATATACACTACGGAAACACTATGAACAATATAAATGTTTACATGATTCATCTAGTTCAAAATATTTAATTTTTTTATATGTAATTAGTTAATAAACCTTCGATATGTTGTTTTAAACATGTTATTATGATTCTTTATCGACATACAGTTATTTATTTCTTAAGAAACATTCACATACTTACACTACTATAGGTTAGAATGTTGCTTTTGGACTTCATACAAAACTCAGTCCGATGGATTGGTTTGATTTCCTAGTCTGATTCATCATTTTAGAAAATATATAAGAAATCATACTCTGGACAGCATTTTGTTACCACCGTCATACATTCCCAGAAAATTCGAATATGATTTCATGGTCTGATTTTAAAACTGTTTTTTATTATTCATCAATCTGATTTTTTTATGATCCCACTATTTAGAAAATTATTCTCACTTCCAAAACATTTAGTGATGTATATATTTCATTACATCAAGATAGTATAATAATCTAAATGTACATTTACTTCCCCCAATTTAAAGGTTCTCTAAATGTGTATGGGTGGGAATCTAAAAATTATTCCCTCTTAACACAATTTCATAAAATAAAAGTTTTAAAAAAATCAAACATCATAATTAAATTCATCATCGCTTCTCATAATTTCATGATTATTCTGAATCATTATTGAATATTCCCATAAATTTATCCAGCTTTATTACATTCAATCAATTCTGTAGTCTTATAGATAAGTCATCCATATACAATCTTCTACATGATGAAATCATATGGTCACTCTGATTTACTTGAACCTCATGAAATATAAAAATAACTGAATTCGTATCACTATGACGCTACATAACAATTGAAAAACAATTCATTATGATGTTTCATAACAACTACGGAAATGAATGAAACAATAATACCATAAATATCATTACATCATTTTTATCATTCAAAACACACATTAAAAACATCTAAAACTACTACAAAACAAATATACTATTCTAAAATTGTTCAAAATCCATCAGACCACATCTGATTAAGTAAAAAATATGATGACTAATCAATAAAAAATCATATATGATTTATTGTTGTCCATTTAACTCAGTTGAATCCAAATCATGAATTTTTCCAATGACTCTTGATCGCACAAGAAAAAAAGAGCAATACATTCTATTATTCTAGATCCATTACAAAAATAATGGAAATTTCGTGAGCCAATTATAGAACAACATGATAAAAAGGGTTAAATGAATTTTGGATCATAATCTAGTAGTTTGGTTTCCAGAAATTTCTCTTTCATAATCATTCTTCATATGATTGGACACTTCATTTATTTTCATAAGGATGCCAATAATTGAATTTGACAAATCAATGTCAGAAATAAACTAATAGATCAGTGGAATACCATGTATTTTTTTACCAATTTCAGTAGAAAGTTAATTATTCTATACATTCCAACTGATGATTGATCCTATGAATTGTTTGATTTGGTGTATGTGATAGTTTGATGAATATGCCAGTCTGATTGATTGTTCAATCCGTACTTCAGTATAAATTCAACATGAAAATATCCATGTCATGAACCTTCCCACCGGGACCCGTATCGTGACTACCCCAAGCCCACCTTCCATAGGCCAGGGCATAGAGAATATCACCAAAGGCATAACTCCCTATGAAGTTAATGCATTTCCTTGATAACTGTAATCAAATACATCAGAGTACACAATTGGATGTAAAACAATAATTATAACTGTATACAATAGATGTGATGGAAATTAAAAAGGGTGTGGAAATAGAATCCCAACATGAATGTACATGTACAATAGAAAATAAGTACAACTGAAGAAATTTAGAGTAGTTAATGGGTCATCCTCTAGGGTTCCTACCTAAAGGGTAGGTACAGATGACCTACTCAAAACTCCACATCTTTGCGTCTACTATGTGTACTGTCACGCAGAGTGGTCCACCTCTGGGTACCGTCCAGTCCAGTTACTCTCTACCTCAGCCAGCGTTGTCCATCATCTATATCCAACCCAACGTGGTGTGGCCATAGCCCGTGATGTTGTGAGTGTAATGATACTCGGTAGGGACCCCGAGACCCTCATGGTCTCACAAAATCCAGCAAGGATATAAAAACAATTATGGATTCAACAGATAACCATTACTTAGGTATGTGCCCATACATATTCCAATGTAATCTAGTAACCCATTTCAATCATGAGGGAAATAATAAATTCATTTAATCAGCTCAAACAATGATTTTATTCTAGGGGGTAGAATCAAGTAACAACCCCATTCACACTGTCAGAACCTCTGCTGATGGTGCAATCCTCCTCTATCAGGTACAATGGGACTTCCGCGTCATATAGAGGTGCTTCCCACATTTCAAGACTACTATGATACTCCTCTAATAGAGTATCGTGGGTCAGCTGCATCACACAGAAGCGCTCCCCACTTTGGGTCTACCACGCTCACACAGAGGCGATCCCCTTCGTAGCCTACTAAGGTACTCTTTCTGTCGATTACCATGTGTATTCCACATCACACAGTGGTTCTCCCCCCTATGGGTCTGATGCATCACACAGAGGCGCTCCCCACTGGGCTAGTCAAAACACACTCTATTGAGTGGTCATCAGTCGTCAGGTATCAGCCAGCTACTAGGTCCCCATACTCGGCTCGCTTTTCACCGGGAGGATCCGCTACACAAGCTACTTGTCGATACTCCTACTGTCATGATGACAAAAGAAAATGTATCTCAAAGTTCCACCTCGTCATAGGGTTTCAACGCAATAGATGGTACATCAATCGAATGCATGATCTATGAGTTATTGGCATTTCTGTTCAAGGGAACTATTTGTTTTTAGGATCAAACCAACCCGATCGTATGCCAAATGTCTCCAAACATCAAGTGGTATATGCCAAGAGAATCTTCCAACTCTATGTTTTTAGTTGTCGTAGACGGTTCGTCGATCAAACTCCCAATTCCCATGTTATGGGAGAAATGTTGATTTTGTGTCAAACGGTTCACGAATAGGGTCCAGCCTGGTCCGCGCGTCCAACCCGGTCTGTGGGTCCGACCCGACCTGAGAGTTTGACACGGCCCATGGGGGCGGCCTGGCTCGAGGGTAGCTCGTCACAATGTAGGCCCATCCCAGCCCGGTTGTGTCTAGACTCGGTGGAGGCCTGGCCCGGTGGCAGCTCGGCCTAGGGGGCCAGCCCGACACCCTGGCGTCCCGTCCTGCGATGGGTGGCTTGGCCCGTTTTGAGTCTAGCCTGGTGTCCAAGCAGCCCGGCGGCCCATGGGTGTCCACCTTAGCAATGTCCAGGGGAAAACTTTTCAACCCCTAGTTATCGTATGATATTGTCATTCGGGTGTGAGCCGAAACCGGTTCCAGGTGGCGCCGGTCCAGAACACGGGGAACCCGTTGTGTCCCGCTCCTCTCGGCTGGCCCAGCATCCAGCCGCACCATCTCCTCCACTACGGCCCACCCTAGCCACGATTCCCTTGATCCACGTGGTGCGACGACGTCGTGTCCCTCCGGTGGCCTTCAGGATGCCCTGCTACGTCATGGCCCACGCGGGCCATGGCCCAGTTCTCTACGCGGCACGACCTCGTCGCGCCCCTCCGACAACCCAGTGGCCTTTTCACCACTGGTTTCCTTCACGGCTGGCCTATCACTGGCCGTCGTTGCTCTGCTCCGATCCACTCTTCTAGCGGGGCCATTGCACAACCTCTGTTGTCAACAAGCAAGAAAAACAGATGGAGGTTAGGCCATGTTTGTTCATCCCTCGCCCTCCATGTTAGGATGGTAACAGCCGACCTCAAAGAGCACAACAAATTACGAATAATGGATGGTAATGATCATACATATAAAAACCTATATCTCGTGTCAGTGATCATTGATGATGTTTTGGAATGGCGGTGTCGATTCATTAATGTCTCAAAAGGAAGAGGGTATCCGTCAATGGAGGATGAGAATTCGAAGGTGACAATGTTGATGACGATGTTGGCATTCTTTGTGGGTGATGCTTCCCTTTATTTCCCCTGCAGATGTTCATTCTTTGATGGTGGAAGAGGCATTCTTCGTTGGAAAATTCCTTCTCTCCCAATATCCCTCTTTCCCCATCCTCGACTAAAAAGAATGATGCCAACCCAAAAAAATAATAGATTATCCATTATTTAAATGGTTGGCATGAATTCAAATGAGTTCAATTAATTAATTGAAATAGATAAATTAATTAATAGAGGGTGTTGGAACATAAAGAGGGAATTTCAAGTGTGTCATCCCACAAAATTGGGGGGTTCCATGGATAACAATCCCGGGTGTTCCACATGAAATATATCCTCCCTAGGGAGGTTATGTGAGGGTGGGCCCCACCTCCATAACCTCTCGTGGGATGTTATGGTGTGGTGGAATCCTCCACTAACCAGCCCTTGAAGGTTTTAACCACCAAAAATAAAAATAAGAAAACACCTTATTTTTATTTAGTTATATTTAAAACCCCCAAAAACTAACATTCATTATCAACTGATTTTCATTGAGGTGAAAGACCTCTTAATAGAATATCGGCGTTGTGAGTTCAATAGTTCCCTCAGATATCAGTTCCGAGCACTAGTTCAAATGTTATAAAATATCGCTCATACGTTTACTAAATGTAACTGAACAAAACATCTAAAATTTATTCTGGGCACACCGTTCCTCAAAATCAAGATCCGTAAATTTTCACAGACTCGTAAAAATCCAATGTATTTAAGAAATACTTTTCCATGAAATTTTCAGGTCTTTAAATTCTCACCACATCTGGAATTTACATCCTCGTAACCTACAACTCAAACTAAGGGAACAAATGTGGGTACTGAGCACATATTTATGCCTCCCACTCCCTTGTGCTCTCCTGGAGGTTCTCATGCTTCCAATGATCATGCACCAGAGGTATCGACCATCCACATAGGACCTGTATTTTTTGATCCTCAATCTCGACTGGAACCTCTATGAATGTCTCCCCGTCATCAATGTCTAGCTCTCTATGGTCGATGATGTGGGAAGTGTCGTGAACTTATCTCCTTAGCTGAGATACGTGGAAGACGTCATGCACATGGTGCAATTGATGTGGAAGAGCTAAGTGGTAAGACACGACACCTACTCTTCTTAGGAGATGGGAATGCCCTATGAATCGCGAAGATAACTTTCTGCCTTGGCCAAATCTTCATAGACCTCTTCCATGTGAGACCCATAGAAATATGTGATCACCGTCCTCAAAATCCATAGGTCTCCATCTCCTGTCAGCATTAGACTTCTGCCTACTATATACAGTCTTCATCCACTCCTGGATGATCTGCACCTTCTCTATGGTAGCATGTACCATCTCTGGTCCCACTACTACTAACTCTCCTGGGTTTTTCCAGCACAATGTTTATCTTCATGGTCGCGCGTACAATGCCTCAAAATGTGCCATCCCAATGGTGGTGTTATAGCGGTTTTTGTATGAAAACTCTTCCAAAGGTTACTTGTCCTCCCAGCTGCGACCGAAGTCGAGGACACAAGTACAATGCATTTCCTCGAGGGTCGGAATGGTCTGCTCGGTCTGACCATCTGTCTGAGGATGGAAGGCGGTTCTCAAGCGAAGATGTGTCCTGAAATCCTCCTTCAAACCTTCCATAGCCTGGAAGTAAACCGTGTGTTAGGGTAGGAGACAATAGAAGAAGGTACTCCATGAAAACGCACAATCTCCTACACATAGATTCATCTCAAGCTCTCTACTAAACCATTCTCTCTGATCGATAGAAATTGGAAAGACATGGTGAGTCGGTAAAAAATCACACAAATCGAGTTGTAACTCTTGAATGTACATGGAATACCTATCATAAAGTCCATGGATATCCTATCCCACATCCACTCGAGGTCCTCTAAGGACTGAACCAAGCCTACTAGTACCATGTACTCTACCTTCACCTACTAACAAGTGAGGCATCGTGAGACAAACTCAGCTATTGCCTTCTTCATACCTGGCCACCAGTGCTATCATATGTGGTCATGATATATCCTTGACACTCCCGGATGTACCACTAAAGATGAAGTGTTTAACTCTCTAAACAAATCCTCCTGAAGTGCAACTATTACCAAGGTACTTCCCTTAAAGAGAATGACGTTCTCCTCACCTTCTGAAAATATATCAGGTGCCTTCCATGTGGATTTCTGATCACATCATGTCTCACATTCAGCGTCCCCACACTGTGCCTCCCTGACTCACTGAAGAATTGGAGGAGTGACTTTAAGAGACTGTAGAGAGGATGCTCCATCCCTATCCACAATGGATATCTATAAGGAAACTTGCTACTCTTTCACCTCTTCTAGAAGATGAACACCAGATCTCTTACCGAGTGCATCCACAACAATGTTCCCCTTCCCATGAGTATAGACAATCTCGAAATCATAGTCCTAGAGGAACTCAAGCCGTCACCGCTATCTCAGGTACTGGTCCTTCTGAGAGAAGATATACCTGATACTTTTTTGATCAGAGTACACGGTAAATTGTTTGCCCATCAGATAGTGTCTCCTCATATTTAAGGTGAATACCACTACAGCTAACTACAGTTCATGGGTAGTGTAGCTCAACACATGATTTATTAGTTGCTGAGAAACATATGCAATCAAAGCTCGCTCCTACATCAGGACACACACGAGTCTGGTACCTGATGTGTCGTAGTATAATACATACCAAATGCCTTCCTCTATAAGCCTCATGATGGTGGGACTAGTCCACATCTGCCTCTTCTCCTAAAATCTACTCTGACATCTCTCAGACCACAAGAACAGTTTCCCCTTCTACGTCAAGGCTGATTTGGGCGCTGCAACTCTAGAGAAGTCTGGAATGAACCTATGAAAGTAACCGGCCATGCCCATGATACTCTGTACCTCTGTCACACTCCTAGGTGGATCCCAAGCAAGTACTATCTCAATCATTGTTGGATCTACTGCAACACCAGCCTCAAAGATGACATGTCCCAGGAAGTTAACCTCTTTTATCGAAAAATTGAACTTCGAGAGCAAACCATAAAGATGGTTCTTATAGAGTGTGCCCAGTACTACCTGCAAATGGTAGGAATTCTTCTCCTCAATAGTTGATTATATCATAATGTTGTCGATGAAGACTTCCAAAAAGCGATAATGGTATGGCTAGAATATCCTATTCATTAGACACATGAAAACTGCTGGAGCATTGGTTATACCGATGTGAAAAACCAAGAAATCGTAGTGTCCATACAGACATCTGAAGGTCATCTTCTACACATCCCCATATGGAACCCTGAGTTAGTGATAGTCTGATCTGAGGTCTCTCTTTGTGAACCACCATGCTCCATTTAGCTGATCTAAGAGTTCATCAATCCTCGGGAGTGGGTACTTGTTCATTACGATCACCTGGTTCAGGTGACGGTAGTAAACATAGAGCCTCATGCTTCCATCTGCCTTTTTGGAAAATAGAATCGGGGCTGCCCAGGGAGAAACACTGGGCCAGATGTATCCCATTCTCTACAAGTCCTCTAGTTGTACCTGAAACTGATGAAGCTTAGCGGGAGACATCCGATATACTGAAGTAGATATTGGAGTCATCCTGGGGTATTGGTCTATGTAGAAGTCCCCCTCTCTACGAGAGGTATTTAGGGATCATTGTCAGGGAAAACATTAACGTACTGGTCCACCACTACAGGATAAGTCGGACTCTCCATATCAACTACTCTGAGGTTAAGGCAAGCCAATTTGATAGTGATCGGTTGCACCCTCCTCCGAGAAATTCCGTCATGTGCTACAAATTCTCCCTTATCTCTAGTGAAGGTGAACCTAGGTCCATCCATGAGGACACAATGCATTTTTCAACTAATACAGTCAATCTAGAATGGACTGTAGATAACCATTCCATACCCAAGATTAATTTGTAATGCCTCGATGCCACTATGGGGAGATCCTAGCCGAAGCTCTCTCCTTGTAGAGTATGCTCACACTACCTGCACTAGTGTGTAATCATCGAGTCTGCAACTTTAGGTGTCTCTAGCCGTAAGGATCGAGCCAACGACTCTGTCGGAATCTCAGAGTACCGAACGAGGGTAATGGAAATGAATGAATGACTGGAACCTATGTCTATAAGTACTTCAGCTAAGGTGGGGTAGACACAGATCGTACCTCGATTCATCTTTAGAGTTCCATGGTCATAAGCCTCAGCTGCCTGAAGCTGAGCTCTCCCATTTCCACTTACTCACTATGGTCAAGGTGGACCTCCTGGTGGTGGTGGTGGCAACACCTAGAAAAGTCGTACACCACTAGCTGCATGACCAGTTCCTCTGCCACGTCTGGTTGTGCCCTACAGAGTATCTCGATCGAACCTATGCCTCTACCTGGGAGGTCCCTCAACTGTCTACTGGTCATCTGAATGGTGGGTCGGATAGTCATGTGCCATGTGTCCCTACCCTCCGCATGAGTAACACTTCCTTCTTCATGAAGGTAAGTCACTGACTTAGGTGCCCTACACAATAGATCATGAGTCCTACGGTCATCCACCTATGGGTCTGGTCCTCTTGGACCTTTGTGTCATCTATCTACTACTACTAGGTGTAGAAGACTCATTTTCATGTCGACTAGTAGTGGGTCTTACTGCTGACGACTTCTCAGGAAGAAAACTATCTACTAGGAGGGCTCTCTTTAACACCCCTCCTTCTTCGAGATGCTGGGGGAGATCATTAATTCCCTGGTCTCCATCTTGAGTCCCTGCTCGAAGGTTAGTCCCCTAATTAATGGGTCTTGTACCATATCCGTGGAGTAGCGCGAGAGGTCGGTGAACCATGTTGAGTACTGAGCTATAGTAACTATACCATACTGCAGATGAAATAGCTCATGTATCTTCACTGCTAGAAGGGTGGTTGTAAAAACTGATCCTAGGATAGGCTCTCGAAGTCTACCTAGATTAAGGTCTCCTCATCATGCTCCCTGAGCATTAGGCTCCACCATCTGCCTGCTGCTGCTTAAAGGAGACTGGGGGAAAAGATCAATATGAAGTATGTTGGTGTCCCTACTAGCCTGCAAACTCTCACCACAGCCTCCATCCAATCCTCGGCCACATGTGGGTCTGTCTCTCCACAGAACCTGGGTGTCCTCTAGCATTGGAACTCATGAAAAGAGCTCAATCGGCGTGCATCGTCTACTGCTGGGGATGGTGGCATCGGTGGCCCAACATGAAGTGGTACTATTGCTGTCTCTGTTTGTAAACGACCCTGCACGGAGGCCCCGTAGCTCGGTGAGCTATGAGTGTGTATGAATCTTGGGGATCTTCGGGGAGGCATCCTGAAAGAAACAGATTCGACACAGTCAAAATATTTATACATGGTGAGCTGACCTGTTTGAGCTGACATAAATAAAAGCTTCTAAAGTCATGTACGCAATTAGTGTTTTCGTGCACTATGTCAGAAATAAGTAGTCAGGGTACTTAATAATGTATTATGATGTGGGTATGTCGATCTCAATCTTTACATTATTTCAAATATTGAATGTATAAGTTCTTGAGATACTGATAAGATGAGTAAGTATGAGAGTCCCCATAACTAAGTGATGATGTTGAAAAATTGATCATTAGGGCTCCATTTTCATAGGATGAGTTTGGGGATAATAATATTACATGTTCTAGAGTAGAACGAGTTAAGTAACTATCATATGTGATCCTCCAATCAAGTAAAAGACATTATTGGTAGTTGCTAATTCCAAAATAATGCATTCCCTTCAAGGGTTTGGAAAAATCATCGATGTATATAGGAGTCCTAATATTTTGGGGTCCCCATAATTAACCCACACCTGAAAGTAATGTTTTAATTGGTTGTTGTGGTCAACCATCCTATTAAAATCAAAAAATTTGCTTAAAAAACACTAATTTTACTCAAACATCTTCCTCCCATGTTTTGTATGACTTTTCATTTAGGTTGGATTTCCACCTATTGTGTTTCCAGGACCTAAGGGTGTGTATTGAGATATTCTATCACAACATCTTGATGAGGATTTCCAGTCACTAAATCATTGGAGGTATTTTCAACTTGCAAACTGTTATGGAAATGGACCTAAGGTGGTTAATCTAAAAGATTAGGCAAAATTACTGACTCAGATCTTATTTCTGTTCCATATCATCTAGTTTCTACTGTAAAGAGATCTAATATCCACCAATATCAAATAAAATAATTTAAACATGTAGGACCATGATTCCTATAATATGATAGATAGTGTCCCTAGCGACATTGACCACGTCTAGGTTTCTCTTAATAATAAATTTTTTGATGAACATTTTTTACTCATCGAGTGGCTGGAGAAAAGAAAATATCTCTTTTTTTTAATCAGCATTAATCATAGCCTTTAATTTGTAGTAAGGATCTATGTGCCTCTTTATTTTGTCCATTTTCTGATATAAGAAAAGTAATGTCTCGATTGAGGGACTTCTAAATCCCAACACCAATCTTAGATTATGAATGAAGAAACCTACCCTGAGGTCTTCCTATTATGATTTCGATATATGGAGTGGTTATTCCCTATCATACAATGCTTTGGAGGCCCATTTCCTATAATACTATAGTGTTTCAGTGAATGCCTTGTTTACAATGATTTATGTGTAATGTTAATCAGCACTATCAGTGGATACGAAGGACTATATATCATATAACTATCACAATATATAGCTAAAAAGAAGTTCATCATACTAAACCTAACCTTTTATATGTATATGAAGTTATTCCTCTTACATGGCTCTATATAGAACTATGAGGTTCCTGACATGTTTTTTAGAGAGGCTTGTAATAGTTGTATGACTCTGGATGATGAGTAACAAGGTGTTCCCAAATTTCATCATTTCTTATCCATTGGATGATATAATTGAGATGATCATAATCCCCAAGATAATCCATCTATCGATCATAGAGGTTGTGATACATCAACCTGATTATTCGGTAGAAACACACTTCATATACCTCAATACGGTGCTCCATGATGAAAATGTATAAATCACCAAGTGGATATTATTTCATTAAAAGCTAGTCAGTGACCATAACATTCCACTTTACCTCTTTCTAAGTGGTATTATCCTTCATTTGGTTGGCACACATGCCGATTGGAGTGGACTGTGATAACAGTGGTTGCACCAACAAACCTCAATAGTACAACTAATTTACCGATAGATGATTCACTAGGTGAGTCATATGGATATTGTATGTTGGAATGTAAATCTATGATGGATCCATCCTAATCATCATATTAATGAAGGACATGTTGTTCCCCACTTCCCCATGGGAATGGTTGGTCAAATCTTGTTGTGTTTTCGTGGAGTACAACCCATCATCTAAGGCATCATTTTAGACCATATCGTCTTGTCATCCTCTTATGTGGATATTGATAGGATGTAAACTCATAGCGAGGCAAAAGTTTGTACTAATGGCTACTAGAAGGAGGAAAAACATCATATACCTTAATGGATATACAAAAGGATCTCTTGATCTTGTATACCCCATTATCTAGGATAATTAATCATAATTATAGGTATTCAACACTAGAAACTAAAAAAACATGTGAAGGTTCCCTCATTGATTTTTCTATTACCTGGTTATATGAGGGGTCGATGATGATGTGACACTACCCAGGATTCTTCCTCTAATAATGGGTGCTGTCCAACATAACATGGGATTGTTATTCATGGGAGGGTATGTCTTCAAAATATTTGGGACCACAATGTTTGTTTCATAAGAATTAGGGAGAACCAACTCTTTGATTCATGGGGACACATGGAGGAACTCTATTTTGATTGTTAATTTAGTTGGGATGATCTCCAATTTTATTTGTGATAGCATGATGAGGACCAATGTATTTGATTATGATAATGATTGGAGGACCGTTATACTGGTTTGTATTTAAGTGATGGTGGCCTCCAATTTTGATGGTGATGGAAAGGGGAGGCCCACTGTAATAATTTTTAGTAGTGTGGGGGGACCTCTATGAGATGTTAATCATCCCTAGATTTCCTGTAAGGATTGTTATTGATATCAGTGCCTATGACAGTCAACTATGACAATCTATGAGGCAGGTGGGGTCTCGATCCAAGGATATAAAAAATAAATCCATATTAACAAGTTTTAGTTCCCTGGTTGGATGTTCCAAAAATGGTAAGACCACTAGAGCTATAGAAGGTTCCCCTTGTAAGGAATTGATTTAGGTATTCCGCTGATGTTGACATCGGGTGTTCTGGACCAGAGCTAGTTGATGGTGGATGAAATCAAAAACATCATCATCCTATGAGTCCAGTTGTTTCATGTTACGATTGGGCCTAATGGGACCCCACCATGGAGTCTCTCAAGTAGTGGTCACTACTAGAAGAACTCTAACATACTCTATTTACAAGGCATACGGGAGTGAGATATCATAGTGCAACAAAGATAGGTTCTCAATGTGGATTACCTTTGGAATGTTGGTAGTTTTCCACTATGTATCCATTGAGTGATATAATGTTTATGAGGAACTAGCTCCATGAGGTCATAGTGGGCCATGTACCATTTGTGAATAACCCCGTCCAACTCATATTGACTCATAAGGGTGAAAATCACCCTTTTCTGGATGGTATCAGAGGGTGGTATATGTCTTCTGTGACAATTTATTGTGCATGAGGTAGAGGTCATTTTAGGAGTGTAATTATTTTAGATTACCAAATATATTTTTTCCTACCCAAACACTTATAACCCTTTGGTCATTGATATGTCGTAGCTTGATTCATATATATCATGTAGAATCATCCATCTAAACATGTACAGTGAATATAATTCCAAATTCCCTAATATCAACCATAATTCATAAGATAGGGAAAGGATCCATGCGTTCAATATAAAAAACTATGTATTCCCAATGCCATCATCCCCATGTCTTAGGGGAGTTTCTTTATTATCACAAAATTTTATTGGTTGGTCCTTATGCAAAATATTCGGATCTCATGACATTCAAATACTCAGTGTTCCAAATTCTATTGGTCCCCATGGTTGAGGATAAAATTTTTACATCAATTTCACCATTTTTATTTCAGATTCTTTTTTTGAGGAACAATTCAATCCTTCTGCCCATTGGGGAAGCAGTTCATTAATTATATCCCAGTATTCTCGCTATCTAATGTTATGCGTATTCCATCGCTATAATTGGTGTTGTGGGATAATTATTCAAATTTAATGATGGGATGTCAATTTATCATCCCATGTGTTCCTCATTTGAGTTCATTTCTTAGTCGAAGACTACCACAATGATTACTTAATGTGTGTGAAATGAAATACCAATGTAATTTTGGTGGGAAAATTATTTAATTAGACTATATATATCTTGATTTGAAAGTATAATTTTGTAAGAGTGAGTAGGAATTTTAGGAAATCATTGATGCATGTCATGATATTTTGTACATTGGTCAAATTTTATGTCATTTTTATTAGGATGGAACATCATATTTAGAATCAGAGTAGAGGAACCTAAGGCATCCCATGTTTCCCATTCACTAGATGATTCCCATGGAATTAGTTCTCTATGAATTTTTTTATTTATAAACCCCATGTGAATTTTATTGGTTAGGGATTTTGTATCAGGTAATATGTTATACATATTTTGGACACAAATATGGAAGCCCGATATAGGCAGATCTTGGATCCTGTTTAACATCCAAAATAAATATTATAGGTTCAAGTGTAAAGTCTTGCAGGAATAGGATTTATGCATGTTTAATGTATTTTAATGATGGTTAGTGATGATTTAATGTATTTCATGGGTATGATTGCCCCATATTTAATGGTTTTTAGGGACATGATGTGGAATCCTTGAAGGGTATGATTATGGTTGAGTGTCTCCCTAGGGGAAAGATGTAACACCCATATAAGTAGATTGTATTCTCATTAGTGATGATCCTATATGGGTTTTGGATTGTTCTTGGGATTTAACCTCAAAGAGGCATCCTAACTACCCAATCAGTAAATTTAAATCAACACCCATGTAGTTTTATTCCATACATTTATGGAATGCGGAATGACCATTCAATGAAGAATAAAAACACATAGAAAAGAAACTCATGTTTTGAAGGGTGATTCATTAAGTGATAGTGTTTGTATTATGAATTGATGAATCCAAAATCAGAGGAAGCATCCCAGGGGGAGATAGTGTGGGTTGTATTCATGGAATCTTCCAAATATACTATCATTCCATAAATAAGAAAGTGTGAGAGGGGTGGAATCAAATTATTATTGTACGTGGAGAATATCATGTTCATCAAACTATGTACGAGATGTGTGGTCGTATCATATGAGTCATAGATGGATAATCCTATGTTTATCCCATCGTATAAGTCTAAAATTTAACATATTATTATTGGTACATTGTCACTTAGTTTAATTATTGGTGTCATTATTTCATCTGCTCAACAGTCATGTTTACACCTTTCAAAACAAAAGGATCATGGGTTCTGAACATGCAATCTTTTAAGGTGGAATCACCCTGGGATACCTGTCAAATATCTTGGAAGATATTCATTATTATGAATCATAATATATCATTGACATGGTCCCCTTCCAGGTATAATCTCCAACCACATCTGAGATGCATGACATAATGCAACCTTTCTCCACATTGTTGTCGTACTATGATAAAGTACACAAAAATGTCCCCAACAGATGATGTTAAACTATATCCTTTAATCAAGTGACCATCATAGGATTTACCAAGTAAAAATCCCATTGGATGACCCCACAACATTGACATCATTTGATGAACACGAGATTCCCCATGTACGATCATCACAAGATTCCACACCTATCACATCATCTCCTTGAAGGAATCATCATGTATTCGAAAGATAAGATGTATAATACCCCCCCCCCCTGAGGGATGGTTATCCAATATTGGGAAATATTAATGCATAATCACCATCTCATCCATCACTAATGCTATGTTCATGACCTAAATATCCATACCAAATTTTAATAAACTTTTTGGATCATACATGTTACAAAACCATAATATTTGGCATCAAACTGTGTGGTTTTTATCCCAGTTTACCAAAATTGTTTGAAAGATTCATGTATGATGTTAAATATCAAAATATATCCAAAACCAATCTATGATGTAACCTTTTGGGAAACCTCATCACAAACTTAGTTGTTGATTCTTCCCCCTTGGGAAACACTCATCAATTATGTTCCACTACAAGGAGTTATCACTATATCCCCATATGAATTTTAATTTTAACCCATCCCATATTTGATACACATTAAACATGAACTCGTCATATCCATGATAAAATTGAAACATGTGTCCATCTTTTCCACAAATATTTTGGATGAAAATCCTCTCCCATATCCTAAAAACATTGAAGACATGCTTCAATATTCATCAATATTGGATCCTCAACCATCTCCACAATTTGTATTGATTATGTCCTAAACATGAATCCAATCCCCGTGAAATAAAAACTGGATGTCTGATGTAGAAATACATGAAAGGAATACACCCCTGGATTCAAATACCTCGTGGCTGATAATGGATACCATTGGTTCATCTCCAGAGAATTCACATATGAGTTTACCTCTAAAAAAGAAATATTGTAATAGTTCCTAATATACCCATCATCTTTACATGCATCTAGATGTTTCAAAAATTATTAATCACAATAACATAATGTTTCAAAATTTTGGAGACATATGGAGCCAAATTAACAAATGTCCACATAAAAATTGAATTACGAATGATTTTCATGATCATGACATAGTATTTGAGGTACTCTCAAACTAGGTGAGGAGATCCATGGAGGAATTCCTAGAAGAATAAACAGATATCCCAACATCCGTTCTCAGTCAAGGATCCTCCATTGCTGATGAGTGTGCTAGAATTCTCCCACACTGGAATGTGGGAATGTGGGGAAACAATAAAAATTGTGTTTAACCACTATGTGAAATGACAAAATTTTCTCCATCGAATGTGTTAAAAGGAGTTTTTCCAAAAATATTCCTCATGATCTCCCATATACTCTACCTCATCATTAAAAAAATTAAAGGGAGAGAATGATAAAAGTGGTTGTATATTACTAATATAACAGAGGATGTATAAGATAAAATTTTAACAAATTAATTTCTAATTATCATCAATAATTATATATATTTAAATTATTTCACTACAAGGACATTAAAAAATATTATTTTAGATTTTCTATAGGGGAAAATAAAATAGGGGACCTATATCCATGAAGGTAGGATGAATATAAATACCATTACAATATAAAAGATGAAATAATAATGCCATATAATATGGAAAATTGTTGGAATCATTTTTAAAATGGATTGGATTATGCCACTAATAAATACTAAACGAGTGAAGACTATAAAAGAAAAATAAATTCGTTGAAGGATTGAATGAAAACAAAAATGGTTATATATATAATTATTAAAGTCAACATTATCGTTTCTTCTTGAAAAAGTGATGAGAGAGATATAGCCTACACTGCCTGCCTATCTGGATCGACTACCTCGTCATTCAACCCTAAATGTGTAAAGTGAGTATCACATTTGGGATCCCCTTATACGAATTGTAGCACAAAATGTTTACATCATAATGGGGAGGATGTGCATCATAATGTTATAGATCTAGATAGGTAAGAGTAATGATAAATTATATTATTGACCCAACTGATATAGTGTCACTACATAATGAGGATGTATCAATAGTTGGAAAAATTATTGATAATTTTTTTTTACTTTGTTTATCTAATTTTTTCTATAATTTTAGATCTTATTTATGTTATATTTTTTATTTTTTATTTTATCATTAAACTATGAATTAATAAAAACATTTTTATACACCTTACTTATATAAATGTTTCTTTAATCAATGTAATCCCTATTATGGATTAAAAAATTTGAATTTTTAGTGACATTAGATACACCTCATGATGTGTCTGGAAAACAACATTCACTCACATTTTTATTTATAAGAATATTATTATAAATTTTTTAGTATTTTTTTGATATATGTGCAAATTATTATACATTAAATATTTCTAAAACTAATATAATCGATGAAATAAAGATGGAGGAGCTCAATGTACCTGTATTGTAGATGTGTTCCATATATGTATATTTTTATTATTATTTTAATTTATTTAAGTCAAAATATTTTATTTTTGTTTTATTAATTACCGTTCTAATCAAGATTCCCCACACTGCTTGCATCAGTATATTTCAATATTTATTTATGGTATTATGGATCAATAATACATTTCAATATTTTTTCAATACATGACGATAAATATCTTTATTTAAAATATATATTTGTGTGTGTGTGGTACAATAAAAACACATATGACTTGTTGTTTTTTTCATTCCATGGTCCTTACGAGAAAATATACATTTATTAACCAATAATCATTACATTATTTTCTATTATGTTTTATTTATATTTTATTGTGTATTTTATGTTATTATTATTTTCACAAAATAATGTACACAGTATTGACTATTCACATTATTGGGTTATTTTAGAAGAATATTTAATAAGTTGGTAATGAAATAAGTACTATTTTATTTGTTTATTTATTGATTTTGTTGTTTTATTTTTTTAATGTTTTGATCAATAATATTTTAGGTGAAACGAGTCATGGATTATTTTAAATAGATCTCACAATTAAATAGTGGATGAAAAAAAATTAATATGTGAATGATTGGGTATATAACATTGGTATTCATGATAACATGTTTTATCAAAAATTTATAGTACTTCAATTTTTAATATTTTTTTCAAAAATGAATTTTCATCATTAATGTTTGAGTTTTGAATAAGAGTATTATGAATTTTTCTTTATTTAAATGATAATAATGATTAGACCAATAATAGATATTTGAGATGTTACTTTGAATACAATAATAAAAATTTTAAAAAAATTATAGTTTTAAATTTCCAGAATCATAATGTTTTAGGGTTTTATGATGTTTTTCAATATATATGAATTGTATTAAAACACTATCATAATTTATTTCTATACTAAATTTTATTTTTTAATAATTTAGAGATTTATTTTCATTCAACTATATATTTATAAAAAAAAATTAAATGTTTTTAACGATTTTTGTTTCCCCTTTTTCTAATTGTGTAGTTTTCTCTTCATTTTTGTTCTTCCCTTAGTGTTCATATATTCAGAATTGAGTTCTTTAAAAAATTCAAAAACATCCCTTCCACATTGGATCCAATAAAATTGAAATTTAATCCTTTTATATTTCAACTTTTAGAAGAGACTTCAACATCTTTTCAAAAGATAATCGGCATTGAAAGTATTCAATATTGCATTTTTTGGTAGGGTTCTCAACATCTGTTTTTATTAACCAAATTTGAAGGTCCAACTCCCTCTTCCGCCAATATTAGAATTACAATATAGTCAATTTTTCAAGATAAAAATATTAATGATTTTTTCCCATATTGGTAAAAAAATTTAAAAAATTTTTGTGGTGAAGAATAGTTATTTTGATCTTTATAGTAAGGTGAATTTTTTCATAATATTGAAAAAATGTATATATAAAACGTATTATAAATAAATGTTGTGGAATCCACATGAGTTAATTCCTTGAAATAAAATTAATAATAACAAACAACATATTGATTCCAAGGATAATTCCAAATGAAATGAAATAAAATAAATTTATTAAATTTATTTTCCTTATTTTCATTCTTTCTGTGATGTTAATTTCATATGTTTTATGTTTCCTTCCAATTGAGTAATATGCTTCTAATTAATAAAAATTTAGTTCGAATTTCACATTAGTTATCTAATAAACTGATGTCGAATGTCTGAAAGTTTTAGATTTGAGGTCAATTATTAGAATAATCAATGCCAAATGGCTTAAAAATAATTATCTTACCAATTAGTTATTTGAAAACCACTAATAATAGAACATAAAAATATAAATGAGTGAATTCTAAATAAAAAATCGTTGTTAATGGTTAAAAAATGATATTGAAGGAATTTTTTATAGTAGTTAACGTGGGTGTTTGATCGTCTAGAGTCCCTATGGTCTGATATTCGAATTGTAGTCTGAAATTCTTATTAATTATTAATATTATCAATGCCAAAATACCGTGAAATAGTACATGCCACAGTATCTTCACAGTTGTGGTGATTCTTTACTACTAAAGTTCCATATAAACTCATCCCTATCCAGAGTTGATCATGTGTCTTATTATTATAAATTTCTGATTTGATTATTAAATAATTTTTAATTAGTCATTAATGTGGTATTTTATAAATAAATATAAATTTAATTAGAAATAATTGATAAATAATATTAATTTAATTATTATTGACATTATTTTTATCGATAATTATTAATATTATTATTAATTATAAAATAATAATCATTATGTGATTATAATTTATTTATGAATGTAATGTAAATAATATTAATAACACTATTATAATTAATTTTTATAAATTAAATCATTGATTATTATAAATTAATTAATAAATTTTTTTAGTTACACCAATAATTAATGTATATTTGAATATCATGAACTATTATGTACATCAGTAAATCTTTGTCAAATGTAATACTAAATATTGAATTATTGAATATTAGTTATTTTTTATTTTTTATTCAATTATACAATAAAATTATTATTTAAATTATTAGTTATTATAAATTACATCATTATTTTTTGTGAAAATTGTTTTCATTATTAAAAATATAATATTTTAAATATTGTATTATTATTAGCATATTATTATTAAAATGTAGAAAAATAAAAAATAAATCCCCCATTGTAATTTTTTTAATAATTTCAAGGGTTACACTTTAATAAAATGAGGATTTAAATGATATATAAAATAATGTTTTTGAATCAATTTATTGAAAGGTAGTATAATATATAATAAAAAACGAATTTTGATTAAAATTTTACCCTCTTGCACACTCACTCCCTTTATGAATATTTCTAACTTGGATCCATTTAAATAATTTTTGGAAATACCAATTCAAAAAATACATTGTTGTTACCAATTTTATTATATATTAATAAAATATATTTTATGATTGTATGTAAACAGTAAGATAATATTTTCAATTAAACGTTGTATATGAAGATACAATATAGATATTATTATATTTTTATGGAATAGAATGAGTATCTAACACTACATGATCTGATTAAAAAGGATTAGTATACTGGTTTATCAGGGTTTTTATTGTGATACAATATTGAATTAAAAATATGATTAATTGATCTTTTTTATTTTATTGTCTATTTCAAATGAAATATACTAATATAATTAAAATTTTATTTTAATTGAAAACCCATTATTTTAAATTTATTAATTAATATTAAAATGTTTAAATTACAAAGGGATGATTATTAGAATGTTGTTAGATAAATATGTATTACAAAATGTAATAAACAACGGTTAGGGTGATACATTGAGAAATTAAATAATTTTATTTTTTCACAATTAAATTCGATAAAATTCATAGACTAAAAATTTATTGTGTACTACACCCATTAGGTTTCATCCCAATATATGATATACGATGCTTATAGAATTAATATTTATATTCAACTATCATATTCATCCATTACAAGTAATATTTTTTCTTAAAATTTAAATTTAAATTTTTCAATAATTAAAAAATTTAAGTGAAGCATTAAAATAAATATGCTTATGTTTATTTTCTATATATCACTACAAATTAAATCCTAACTCTTAATGAAATCCAATATCTAAAATTTTTAGGTGATTTATTTAAAAGTATATTTATACAATGCATCTCTATCCTAATTATCAACAAAGTTAATTGATATATAAATTTAATAAATTTAATTTATATTAACAAATATATTAATTTAATTATTTTTTTTAATCATGGGCATCGTGGTTAAGGTTAAGACCCTCTCCATGTATTTTCAAGTTAACTATCATTCCACCCATACATACGCACATGAGATACCACATATAGTAAATGGAAATAAAATAATGTAATGCATAAATACAGATCATTATAATAATTTCAATAAAATATAATATTATTATAGAAAATGATATGTATCTTTAATGTGAATTTTTAAATAAAACAGTCTTATAATTAAATCTAAATAAGAGAATTTTGAATAATATTTCCAAACTATTAATGCCATTATTTTTTTCGATCAGAATTTTATCTTTATATTGAAATAAAAATATAGTTTATATGGTATATAATTTATAGTGATTTATAAAGATCCATATCATCAAAAACAAATATGATTTTAGGTCTAATATCTTATCAAACAAATCAAATAAACCCTTCCGAAATAAAAACAATATATTAAATATAATTATTAAATAGATGAATGAAGGTGTGTATTATTGATAGTATTGTTATTACTTGGATAAACCCCTCTAGGTTAGGAGTTTAAATTATATTCAATATAATTGTAGAGTGTACTTAGTATATTATATATTAAATATAAACTTATATATCAACTCAATTAATGATAAATGAAATAATATACTTGAGATTTTACTAGAAGCAAAATAATATCTTCTCAATCAAACGAACTTCGGAAATAACATCAATAAAGTGAAAATATATCTAAATTTAATTTACATGAATAAATTTATTAATTACTTTATTGTTTTTATAACCATATGAATTAAGTGTAACATTATGATTATCACAGTTTATTTTTTTGTGAATCAAATGACGAATATTTAATGAATTTTAGTTTCTTGAATGATTATTTTTCATAAAAACTATTTTAATATGATTGGAAATATCATCATATAATTTTAATGTAATTATACCCAGGCCCAAAGGCCTTATATAAATATATTTTCCCCCATTATAAGTAGGATTACGTGTGAAACATACATAGAATGTAAGGATAGAGGAACTCATGCCTTGTACAAGACTATGAAGGCCTATAGACAAAGAGAGTACACCCCACCCCATATAATACCCATGATTCTCAATTAACGTAATCATTATGTTAATTATCTAGTATATACCCATGATAAACTACATGATGGCCATAATCCCATAGACACATAGGGGTTCCTCTTAAGGTGTCCCCTATGTTTTCATGTAAATTTTCAAAGGGTTTACATTAAATATTATGGATATTTTAAGAATACTCAATGCTTCCTAGAACTCCAATCATCCATGTCCTCACATTGAAAATGGAGAAATCAGGATTGTCAATTTTCATTTGATCACATTAGTTGTTATGTATTGTTCTTCCGTTCCTATTTTATTTATTTATATTGTTAAAAAAATTTACAATAAAAATGATTTGATAATGTAGTATCCTCTAATAATTGTTTCAGTTGTATTTCTTTATGGGTATTTAGTGATTCCCACCACAAATTCGTTTCTTTAGTTCACAATTCATAATCATTTGGTTCATTGAGAATCTTCTTCAGGTAAATTTTAAATTGCTCTCTTATTCTTGTTTAATATGTGTTCTAATATTTTCACACATCATTTTCTATATAAATACCTTATTTTACTATCCTATTATCCTGACACATTTTATAGTAACAACAAGTCATTAAAATTGTCTAATCAGAATGGGTTTTCATAAGATATTTGTTTATTCAATTTATGTTATATTTTAACATTATGTTGTTAAATAATATCTAAATTACATGATATATGAAAACAAAATAACTATTTTACAATGAAATTGATAAAAACTAGCTACAAAAACTCAACTCATAATGATCATAATTCATTCTCTAAAATATATATTAATTCAACATTTTTATATCATATTATTAATTAATTCACATTGTGAAAAAATTAAAGTAAATAAATTTTACCAATATTTTTTACTAAAAAATACCATGTTTTTTTATTATAAAATGAACTGAACATTGATACACTATGCCTTCACATCCACAAGGATTTATACTTGATTAAAAAATCATTATGTTTATTGAATATGGTTTATGATTTGAATAATTAATTATCAATTCCACATTTTGTATTGGGTAAATTTTATATTCATCTCTATTTTATAAAATTGATACAGAAAATTATAATATTTTTATACAAATAATGGGAACGCATGCATTTAACAAAATAGGTTTTTTTTTCTTTTAATTTAATGAAATCTTATAAAAAACATAGGCTTTCCTCTCCTTTAGTTCAGATTATATAAGATAAATGGGAATCAAATATTATAGAAATGATGTATAAGAACACAATATGACCGTTCTTGGTGATCATCTTATATCTTGTTTTTTTGTTATTATGTTCTTTTTTTGAGTATATATTAATGGTGTATATTACTGCTAAACTTTTTAAAAAAAATTATTGTTTTTAACAAATATTGATGTGGTTGAATATATTTTTATTTTTATATTGATTTTAATTACATCACATATTGTTTCACTACCCTACTAAAGATCAATACTATTATGTGACAACCATGTAGATACATAGAAGTTTGAGAAACTACATGTTGAGTTGAGTTCCTGGATAAAAATCAAGAGCACAAATAGTATAGTTGGAGTGATGAGTCCTTATATTCATTTTTCATTTCCTCAATATGATTTTTCTGTTATTTTTTACATAAAATTTTAGTAAAATGTGGAATCATAAAAATACAAGTGTATTGGTAATGAAATTGTTACATTGGAATATATTTCCATTTTAGAGGATAACCTCCATTAAATAGTATAAATTATAGGTCTTAGTGGATTATCACATGAACCATAAATCTAGGTGTTGATATTTGTTGATTTAACTTATATGTTGAAGATATGATTTTGTGTACTAGTTCTATTTTATATGAGGTTAACTTATAATTGTTATACATAAAATATGTACATTTTATTGAATATAAATAATATATGTTACATACAGAAACACATATGATGTAATTTTCAAAACAAGACATTGATGATCAGAAATACACAATAAAATTTTACTTTTTTATTATAAAAAACACATCACATTGAAATGTTTTAATAAAATTCCTAATTAATAAAAATTCACATTCTTCAGTGTGGATATAATAACCTAGTTTAGACAATATCAATGTGAAAGGGTTTTCATGTTTTAGTTTGATGTGCAGTGGAATATACAAAATTTTGTATGTCTTGGTTTCAAAATTTAATTCTTTCTATAAATCCTGATTTTTAAGAACAAAAAATACATTAAAATAAAACAAGAAGATAAAAAATATTGAATTGAAATCTTATTTTTCTTATGTAATTGTGATATACATTATGTATGAAAAATTTCATCCAATAATTATTTCACATGGATTGCATCACCCTATTTAACTATTAAATCACCATTTATAATGGTAATAAACTTAGCAACAATAATCGAACATTTTGTTACAAATATATTATATAGTTCTTATAATTCATCATTTTCTTATGCCACATTATCAACTTGTTCTTCATTTGGTAGATATAGTGAATAATATTCTTTTTTCCTTATCTAATTAATATAAATTCATATTACTCATCAAGGTATCAATTTAAATTTATTTTAATACCTTTATGGATTTATAGTAGATGTTGACTTCATTAATCAATTATTATTACATTTCCAATTTTTTTAGATAATAGGATTATTTCCATGATTTTATTGTATATAAAAGGCCCCATATAGTTTACCTTGATACCCATTATATTGAATTCAGTAAAACATAGAAATTTTTTTGGAATTAAACTATATCGTTTTCCCAAAAAAAATTGATGATCATTTACACAAATATGTATGAGGAAATATTTTATTATCTTTAGTAATGTATTGTCCAAAACATATTTTCTCAAGACCTTGAAATCATTTATAATGATAGTGATATGGTTGGGTATTTGGGAAGTAGATTTCTTAGATGTCTTCTCAAAAAATAATTTTATTGATTTCTGAATGAAGCACATTCATTCCTAACATGTGGGAACCATGGTGTACGACCTTGATCATTGTTCATATATAGTGATTAGTTTTACTAGAATAGATTTTAATATATATATTTTAACATATCATACTGAATGTAGAATTCGAAACACATAAAAAATATATATGGGAGTGGGGGGTTTGACTCAAATAGTTCTTTTTTTATCCATTGATAATCTATGTAGTTGAAAAAGAAGTAATATTCAATAACCCTTAAAATGGATTAATAAGAGGGTTAAATGAGATTTACAATATAATATAAACATTATATTAAATTATTAATATTTAAAAACAACCTAATCAGTTGAAATAGATATGAATATATTTTAAAATAAAACCAGAAAAGTTTATTTTTGATATTTAACAAAAATAGTTTTATAATGAAAATTAAATATTAAAAAAAATTATAATTTTATAAAAAATAATCATTAATGAGAATAATTTCCATGATAGGAACAACAGATTTAAATGATGTGTTTAGTTATAATAATTTACATTGTATCATATTTACCAAAATATCAAATATTAAATATAAATAAATATTTTTTTTTCACACTCGAATAAAAGTTATAAATGAATCAAAAATAACTGCAATAAATGTATAAAGAAAAAAAAAATAATTGATATTTACCAAAATTAAGTAAATACATATGTAGAAAAAATAAACACATAAGAAATTGTTTTATGGTGATGAAATTTTGTATGTTTTTTTTTCTGAATGATATTGGTGATCAAAATAGAGTTTGGAGCAATAAAATGTTAAATGTTTCTGATTTGATATGGTGGATGATTGAACTGATGTATATATTTTAATATAATAATAATATTTTTAATAAAATATGAAAATTTTAAAAAAAATAGAAATAAAAACTAATACAACTAGGTTTACATTAGTTATGTGTAGTTGAGATTGAAAAAAATATCAAAAATGATTAGAAATCCCATCTGTAGGTAGGATGTTGTAGTTTTCATTTTGAAACTATGGTTTGAAAATAATAGCCTTAGTATAGTTTCCAAAAAGGGAAAATTTAATACATGTTTCTGAGATAGTATATTAAAATGATATATTAAAGCTACTACATACATTTCAATACATTCTATAATATGTATTTATTGCTCCCATAATATATATAGTCATTAGAAGAGATAAAATTGTCCTTGAAATACAAGCCTTATATCTCCTCCCAAAATACCTGCACCTCTAGCCTCAAATACATAGAAAATCAAATATCAATTGATTCTTAATAGTTATAAATATATAGTGAATGTTGGAATCAATTATGAAAAAAATTAGTTGCTGTTTAATCTCATTGTTAATGTTTAAAATAAAAATTAAATATTTGTGGAAATTTTCAGAAGAGTTTTCAATAGGGACTATTGATCCATCAAGAAACCATAACAATGGAGAATGTTTTTTCATTTGACAATTTCATAGCTTATTTGGTGGTATATAAACAATTTTAATTGTGCTATGGAGTGTTATTTATAGTAGTGTAAAAATATATTGATAAACTCTTAAGATACATGGATGAATTTAATCATTATTAAATCAATAAACTTCTGTAAATTGGTGATAATTAATAGATATTTTCTAAATAATTCATATCATAATAATATATATTAATTTTATAGAAAAAATAATTTCTTTGTATCAAAAAAGAGTGGTCAAAGAATTATTTTTTGATTGATATCAAAAATAATGAAATTAATTAAAAAAAGTCCATAAACATACAATGATAAAGTTAATATTTTATATGAAAATATAGAAAATAAAATCCAGATAGAAATAAAATGTTGTATTGATATTAATTTTTACAAAAATATTTGTTCAAATAGTGTTTTGAATAATAAAATTAGACAATTTAAATTCAAGGGTTTCGAACTAAAAGAACCCGAGCATTGAACAAAATAAAATATCAAATACTTAAAATAAATAATATTAATCATAATTCTGAAATACATCGAATATTCCAAATATTTTAAACTATGGAATCATTAGAAAATGTATTTTTAAAAATAAAAATTAATGGTAACAAAAACCAAATTAAAAAAGTTGTTTTAAAGTAAAAAACACATAATGATAAAAGGGCATGTGAAATAAACCATAATAGATTCAACAAAAATAGTACATATATAAAATAGGAAAATGATATGAGTGGATACTAATTATGTGAAACAAAAAAATATTTATCATAATATATTTGAATGTAAAGACAAAATTACACTTCGTAAATAGTTACATAGAATAAAAAGATGTGTAAAACCACATGAAAATTTTATTTGATTGACTAGAAGAATGAATAAAAACAACCACTACACTAAAATAAAATAGGAAAAATAAAAAACATTCAATTCAATTTTATTTAAATTACTAATACCCTTAGGATAAATTTACAATGACATTATATTATAATTTATTTAAGATATTTTAGTCTAAAGGAGTGGTAAAATTGTATATATTTATGTTTTAAAGATATTAATGCCAATTTATATGATGGTGAATTACTAATTTCCTATTGGTTAACACTAGTATGTGGTAATAATGAAATTTTTTTTCCTGAAATGGAAGAAATGGATGGTAAATAAATCTATAAGAATAAAAAACATAGGGAGGTGGTGTTTAAGGGTTTGGTTTAGAAGATTTTTTTTCATCATATGAAATTACATTATTCTTTAGAACCTATCCAAATCCTCCCTATTATCATTAATCTATCATTCCATCCCAATGTCAAATTAGACAATTTTTCAATCGGTTTTCATTATTAATCAATTTGATTCACATTCTCCTTACACTAATTAGTACGCGGTGAGAAACATAGGTTCCATCTAAAGCTTAGAAACTTGTTTTTTGATTCCATTCTTATTATAACACATTTGTTATTTCATTCATTTCATGATTTTTTATTAATGTTATTATTTTGAGTGTATATTCTTTCCCAATAATTTTTTTTATTTTTACTCGAGTCAAATATTTGAGTTTCATGAATACTCAGTTCATTGCATCTAAGGCAGTTTCAACAACAATATATGTGTTTATATTTTAAAAAAACATCAATGATACAAAAAATCATAATTTATTTTATTTTATATGAAAATATATACTTTACATAAACATTAATATTATATAAATTAGTGTTTCCAAAACATAACACATTACATAATGAAAATGATCACACAGTCTTTAATCCTGGACTCCAATAAAAACAAATCATCCTCTTCGACCCACTGAAATATATTGATTCTTTAATTCCTAAATTAAACATAAAGAAATAAAATACCAATGCATATAATAAAAAAACTATATGAAATTAATATTGGTATATGATTTTGAATGAGAAGAAAATTTAACTTCCACATCATCTCACTATAATAATATAATGAACAACTAATAAAACATTAACACACTGCATGTTGTCTTTTTTCCTTACGTTTCTAAAAGAAAATGATTCATTTAAAAAAAATTACATTATAAAGTATTTTCAGTCCGCACACATATGATCATTCTATGTTCCTCATGAATTTTGGTTGACATTATATTTTTAGGAATGAAATTATCATATATTTATTATACTACCATCTACATTTCATGACACCACATGTTCCATTTTTTCCAAATTTTCAATCAATATTCAGGTAATTTGAATTACATTGCTAATTTTTTCATTCAAAAAAATAAACTAAGTAGGTTTAAGTAAATCACTCATTCTTCATATTGGATAAATGTAACAAAATTATATTTAATAATGTAAAAAATTAAGGACATACATCATTATTTTTATTCATTAAAAAAATAATTCATTCATTCTTTATCAAACAGAATTTATGATATTACTCACTAAAAAATATGTTTCACAAAATATGTATGAAATTTAATGTAACCCTTATATGAAAGGGAACAATATTTTATACATAATAAAACTATGATATCAATTATCATCCATTAATCTATTTGATGTAATTCACAATTGACACTGTTACGATTTAAGTGAACCATATTTGTAAAATTTATCATGATAACCATTGTCTTCTTATCATACAATAGCGGTACAATATATAGTACATTTCATAAAATAAGAACTATATGTGTTTTCTTAAATCATCCTTGTAACCAAGTTAGATAATTTAACTGGATCATAAAATCATAACTACATCATTGGAACATATAGAATGTAATATCACTAGTGCATAAAACCTTTTTCTTAATGGAAATAGAGCTCCTATAAGTCTCTTTTTTGGTCTATCACTCTGAAAAAAACATAAAAACAAAATATTTTATCACATAATGAAAATGATATCCACTGGGGTATTTGATAAAAAAAATATGGACCTCGATCTTACAAATCACATGATCATTTCAAACCCACTAACTTTTCACAAAACTTATAATTAAAGACGAAATCTATCTTCATAAAACCATTATACTGAACACAGTATCTCTAGGGTTAAATCATGTTTTATTCATGAAAATAATGATTCATTTTAATTTTATCATATTTTTATTTCGAATAATGAATCTTCTCAAATATATTAATTGATATTTTAATGATACGTCATGAAGAACACCCATCAATAAATAATCCATATTTTTATAGTGGTAGACAAAAATTCAGATGGTTGATCGAATAGACTAGATTACTAATATTTGATATAAATAAGTATTTAAAATAATTATTTATAGATAAACATTTTCACCTTTATATATATCCCAAATTTAATGGATATTCAGCTGACTGCTACTTTTTATAACAATGTGCAATACTCCCTAACGAGATGTAAGTATTAGGGTCTTCTCCCAATGCAAATTGGAAAAAATCATTTCAGAATCCTCCATCACCATTCTTCATCACATGGTGTTTCTTATTCGTCATTATAACCATTGGGTGGGTGAACATATCAAAACCTATAAATTGATGTTGTATGGTTTTCTATAGTGGATCATACTAACCATCTCATCAGTTGTGAACATAGATCCCGTGACTTTCCAGTCGGTAGTATTAATTTTTTTAGTATAGGTCAATGCATGTATTTATAAAACATAATTTCTATGTCAATATAAACAATTTTAAATTCAACATTCACCACCATTTTTCTGCCTAAAACATATATCTAACTTAGGAAAAAACCATAACCCTCATTTATATTATTTTATAATTCATTCCCACATTCAACATCTCTCTAATTCAATCATTGTTGTAATCATTGTGTCAATTTGAAAAACCAATAAAACATGACTTTTTCATGTACATAATAATTTCACAACCATCACAATTAATATTTCTATGAAACTCTTTAAATTAAAAAATCCATTACAATTTGTGAATATTTCACAATAATATTTCAATGAGAGAACTCTATACATAAATCACTAAAACATTTACTTTCTAGCATAAAAACATGTTCCCAACAAATAAAATAAAAAATAATACTTAAATGAATTTTGTTTATTGAATCTCCCATATTTTTTTCAATACCCATTTCACTTCTTGTGTTCATTATTTCTTCTCCCCCGCATTGAAAATAAATTCAAAGAGGTAAATAGGGGAATAATTCAATTCATCTCACTATATAAATTCTAAATTATCCTTCCCATATCAATTTATATCCATAGTTCATAAGCCATTCCACTTTATATAAAATAAAATTTATATTAATGGTTGAAGTAAATATTTACCTTACATAAATTAATGGCTATATTAAAAATCATCTCAAAGTATATAGGGGTTATCCCAGTATAGAAAACTATAGTGATCATTTTTGAAAATAATAATTCCACTAATTATTCACAAATTTGATGAAAACAACAAATCATTTTTAGAGTTTTTTAAAATGATTTTAAATTTATCTCCACTTTAATGGAATGTTTCAATTTATAGAATTTTACATCATTATATAAATCCCATAACAGGACTTCAAATTTTAGTGAAACTAGTTTAAATATTCATCTTTAATAGTTTTTCAACTTTTATCCCGCAAGATGGAAGAGCATCATCCAAATTCTTCATCAAGAAATGAATTATTTAATATTGAACATAATTAATAATATTTTAAAATAAAATAATTTGTTTTCCCTAGAAATCATTTCATCAATTGAAATATATAAATCAATGATGGAATTCGTCTGGGATGTTATATATTTTTTTCCAACAACTAATATCCCAAAAAATCCCTTAGAATATATATCCCACCATCTATAATATATGTAGATGAATAATAAAAATATATACATGTGAATAAAGAGGTTCTTAGGTTATTTTTTAGTTAGATATATAAGGATGAGATTTATATCACAACCAATAAACTCATTTCAATTATGATCCATATTTATGAAAACCTTTCATAATTTTTCATTCTTCGACATTCCAAATTTTATAACATATGGACAACATTGACTTCATAATTTCTCCAACATTAATACTTTTTGTAATAAAATTATTCAAATTATTAATTTTTTAACAATCATTCATCTATTCATAAACCATGTTTGTATCTGATTCCAATTGCTCTTGATATATAACTATTCATTCTTTTTTTTCAAGGTCATACGTCTTCTTTTAGAGATACTCCTTACCCATTTTATCATTTTCATCACAAGAATCACTAGTTAATATCCTTTGTTCATCAATATTTTATTGATGAGTAAACCATGTCATGAAATTGTTAGTAATATTTGAAAACATATTTCACCTTCCACAGAAATCTCCATTAATCATAGGGTTTTTCATTTTAGACCACATCTCATGAAATTTTAATTTTTCATCTTGATTTTCATAAACCAAATCAGTACTATTTTTTATTTATAATATAGAATCTTCTTCCATAGTAAAATAACATATTATTGGTTGTGAAATTTATTTCATCATTCTTATTAGGTTACAATTTATTCCTAGTTTGCGTAACTTTCTTACTCTCCTTATACCCAAATGAAGTATTTTTTTCTTTTTCCTTATCCATTACATTCAAAGTGGTCTTTTATTCATACCATCACATGAATAGTTCATTTTTGGTACATACCGTAACTCATCATATCTATGACCCCATATTTTTAAAAAATCACCATATTTTTCAATAGGATCAAAACTATTCTTCGTAGATATATTCTCTTCATAAATGAAATAAGCTTCAATTTTTGTAGAATTTGTATTCATGTTATTACATCAACCCCTTAATTCTACCCTTTTTCAACTATCTTCCATTGAAAAAGAATGTTAACTATTAATGTCATGATTCCCAACATTTCAACAGTGCCATCATTAGCTAATGATATAATGATTTCATATTATGTGACAGATTTTTAAAGGCCTTCTATATTTTTTATCATAAGATTATATGGTTCTTCAAATGATCTATTTTGGGTAATTGGAGTCCCCACTCTTATTCATATCCACCATTGATTATATGATCGGGTTTATCATCATTATTCTTCATACTTGTTCTTCCAAAATTCTCTTTGGAACTTGTACTAACATAAAATGATATATAATTATAAATAAAAACATCTAGAATAACGGATTCCAATTTCAATTATTTTCTAATATATTTATATTTAGATAATCTAAATATATTATTTACACTTGAATATGTAATTTTAAAATTTATACTCTTTTTAAAATCACTCTTGGAAGCCTTAATAATCGAATCATTTTGTGAATATTCTACTTGTATGATCTCCTTAATTATAAACATTACATCTAGAAAAATATATTTCAAATTTAGTAAGTACATATGTACTTAAATTAATTTCAATATATCTTCACTTTTATTTCAGGATGCCTTTAATTGTGTTTCCTTCCATCATTTCTAATTCACATCCATTTAAAGGCACACTATGTTGAGGAAACTTTTTTCACCCTCAAAAACATTCTATTTGATTTCCCATTGACAGTATTTTCAGATCATGATCATATGAAATTTTATATACCTCCAAAATATATTTTTTCAACACATTAATTTTATTTTTTAACATCTAAATGAGATTCAATAACATTTATAGAGGTCCTAAGTATTTTCTCTAAAGAATGGATTACTTACGAATAATAATTTTGTTTTCATACTTCTTACAAACATTCTTATATTATTCATATTCAACTAAAGTGAATCTTTTATTAAAATTTAATAATTAATATTTCATTTATTCTTTATCTAGGATTAATATGTCATCCCTATATTTGATTATAAACTATGATTTTTTAAAACTAATAGATGATTTATGATATTATTCTAATGTATGAATCATCATAGTATGAACCTTTTTAGTTACTTATTTTTCACAAATATTTCATTGAAACTCATCATAAATATTGTACAAATGTTCACTAAAAACTGATACACATTAATCATTATCTTCATTAATTTTCATTAAATGTTTTCATGTATGAAATTTATTATCCAATTATATCTCTATATCCCATGATTTCACTTCATGGTATATATTTTCAACGTTCTATAATATGATTTAATAAAACGATCAAGTTCCACTATAACTAAAAAATTTATATAGATAATCATTAAAATATAAATATAAAGTCACTGAGTGATACAATAGACTCTTAATCAAAACCTATTGAATAAGAATTTTCATCATGTGGTTATCAAATAATTTAATAAATACATCTTAAAGTTTATGACTTTAAAAAAATTCTATTTTCATTGTACCATCACTGTTCTTTTAAATCATTTTGATTTTCATTCCACTTTATTCTGTATATTCGTCATGGGATTGGTAGAAACCTTATTTTTTCAATAATAGATATAGGTACAAAATTTACCATATAAGGAAACTCTATAACTTGAGGGTATTTTAATATGTACTTTATAGAGGCCATATACAATAAAAAAATTCATTAACATAGATCTAATTAGACGTGGATGATTTTCTCTAACACTAATTCAATTTCCCAATGTATGGTGTATGTATAATGAGTGGGTGCTGAATCATTTTACATAAATTTGTCCAATTTTATATTATTGTCTTTTAACATATTTTTTAATTTGAATATATACTCCTATTATAGTGAATAAATATTAATTTTTTAGAATAAAATTATACCACTAGAAAGATATTATTTAAATTAAAAACAACACATCATATTTTTACAATGTTTTCGCTTCATTCGATTGACTACATCCTTACTATTTTGGGAAGATAAGGTAATATTTTTCTGCTCTAGAAATCAATAAAAAATAAATTTGGTTCGGTCAGGTATCACCATGAAACCCCAGTGGGTATGTGTGAACCACTTCCATATTTATACAGGTGTCCCACTAGGGTTATTTATATCAAACTCTCAGTAGTTTATTTTATACTTGAATCCCACCAGTGATTAAAAACACAAGAACTATGAAAATAATAAATAAGAAAATAAAAAATCTATTGATACAATATAAAACTAATCATCCTCTTCGATCCAAGGGAATAAAATAGTTCGAAACATTATCACATCAATGAAAAACGTTTGAATTCCAATTAATTTAATAAAAATTTGTGTATGCATGTAATATATTTATACTCTTGTGAATGAGTAATTGATATCAATTCCACTTTATCTCACTGTAATAATATCATTAAAAACTGATTAATCCTATATAAACTATAAGTTTTATTCATCAAAATTTACTAAAATATATTTCTAGAATTACAAAAAAAAACTTCTAACGGTGTTCATAATATTATAAGAATTATAATTGTGCGTTCCTCATGGATGTAGGGTAACAATTTAATTTTCAGGTATTAAATTTTCAGGCATTCAATATACATCCTTCTTCTTTTCATGTCGTCACATGTTTAATTTATTTATTTTGTAATTCTCAATCATTACTCCTATAATATGGATTACATCGATGTTGATACATTCATTAAATACATACGTTGGATGAATCAAAATCATTCATACATTAATTTTTCATTCATAAAAGACCATTTTCCATTTTCATGAAACATTAGTATGAGATGGTCACTTCTTTATGTTCATGTATATTATTTCATGCATAAATATTTCATGAAACAAAACTCTTCACATTAATCCTCCATAATATTTATTTCTAAAAGTACTATTTTGGGTTTCGGTCATATAAATACATGAGACATCAAAAAAGTATCATTTATGAAACTAAACTAGAATGAAACATCCAATATAATGTCTCATGTAAATATAAAATTATCATATGAAAAAACATCCTTATTCCATAAATAAAGTTGGTCCACATGAATGTAATTCCCTTAAACTGGACATTGTATATGTTTTCTACTATATATCTAGTACAAATTCTAGCCCATGTAACTAAATTGTAGAGTCATAACAACATCATGGGATCACATATAATGCAATAACATAGGCTCTTGTAACATTCTCATTTATGTATATTGTTATCCCATGAGTCTCATTTTCATTTAATATCTCCAAAAAATAAATCTTGATTAAACAAATATTTCATACTGTAAATGATCTCCTCTACGGGTAGTTATTGATTAACATCCAATGCAATGCTCATGATAACCACACAAATATTTAACGCCCATCGACATAGATCATGCATCATAATATCTGATAAACACCATTATGAAAATATCAATTTATCCTCATTTTAACTCCATTGTTAATGTTTCATTATGTGAAAATGATGTTTCATGTGAATTCAATAATATTAATTTTTTTGATACACATAAATGATTGTCGAATTAAAATCTATATCTTTCGCTGATTTTTCATGAAGAATACCGATTTATATAGAAGCCTCAGTTGTACCGAGTTTGAAGAAATCGTTGAAGGGTGATCAAAGAATACATATTAATGATATCTGATTTCCACAATTCATAACATATTATTAGTAATGAATGGATAGTTTCTCATATACCATCATCCCACATCATCATGAAATTCATTTGAGCAATACCTTTTACAATAAAGGGTATCATAACCTCACCAGATGCAAGTATCGGGGTCCTCTCTCGATACCCGCTGGCACTGCCACATGCTGGAATCCTCCCCCACCAAGTCACCCCACACTATGGATAATATTTCATCCTATATCCAATGTGTGGGTTCACTTCACACAACCCATAGCTCAATTATTTCTTGGTTGATGTGGTTGATGATTGTGCACACCACTGTAGTGGTGCACATGGATTCAAAGGCTTGTTGTCTAGATGGAATTGGCATTTTAGAAGAGTGTAATGTATGTGTTATGAAAACGTTAATATCATTCATAGAAAATCTATATAATATATACAATTCACAACCATTTATGATACTAACATATTATACATACTCATAACCAAACCATAACTCTCATATATTTTATTTTTGAATTTAATCATAAATTCCATATATCCCTTATTATTTTAATGTTGAAAAACATTCAATTAAATGAACAAATGAATTTTTAATTTTGATATACAAAATAGTTAAAAAAATCATTATAATTATTT
This sequence comes from Viscum album, assembly GCA_963277665.1. Taxonomy (NCBI): domain Eukaryota; kingdom Viridiplantae; phylum Streptophyta; class Magnoliopsida; order Santalales; family Viscaceae; genus Viscum; species Viscum album. The sequence continues at coordinate 875,234,337 of OY728155.1, read as the reverse complement.
TTTTCAAATAATCTATGTAAATCAAAATATCATTTACAAATTATGAAAAATTATCTAAAATAATTCAATGGAACATATATACACTTAAATCACTGTCACATTGAATATTAATCATAAAGAGACATTGAAAAAAGATTCAAAAAATGATAACATCAATTAATTTGAGTTCATAAACATCATATTATACATTGACCAAAAATCCAAGAAAAATTCAACTCATGTCAAAAACATCTACATATATAATAAGATACACATATAGGGGGAGTATAATTCTCAATAGGAAATACATAAGACATCCCATGTACCCCATTAATGTTGAAATACAACATTCTATATAAGAATTGTATAAAAAATTCCAAAAAACCTGGTTAGATTTCAAAACCAAATGAATTCACTTTCTTAATAAATAAATATTTAATAAAAAACGTAATGTAGGAATAAACAAAAATGTCTATCTTGGAAAAATACCACACAATGTATTTATCAAAAAAATGTAGGGGCTCTAAAACCATGAATAACATCCAAGAATAGACATCACGTTTTCATTAGTTGGATAATTACCTCTAAAATGCACCATATCACTAAACATTAAAATTTTATTCCACCTAAATAAAACGATTACATCAATGATATATGTAGTAGTATTGACCAAGGAATTATTCATGTATAATAACATTAAAATTTTAAGGAATATATAATGTTCTTTAATAAAGAATAACATTATAATAGGAATTTACATTACTATAATAACTATCTATAAGAAAAACTCCCCTCCTTCTAAGTGTGGGAAACCTTAATTCCATTGTTAAGATTAAATATTCATTTCCATAAAAGATACATGAGATTCCAAAAAGTGTTAACATTTCCTATAATGAATCCAACAGGAATCATCGAGTCTAATTCTCCCAATATATTCACGAATTTGTGATTTTTTAATAATGAATGCCTGATTGAGAGTGCTCTATTCTATTCCCCAATTGAATCTACATTTTCATAAAATTGAAAAAAACTGATGATCATGGACCCTCTCTTGTCGTGAACTAGTCCCACCACTCTCAAAATTCCATGAATTCAAGACCCTTAAACATTTCATTTGTATCCTATCATATGGGTTCTCCCTTTAACCCACAAACCCTATGGATCCTTTCTACACAATCAATCATTTATGGCGATGAAATTCGTATCAACATCCGATAGTAATCCACTATTGATTAAATCACTAGATTTAGATAAAAATGACATCATATGGATCATAAGTGGATTATAGAAGAACAATTATCTATCCCATGTTTTATTTATCTCTCCATGATCAACCATCGAACCAATGCAACCATTGAACAGATATGTCGATCTCAATCACATGTAAGTCTCTCCCCTGAAACCATATAGATATGATATACTGAATGTCTCCTACATTCACAGGAACTCCAATATTCTGACCAAATGTGATCCTGGTGAGCTGTGCACAGTCACATTAAAAAATTTCTAATAAGATTCATTAATCAATTTCCCACAACACTAGTACCACAATTATAGGATTAACCCTTTATTTGGAAATTATCATCTATTAAGACAACATTGTTGCAAATTTTATCAATGAGGAAAGCATGCATTTTCATTATTTTGTTGTACCATATATTTTTTAAAAATAAATTCAACTACTAGATCATATGAATGGATTAACGAAGATACTGATAAGTGATAGATCATATTGATAAATCTATGAAAATTAAACTATCATGTACTATGTTGTGAATAATTTCATCATGTAGAACCTTATTCCCTTTTCCATGAATGTATGAGATGTGTATCAGATGCAGGACAACATATGTCAATGTGTTATGAAATTAAAAAAATCCAAAGAAGAATATATATTGGCACGGTCGGTTTTTTTGAATGTATGATATTTTTTCTTCCAACAACCTACTCTACCTTGTCCCCTAATTGACCACGATTGTCTATTGTACACCACACAAAGCATAATAACCATCCTATATGAGCATCATAATTTATCCATTACTCTATGAATTTTCACTTCATGATGATGTCCCACTAAAAATTATCATGATAATCTCAAAAGAATGTATTTCATATATGACTTGCATAGATTCAGACACACTATTCAAATTGATTCCACCAATCGAACGTTGTCTATCCATCTTGTTCCACAATACCCAATGACACTTTCCATCATCCTTATATTCCCAAATGAATGTGTTACATGATTTCTCAATTTTGTTAATTTTTCATTTCGATGGTATGATCATTTTAGAAAACAAGCATTATAATTGATGTAAGCACGCTGTTAACTAGTTTCATCTTACCTCCAAACTATAACAACTTATTCTCCCATTGAGAATCCAATCCACTATTTGGATAATAATATTATCCTATAGAACATTCTTGATCTTGTAATCATAGGTTGGATCACCCATAGGCATCGTCTTTAGGCACCCTCATTTGAGGAATATTTTTTCTTGAATAATTCTTTTATGACAAGAGGAGTAGGATTTCAAAATATATAATATAATCTTATTGTAATTTATACATAATATTCATTTCTCTATATATCGACATAATTTTTTTGAATCCTTATAAATAATTTTCATTACATTTAATGAATAAAATAATGGCATCCACATACATTAAATGGGAAATGAGAACTATCCCATATTTGTTCCTGAAAGCATGAATGTACCCTCTTTCCACAGAAAACTGCATATTATTTATAAGAGCTTAATGTTAAAGGCTGAATAAGCTGCGTAAAAGAAGGACACCATCAGTAAGGCCACAAATAGAATTATTGAATCCAAAAAATTTCCTCATTAATGATCCCAAGATCTATGGGGAAGAAAAGAATCTGAAAATAATATATAAATAATGTTCTATAAATATGTACTACTATATAACATTCACAATGTAGCTCCATTCCATGCATCCATGCATGTGGTCCATGTATATCTTCTCCATTACTATTCCTATTAGTGAATGAATATTTATTCCTTAATGAATATGTTTATTTTGGAAGAGATGATCTCCATGAGCACATGGTTATGCCTGTTTTAATGTTTCTAGTGATAATCTTATATCACATGTTTCAATGAAAAATTAGTCTAAACTGAGGCAGAGGGTTTGGCTAGTTTAAATTTGGGATGAAAACCATCTTAGATGCACTAGTTTCTCTAGGAATATCCAATCCTAAAAAGTGACATCAATTTCACCAGTGACCTTAATATTGATATCATCCAATGAAAAAAATGTAAAACGAAACCAAACAATCCATCATAGCAAACTACACCTTCTTCCTTCAATGAAAACATAGCTTCCATGGTACCCTTGACTTCTATATTAGCCTCCACATTATTATTACCATTCTTATACACTATACTTATGATTATGTTATGTAATTTTTAATATCTCTCATCCTTAAAATATTTTACATCTTTTTAAGTAATCAGCCTCATGAATAGATTTTGAATGTTTTTATTTTTCCAGGTAACCAACCACATCTATGTCCCGTATGAAAGATATGATTCAAAGATTGAGATTTATATTCCTGGTCACATTCATATCCTTCTCACTAATTCCAATAAAACTAGTATATTTATCACCGTTCTTAATCCAGCGTGCCCTTAAAATTTCAATTTCCACTCATTTAATATCTTATAGTTCCACTGAAAAATAATTCTACATACCCACCTTTTTATAAAATACATCATCATCCCATATACCCTAAAACCATTATGAAAATTTATTTATGTAATTCTTTAGATATTCAATTATCAAATCACTATTTGTCCTTCTTTCATTCCATTCCAAGGGGTACTTATTTTTCCCCTCTAGTTTGTCGTTGTTATAAATCCATGAATTACCCATCACTGGTTGATCCCATGAGTCATTCACAACATGAAAATAACCATAAACCAAATACTAAATCTCAAAAAAGTAATTCTTGAGTGGTCAAAAATCATACCACATGAGATTAACCAATAGATGGGAGTTTTCAGGGAGAATCTACAATAAATGAGAATCCTCGACCCAAGGAAATGAATCTACTTCTTATAGATTGGATAAACTTATATCAAGACTCTCCAAATTCCCTCACCACCATTTTTTATACTAAACCCATGTTAGAGTTTTTTAAATAAAATATCTATGAACTCACCTTATAATAATAAAAAAATAAATCAATTTAAAAACATAGAAATAATATCAGTAAGTATCTCAATGCCTAATCCAAAAAACATCTACTGTGAAACTTAATGAACCACAAAAATTACATCACCTATATTATCCATTCCACAATTAACATAAAAGCATTATTTTATTACGCCAATTTAAAATGTCATCAATAAAGATAATAAAAGTAAATAAAATTTACAGTCAATAATAATTTTGAGAACCCCTTCTCAACCACACATTTTAATTATCCTTGATCATCCGAAATAGTACCCAAAACCATAAATCTGTCGGCTCTATTTTGATCAACACCACTCATGATAAAATACATCTTCAATATAAACACACCACTATAATGAACTAATTTTAGAAAACATAAGTCAAATTAATTAAAATAATTCATTCATCACATGCTCTTTGCCACACAAAAGGGATAGTGTTATCACACTTATCTCAACCCATTGATAAAGTGATGCTACCCCAACAAATAAAAGACCAACATTCTCTATAAAATTATAAAAACCCTAAAAATCCGCATAAATCAAATGTGTTTCAAAAATACTTACTGAAATTCAAATGTACATCCCCAAGATGAGGAGAGAATAGAGGACTATTAAAGAGTGAAATACCCCTGATTCAACAACCAACACATCAATGATTCCAAGGATAAGATTTCTAAAAATATAAACTAAAAATTACCCTAGAGTTGAGATCCATATTTTAGATGGAATAAATGAGTCCAAAAAACCCAAATATGCGTAATATTTAATAATTGGGGGGGGGGATTTAAGTTACATCATGACATGAAAACCCAGTTATAGGTGACCATGAATTATCTCTGTATCTCAATCTTCCTCCCTTATAACACCTTCAAAAAACCCCATTAGATTATGCATGGACCCTTGTGTTGTGAAACATTAATAAATAATCATAGAACCCTCATTTTATTCTCTAAAAACCACCCAAATGTTCTCTTACTCCAACTACACATACAAGGACTTCTAAATATCTCATCACACCTCTTATAACTATTTAAACTATCCAAACCCAATTTTTTTATTGACCTGCCAAAATGAAACCTTATAATTTATATGTACTATATCCTTTTTCATACATGATAACTTGGTTGTATGAAATAAATTAAAAAATTATGAATACACTATACGCTTTACAAAATTATCTTGACCATGTAGTGACATTGTCCCCTACCAAAAATAACATCCACGAAACCTTAATCAATACCATTTTTAGATGACCCCCACCATACTCATATCAATACCCATAATTAAATTACTATACTAACAACACAAAGGCTATTAAACCAAATATTATCCAACAAATACATTAAATATATTTTATAACATTTACATTGAGAGCATGAATTATGTAACCATCATCAAAAAAATTATAATTCTACTCAGCCATTGTCTACTAAAATCTGGTGTGGCTTTGCCCAAAATATACATTACATGAATTATCTAACCATATTATTTTTTATTTAGTTTAACTCGGCTTCTTCCTCTTACAAGAAGAAATACTTAGTGAGTAGAGTTTTTAATGATATATTATCCATATGAGTCTATGGTGAATCCATATAAAATATTATAATAGGGCAATAAACATTACTGAAAACAATTATCAACATACTAATGTATTCTAAGGATGATTCCTTCATATTTTCTTGATATATTTTCTACTTCAGATATAGGGGAATAACTGCATTCATAAGGATATCATCTAGGAATGTGGTGACTAGATGATTAGCAATATTTAATGATTTTAATTTTAGTTTCACCATGCTATGTGATATAACATATAATTTTTGTAGTTTAATGTTCTAGAACCAACCGAGTCTAGGAGAAAAATTTAGATTATAGATAAATTTATGCTTTTTTCAGAACATGATCTATGTGATTTAACTTAAGATATTTTTTATAAAGATATTTTATTTCATATAAATAGTTTTTATGAAACAATCATTTTTATTAGATTAATTGGGATAAAAATGGTTTTATTTATTTTTCTAAAAATTTAATTTCTTCTATTTAATTTAATTGTATTATATGGCTGTTTTTTTAATTTTATAACCATATAATAGTAATATACCATTATTTTTTAATAATTAACTATTCCTACTATAACTTGTCTATGAAGAATCTCCCACAACCTACACACAACTGGTCCAATTTTTATATTAAATCCATAAAACATAAGAAATAATCCACTTAAACAAATCATTATGACATACACACAAAACTGAACCATTTGTTCAATTCAAACATGTTCTTTTAAAATAATACTCATTGTATCAATGGATTATTTAATTCTTTCTATAATACTTACAAATTAATTCCCAACATGATTCATCAATAGTTTCAAAAAAATCAAGTATTTAATCATTAAATGTTAAATATATTTCCATTATAATTTTTAATATCACTACCATAAACTATCTTCAAAATATACCATTATCATTTTTTTGGAACACTAACAACTTCCTCATATAAGTTCTGTGCTCAAAATTACTTTTATCAGTGCTAAAAAAAGCACTGATGTTGTCAGTGTCTTTTAGAAGAAACCTCTTATATTGGAATTAATGATAGCACTATTATAATTTGTTCTTAGATACTATATAATTCCTACATTTATATTGGAAAACCCATCCATTAGTTTTTAGTTAATATAAAATAAAATTCAAATTGTAGTAAGAATATTCAATTAAATATAAAACAAAATTTTAATTTACATTCCATATTCATTCTAAAATAAATATTACATTATAGAATTTTAGTATAATACAAAAACATAGATGTACAATTTAATTAATAGAAAAAATAATTACAACTGATAACGTAATCTTATAATAATCATTCCCTAATGATAAACACAACCACAAAAAAAAGAGTGTTACTCATAAAAAAATTAGAATTCTAGAAATACTAAAAAATAGAAAATAAATAAAAAGTTTATTATATTCAACTTCAATCTATTATAATATTAAATTCAAATGATATGACATCAATTTTTACAATTAATAAATTAAAAATTAGTTCTTATAATGTATGATGAAAATAAAATCACATTTTCTTTTATTTGAGTATGTGACACTTATTTTTAACGAAAATTTTATTATTTAATCAATACACACTTTCAGTAATACATGTTTACATGTTTTGTTAGATTGAAATGAAATCAATTATTACTCAAAATAAAAAAAATTATCCATTATTTCCCAGAAATATCATCAAAATATGGCTTCGTTTTCTTGGGTTTGTGTATTTGACACATGTTTTGAACTAAAATGTTGTTCTAAAATGAAAACAGACACTTTCAGTCATACTGATCAAATCATGTGTCATATTGAATTGAAGTTATTTACTACCCACCATACATGATTCAAAGACAGTTATCATAAAGAATAAATACAATTAAAATGAATATTTTGGTTTGTAGTATGTGATGAAACAATTTAAACTAAAATATCACTTTTTAACTCAAACCATGATCTTTTAATCAATCCATAATCTATGTGCATTAGATTAATAATAATTTATTATATAAAAAATGAATAATGGACCATTATATAAAAGTTACATGACAATTTGATTTTGTTTTCTCAATTATGACTATGTGATGCATTCTATGAGATAAAATGTTATTGTTATCCTAAAAACACACATTGAGACATATCGAACACAATGTGTGTTGGATTTACATATAGTTAATTTCTATATATTAGAAATGAATTATGATTAATTTTATAAATGTATAAAGATAATCAGAGAATTTTTAATTAGTTTTTAATATTTAAAGTACATTTTATGTTAAAATGTCACTTTTAAATGAAACCACACCTTACATCATATTGGATACAACATGTGCCATATTGAAAATCTATTAATTTATATATTTCATAATTGGATTATCAATCATTTTTATAATGTGTCAAGACAAAAAAAAGTTTTTGTTCTTGATTTTAAAAATGAAACAAGTGTTTTGAACTAAACTAACAATTTTAAATGAAAAAATGCAGATTCAGACACACCGGCCTCACCATGATTCATTTTAAAATGTGGTTGATTCCAAAATTTCACAGATTAATAATGGATAATTCAAATAAAAATCGATAAAATATTATTTTATTTCAACAATTTGGAGTATGTGACATGTTTTCAACTGAAATTTTACTTTCAAATTAGAAGATAAACTTTTAATCATATCACCCACAAAATGTGTCATATCAATGTGTAGTTAATTAATATATAAAACAAATGATGTTTTAACCATTGTGAATAAATATCATGTAAAAGTGAGTATTTTATTAATGGTTTTTATTATATGGTACACATTTTCATAATCAATTTCACTATTAAATGAAATCACACACTTTCTATCAGACCAGAAACATTACAGGTCAGATTGATCATTGGTTTATTCCTACATGTAATCAATGAATCATAGATCATTGAAGTATCATATTAGGATATCTAAAATTTGTTTTATTGGTTTGGGTTATGTGACATGTGTAGGGGCCTAAAATGATTCTTTTAAAAGAATACATGAACATTCAAACATACTGAGCACATTGTGTGTTATATTGATGCATGATTAATATCTATATAGCATAAATTGAAAATATATCTTTTCTATTAGATACATGATAGTAAAAGAACATTTTCTTTGTTTTGATTTTGTGATACATGTTTTGATCTGAAATTTAATTTTTTAGTTTAATAAAATATTTGTATATCATTGTTTAAATTGATGTCTTGAGATTAATTCCTACAAATAAAAAATGAAAAATATCATTATTCAAATGTATAAAGAAAATCTGATCATATATTCATATCTTTTAATAATGGACTAGTGATTTTGAATGAAAAGACAGTTTTGTTCAAATTTTTTTAGTTTTTATCAATCCATTCACACCATGTGTAAAATTTATGTGCAGTAAATTCATACACATCTCAAATGAAACCATAATAATTATAAAAAATTAACATGAAAATGGGATTCTTTCAACCCAATTTTGATTATGCGGTGCACATTGTGAGAAAAAATGTACGACTTATATAGAAAAAAATATTGAGACAGATTGGTCACACTGTGAGTTAAATTTTCTCGTGCCTTAGTCATTCACATCCCAAATGAATAACAAATCATGGTATTAATGTATTAAAATAATAATGATTAATTTTCTTGGTTTTTACTACGTAACACAAATAGTTTTCTAAAATGAGTGTTTTATACTTAAAACACACACATTGAGTCATTCTAGCCTTCACATCAATCAAATATTCATAATGATTATTCATTAACATTAAATATGAATGAATAATTTTTTTCCTAATGTAACAAGTCAATTCAGAGTATATTTTGATAATATTTATTATCTGACACATGTTTTGAACTAAAATATCAATTTTAAAACAAAAAACATATTTTTATTCATAGTAATATCACAATGTATCCAATTAATTTGTGTTAAATTTATTCACATTATAAATAAACGAAGACTCATATTTTTAGCATATCATTCTGAGCGTGTTTGACTGGTTTTATGAATGTGATGTGGGTTGTGAATTATAATTTTTCATTTAAAAGAATTAATATTCGAAACATTATTTAAAAAACTATGAAGGGATTAGTTAATAATGAATATAAGAAACATAAAGGGGGTTGAAAATACTATATACAATTTATAGAATCATGCCTAATCCTCCCACATTAGAAAATTAAATAAATTGTTTCTTTGTCGGTAATATAAATAATTGTGTCACTAACATTATATTAAAAGGGATTATACCCCAAATTAGATTTCTTTCATTACTAATAAAAATAAATAACTAAAATATATATTACAGATATTTACAGAGAAATTTTTTTTTCACTTAAGTGTATCATCCTATCAAAAACCTATTAAAAGTTGAATCATGATCATTGAAAATGTATGCGGATACATTAAGATAAAATGAATGATATTGTTATTACACCAAATAAGTCTAAATAGAATGATGAATCATCATATTTCATTACATCACAATATTTCGTCAATGTCAATTAGTTAATCAAGTTTTTTTTATTATAAAAACAATATTTAGGATAATTTAATGCATTCAATTTTTGATATGGTTTTCCATGTAATCAGGAATATCAAAAAATTCAATAATTTTTTTCCTGTGGTAAAAAAATTAAATACAAGGGTGAAAACCATTGAATATTTCTATATTAATTGTGGTTTTATAATGAATTTATATGTAATTAAATGTAAGGATGGATCACTTAAAATTGGATACTATTATTTTCATATAAGTAAATAAAGTTAATCGGATGAGAAACTAGAATGAATTTAATTAGAACAAATCAGAATAAATATATTCCTGTGTATTCATCATTGAATTTTATATTTTTTATAACTTCTTAGATTTTAAATACTAGATGTATTTCACATATTATCATTAAATGATATCAAATACGTAGTTTCAGAAACATTAGAATATTTTAGGGGATATCTCCAAGTAATAGACAAATAGTGATTCCTATGTCTTTGATGAGAAGAACATGAATTATCTTCTTCCATGTTTATTAATTCTAATTAAACTATTTGTTTATATTTATAATAACCAAAAGAATTATCTTTTTTTATCCTATAAACACATAAAGATGCTATTTAATAGTGTAATAGATTCTATTTTTGGTTACTTATACTCAACTAATATTTTAGTTACACTTGATTCATCTGTAATAAAAGATCTATTTAAAATATAAGACATGATAATAGAGAGTAATGGAAACATAAATCATTGTTTTGTATATTTAATATAAAATGTCAATGAGATACCATGAATGTAGTGTGCACTATTCATGATCTATAAATCATAGTTATTAGACAAGATTTTTTATAATGTATAATTTGAAAAAAAAACCTTATGTTTAAAAGGAATTAAATCTTAATAAAATCTGAATTGAGTTTAATAATATATGTGATAACTATTTGAAGTAGAATCAGGAAGTATATTCATGTTATTTATGATATTCCATTGATAAATTGTAGCAATGTAAAAGTGAATAAATGAATAAGATTTGTATGAATATTTTAGAGGGATATGGAAATAATCCACTCAATATCGTAACCAAAAATTAAATGATCATTTAAATATAATGTTGATTTATTCCTGACATAAATTTTGTTGTACACTTTAAATCGATTATGGTAGTGACCAAATAATCATCTATGAGTATAACATGTGGAAATTGATCAATAAAATATAGAGTGGTATTATTAATAAACTAAAATTTACTTAGACACATCATATCCTTCAAATTATATTTAAAAATGATCAACAAATATACTTAAAAATCATATAAATTATTTTGTTTTCTTTTTGAGACATGTATTGCAGATAACAATTCTTTGAAATAATGATATTAAAACTATAATGAAAAATGGATATCATATGAGATATAGTATGAAATAAATATATAACTATATAAATAAATCTCTTTTACCTAAATTATTACATGACTCTAAACATTAATATATTTTAATACAACACAAGGACTGTAAAGGAATATTGTATTTGGAAAACACAGTTCATAATACATCAAAAGAATCATAACCCCTGGGATATTTATTTAATTCTCAATAATCATCATATAAAATACATTTGATCTCCTAAAATCACATGGAATAATCTGGTGAATATGTAAAGAAAGGGGTTATTTAAAAATCCATTTAAGGGAATAAACATGATAAAGAAACACAACTTGTGAGTCAATAGTATAACATGAAATCGTAAAATGAAAGGATCATGGGAAAAAATGTGAGAGGATGACGTAGATAACACATTATCATATGATCACGTAATCAAAGAAATTGTGGAGACAACCTATAACATAACACAAATAATTTTCAATTCTATATTCAAAGTAACTATCACATGGTGGATAAAATCCCATGTTGGATTGGTTTTACTCCCTAAACATATATCGATAGTCTTGTGAGATTAATGATTTACACAATGAATTAAAAAGTATTTGGGTGAAACAATACTAAAATTGGAATAATTTATGTGTTCTAAAAAAATAAATCAATCATAAGGTAGAAACCGGAAAATAACTCATCAAAGGAAATGGGTTATATAATATTGGCTCATAGAATAATCAAAGATAAATTTCATTATAAAATAATTTAAGAGATGAAAATATGACATGAATTACACCATAAAAGTAAGTCATAGTCATAATGGTGATATGTAAGTGAAATATATACATTATTTGTTTTAGTCCATAAATTTAACAGTTGGAATTTTTGTTAAATAGAAATACATTTTAAAATATAAAAAAAATAATTGAGGAGAATATCCATTCCACTATGAAATTAACTTTTATAAAAAAAATCAATTTTCTTGGAATTTTATTACATTAAAAATAACCATAAAATCATTTTATATAATATTTAATGGAATAAATAATGAAAATTTTAATTTTTCTTATTCATCCAAAAAAATATTCCTTTCACCATTTTTGTAAAAATTCATAAATTAACTCATTCGTAAAAATATATGATGATTTGATTTGAACCATTTCATAAATTTTAATTTAAGTGTGAAATTATATTAATTATCAATATTCATAATATCCTTTTTAAAATTTATCATTCCACTTATTTTATTTTTCATAACGTCATATTAATTATTTAAATAATTAATTTAACATTAGATGTTTTAACGACTTATCAGTCATATGTCCAAAATAAATTTAGTATGTTGAATATGGTCAAATATGTAATAATTTTATATTATCTAGGATGGAAATAATAAATTGTTTAAATATTTATATATAATTTATACTTTTAAAACCATCCAACAAATTTGGGTATGAAATATTAAATATGTTACAATCAGGGAAATGGTAGGTTGTATATTCTCATTATTAACGTTTCCATTTTCGGATAATCCTGATGAAAATAAGTAAACTATAATTTCAAAATCACAAAATGATAATATTATAAAAAAAATTATCATATTATTTATTTTAATAGTCTGTAATCGTACAATCTATGTGATTTGGTAGTAGAAATGTATCACATCGCTTCATAAGGTAGTAGTTCTACACAGACCCAAAGGACATTATCATTTTTTTAGTGTATAATAAGGTATGATGTTATATTATATATATATTTTATATAACTATTAATATTTCGTGAATAAATTATATAAACTTCATGGTATCCCATATTAACATTCAATTAATGCGAATTTGAAAAAAATCACATCACTTAGCGAGTTGATCGCTCACCGAACACATGGGAAATTTTTTAATATTCCTTAGAGAATAAAAGGTTTGAAGTCATTTGGGATATTATTATTTAAAAAGTACAAAATTATTATAAATTTCATATATATTATATTTAAATGCGTTATTATATCCATGAACAGTAACAATAGTTTAAAAAAATTTAATAGTTCTTAATGCTGGTGTTCACTACAGACATGATCAAATGTTTCAATGCAAATTTGAGGTAAGAGTATATGGTTGTAAGTAATGAACAAAGTAAACAATTAACTCATTATATTAATGACATTGTGTTTATTAAATAGTCTTGATTTAATTATCATATCCAGTGTTTTTAATAGGAATCCATAAGCTCGATAACTTATATGATACCACACATAGAATATAAATGAACAACTAAAAATTGTTATTTAATATAGTAGTTATTTTATATCCATTATAACTATGAGAATAAAAATTATAAACATAATTATTAAAATATGTGTTTTCCAAGACTACACAATGATTTATTGGATACAAAATTAATTAGAAATCGTTATTATAACCCCGTTGAATATAATGTGGTCTTTTATGAATAAATATTTAAATATGACTAATTATGTTTAAAAAATAATCAAATCACACCTTTTGGATTAAAATATTTAAATAAAATTCCAAATAATTTTTAAAATTCATATTATGTATTTTCCATATATAATATATTGAAAAATACATTTATGTAGTCAAAATGAGTATTTTAAAAAAATGAAGTGTCAATTCCTTTTGATGGAGAATCTATTATAAATTTATTTTTGATACATTGTTTAATTATATTTTTTAAAAATATATATTTTATATTTGAATGTAAAAATTATCTTAAAGTGAATTTTTTTTATTTTTCTGAAAATATTCATTTTATGATGAATAGAGACAAATACAACATTATTATTAAAAACTTATTTTTTGTTTTTTTAATTATAATACTTTAATATTATTTCTAATGTTACAATAAATAAATAATACATTTATTAATCATATTTAATTCGTTTAAATAATGGTTATATTCAAATTATATATAAATATTTATGGAAATTTTTTATGTCTCTTTTACCTGACTTCTCCCCACATCTGTGGGATTACTGTTAGTCTGTATTTACCAACTTGTATGAATTGAATATTAAAAAATAGAAAAACATGGTGGTAATAAGTACAATCATTTTTGGTCTAATAGAATCAAATTAATATACAATGAATAGTAACTATGGTAGTTTATTTACCACAGTTAAGGGTAATTCAAGTAATTGAGGGAGATAATAATATTAAAATATTATATAATTACACCAACAATTGTCCTAATTTCATTGGATTTGTGGTATTATAATAAAATCAATAATATATTTCTATTAGAACATTTTTATTCCACATGGGTATGAATATGATATTTATTATATTTTATTTAAAGATAAGTTAAAAATACCATACTCATTTTTAACAAGTAAATCATTATAACATAGTGTAATATATAAGCTAAATTCATCTATAAAAAGGCAATCAAATGAATTTTTTTATCTATATCATTATATTTGATTTATAATTTTTATAAATCAAATAATTTAATTTTATATTTACTGGAGATATGAGTTATGTTAATTACTCTTAATTTTGTCCCTTTAAATTACTTTAATTTTACAATTATTTGATGGAATATTTCTAAAATTAGTGAAATAATGTAAATGTGATAACTATTTTTTATATTCTTACACATTTTTTTAGAAAATTTTAATTTTATAATAGTATTAAAATACTTATATATTCCAAAACATGCCACAATTTTTTGGTACTATTTCTCACTCGAATCTTGGATAATATCTCTCATATTTCACATATTATATAGTAAGGAGTGTATCCGAGTACATATCCATGTTCTTATCCATAGATCTAGAGAATAATGTTGTACTGATCATTGATATATCTATGGAGTCATCTAATCTCAATGCTATAACCCAAAAATAGACTACAGAAACATGAATATGATTTTATTGAATGTGTGGAAAATATATAGGGTTTATGATATAGTTAATTCATGTATAAACCATTTATATAACTATAACATGGATCCAATTAAAATAAAATAAGGTAATTTTTTATTTAATTTTTCATATTTATTTAATTCCCCTAGTATCCAATGGTTGATTATTAGGTAGTGAATTTCTATATATGATGTTGTGAAGTCGATTGTGGGGTAAAAATTTTAATGTCCCCTGTTTTTATGTTTATATTGTGTTCCAAAAAACAACAGTGTGATAATATTAATGATTCACATCATATTAAAAATTGTTAACAAAATTATATATCATAAGAAGATTTAAGTTGTCATCAAATTCATTTAAGGTAATGGAAATAGTGATTTGATTAATTTTTATTATATCTCAAATATTTATTGTTAAAAATATAAATTTTATAACTATGTAGTGAATAATTTATTTCCCTTATGGTGATAAAATAAAATTACAATTAAAATTACAATAGGGGTCTATTTTTTTGAAATCATTCATTTTATTTCATTAACCCTAATTTATTCTTAAAATAAATTATCCTCTCATGTAATTTTTCCTCTATTAATAATAAGGTGGGTTATTTAACTACATTAGATATTAAAAATATTAATTTTATCATATTAGTTATGTGCTTACATTGTAATATATGAAAAAACACTTTATGGGATGATATCAAATAAATTACATGAAAAAATATTGTTATTCCCCAAAAGACTCAATATATATATTTTTATTTATATTTATAACATATGAGAAAAAATTAATAAATATAAATATTATTCATATTAATATAAAAATAAACAATTTTTATACTATCCATCAAAGATACATTATTTAATATTCACCCCAATAATGAATTTATAAAAATTAATCACATTAAGAAATGAAATAAAACTATATTAAAATATATTTAATTCTAAATCAATGAATTGTTTAAAAATATTTGATTTGGTTTTATGTTTTCTCCAATACTAGTAACATGAATTTTAATTTCATCATTTTCATCCATGTCTAATAAATGAAAAAAATTAAAACTAAGAGGTAAAAAACATGTCAAAAAAACAAAACATTCAATATTATTGAAAAACATTAACAAAATAAAAAACACCTCTAACATGATAATTTCTATATTATCATTATTTATTACACCTTCTAGGATTATAAATAAATATAAGATATAAAAATTCATTATATCATCATTTTATTTCATTATTTAGTCATCTATTTTTGGATTAACAATTTTTTCCTTACCAAAATTTAATATTCAATTAAGGTAATTATAGTGTTTTAGAATTAAACGTGTATATATCCAGTTCACATTCACACCATAATCAAATCATTCACTTATCGAATGTTTTTCCTAAATTTATATCATTATTCATCATTCATCCATATATAGTGGTGTTATTTCTTCTTATCATTTTGTGTATTTCTGGATTGATCATAATATTTTCATCTACCTCAACAATGTTAATTTTTTCCAATATCTAAATAAAAATCCCATATTTATTATTTAATGGAGTATATTTATATTACTGGGGTTTCAGGTTTCTATTTTAGAGATGATAGTGGAGGAATATTTTATCATTTTATAAGAAAATAAAATAATAGTATTAGTGGGTTATTAGGGAAAAATGTATATTAATATTAAACAAGGATGAAATGACTAAATGAGTATATTATCCTTTTTAGTTTGGTTTAAATCATACTCATATCATGTTATAAAATTAGATGGAAAAGTCCACTTTAAATGAGATGTATTTTAAAATGACAAACTCATTGCCAATAATAGATGAATATAAATTTAAATTGAACATTTAAATGGTAGTGAATTAATATTAATATAAAAACATAAGGATTAACTAAATATTTTGAAATAAAACAAAAAATAATAGATATTAAAAGGATATCATTTCACTCTAATGTCAATTCATATGTAGGAGACATGTATATATGATAAATAGTCTGGATTAATACATATTATCTGAGAAAGATCCAATAAACTAGATATATGATATCACAGACATGTTTCGAATTATTGATCACTGGCAATTCAATTAATGTGAGTCACCAAACATTGGAAATTAATTCATCATTATTAATCATATAATTGAATAAAAACCATTATTTATTTATTTTAAATCATTTATTTCACAAATAATTTATAAAAAATAATTTTTTATGGATGAATTGAAATCATATTTTATTATTTATTTACATAGATTATTATTATCCCATAAGGCGTTTTTATATTTTTATAAATATCTTTTCAATTATATAACACCAAACAGTTATGTATTTATGTGGAAAATACCTTTCTCAAATTCATTATTATGATCCATCTGAACTCAATTCTATTGGGAACATAATTTAAAAAGGGTTACCAGTCCATATTGAAAAATAATGCTCACTGTGTAATAAATATTATCCTTAATATATTATATAATATGAATTTATTATAATTTCATTAAATTTGGATTTTTAGTAATTTTAATTTTTTTTTGTAACAATTTCATGATTTTGATTTATATTTTAAGGATTATGAAAATAATTAGATGGGTTATGTGAAATGTTTGTGGAATAATGGGTGGGTAAAATGTAATGGGGAATGTATGAAACTCTATTGAAATTATTGATTGTATCCAATAATGTTCTACTGGGATACATAATGATTCATTCAAGGATTTACTACTAATACAATCCTTTTGATAGTAATTATTATTTGGATGGGATGGAATGAGTCAAATTATAAAGTGTTATTCCAAAAACAATTTGTGGTACATCATTTGGTTTTCTTAGGAAACTGAATTTAAGTGGGAATAAAATAGAGGTTATATTGGATGGATTTTATGATCCTTTATTATATATGTCTTAATCATTTGTGGAGGGGGTAATTTTAAAACCACAATGGGTGTTTGGTAAACACACTACTGGGATTATTAATTCCAAGTAAAAATATAGATTAAAAAATTATGTAATTACTCATTCAATCCCCTCATAGATACCCAAGATGAAAATTAGTGTTATTCAATTTATATAAATAATAATAAAATTAAAAAATATATAAGAGAACCATGAATAATGAGAGCACAAAGGTTTTATGAATTTGAATTTTTGACATTTTGAGGTGTAAAACAATGTAGTGGGTAGTTGTACTATTCTCATAATGGAATCAGAATAAACCCCTAGTATATAATTAGTTCTTTAATCACTAAACCCCCATTATATTCGTTAATTATTTATATTCATAAAATAATTCGGTGATAAAAAATACTATTTAAATACAACTCTTAGACAAAATGTATGATCAATAAATAATCCATGAATTACTTCATTCATTTAAAATAAACTATTTAATCAATTATATTATAATCATGCATAAAAAATTAAAAATATATATTGAATAATGATTGAATAGAAAACCTAAAAAAAAACTACTATTAAAACAAAATGAACTTTAATAGTCATTCACCATTAAATACATAACTAGAAACAATATGTTTTCTGCATTAAATTTTCACATGAATCAAATGATTAATCCCTGAATGAAAACGTATATAGATTTAAAAATAATATACTACTTTCTCATAAAAACAATCATGCCTTTAAATACTCTATCCAATGACCTGTATCTTTTTGGTCATGTATGTACTAAAAAACTCCAATAAAAAGCACTCCATTTATAGTGAAGTATTTATCATGTTGCTCAGTATATGTATTTAAACATTCCAAAAAATAAAATCTATCATCAACCCTATATAATAGTAAAATTCCACAAAAATCGTCATTATAAATCTTCCATTGTCCACCCCAAGTCACTCATCAAAGATAGATGTTCCCCATTACATATCAATATTTTTCAATGATAAGTTATATTCTTTTTTGTATTTTCAATCTACAATATTGACTGGTCACCAAATGAAATCCTTGTTTCCACATGGAGGAAATAGATTTGAAATTTATAAATAAATGAACTAAAACTATTGTGTAGGATTTCTATAATGACCCGCCAATTCGCATTGGATTGAGAGTTCAAGGATTCTGTATTAGGACTTAACCAACATCCCAAAGATACCAAAGGCTGGAAATAAATTCTGAAGGGTTTAAAATACAATTGGACGACGATTTACCCATTATGAAAATAAACTCATCCATAAACCATTCACTATATAATGCATGAAACAATGAATAACTGACCAACAACTTCATTTATATTAAACAACATCAGAGTACACAACAGTGGATGAAAAAAACAAACATCAAGGTACACAATGGAAGAACAACATGATATTCTCAAAAGACACCACAACTCCGTGGTCCACATGCTCCAAGCTCTACCGCATCAGTCAAACATCACCACGAGCCAGTAGTAATGAGATGCTTTACCATTACCTGTGTCTCAGAATACAACATCTACAAATACACCAATGTGCGATGGCATGGGTGAGTATAGAACTCAGTAGGTTATCCCCAATGACTTCCCCACTCACACCACTAGGATATAAGAGTTAGACATGTTTATATAAAAAACAGTTTATATAAAAAAAATTCATCAAATTAGTTTATAACTAAATATAAACATGTTTTCCAAAACCATCCATGATCAAAGCATCAAAGTGAAATTTAAACCAGCATTTCCAACACGTTATTTTTCCAGAAAAATAACAAAACAAATTGCCAAACCATTTCACAAACATCCTGTTTTGGAATTGCCAACCATTTCAAAAACACATGAAATCAACCATGCATGCATCGTTATGACAGTTCCATACTCATGATTGGTTTCTCGTTGATCTACAAGGCCGTCACAAGAAAATTACTTCCCATGTTCCATTACAAATTTGGCACCAAGCACTAGGTCATATTTCAACAAATCCTCGTCCATATTGTTAACATGTTCCATTAAACGTTTGGAACCGAGAACAAGGTCCTATTTCAACCAATCCCCGTACATGAAATATGAAAACACACCACACATTCCCAACAACCATGCCAATCCATCCTTTTAGTAAAACACCTTTTATTGAAAACCTTTTTCCATCCACACCAAGTGTGTTCAAAAAATTAAAACCATTTTAATAAATATGCATTTTTATTGAAAACCAAATCCATCAAAAAGATTTCAATAAAACGCAATTTTTATTGAAAACCCATTTCTCATCAAACCATTTACAATTTCAGCAATTTGATAATTTAAAATCAACATTTTATATTCAAATAGCCATGTCACTTTGCACACAATTCACAAAGATTCCATAATTTTGACAAATCCATAAATCATCACTAAATAAGATTTATTCCATGCGTTTCACAATAAATTCCATTAAAATAAGAATTTTGAAACTAAACCAATCATTTCTAACAAGAGGAGTCGATAGTGATGCCACCTACCTCAACAAAAAGATGAAACCAAGCAATGAATGAAGAACGCTCAAGAACACCTGGTAAAATCTCCAAAAACCCACCTTAGATCTCTTCTCCTAACACATCCAAGACCATATCTCAACATATTTGGAATCCACATACTTAGGTATTCCTCTAACAGGGATATAACTATGAAACTGAGAGAAAGGGAGAAGTAGATCTAAGTAAATCTATGAAACCATTCAAGAACGAAGGACAACGTTCACATACCTCTAGAATACAGCTTTGATTCGCGAAGAGAATCCATCAGATCGCCTGTGGAACGATGGGAGAACCCTCTTTGACCTATGGTAAACCAAAATACCGAGTTAGGGTATCTTAGGAGGTGTAATGAAGAAATTAGAGGCAAAACGAGTTAGATCAACAATTTAAGGATCTAATTTCAGTGACTAAACGGTAAGGCCACAATATTTGACAAACCATGCGCTAACGGTGGGTTAGCTACAGCCTCGACCACCCTTCTCGCACATCCTCATCGCATAGTTTCCCTTAACCGTGCGTTGATCGTGAGAAAGCCACTGCCTCCTCAGTCAGCAACACACGGTTTGGCCGCACAGCTTAGACAAACCGTGCGCCACCCGTGCACCTTCCCCATTGCTTCAAACATTAGTCCAAGACCTCCCGACTCTCTCATACGTCGCCCATATCTTTTAAAACCAAGAAAAGCATCAAGTAAGGCTTACATAACAGAAAATGGGGGTACTACATTCTCCCCACCATTGGCCTTTCCATCCCTGAAAATTTGAAAACCAATGCTTGTTAGAAAGATTTCTGGCCACTGCTCCTTCATTTCTTTCTCGAATTCCCATGTCTCTTCCTGAATCTGACCATGTTTCCATAAATACCACACTAGATCGATGCTTTTTCCACGCAAGACATTATCCTTCCTATACACAATCTGCACCAGGATGTGTAACAACGAAGAATCCAGCTATTGTTCAGTGTGATCCCATCTAGTCACATGGTCAGGATCGGGTTGATACTTCATTAACTGAGATACAAGGAACTCATTATGCACCGAAGCGAACCGTGGTGGTAATTCCAACTGATAAGCCACCTCTCCAACCCGTTTCAATATCTCAAAAGAGCCTATATATCGAGGAGATAATTTACCCTACTTCCCAAAATGATGATGTCAATGTCTTGGAGATATCCTCAAGAAAACATGAACATCCACAATGAACTCTAATTGTCTATGACGGTGATCTGCATAAGATTTATAACTACTTTGAGCCATCTCCATCCTCTTTCTAATGAACTTAATCTTCTCTGTTGTTTCTTAGACTAGGATCAACATGACTAGTGAAGCTTCACCAGTTTCCACCCAGCATAATGGAGAACAACAAGGACACCCATTCAATGCTTCAAACAGATCCATGTGTATCGAGGCTTGACAGTTGTTATTGTTTGAGAACTCCACTAAGGGTATATGCTCCGCCCATGAGCCACCAAAGACCATTATAAAATCCCACAACATGTCTTCCAACGTTTGTATCATCCGCTCATATTTCCCATCTGTCTGAGGATGATATGTCGTACTCATCATCAACTGAGTCCCCAGGGCTTGTTGTAATGATTTCTAGAAACGAGATGTGAACCTCAAATCAATGTCTGAGACTATAGAAACTGTTAAACAATGCCTCTTTTCTGCTTATCAGATATATATTTTTGAACGATCTTCCACCATATGATTTTAATGAATTGTGATGAAATGGGCCGACTTGGTTAGACGATCCACTATAACCCAAATGGCATCATATTTCCCGACCATTCTTGGAAGACCTATAACAAAATCTGTTGCAATCTGCTCCCATTTCCACACTGCTTTAGGTAAAGACTGTAACATATCAGCTGGTCTCTAATCCTCATCTTTAACCTACTGACAATTTAATCATCGTGAGACGAACTCAGCCACCTTCTTTTGCATCCCGCTCCACCAAAACTCCTCTTTTGGCACCTTATACATCTTCTGCGTACCCGGATTTACAACCCATGTTTAATGGTGGTAAGAATTAAGTAGTTTTTCCTAAAAAAGCATAGGTATAACTATCTGATCTCTGAAACACAAAACTTAACTATCATCCAGCTTTAATCCCTCAATGGTCTCCCCACCATTTAGTTTTGAACTCATTGCAACACAGTTTACATCAAATGCATGTGCCTCCTTAACTATCTCCACCAAATTAGGAACAAGTGTAGATGAAAAGAAAATAGTAATATCACCTCGGTCTTCACATTCCACATGCATGTCAGCTAAGGCCGACATCAACTGCCATTCTTCTGAAGCTTCTTTCACCAACTGAGCATATGAATTTCTGCTTAAAGCATCGACCACTGAATTTCCCTTACCTGGTGTATACATTAATTCAAAGTTGAACATTTGAAGATAATCCATCCATCTCCTCTGCCTGAGATTCAAATCTCGATGTGAGGAAATGTTTTTCAAGATTTTGTGATCTGTAAACACAGTAAATTTTTCACCAAAGAGAAAGTGTCTCCATGTTTTCAAAGCATATAAGACTGAATCTAACTCTAAATAATGTGTTGGGTAATTTTTCTCATGCACTCTCAACTTACTTGAACATAAGAATCCACATGATCTCCTTGAATGAGAAAACAACCCAACCCTATTCTCGACGCAGTACAATACACCATGTATCCTAGCCCGTATTCTGGCCTGATTATGATTGGTGATGATGTAAGGCGAAATTTAAACTCTTGAAAAAATATCTGAAATTCTTCAGTCCATTGACATGCATTTTTCTTCTTTTTCAATGCTGTTTTAGGGGAAGCTAGTCGTGAGAATTCATGGATAATGTGTCGGTAATAACAAGATAGTCCAAGAAAACTTTGTATTTCAATTTCATTTTTTAATGGTTGCCATGAGAGAACAGATTCTATCATTTCTGGATCCAATTAAACACCTATCTCAGAAACAACATGTCCCAGAAAACGTACCTCTTATATCCCAAAATCATACATTGATAATTTTTCCTACAACTGATGGTCTCGCAAGATTTACAACACTATTTCCATGTTTTTCTCATGCTCAGACCTTGTTCTTGAATACACCAATATATCATCCACAAACACCACAACAAAAGAATCTATATAGTGCAGAAATATCCAATTCATCAAACCCATGAAGTCCGCTGGTGAATTTGTTAAACCCAAAGGCATGACTACATGTTCGTAGTGGCCATATCTGCTTCTGAAAGCTGTATTTGTAATTTCCTTCATCCAAACTCACAATTGGTGATATGATGATCCCAAGTCAATCTTAGAGAACCATTGAGTTCCCCTCAATTGATCTAACAAATCATCATGGCGTCGAAGTGGATATCTATTCTTTATCGTAACTTGGTTTTCTTTGTTATAATCAAAACACAACTGAAGAGTTCCATATGATTTATTTACAAACAAAATTGGTGCTGACCATAGAGACACACTTGGTCAGATGAAACCCTTGCTTTCAAAATCCTCTAACTGAACCATCAATTCCTTTATCTCCATTGGTTCCATCCTATATGATGGAAGTGAGATAGGACTGGTCCCCAGAATGATATCAATTGTAAACTTCACTTCCCTTATAGGTGGTAATCCTGAGAATTTTTCAGGAAAAACATCAGGAAATTGATCCACCATAGCTGTAAAACTATTTTCCTCACTGTCTTATAATGATTCCAAAGTCAACGTTGAGAATTGGTAAGAGGTCGTTCCCAAAATTGGTGCCAACAAGCTCTTTACACCGTTCTTTTCTATCATTTTTCCTATAAAGAGATTCTCAAAGTCGTTCTCAGTGATGAAACTAACTAATCTACCATAATAGATGATGTGAGCCTTGAATTTTATCAACCAATCCATACCCATGATTACATCATAGACATCCATATCCAACATCGAAATGTCCCATTTCAGCTCAACTCTATCAAAAGTTATATCACATACTGTACACACGTAGGCTTGACATTCACTTTCACCAAGAGGATTTTTCTATTTCATGATAGAAGGAATAATTTCTAGATTTATGTTTATCAAATCAGAAATATGAGTAGAAAGAATGGAATGTGATGTACCAGTATCGAACCAAACCTGAATGAGGGTAGAATTCAATAGAATCATACCTCTCACCGTAGATGGTCCAGCCAGATCATCGACCATCATCTACTCGGCTCCATACAATTTCATTGTTGTTGCACTTTGCTCCTTATTTCCTTGTTGAGATTTCCCTTCCTGAGGAGTCATGGTATTCCTAGAATCACCATTACTAGCTCTATTCTGCTGGTGAGACTGATTTTGTTGTCCTTTCCCTGTCGAAGCATACGAGGCTTGAGACACCTGAGAAGTGTCCCGAACACCCAATTGTGGAGCACTACGACAATATCACTAATGATGCACCATCTTGTTGAAATTGTGGCATTCTCTCGGTGGTGATGTACATTATCTTTTCATCTGATCAATCAAACCACATTGAAAGAAACCTGATTTTCTCGGGGGTCATGGAGGAAGGTTGACTGATCCCACCATATGGTTCTGATTCATACTCCTACCTTGGATGTAGGTGTCCCTCTTCTCCTTGTTCCCAACATCGGAGTTCCCACCCTTTCCCATGGGTATCATCATGCCTCCTCCTATCGATCCCGAGATATCATTTTTAGCAACTGTTTCTCTGTTCACCATCTCAGTATTATTTGTAATACAAAACCCCACAATCTTCGATCAAATCACCTTCCTCAGCCCCGATTCGAAGATGTGTGCCTTCAAAGAAGCACTTACTGAAACGTCTGGGGATAAAAGGAAGAAATTAATGAACATTTAGGCATACACTATGACAGAGAGGCTCTCCTATTTCATGCTGAAGAAGTCCGTCATTTTCTGGATCTTGAATGTGTGAGGATAGAATTGTTTGTTAAAAAATTCTTCAAAATCCTCCCATGTAAGGCCTTCATCCAATTTAGCATGCACTGCTAAATCCCACGACTAATGTGCTAGATCATCAAGCATATACCTCTACATCTTTACTTTCATCTCCAATGGTGTGCCGATGAAATCGAATATATGATTCATCATACTTAGCCACACCTCCACCTTCTCGGGTTCAGCATCACCCATAATGTTTGGTGGATTCTGCTTCAAGAATTGGATGTTATGATCCACATGACATGGCTCATTCCTCCAGTTCCCCTTATCCACAGCTTGAAATGTTTGGACAATACTCTGAACTACCTCTTGGTTCTCACATGGTTCTGGTGAAACTACATTTTCCGTGGCTTCTTCGGGTTGGTTTCGAAGACGCCTACTTGGTGCCATTTTCTAGACCAACAACAAACTCTGTCAATATCACTCTCTAGAAACTATTGGCATAGCATTTCAAATTCTATCAAATAAACTATCACGACAATGTTATCAAACAACCTTCTTCCATGTTTAATAATTTTTTAAAACATTAAGCATACTTTTTGAAAAGCAATCCATTTTCAAAATACACCAAATAACCTGTTTTCAAAGTCTTTCGATTGAAAACAATTTCTGCATTTTTTTTCAAAAATTATCACCTTTCATAAAATTCTTACTCATTCCTCACAATGAGATATGAAATCCTAGTGGGAAGTCATTCTTCTAAAATGAATTTCATGCTCCTCTCATTGTCTAAACCCACGACAATGAGATTACCATCATTCTACAAGTGCATCGAAAAAACTTATGTACCCAACAATCTGGTAACTTGATGTTCAGAAAATACTGGTTAGCTACGTCCTTTTATGCTATACTTTTCAAGTTCCAAAAATCCTACTCCAGTCTAAGATGACCACCCTGTGAATAGACAGGAATTAATTTCAACTCCAAGACCAAAAACATAGATGACCACATTCTTGGAATGGACCGAACAAGTTGATACCATTTGTAATGACCCACTAATTCTTATTGGCTTGAGAGTGCAATGGGTCATTACTAGGCCTTAAGCGACATCCCCAAGATGCCAAATGAAGGAAATAAATGCCTAATGGTTTCATATACAATTGGGGGATGATTTACCCTTAATGAAAATAAACCCATCCATTAACCATTCACTATATGATAAATGAATCAATGAAAGACCAACCAACTACTTCATTTTTATTAAACAACATCAGAGTACACACCAGCGGATGAACAAACCAAACATCAAGGTACAGAGTGGAAGACCGACACGGCATTCTCAAAAGACTCCACAACTCTGTGGACCACAAGCTCCAAGCTCCACAAAAACTCCCAAACATCACCACGAGCCATTATTAATGAGATGCATTACCTTTAGCTATGTCTCAAAATACAACATCTACAAAATCACCAGTGACAAAGTAGGGGTGAGTATAAAACATAGTACGTTTTCCCCAATGTCTTCCTTACTCATGAAACTAGGATAGAAGAGTTATCCACATTTATATAAAAAATAGTTTATATAAATCATTTTCACCAAAGCAGTTTATAACTAAATATAAACAAGTTTTCCAAAACCATCTATGCTCAATGAATCAAAGTGAAATTTAAACCATCTTTTCCAACACGTTATTTTTTCTAAAAAATTACCAAACAAATTTCCAAGAAATTTCTCAAACATCTTGTTTTGGCATTCCCAACAATTTCAAAAACCCATGAAATCCACCATGCATGCATCGTTATGACAGTTACATACTCATGATCAGTTTATCGTTGATCTACCAAGTCGTCACAATGTAATTACTTCCCATGTTCCCTTACACCTTTGGCCCCGAGCATAAGGTCATATTTCAACCATGCCACGTACATATAGTTACCAGATGCCATTAAACATATGGCACCGAGAACAAGGTCCTATTTCAACCAAGCCTCGTACCTGTAATATGAACACACACCAGACATTCCAAACAATCATGCAAGACCATCCTTTAAATAAAACCCATTTTATTGTAAACCATTTTCCATCCAAACTAAGTGTGTTCAAACAATTCAAACCATTTCAATAAAGCTGCCTTTTTATTGAAAACCAAATCCATCAAAAACATTTCAATAAAACACCATTTTTATTGAAAATCCATTTTTCATCAAACTATTTAAAATTTCAGAAATGTCACAATTTATAATAAAGATTTTAAATTCAAATAGCCATGCCACTTTTCACAAAATTCATCAAGATTCTATAA
The DNA here is from genome assembly GCA_963277665.1 of Viscum album. NCBI lineage: Eukaryota > Viridiplantae > Streptophyta > Magnoliopsida > Santalales > Viscaceae > Viscum > Viscum album. Next base: position 875,206,238 of record OY728155.1, on the reverse strand, counting down.
TTTCATCAAAACCATAAATCATCACAAAATAGGATTTATTCCATGCTTTTCACAATCAATTCCATTCAAATAACAAATTTGAAACAAAGCTAACCAATTATAACAAGAGGAGTCGAGAGTGAAGCCAGCTACCTCAACAAAAAGGCGAAAGCAAGGAACAGACGAAGATCTCTCGAGAACACCAGGTCAAATCTCAAAAACCCCATCTTAGATCTCTTCTCCTAACACAACCTAGTCCAAATATCAACATATTTGGCATCGACATACTTTGGTCTACCCCAAATTGGAATAGATCTAAGAAAACGTGAGAAAGGGAGAAGTAAATCTAAGTAGATCTATGAAACCATTCAAGAATGAAGGAGAACGATCACATACCTCAATAATCCGGATTCGATTCGCATAGAGAAGCCTTCGGATCTCCTCTGGAATGATGGGAGAACCCTATATGACCATAGGAGAACGAAAATTCCGAGTTAGGTCCACTAATGTGATTTAATGAGGCAATTAGAGGCAAAATGTGTTAGATCCACAATTTAAGGATATAATTTATGTGACCGCTTGGTTAGTCCACATGGTTTGAAAAACTGTGAGCTAACCATGTGTTAGCTACTACCTCAGCAACCCTTCTCGAACGTCCTCATCGCACAATTTCTCTTTAGCGTGCACTAACAGTATGGAAGCCACTGCCTCCACAGTCAGCCACGTATGGTTTGGCCGTACGGTTTAGACAATAAGTGTTCCACCTGTGAACCATTCCCTTTACTTCAAACATCAGTCCAGGATCTCCCAACTCTCCCATACGTCACCCTTAACTTTTAAAAACATGAAAAGAATCAAGTAAGGGTTACATACTAGAAACCGGAGGTACTACAATTTCATAATAGTGGAAACCTAAGGTTAAACCCATAAATAGGTGCTAAAAATTAGTTGAAACATAACAACTTGAACCTGAGAGTAATTCTCCGCATGAATTTGATGGAGAGGGAATTAAAATTACAATTTGGGTTAGGTTGAATTTGATTATGAAGGGGTTTCTATAAATTTTAGGGAGCCTATATAAATGTTAATCCAAAATATATGTTGGTAAAGCCTTATGAATTAGGATATGAATGTTTTCATGATTTTACGTTTGGTTTTGTTCAATCAAATTTTATTTACATAGACTAGTAGTGATAAATTGTTTGATAGGTGGTCATTGATCTTTTTTCTTAAGGTGAAAAATCAAAAGTAGAGAAAAAATCAATATATGGGACCACATGGAGTTATTCTAATTTGATTGGGTCCTTCTTTTGTAGTTCACTGGGTCAAGATGGTTCAAATGAATTTATTAAATATTATTTCATAATAGAATTACATGCCAATGAATTACCCAGGTTTTTATTTAACAATTTATTACGTGTTTTAACCCTAATATCAACCCCAACCCATAGGATTATTAATCGTTCATTGAAAAAATAAAAATTATACATGTGATTCAGAGGTTTTGTAATTATCATGTCAAATAATTATGTGATGAAAATATAAAACAATATTAATTCAATTAATTACTTGTATGAATAATAAGAACATGTAATGATATTGGAATTGAATCTGAAAGTCGGTTCCAAAAAATGATAAGATTATTGGAACTTCCTTGGAATGATGGTATAATTGTAAAAAAATATCATGTGTAATAAAAGTGAAGATAATTGGTCAAAACATCAAAAAATAGAATATATTAATTTTTAGAGGTTCAAATAATATAAATAGTTTGGATAAACACATGAGGTGAATTATTTTCACATTATGAGTCATCGAGGACATTTTTTTTGTCAAAATATTATCTTATTGAGTTTCACATCCTAATATTTAATCCCCCAAATCATTAAAAAAATTTACTAGATTCATGAATAGGTATTATACTCTCTATATATCAATCATCATTGAATTAATTTCAAGATTTAGGTTTACATACCAAACATCCTTTATCTGGGAAATTCAAGACATGTATTGATTTTGTGGCTTATATTTTTTCTATACATGGTATATTCTCTTGTTGTACATGTCATAAGTCACATTCCCAATGTGAAATGTATCCAATATAAAAAATTTACTACTGATCTCTGCTTACACAATGATCATTAATCTCATTTAAGAATAACTGAAATATATAACATAAATATTCAGTTGTATAAAAAATGTATGAAACTAAGTGATTCGATTCTATAATGTATATATATAATCATATAAAATTATCCCCCAAATGACTAATTTCTTCTTGTCATGAAATAAATAACATAATATATTGATCAATTGAAATATATTTTTAATTGGAAACAACACTTGAAAGAATAAAAATGAATCCATGTATTATAAAAACGGTGGTTATCCACCAAAATCATTACTATAAATAAAATTTGTCATGCATCATGGTTATTCTCCTTATTTAAATGAAATATATATGTTATGGAAATTATTAAAAAAAAATTAATATAACTCTTCCCATGTTGAAATTTATCTCATCATGAATTTTATCTAATCACACTATTTAAAATAAAAAATGAATTATGATCATATATTGAATACATTCCAGTAATCCAAATCAACCATTGGGTTTAACATATTAACTCTATGAAGTGAAAATCAATTAATAATGTGGGGATCAATATTATTCAAATGACTATGACGCTGAGTGTAGGAGTGTATATCATATAAATCCTGTAAAAAGTGGTGGTAAATCTAATGCATCTAGTTTGATAATCATGAATATTGTAATGAAGAACCTATTCTTGAAAGTATTATCCCACATTTCCAAAATATTAAATAATGCCTCTTAATATACCATAATTTAATAATGAAGTTTCTCGATTTAATCTCTATGGAGGTATTTTTTATGATAGATATCACCTCCTCTACCTAACCACATATGATGTGTCATGATATTAATCAGTTTGGTAATACATATATTTTTCCTTCATAAGACACAAACCATTAAATTATTTTCTCAAGATTTATAATTATTTCATATGATATAGTATAATAATTAAGGCATATCATAAGTAACCATGGTCAAAATACTAAAGATAATTTGAAAATACCAATGCACATATAGTAGGTAATAGGAATCTTGTGTTCGGTAGAAATGATGCCCACCTAAAACTTATTCAAATTAAATCCATAAAACATAAAAAATAGTATGGTATGGAGGGATAAAATGGATAGAATCATGTCTCAATTATAAAATGTTCATTCATGTGAACTATATGAAAACTAGGGATATGATATAGTTCAGTTTATAATAAAATGATGTAAATCAACTGAAATGCATCAATAATTTTAAATGAATAAATTTTAAGACATAACCACTATAAGATACTAGTGAATTTTTAGATTGATTTCATTTCCCCTTGTGTCTCTAATAACATAATTTGAAATTATTTTGAAAATTTCTGTTTATAATACTCTCTTTCATTGGAATATAACCAGAAAATAAAATCACACAAAGAATAATAAAAATTAATTACTAGTTAAACAAATTTTCTTGAATTTGAATTAGAATTAAAATCATGGGTTGAACAATATTTCTCAAATATTAACCAAGAAAAAATTAATATACATTATCAAAATTTATAGAAAATTTATCTTTTCATTACATTAATTTTATGAGATTTAATGTTAAATAATTTTCAGAAATAAAAAATTTATCATAAGAAAATTATAATATAATAAATATCAAATGTAAATGAAATAAATATTAATAATATCCCAGACACACTTAATAGTAAATAGTGTTCATGTTATTTGGGAATGAAATGTGGGAGAGGTGTGAATGAAAGAAGAAATTTAATTATAGAAATAATTAAAATAGTGTTGGAAATTAAGATATCCCTAATGTAAATGAAATTCCATTAGGGGAAATGTCATAAGATGATGTGAATTTATAATAACTACAAAAATACGTGAGGAAAAATGTAGACCTGCAATAGAAAGAAAATTAATTCAAAATATATAGTCAAAATACAAATAAAAATTTTACGTGTTCACATATAATTCTAAAAAAATCATATCTTATAAACACATAGACCCTAGTAAAATGACGTAGATTTACAAAATACCAGATGGAAAATATCAATATAATATAATGTAAAATACATAAAATAAATAATTATGAAGAAAAATATTGAACTCAAGGTTTCCTCCCATAAATATTCTATTATTACCTCATCACCTAGATGGATGGAAAAATATCAGTAAGGCCTCTTCATTGACTCAGTGATCCTTAGACAATTTTTGTCACTTGAGGAAGATTATTCTAAAACTAATGATCACCTAGGATGATTCACCATGTCAAAAATGGCTAGATGAAACCACTAGTGTGAAAATGAAAGCCTAAAATGAGATCTAGTGGGAAAGTCATAATGTGTTACCTAAATTAGATCAACATAAGCTGAAATCACATGACAGTGGCACATTTTCATCCCATTGGAAATGGTAAAAATAATGGAAGAAGGATAATAACATGACATAGATCAATTATATACAATTGGGATAAGGTATGATTTAAAAAATGTTTTAAGATGAAAATTTATATCCCTACAATTATATTATGTAAAAAATACATGATGGGGTTGGGGAATAAAATGGAGACAAAACATGTTTCTGGTAGTATGATTGTTCTATAAAGGTGGTTCCAAGTTATATTATGGAGTTTAGGTTCCCATTCATGATCAAAAAACACATATATTGGGAGGGTGTGAATCAAAGATATATTTTTCATTCTGGATTACTTAATTTTTAAACAACCATCGCCTCTTTTTAATGAGTTTCAACCATTCTGAAAACAAAACCAGTCACATATCCACTTGAACCCATGAATTTACAAGGTTTACTACTCAATAAGAGTAGCAATATACTTGTAGTGGTATGGAAATAATATGATATCACATAATCTAGAGGAAAAAATATTTTTGTGTGGAATAAAATTATTATGATTTTCCAATAAACTAATGAAATTATATGTTCAATACAATAGTGTGTGAGATCATTTTAGAAGAATTTATGTAATACATTATTTTTGTAACTAATTATGAAACATTATACAATGATTCCTTTTCATCATTCACCAATATAATATTAATTTTTTTGGATTTTCTACCCAAAAGAATATAACATCTCGCTGGATTTCATAATGAAACTCGGTGTGATTTCCTAGCCTATTTTACAATTTTTTATTTCATAATATGATAATAAATCTGTAAGAATACCATTGAAAAACACTGAACTTATTCTATCTCAGTTAAAAAATCCTAATCTAATTAAAAAAACACTTATTACAATCTGGTCTCTTCCCTTTTTTTCTTATATATTGAACATTTTTTTAATTCTTAATCAGAAAACTATATCCATTTACAATTCTTAAATGATTGTTCTTCTCTCTTAAACTATACATCTATGGCTAAAATTACAAATAATGTACTCATTTTATCTGTGAAACAAAAATTTTGGGGAAATAATCTGAATGTTTTTACCACATAACCATATTTCATGAAACATAAATTATCCATAAATTTTGGGTTCATCTTTAATTATTCAATGCTTATCAAACCTTCTCAAAAGATCACAAAATATTCAAAAAAATTCATAATTTCTCAAAAAAAATCAATATTTATTATGATTCAAAATATCTCATTCAGGTTTTTTCATTATGATAAAAATTGTGGATTCATAAATATGTTTACTTTCCCCAGATGAGAAAACATATTATAATAATGTGTCTTCTCAAAATTAACCTCAGAACCAAAGTCCCATTCTAATCTCCTTATTGGAAATACATTGAAATTTAATTCAATAATACTTTTTGGATCCCCCTAGAAAACTATTTTTTATCTAGTTGAAAAATTCCATCCTTACATAATTTCAAAATTCACCATATACTTAATATTATTTTCATAATTAGTGTTATACAGCATTAGATGGATTAGTATCTACATCACTCTAATAGTTTAATGTCATTGTCAGTCTGATAGATCTTCAAACCTTTTTTATATGACAAAATAGTTATTATTTCATTATTCACTAACTGGAAAACCAATTAGTAAAAAAAATTCATGACCCACATTATAAGAGAAACAAATTTCCCAAAAATCAAAAACTCATCTTGATAAAATGGTAGACTAAATTCTTGATTGATCCCTAATTTTATTTTTCATATTAGTAAAAACAAACCTATCATCATAAATTTAATAATTTGTCTCATTAACCGGAAATTTATATACCTCTTCATTATCCCTAAAACATTAATCCAAAAAAGTACTTCCTTAGATTTGTATATGATGATTTTTTCTAGATTACTCCTTTATTTGGTGGCACACAACTTCCGATTGACCAGTTCTAGTTGTTACGACTTCAATAACTTATTTAATTAATGAATATGATTCAAATAAATTCATTATATTAAGATTTTTTTCTCATTTATTATTTGTATGAATAAAAACACTCATATTAATATCTTTATATTCCAATCAACCATCACAATTGACAAATAATTATCTATCAAGTGATGTCAAATTGGTGTACTATGACCCATTATCTTCAACTTCATAATCATTATTCTTCCCCAAACATCAAAATTTACCATTTATTCCACATGACTTCTAATATAATTTAGTATCAACTTCAACATCGTCTGACATACACATGGATGTATCATAGCTTCTCATCATTTACATTGACATCCATATTTTTTACCCTTAATATGAATGGCATCACATCCCCATTATTTCATCTAGAATGTATCACATGTTTCTCATGCAAATTATAAATATTATGAATTAAAAAACATTAATTCATTGTCATTTTCATATCATTATAATGAAAATTATGACACAATTCCCTTTTAATGATCACAACATCATTCTGGACCCATGATGAATCGTATGAGAATTTTATTCTAGAAAAAGTCATTATAATTTGATGGAATTTCATAACCATTGTGAGTATAATATTCTAAATATGATGGTCAGTCAGATTGTCAAATTATTCTATGTGAATTGATTTCATTCCATATTTATCTTCTTTGAAACGAAAATACAACCAAAACATCTTACATTATTTAATAATATCCTCTTGCCAACTTGGTCCTAGTAATATATCCCTTTGGATATTATCTTCAAAGATGGATCATAAATCACTAAACTTTGAAACTAAACGATATAGACAACTTATCTTCAATTCTAATCATACATGAGTTATGTCATTTTAGGAAATAATAATCATTGAAAGAATGAAAATATAGTCAATACGTAGTGCCTTATGAAACATATGTATATTTTATCCACATAATTAATAAAAAAATTATTTTCATTTCTACTATACCATTAAAATAATATTAATACCACAACTCCAAAAAATAGTTATAATAGTTCATCCACTATAATAAACAGTTACAAAATTTCACACACTTACTTTTTGCATTCATATCTTTCCCATAACTCCCTCTATTTACAGCATTAAATAAATAGTTTAGCACATAACAATGGATTGATATATAAAAACAATCCCCCCTAAAAAATTATCTAAATACAATATGATGGAGGGGAAACAAAAACAAACACAAGTCTTGTAGATAAATTGGTTGCTTTTCATTATTCGACCTCAATTAAGAAAAAGGATCATTCGGTAAAGGTATTCTGAAAGATTCAGCAACTTGTAATGATCTGAGAACTTAATACTTATTCAAATAATTATTCTCTACACTATCTCTGATTAAATAATATTTGATATCAATAATTTTTGAATGAAAATGTTTTATTGTATTTATAATATTTTTTTATTTCACATTGATTATCATCACCCAAGAGCAAGTGTAACATCATATCAAATAGTAAAAATTCCAATTGAGTTTTCATACACATAACTTGAGAAGTGTATTGAGTGGCTGAATGATTGCAAACTTTATTCGTGCTAAGAGTTACTGAATAATGTTTATTTTTATTCCAACTATCACAAAATTACTCTATAAGGAAAATTCTACCACATTTGGATATTGTATCACAATCATATCATGCCCAATATGCATCATAATACCCAGAAAATTCAATACAATATAAGATATAATATTTGATTCTTAAATTTGATCTACACTTGATATGTCTAATAATTCTTTCTTCATCCAATAAAATTGATTCTATTAGACAAATCTATAATCCATTACATAAGGTGATATCATAAAAAATGTCAGTCCATAAAGAGAACACATATAAAAAACATACCATCGTACATTGGAACTGTTTAGGATAAACATACTTGACATATCATTCATTTTCATTTCGTTCCCACTAATTATTTTTTCAATTAGTTATTTATTTTTCCATTCGAAAGATCATGATAATTTCCTTAGAATATTTTTCATGGGAATGAAAAATGTGTCTCTTCATTTGTAAACATTGTAGACTAGGAATGTATTTCATTTATACTAGTATAGGAATCGTGAAAAACATTTTCATATATTACAAAAATGTTTCACAAGTTATTTTATCATTCCAAAAAAATATAATTTCATCAACATAAATAAATATTATGAGGGAAAATCACTGACTTTATTTGATTGACATATTACAATCAAATATTCCTTTATTAAAACTCACCATTCTTAAATAGTTATCTAATTTTGAATAACATGATCTTGGTGATTTCTTATCCCATAAAAGTATTTCACAGACATGAAAACATACATTTCAAATTTCCAAACATCAAATTTACACAGCTGTATAATGTAAACTTCCTGATCAAGATCACCATTCAGAAATAATGATTTCACATCCATCTAAATAATTATGAATGTTTTTTGGGCCTAAATTGTAATAAATATTATAATTGATCCAAATATTACCACATGAGATAATCATTCATTAAAATCAATGCCTTTAATATGTGAGTTACTATTTCAACCCAATATTATCACTTAACCATCTTCATTGTGATTGTCCAAGAAAACCCCATTTGTCCAAAAAACATTTTTTATCTGGATTACATACATGATCCCATGTATCGTTGTTTTTTATCTATTATAGATCGCCATTTATAGCTTAACCCATTAAATATTCTCAAAAGATTCATTCACGTCATTTGGATTGACTTTTGAATATGAAGAAATATGTGTATTTTTTATTCTTAATTGAAAACATCGATGTTAGTGACTGATTATGCTTTTATCATATTATTTCATCCTCATCCTATGTTGATACTATATATATTATTCCTGGTCACATTAAATAGATGAGTCTTATTCTTATTCATGAATAGAATTTCTATTTTTAGCTTTATTATCAATATTTTCACTGCGCATTCTTTCTTCATGTCCATCATCCTTATCAGCATGAGTGAGTTTATCATCAAAATAATCTTCCAAAAATTCTTATAAACATATTAAAATAATATTGTTTTCTATTTATGAAAACATATTTATTCCCTTCCATCTAAATAATATCCATGAAAAATACCATCTTTACCTTTCTGGCCAAGCATTCCAAGGATTCTACCTTTGTTTATTATGATAGAAGGTCTTAAAAACTATTAAGTGTTTAAAACAAGAAATTTTTATGTAGAAAAATTCATTAAAAAATATCTTAAATTAGTATATAGAAAAATAAATTTTGTGTATACACAACAATTCCCATGGCTTGCCTCCAAATGTAATAAGAGAGACAATGTTCAAGTAACATAGTTCATTAATTTTCAACTAGACATCTATTATTCCTTTCAAACATACCCATTGTATTAGGATTTAATGGGGTAGTAAACACATGATGAATTCCATGATTCTAAATATAACTTTAAAAATATTGATGTTTTAATTCACCACCATTGTCAGTTCTCACCTCCATCATTGAGTGCTCACATTCCTTCACATCTTTCCTCTTATAAAAACTAATCAATTTTAGGGAATTTTAGATTTTTTTCATATACATATCATAATAAATTATATTAAATTAATCAATGAATGTAATTATGTACTTATCTCTATGGGTTTATTTTTTTATCATTTCCCCATTGATATGAAAAGTAATAATTTCTATCTATCATTTAAAACAATTTTAAAAATTATTATTCATAGATATTTTTATGATTCACATTTGAAGAAACATTACACACAAAAATATTGTTCTTGACATATCATAAATACCCTAGAAATATACTCTCTTTTATAAAATTCCCAATTTTCTCTAAAACATGTTTCCTAGGATTTTATGTCATAACTGATTCACATGTACCATACACGAGAAACAAGAGTTTTGAGTCTAACCAACATGGAATATGTACGCATTTGCATGTTGTCCAATTACAAATATCTTTCCATCATACTCACATTTCACAAAAAACTCATTCTTTTTAATATAACATTTTATATTCATCCAAAAAATGTTAAAAACATAGAAATTTTGGTTTCATGACATTAAAAAAATATATTTTTTAGATTTTTTCATTTCATCACCAATGTTAGGTGACCCAACACCCTTTATTCTTAATGATACGTCATTATCAAATTTCATTTTAATATATCAGAGTTATTTAACATTATTCCACATTTTAAGCCACTTATTGTATTGGACGAAGAACCCATATGAAAAATCCAAGTTCATTATACTTTTGTTTATTTTTGAACGGTTAAATAATAACAACTTTTTCACTCCCCTTATCTTATATAACATTCAACTCATGATAATTATAAAAAAAAAATTTCCAGTAAAAAAACAAGAAATCCTTTTTAAATGTTCCTTGGTTGTTCACTTATTTTAGAAATAGTATATAGTGTTGAAGCTAATTTTCAATTTTTATACTAGCCTTCATAGCTATATTCCAAACATCCCTCTCAGAAATCTTCAACTGGGGTGATTGAGTCCCCCTCAAAATTTCATTATGTAGTTTATTGAATTCTAGTTATGTGGTTGATTAAAACAATACATATTTTTCATGTCTATGATTTTAAAAAATATAAGTACTATACATTGAATGAAAAATTTTATCTGAAAAATCAATACTGACTGTATATTTAGCTTCTTTTTCAGAAACATTATTATGAGAACATTGTTGAAAACTAAACACCCCCTTATCAAATAGAATCATATTTTTCAAGTTGGTTTTCCATTATTCCCATTCACAACAAATAGTAATATAAACTTTATTGTTTTCAAAAAATTTAGAATATTATAGTTTCTTCCAATTTTTGGTCTTGGCCACACACATTACATTCCCATATATAATATTCTTACAAAAAATTCAACTTTCTTATAAACCATCGAAGTAAATTTTTGAACCTTATCATGATTTCACTTTACATATATTTTTGAATATTTTGATATTATATTATTGAAAGGTATAGTCCTCTATTCCTCTTTTTAAATTAATTGTTTTCATAACTTCCAACTTTAATTCGTTTTTCATTCTTCTAAACCTAAAAGTTTTAATAAAAATTATTTTTTTCTGAAGATATTTTTCAAAATCATCTGTACATTTCAAATTCTATACATTCTAATCTGAAAATATTATTTATTGTTTTTGGAAGAGACTTCAAGTTTTATATTCCTAATTTCTTTCTAAAGAATCCAAATATTTATTAAAATAGAATTTAATTTTTGTTTCATATGTATTTTTATAGAGTTTAATTTTCATTATTACTACTTCACTAAAAATATTCATTTTTACTGTTTCAATAAAAATATTCTCAGCCTTATCAATAATATTTTTATATTCAACATCAAAGTCTACTTCTTCTACATCATTATATAATAACATTATCCTTTTGGATGTATTGAATTATATACCCTTTCCATTAGAATAATATGTATCCTTTTCACTATGTTTCTTCAATGATATTCACTTACTTCTATCATATTCCTCACTATCATTATATATTTATTATTTTTTGAATAAATTGATGAAAAAATGCCCACCTCTCAATATTCAAAATAAAAATCAAGATTTTTTTTATAAGTACATATTTAAATATTTTTAGAACACGTTGATTAAAAAATTCAATATATTTAAATACCTCCTCGTCATGAATAAAAATCACTAGTTTCTTTTTAATACATTATTTTACCTTACTATTCTTTCTTATAATCCTTGAAATAAATTTCTCTATTACCTTTTTTTACATTTCGTAACATTTTCCCTTATGATTTTATAATTAATTTGAGTTATTTATAAATAATTATGATATAATGTTTCTATATATACATATAGTAATGAGTAAAATTTAGTATAAAACTTATCAAGATTAATCCTCAATATTTTTTAAACAACAGCAGAATCTTATACCTTTTCATCAAGACATCTGATTGTGCTAAAAATATTATTCACCATGGTAATGAGGTTAAAAATAGAATCATATTCACCCATTATGATATCATTATAATTAAAACACTGTATTTTTAACATTTCATTTTTTTACTTTTTATTTCCTTCATAAATACTTTTTAGGTTACGCCTCATACCATTGGTTGTGGATACACCCTTCACTCATAAAACCTCACTTTTAGAATGTGATAATATTAAAAAAGTCTTGGATATTCCATCAATATCAACAATCATCTTCTTAGTAGATGAATGAATAATATTTTCCTAAATATGATTAAATCCATATCATTAATATTCAGGAACATCATACACAATAGGCATAAGATATAGAAACATTCTACCATTCTAGATAGGATATTTCTTACCATCAAAGGAAAAAATTACATTTATGTTCAAACAATTGAGATTATCCATTAGAAAATTATTCTTCAAAACAAGGGAAAATATTTAAAGAAGGGAAATAGTTGGCTCTGATACATTGGTATGTACTTGTAAAGATCAGGTATCACTGCGACAGGGTTGGGGTGAATCAATGATATATTTTTTCTTTTAAGTTTCAATTATTTTAAAATAAACATAAACATTTATGAACAAGTTTTTAACTTGATGGTAACTAAACAAATAACCCAACAACCAGTACATAAGAATTTAAAAGGTTTAGTACTCATAAATATAATATATTCCCTTATTATATTATAGAAATAATATGGTACAACCAATTCAGTAGAATGTAGTCCTTTTTTATGGAATAAAATGTATAGGATATAACCTTATACTTGGGTAACACTATATTCAATACGATAGTTAGTGTGATCCTTATATAAATAATAATTCAATTAAATGTCGCTCTAACAAGATAAGAAACAATTTATAGTTATTCCTATTCCACATTCATGAATATGTTTCTCAAAAAAATTCATTACCTTCTTACCAGTATCATGTAAGAACATACATTACTTCATAATGATATTAAGTAAGATTTTCCACTCCAATATTCACATTCTGAATTCTTGTACTGATGATAAATCTATTATAATACCTTATAAATCATCATGAACTACATCTATATCTGTCCAAAAAATCAAAATCTGTTGACTATTCTGATGTTGGTAATGTTTTTTACAATCTTGTCTCATCTTTTTTCTTATTTATTTCATCAAGATTTCTCATGAATTCATGAACTTGAAACTTATTATCCCTATATTTAGACATGGTTCCACTATCTTGCCTCAATGGTACATTAATTTTAGAATGTAAATATTATATCATCCTTTTTAGGATACCCAAAAGATGTTTGGGAAATAATACTAAATTTTTTCCTACTCAACCATATATCCCAAAAACTAAATTATTCTTAAATTAATGTCTGTATATAGTTCTTAAATTCAAAAAAACTCTTCTAATAGCTTCTAAGATATTCTCACAACATCATATTTCTTATTTTTTATTTTAAATATTCATTCTAATTTAGATTCCTATTATTTTTTATTTATTATAATTAAGACAATATATCATTCAATATATTTATTTTCACCTCTTGAAAAACATATGAGAGTATATTTTAATCTCATAATGGTCCTTGGAACTAATAACCCATTATGATGTCCCCAATGAAAATAATATTACAATGACTTTAACCAACATTTCAATATCCTCATTAACCACTCTTTTGTTGTTTGTTGAAAAAATTATTCTTTTCTTCTTTTCTTTCAACTGTTGATACTATGTTGGATTAAGATTATCAGTGTTTTCCTATAAAAGATGTATCCGTATCTTGTTCTCTCAAATGGTTTGGTTTAATTTATAGTGTAATGGTTAATGACCCAATTTTTATAATTCAAAACATATCTTCTTCATATATTTACCCACATAAAAATAAATAAGGAATTTATTTTCTATTGACATGAATGATTAATAAAATAATGATCCCAACAATCATCAAGTAATATTAATGAAATGATTGACTACATTATTGATTGATATTTGCTTTTATTTTTTGTATCATTCATAACAAATGTATCATAATCACGTTATTTATTTGTCACAAAAAAAAATACAAATATAATTTAATTTTTTTGGGAAAATATTAATTTCCTATAAAACAATTATTCGTATAATCTTCTATTGGCGCCAAAATATTGCATGAAAGGAAGGGATGAAAAACAAGGTCGGTCCGCTCCCTCGCGAAGCACCGACGCGAAGCACCCTAAGCATCGCGGTCTTGCGAAGCTCTGGAGGCGGTAACTCTCCGCGAACGAGTTTGACGTTCGTGAGCCCACCGCGAAGCTCCAGAGGCAGTAACTCTCTGCGAACAAGTTTGACGTTCGCGAGCCCACCGCGAAGCTTTGAGGCGGTTCCTCTTCGCGAACGACGTTGACATTCGCGAGCGCACCGCGAAGCACCTGAGGTGGCGCGCGATTTCTGCTTCGCGGCGCCCCTTGCCTATAAATACTGGGCTCCCCCTGAGTCTTAGAGACGGACAATCTGACCTTTCGGCTTCTCCTCTCCCAAATCGCGAAGCACCCTTTTCCCCCGGGAATCATGAGCTCTGCGAGGTACTTCTACTTCGCGTGACGCCTTCGCTTTTACTCGTTTTGATCCCCTCTTCCGAGAGGGATTCCATTCGTGAAGCTCAAGGGCATTCGCAAAGGAGGGGGATTCCCAAGGGAACCCGGGAAGCCATGGAGCATTTATGATTCACGAAACACCCAACTTGTACTAGTGATCCTTATGCTAAGGCAGGATCGCTACAAATCGCGAAGCACACTGCTTCGCAGCACCCTACTTCGTGAGGCAACTCTTTTTCGCGAGGCAGTGCTCCGCGAATACTGTTCCACTTCGCGAAGCACCCTCCACTCACACATATTCCCCATGCTAAGGACAAGGCACTCCGCTTCGTGAAGCACACTCATTTTCGTGGAAATTTCTCTTCCCATGTGACCCTCCAGGTATGCACGATGTGATTTCAAAGTCCCACGGACAATACCACTCTTAGTGTTGCTTCGCCTAATGCTTCTTCGCATAGGCACGCTAACGGCCATTGCTTCTTCTCATAGTCACGCTAACGTGGACCCCACGATGATTCGCTCCACAACCCCCTTTGACCATGGCCTTTCCAGTACCTTCCCTACCCCAAGGACCAGAGGGTACTGGTTCTGTAAGTCCTAGGGGTGTGGAGTGAATCCACCTCGTCCGAGCTACAGGACGTTAAACTGCCAAGCACCACATCCTCAACACATGACGGTAAACTGTGACCCGACCTCATGCCTCTCACAAAGGGTCCCCCCAGCTCGAACATTTTTTACGCCACTCGTCTCCACTAGAATGGAATCACCCATCCACAAGGGATGATATCCTCCTTATTGGAGTGGAGTATGTTCTCAGGAGAAGGACGACCCCAGTTCCCCAACGGATGGTTGCACCCCTGCATCTCCGTACTTCCCCACTACCAAGTTCAGTGGAGGGAGTGATTGGGAATGAGGCACCACACATCATTGGTCCAAAATCCCTCTTTCGATGCACTTTTCCACACCTCGGGCCTCCATCCTAGAGTAAATCCTAGCACCATGGGCCACCTAACGCGTAAGCTCCTCTTCGCTCTTCACTGACGCACACTTTGCGGCGTGATCGTCAGGTCCTTGCTGTCTCTTGTTTCTCACACCGAGCATGACTCACGTGGGCTAAGATTTGGCATTGTCCATGACAATACCTCGTCCAGCATGACATTAAACTGCATGCCCTCATCTAGCATGATGTTAAACTGCATTCCCTCATCCAGCATGACATTAAACGGTATGCCCTTGTCCCGCATGACATTAAACTGAACACCCATTTGAACTACGAGGTCTTTGATCCATGTCGAGACATTGTACGTATGAAGCATCCACAAGGTTCAAGCCCACCCATCATCCAATTCACGTCGAGTTCTACCATCGTCCAGCATGACGTTAATCTGCATTCCAGTCTGACGGCAAGCCGTTGTGACCAACCCAAACTACGAGGACTTTGATCCATGTCAAGGCATGGTACGTAGGAATCCTCCCAGAGGTTCAATCCCATCTCCAATCGAACCAATGTCCCTCATTTATGTTGGTTCTCCGACACCCACCGCCATTCTGAACTACGAGGAATTTGATCCATGCCAAGGCATGGTATGTAGGAAGCCTCCATGAGGTTCAATCCCACCGCCCGTCATTTATTCACGTCAGGGTTCACTCTCGTCCAGCATGATGTTAAACTGTATTCCATCAATCTTTTGAACTACGAGAACATTGATCCATGTCAAGGCATAGTACATAGGAAACCTTCCCAAGGTTCAAGCCCACCACTAGTGGACCCCTGGTTCTACTTTCACGTTGGTTCACCGATGGAACCCTTTGAACTACGATGTCTTTGATCCATGTCAAGGCATGGTACGTAGGAAGCCTCCCCGAGGTTCAAGCCCATCTCTCATTGTACCACGGTCCACCTTCACGTCGGTTCGCTGAAGAATTCCATCATCCGAACTACGAGGACTTTGATCCATGCCAAGGCATGGTACGTAGGAAGCCTTCCAGAGGTTCAAGACCATCACCCATCGGACCAAGGTCCACCATCACGTCGGTTCGCCGACGAAGCCCCTCTGAACTACATGATCTTTGATCCATGTCACGACATGGTACGTAGGAAGCCTCCACGAGGTCCAAGCCCACCACCACTAGGACCCTCCTGGTCCTCCCCATTCACGTCAGTTCGCTAATGATGTCTATCAGACCATGGTCCACCCTCATTCCAGTTCCCCCTCCACTTCATTCATATGTCCATCATCCTCCCTGATTCTCGCCCGGACCGTCACATCCCTGTGAGACCATGTCAGTACACTCCTCTTCACAGCAACCCATGGGCTACTCCCAGTATCGCCACCCCTTCAAGGGAAATCCCTCAATCCGATCCATTCTAGATAATGCTCGGATCGGGCTGATCCGTCTCCACTGGACGTTAAACTCGCGAAATACCCTATGTTAAACACAAGAAGCTGATGAAAACCTCATATATGTGTCTATGGAATATAATTCCAGGTGCTCTATGTGGGATGCCTCGGGCTTGCACGCCCTCGAGAAGCCCTGTGACCAGGGATAATGGTCAGACATGCTGGTTCCCCAGCATCCAGACATGTTACTGATGTCTCAACGTGACTACTCCCCCGACTGAAGGTTACTGCCCTGACCAGACCCTTTGGAATGTCCGGACAGAAGCAGTGTAATTAACCGGCATCCATGGAATCATGGCACTGGGAATAGTTTCATGAACAACGTATTAAATCTATGAGGGAGACCCGGACTAGGTGACGAGTTCTGAGAAGGAATCCACAGAAGGAAGAACCGACATCCCATCATCCCGTTTTGATCAAGGAGCATACGTCCCTTAATACGGAGAAAATGTCGCCCACCTTTGGAATTCGGGAATGCGGGGAAACAGTGCAGCGTATCCTCCTCCGCGGACGGACGGATGTGCGCGCCCCACCGAAAGCGTCGGAAACAGAAAGAGTGAACCCGACGTGAAATTCTTCTCCTCAATGTGGAGATTAGTAGAATTCGGGACACCAGTAGATTGATGTGTCACCGGATCCCGATATCCTACACCTGGTTCTGTCGAGAAAATAGCGGGCCTGTCGTGAAACTCACCGGAAGTTGGGGCAGTAGAACGTGGGGCACTCCATTCTGCAGCGTGTTGGCATGGATCCTTCTTATAGACGTGGAGAATGGAAGGATGCTGGGGCACTGGTTGTCAATCCTTTTCCTCGCAGTGCTGATGATTTGATCCCTTATTTTCTCAGGAACGAGGTTGCTCTTACAGAGACATGATCACCGCCTTCTCGCCGACGTAGGGGCAGGGGCAACACCGCCACTGCCACCCCGCATGGCGCTACTACCACCACGAAGGCCGCCACATCGCGAAATATGGGGCGCCCACGTCCCCTTTCCCCATTAGAGGTCATCCAGCAAAGGGTGATCAACAACCTCGTACGCATGTATGAGGAGGAAGGGGTCATCCCAACTTGGGATATGGCCCGCCTGGACCTGGAGGCATCCTGGCCCCGCTGTCAATGCCACCCTAACAGGCCGTGCAGGGAGCCCCTACTCCCCACCCCAACGTTCAACCGTTTCGGGAGCCTGTCCCCAAAACACCTCGATGACTCCTCGCCTTACACTGATGAGGCGGGTTGAATCCGGCTCGGCCCGCTCAGGGTCACGACCCAAGGGATCCAGGAAAGGTCTCCCATCCTTCCACGTCAGCACTGTCATCCAACTCCGCAGGAAGAGCAGGCAGGCCATGCCCCTGCACCACCTGCACCAGCTCGTCTGACCCGACGTCAGCGCCGGGCCCAGGATGAGGATGCTCGCCCAGATGTGTCGACGTTAACAGCTACAGTGGCCTGAGCCACCGCTGACGTGCATCATGGAGTCCCTGAATACACTAAGCAGGGGAACTCCTTCACCCAACAAGGATCGAGACCCCAACCGCCCCACGGGCAGGCTGGGTTGACTCTTCGGTTTGCAGGCCCGAGTGGTGATCGCCACGAACTAACCCACGGTGATGTCCCCCCCCCCCCCCGTACGGAGGCCCTCCCCGTTCCATTACTCCACAGAGCGTGGGCCTTCCCCACTCTGAAGCTAGTCATGGAGGAATGCCTCATGCTACCCCCATCCCGAAGGAAGACATGCCTCGCGGTAGTGACGCTCGGCGCGGAAACCTTTCTCGTGCCCACTATATTGGGAATGGAGTCCATCCTCCTGCCCCCAACCGCCAATCTGAAGGCACTGTCCATCCGGTCCTTCTTCAATGTGGGGCCCTCCCTACGTCCTATCTACAATGGGAGATGGTCCTCCTCGCCCCAAAAACTCGAGGAGTGAAGGTCATCCTCACTCCACCCATATCGACCATGGAGGTCCTCCCCATGCTCCTGCTGATTCCAACAGAGGCTCTGCCCACATGGGTGTTATCCATGGAGGTCCTCCCCATGTACCCTTCAACATTTTCCCTAGTTCCCCTCGCACCTCAGCTATCTCGAGCAGGGGCCCTCTCTTCCACGGCGCCAGCGCCGCCCCGAGACTACATGATGAGAATCAACCGTTTCCCGAAGAGCCACCCCCGGGGTTGGAGAGTGGGTCATCGCCACCAAAAGAAGAGTCATGTAAAGGTCCGGGTGGAGATAAAACATGCCCGCTTCTTGGACTCTGATTCGGAATGCGACTCAGTGATGGAACCATCTCCCCGCTCCTTCGTATCAAGGACTGGGGCAGGATCCAGGCGCGTTAGCCTCATTCTCCCGGATTATGAGGTCCACCAGATTCCCATATCCCTTTGCAGGTACATCCAAGAGGAAGAAATCGTAGAAATTCCCCAGGTCTCGACCGTGCAATAACCACTATTGTCACCATAAGTGCCCTCTACATCTACCAGAGATCACTGATATCTATTTTGGGGGCCAACGGTGGTAGAGCGACGACATGACCTATCGTCGGCAGCCACGACTCCTGTGCCGGAAGCTGTGGGTATCAGCCCATCGTATCGTGACATCGTGGCCAGGTCACCTCACTCTTCAGAGGAAGTCCCGAAGTTCAGCGGCCAGTCAGATCGTTCGCCGTATTCTCCACCACTAAGTTTACTATCCCAGAGGACCACCTCGGTACCACTACCGGTCCCTCAGACGCCCCTAGTTGACAAGTGGGACAATACAGGGCCAGACCCCGAGTCCGAACCCAGGAGCTTCTGGAGCAATCTCGTAGTGGATTACCTCCCGGAGATGTAATGGCTGATAGCGGTGCTGATCTTTCGCGCACCAAAGTTCCTTACCCCGGAAGAAGTGGGGTGCTTTTGTCAAACCCTATGGGTGACACACTTCCGCCTTCGTTACGAGCGGGTGGTGTACCCCAGAAATTGAGAGCACTTTGAAGAAATCGGCGAGCAATGCCTCGTGATCGATTTGGCCGCACTCCTTGTGGCCCAGCACCCTGAGTCGCCAGGCCGTCAGAGCACCCTTCAACGAAGATGTGTTCAGAGTTTCAAAGTACTCTGCAGACTCGTCAGAGAGGCTACCCCCCATGTGCAAGTCCGTGGTTGGGGATGCTATGCCGCTCTCCTCTTCGACCCAATCCAACGGATGCCAGATTCGCTATGCGACATTGAGGAAATTCCCTTGAGAGGGTTCACGGTCCAAATGGCTGACGTAGTGGACAAGGAAGACAAGATTGAATTCCTTGATGGAGACTTACCCCCCGAAGGCGTACCGCCACTGTTGGATCCAGCAGGGAGGGTTACCCGTCAGTAGAGGAGCCTGCTAGGCCTCCCCGTACCCACCGAGTCACTAGTACTCAGTAGAAATACCGACAATGGTAAGGAGTACATTGGAACTGTCAGGCACTCCGACCCTTCTGCCTCTGTGCAGAAAACAGACGAAGATCCTGAGAAGGCCACGTTACACCAGCAGCTTGCTATCAGAAGAGGCAGGTTGACGAACTCTTGGCAGAGCGTGATGCAGAGCGGCGACCCGACTATGTTAATCCTAGGCCGGGGCAGGAATAATTTCCCCCTGGTGAGATGCCTCCGGGAAACCCTGATAATGCTACTTCCACAGACAGGGCAGAATCCAGAACTTACGGAAAGAGGGCGCGATACATCTCGCCAAACCCCCCCGAATGACGGGGCAATCTGAAGAATCCAGTCCGGGTTCCCCCAGTCGCCTCGCAGGTCATTCCTCCAGTTGATCCACGAGCTGTTGAAGCCATCTACCGTGTTGAAGAACCTGGCAATGAACTTGTGGTTAGGGATCCCCGTCAAGACAGGGACCCCCACCCGGATGATCTTATAGTGACACTCACAGCCCGTCTCGAAGCATTGGAAATGCGGAAGGTGGCGGTCCCACCGGATTCCAAGTCGTATCTCGTGTGGGTGGATGATATGACCGCGCCCCCGGGTTTTGGGAACCCCACTTTCTCACCCTTCAACAGGATAGGGGACCCGCCACAGCACTTGGCTCATTTTTCTTCCAGGTGTGGCCCCAAGATGGGGTCCCCGGCTCATCAAGAAGCCGCCAAGCTCCGTTGTTTCGTACATACATTGGAAGGCCCCGCATTCGTCTAGTACATACAGCTCCCTATCGGATCAGTGACCGGTTGGGAGGATATCCGCCGGCAGTTCCTATACCAGTTCAGCTCCACCACACGGAAGACCAGAATTGCAGACCTCTTCAAATGCAAGCAAAGGCCTGATGAGCGAGTCGTAGATTTCATCGCCCGGTGGAAGGGACTAACGTATTCCCTTGATATGCCACTGAATCAAGAGCAATTACTGACGATGTGTGTGGGGAACGTCAAAACGGACTTGGTACCCTCCCGGATTACCCAGAACTACCCTGGAGGGTTTAGAGATTTCTCATATAAGGCTCAGCGCCTTGAGAAAGCTCTGCAACAGGCTAGTTAGGCACGTTCGTTCCCCCCTATGATCCCAGCCAGGAGGACCTCCAGAGCTGAACCCACCGCGGTGGCCCAAATAGAAGCCCCTAGGCAGCTGGAATTACTGCCAGCGGAACCATCCCCGCAACCCCGCAGAGGTCCCCCACCTCAAGCATAGGCTCCTGTCCAGCAGCGACTGCCTCATAATCGACAGGTTCCCCCGCGCAATGCGCCACTTCCACCCAAGCGATACAATCAGGCGCCGCCTCCTCGGCAGGCCCCTCCGGCCCCTCGTTAGGACTAGGCCCCCGGGCCCTATATCCAGAAAGAAGGCACCAGACTTATTCGTTCAATGAAAATCAGGTCCCTGGCTACTTCTGAAGTGCTCTAGAGTAAGAGATTGTGCGCCTGCCCGAGTGCAAAAGGCCGACAGAGGTGAATCTCACCGATCACCCAAACTACTGTCCTTATCACCGGATTCTGGGGCACACCCTCAAAAAATTCTATGTGTTTAAAGACTGGATTCAAGACCAGGTCAACAACAACATATTTAGATTGGGCTCGGCACCAACACAAGTGGTGGGTGTCTTTACAGGATCAGAGATCTGTAGCAATATAGAAGGAGAGTGGAAGCAGGTTCCCAGCTGCAGATCCTAGAAATAAGACAACTGGATGGATCGAAAAACCGTCGTCCATGCCAGGGTATCATCCGGGCGTTCCTGAAGCACCCGGATCCTTCAGAAGAAGTAGCTGGTACCTCTACATCGTTTTCACAGCCGACCTCTTCCCAAAAGGGCAAGTAGCGACGACGCAAGAAGAAGCAACGCGCTCCGCCGGTGCCTTCGTCATCCCGCACTCTCGGTGACTTTATGCCCCCTGAAATGAGGATTCCTCCCAGAATCTGCCCAGTGGTGGATGACTCATCGAGCGACATCTAGGGGTACACTTCGGTTAACACCGTGGAGCCGGTAAATCCCTATATGACTCCCTACAAGGGGGAACGCCAGGCGAACCTCCCCAGCATTTCCAGCCGACATCAACGTCAGAGGAACCGCAACCTCGTCGGTCATCGAGGTACATCAGTGGGCACTTTTAGTCAAGACGTGCATGCTACTGAGACCAGAAAGTAGGCTAAGCGTAGAGCTCATCATGCACAACCCCATCTAACTCCCTCAGCTCTACCTCCATCGTCGTTTGTTCTACTAGATCAGGGAGAGCTGCCTCGTTCGTATCACAGTCAGTCTCGCCCGGCTACAGGCCAGCCCCCGTTGTCTGATCCTAGTCCGACATCTACTCTCTAGGATTCAACTAGTAGGCAGCAGGATGTACCCAGTACTAGCTGATCACCGGTTCAACCAGCAGGACCCGCTATGCCTCCAAATGCTGAACGACCTCCTGTAGGTAGATGTTCGCGTTTGGCATGAAAGAATGATGTCCTGAAGCACCTGGCTGGCATTCTGGCAAGGATTTCTATCCTTGATGCCCTTCGCCTATCATCCGAAATGTGTGAGGCACTTTCCAAGGCCCTAAAGAGCCCCCTGCAGTTTGAGACGTAGGTAGCAGCTGCAGAAGCCTTCCATACAGAGACAATTGAGAATGCCGAATGTCAGGCGGTTATCTCGTTCTCCGGTGAAGATGAGGACCCTCCTATATAGGGGCATATTCTCTCGTTGTACATCACTGGCCACTTCAATGGTGTGGAAGTTCGCCGCTTCCTCATTGACATGGGTTCCGGAATCAACCTAATTCCATCTTGGACGTTGTGAAAGCTGGGTCTGTCTGAAGGTGATTTAACTCCCTCTGACCTCAGAATCCAGGGGTACGACAGGACCGAGCAAATCCCAGTCGGCATTATCCGCATGAAGACTCAGTTTGGCGGCTTAATTGCCAGCACCGAGTTCATGGTCATCTCTCAGGACACCACCTACAACACGTTGATGGGTAGGCCATGGCTCTATCTACATGGAGTGGTTCCTTCATCGTATCACCATTGTCTCAAATACTCACTCAACGGTCGATTAGGCATGCTCC
Organism: Viscum album; assembly: GCA_963277665.1. Lineage (NCBI taxonomy): Eukaryota > Viridiplantae > Streptophyta > Magnoliopsida > Santalales > Viscaceae > Viscum > Viscum album. The sequence goes on along the minus strand of OY728155.1, from coordinate 875,182,437 downwards.
AAGGGGATGCATCTCTTTTTGCCTCTTGTGAGGCCCGCTATCTGGATGCTGATTATTACAAGAGTAAGGATAAGAAAATCCTAGTAAGTGAGGATGAACTTGCCCCGGTCACAAGTGATCCCTGGGCAAGCATGGATGATGCTTACATCCTCCCGATCCACCGATTGGAGGCCATGACCCCCGACATGAGGAAATGTTTTGTTGTTTCGGGTACACAAGGAAGGCATGTTCCCGTGTCCATGCAACGACGGAAAATCACCTCGTACACCTACATCAACCAGGCTCAGGTGATCCTGGATCCTCTTACTCCTGTACAGTACTGGGATGTCAAGCTTATGACAATGGCGGTACGCCATACGTGTCTCTTCCGCCAGACTGGAATCCACCGACTCAGGCCGACACATCACCACTGCTTTGATATCATCAAACGTGGACCCTTAGGCCGAAGGCCAGATGGGATAGGGTCGACTGCCATCATTGCTATGGTCTCAATGGAGAGTGAGTCTCCTGATATGATTACCACTGCTGCCCAAGACGGCACCAGCTGCCCCTCAGGATTTGATAGCCAGAGGTATCTCCCGTCGCGGGAAATCCCCCCACGGGTGGGGAGGAAGACCTGGAGGATGCTCCCCCTGCCTTTGAGGAAGGCGTATCTACCACGGTTGATGAAATGGTACAGGTGAACCTTGGTAGCGTGACAGATCTGAAACCCACATTGATCAGTGCAGCCATGTCCCCCGAGGAGCGGTAGCAGTACGTAGACTTCCTCAAACAACACCATGACGTGTTTACCTGGAGTTACAACAATATGCCAGGACTAGATCCCATGGAAATCATTCACCGTCTGGGCCTCCCGTCAAACCATCGTGGGTTTAAGCAACCTCCTAGGAAGATGCACCCTTCTCATGGTGCTATGGTTGAGGCCGAAGTTGACAAGCTTATCAAAGCCAACTTCGTTAAGGAAGTCCAGTACCCCAAGTGGATTGCCAACATTGTGCCAGTTAGGAAGAAGAATGGGCATATCACAGTCCGCGTCGACTTCCGCGACCTTAATTGCCACTTCCCAAAGGATGACTTCCCACTCCCGGTGACAGAGTTATTGATTGAAGCCACAACCGGGTTCCAAGCTCTCTTGTTCATGGATGGGTATTCCGGGTACAACCAGATCCTGGTGGCCCCCGAGGATGAGGAGTCCACTGACTTCAGGGCTCCCCAAGGTACCTTTTGCTACCAGGTTATGCCATTTGGCGTGAAAAATGCAGGTGCCACTTATCAGAGGGCCATGCACCACATATTTAATCCGATTCTTGGAACATTGGTAGAATGATATGTAGATGACCTAGAGGTCAAATCATGTCAGTTCCAGGACCATCTCAATGTCCTTGAGAAGGTGTTCGGTTTCCTATGTTCCCGTCACCAAAAGATGAACCCGTTGAAGTGTTCGTTCGAGGTCACCTCTGGGAAGTTTCTGGGCTTTGTTGTTAGATACCGAGTCATTGAGATCGACCCAAAGAAGATCAAGGCCATCAGCCAAATTCCTCTCCCGAGCAACATTCAGGAACTTCGAGGCCTCCAAGGCCACTTAGCCTATATATGCCGATTCATCGTGAATCTGGTTGGAAAGTGTAATCCCTTTTCCCGGCTCATGAAGAAGGGAACCTCCTACGAATGGGATGAGGAGTGCCGGACCGCCTTCGAAGAAATAAAGCAGTATCTCTTCCAACCTCTGGTTTTGATGCCACCCATCTCCAGAAAGCCACTGGTCCTTTAAGTGACCACCCTGGAAAGATCCCTCTGTGCGATGATCGCCCAGAAGAAAAACGAGGGTACTGAGAACAATATCTACTATCTCAGCCGCATGCTTCTCGATACAGAGGTCAGATACACCCCTATTGAAAAGAGTTGCCTTGCACTCGTCTTCGCCATACAGATGTTGCGACATTACCTACAGCACCATGAAGTGCAATTGGTCTCCTGGGTAGACCCCCTAAAGTACATCTTGAACCGCCCCATGCTGACTGGCCGACTAGCATGGTGGTCGGTGATTCTCCAGCAGTTTGATATCAGGTTCGTACCTCAGAAGTCCATTAAGGGACATGCGTTGGCATACTTTTTATCTGCCCATCCAACCTCCGCAAATCAATCCCTATACCTGTATTTTCCTGATGAGACGATCATCTCAGTCGATCATGTCGTCCCGTGTTGGAAAATGCATTTCGACGGTGCCTCCCGGAGCCCCACCTGTAGACAACTCAACGATCCTAGGCTCAACAGAGTGGGCCTGGGTATTGTCTTCATTACCCCGACACATGTTATCTTGCCATACTTTTTCTTGTTGACAGAAGGATGTACGAACAACGAGGAAAAGTACCAGGCTCTCATCATCGGCCTCTATTTTTCCTTTGAGATCCATGTGCCCCATCTACATGTGAAAGGAGATTCTGATATGGTAATCAAATAGGTTAATGGTGACTACGTCGTCAGGAAGCCGGAGCTTGTACCGTTGCTGGAGTACACCCTCCACCTAATGGCCCAGTTCTCTTCTCGACCAGAGATTACCCATGTCCCACGGTCATAGAACGGTCAAGAAGACGCCTTGGATGGCTTGGCCGCGTCGCTCGTAGAACCCGAGCAAGATGATTTGATCATACATGTGGCACACCAGAGACTCATCGCCCCCATCACCCATGAGGACAATGATGGCATGCGGGTAAGTCATCTCACTACCGGACCTTCTATGTCAGGGGTCCCGGGTTCGTCAGACACGGTGGTTGAAGCCACTCTCGACTGGAGGGAACCTTTTGTCGAGTTCTCCAAAATGGTCGCCTCCCGGACGACCGGGCCGAGCGCGAGAAAATCTGATGCCACGTGCTACAATTTACTCTCCAATGTGGCCCTAGTCTTGAACAGATCCTTTATAAGTGGAGCTTAAGTGGCATCCTCCTCCGTTGAATTCAATGAATAGAGATTCCTCAAGTTATGCAAGAGGTTCACGCCGGTTCCTGTGGCGCCCATCAAGCGGGGCCGAAGCTGTCCCATCAAATCCGGAGGTTAGGGTACTTATGGACCTCTATGATCCACGATTGTATTGGGTATGCCAAGAAATGCCACACGTTCCATGTTCACGCCAACTTCTTGTATCGGTCGTCGGAGCCCCTCCACCCCACCAAGTACTATTGGTCGTTTGTGGTATGGGGACTTGATGTAGTGGGACCATATCCACCTGCAATAGCTAGCCAGTGTAGGTTCATCCTGACTGCTACAGATTTCTTCTCCAAGTGGGCAGAGACAGTTCCACTCAAAGAGGTCAAGGCCCGTTCCATCGTTGACTTTGTGAGCTCTAATATTATCCACCGGTTTGGGGTCCCTCACACCGTCCTCACCGATAATGGCACCAACTTCCGAGCGGCTGAACAAAAGAAATTGTACGCCAAGTACGACATCCGTTCGAACCATACCTCCCGCTACCACGCGCAGGCAAATGGACAGATCGAGGCATTCAACAGAACCCTCTCTAAAATTCTGTAGAAGATGGTTGGTCAGAACAAGAAAATTTGGCCGGACAGGCTCCCCAACGCCCTCTGGTCTTATCGTACGACGACTCGTAACTCTACCCAGGTGACCCAAAATTCCCTGGTGTATGGAGCTGAGGTCGTCCTACCCATTGAGATCCAGCAACCATCATTATGCACTGTAGCCTATGATCACCAGACATCAGATGAGGTAGCCGAAATCCATCTAGTCGAATTAGAATCATTGTACGAGAACCGGCTTCGTGCCCTGCACAATCTGGAAAGGCATCAGGATAAGATAGCGAGGGCCTTCAACAAGAATTTTCTTCTCCATTCTTTTTTACAGGGAAACCTAGTATTGTCCCTTTGAGCACCAATAATCCCCAGTAAGAAACTTCCCATGTTATAACCCAAATGGGATGGGCCTTATATTATCCATAAGGTTTACCCCAACGGGGCGCACTCCTTGGTGACCACGGATGGAGAACGCATAACCCCTCCCACCAATGCCAGGTTCCTCAAGCGGTACTTCTCCTGATCTTGTATGGTCCCGAATGACCATAAAATGCACGTTATGGTCCAACAAGGCCTTAAACTATAATGTCCTACACGACCTTAAACTGCATCTTCGTCCTGCAAGACGATAAACTGCAAAATGGTCCGAGATCTATGACTTTAATCTAAGATCTCCCCCCGTCCTTACTACAAGACGTTAAACTGCAAGCTAGTTAGGCCTTCCTGACCGAGGCTTAGCCTCCAGGCCCTTGACCTCCTCAGGCCCATGGCCCCAGTCTTTATTGCAATACGTTAAACCACAAGCTGGTGAGGTCTCCCTGACTGCAGCCCAGCCTCAGTCCCCATGGTTTTCCCCGACATACCCTCTTGCGGTATTGTACGGTATGGTGTGGGACTACGTCCTCATTCACGTCGGATTACTTGTCGTACCTTATATATCCCCAAATGAGATGCATCCTCATCCCGCATGATGTTAAACTGCATCTCAAGAACTACGTGTGGCATGATTCGCATCTCAATGGGATACGTAGGAACGCCCAGGCATTTCGTCCGTTGGCCCAGCCCAAAAGCCAAAATCTTCCCCTTGGGTCAAGACATATGGCAGGGTGCACACTTTTTCCCCAACTCAAGTCGAGCAAGCCTCGACCCGGCTGCACATCCCCCTGGAGATGTTTTCCTCTTTCTTGGATGGATACAACTATGCTTCACCCACTCCTTGACTGGGATTCCATCATTTTTTCACACCCAGAGGGACCCCCAAGAACGGCCTAGATACTACGCCCAAGGGCTCTCCTACCGATACGGGCCAACACCCCGAGGGTTTTCAAGCAACAAGCCGATACAAGTCCCGCGTTGCGAATTTGGTCAATGGTCAATGCTCATTTGTTGCTCCCATATCAGGTCACCATAGGAACGCTGTGTTTCGAACACGGTCAATAGTGTCCTGGATCTTCGGATCCACCCTGAGATGTCCCAAACGTCGAGTGTAGTGATTCGTTCTACCCCATCCTGAAGTGACAAACTTCCCCTCGGGTGGTGCTAGAGGTCGGGCCCACGTCCCCGATTCACCTATAAGGGGTGTACGGTGTGGTGTGGGACTATGTCCTCATTCAGTTCGGGATCATGTACCATGACGTATGCCTTCCCTTACGAGGACCATCCTTAGGCCCCTTGGGCTTCTCGGGTCCCCAGCCACCGTCCTCATGTAAGACGTTAAATTGAGGACCCATCAGGCCTTCCTGACTGATGCCTGACCTTAGGCCCCTTGGCCTTCTTAGGCCCCTCCACCTAGCCTCTTACCCAGGGTGTACGGTGTGGTGAGGGACTATGGCCTCATTTACGTAGGGATCATGTACCATGCCGTATGCCTTCCCTTACGAGGCCCAGCCTCGGGCCCCTTGGCCTCCTTGGGTCCCCTGCCCTCGTCCTCACTGCAAGACGTTAAACTGCAAGCAGGTCAGGCCTTCCTGACCAATGCCTCACCATCAAGCCCCTTGGCCTTTTCAGGCCCCGACCCAGGACCTCTCTTATAGGAGTGTATGGTGTGGCGTGAGGTTATTTTCTCATTCACATCGGTTTATTCTCCATATAGTACGCCTCCCTTGTTTGGGGGTATATTACTCCCCCCCCCCCTCATCCTGTATGAAGCTAAACTACATCTAGAGAACTATGTGTGGCTTGATTCCCATCCTCATGGGATACGTAGGACCACCTGAATGTCTAGGATTCGGGTCCAGCCCCATCTCTCTGGAATCTTCATCCCATCTTGGCCCCTTGGCCTACCCTTCCTCCATGAGAGGATTATATGGTGTGGTGTGGGATTATGTCCTCATTCACATCGGTCTCGTAATGACCACGCCATGTACCTCTCCCTTCTGAGCTGTTTTGTCGATCTCGTTTTGGCGGTTCACCAATGTGCCTAAGAGTACTCTGGTTTATTACCTGGAATTCCAAGATTTACTCGGACACATCTGCACCCGCTTTCTAGGAATTGTGAATCCCTCCTTCAGGGCTTCCATCATCTTTCACACCCGGAGGGACCCCCAAGAACGGCCTGGATACTACGCCCAAGGGCTCTCCTACTGTTACGGGCCAACGCCCCCGAGGGTTTCAGACAATAAATCGATAAAATCCCGCGTTGTGAATATGGTCAGCGGTCGATGCTCGATTATTGTTCCCACCTCAGGCTAGCATGATATGGATGCTATGTTTCCACCATGGTTAACAGTTTTCCTCTATCGCCACGTCATCCCATTATGCCCAAAATGTCGGGTACACAATTCACACCCTTCATCACTTCATCGTTTCCAAGTAGAGTCTCAGAACTCTTGGTACTTTTCCTCCATGCACGTCTGCACGTTGGGGAAACAAGACACGTCAAAGGTGTACTTCGGGGCTCTCTACCAACTCCTGTCTGATGGGCACCACATGTATTGCGATAAGGATGCCCCCCCTTGTTTCCCACACCGAGTTTAACTCACGTGGGCTTAGGGATCGGTTTGACGTATGCGCTAACTTGGGAAGTTGTTAACATTCATGGTCTGAGCTCTAAGACCATAAACATAGATCCATCCGGAACTACGTTCAGCTTGATTTCCATCCTCGTGGGATACGTATGGCCACCCGGACGCCCTGTCTTCGGGTAAAACCCATTTGGGGAGCTAGTGTCTCCCCCCTATTTCACCTCTTACCTCTATATAGGCCCCTCGACCTAAGGTCTCCCTCTCCGAGTGGCGTACAATGTGATGTGGGATCATGTCTCCATTAATTGTGTGTTATAACACTGCGCACATTCCCCAACTAGCATCGTCTCTACTACGTCTGCATTGCATGACGATAAAATGCATGCTTGGTCCTATCATATGACCCTAAACTGTGACATTATCGTCCTGGCCGCACAACGAAAAACGGCACTGCATTGTGGTGACCTCATTGTATAGGAAATCACGTTGGGTATTGGACACGTGCAATGCCATTTGTCAATGCCTATCACAACTTGATCCTTATGGCGACACCACTACCTACTACTCTAGGCCTATCGCTTCACAAAAAAAACAGTCACCTTAAAGGACAAACAAGATTTATCAAATTCCGATTCTTTTAGTGCAAGGGCCACGACCGCAGTCCCCTTTTCCCCTGGCATTGGTATCATACCAGGTCACCTTTAAGAACTATGTATGGTTTCATTATCATCCTCATTAGATATGTAGGAGGGCTCGGGCACTTCCCCGCGGGACCAGCCTAACTTTTGTGTTCGATCCCTCGACTCGAGCATTTCCCCAGAGAACGAATGGTAAGTAGGGCTTAGGTCCTCATTCACGTCGGGCTTTGTTGCCATGTGTCCCCTGCTCCCATTACCCATTTATGGTCTAATATCCATTCAGAACTATGTATGGCTTGATTCTCATCCTCATGAGATACGTAGGATCGCCGGAGCACTTCCCTGAGGGCCCAGCCTAACTTTATCTTTCGGTCCCTTGACCAAAAACCTCTCCCAAGGAGGTCATGCGGTATGATATGGGATTGTGTCCTCATCCGCGTCGGGTTGTTCACCGCACCGCACACACCCCCTATTCCCATTCATTCCAGGTGTTTGAGTTACTCCACCATGTGCCTCTTATGTTTCCTCCCGCACTTTGGTCTGAATTATATGACCCTAAACTAAGATATCCCTATGGGAATGGACTCTAATCCCTCTATCTAATATGTCTCATTGTCATATTCAGATGTGTTTTGACAAAGAGACCGATGTGTGGGATTTTCATGGGGACATTCCCCTCGTCCCATGGCCAAGCTTCGTGAGCTCTCTATTTGGATCCTCATCCTCTTCCACATCCAAAAGGTCCCTCGGACGACATGGATACTAGGCTTAAGGGCTCTCTATGAATGCTGGACCTAAGGGCCCTCCAATCGTTTCGGGCCAACGACCCTATGGATATCTGACAACATTTTTGACATGGTCCCGTGTTTCGAACTAGGTCATCGGTCAACCCTCATTTGTTTTTCCCCATTCTAGGCTAACGCGATATGGATGCTGGTTTTCTGTCACGATCAACAGTTAGCCTCCATCGTCACGCCACCATCATCGTGATCTGAATCTCGAGCGCCATGATCCACACATTTCCACTTCCTCATGTTCAAGTGGAATTCCATCATACTCGGCTATTTCCCTTCGCGCATCTAGGTTCTCTAAATGATCGTGATAGTGTCATTGGGTTGTTATTCACCGAGAGTCCATTTGCTCTAACCTTCCCCTTTTTTTGTCGGGAAATTCCCACCACTACTTCTTATTTCCCAAACTGAGCACGACTCACGTGGGCTTAATAGTTTTGGCGTGATGTGTACCAACACGGCCAGGCTTCTCATCGTCCCGCATGACGTTAAACTACGCTTTCAGAACTACGTATGGCTTGATTCCTATCCTCATGGGGTATGTAGGAACGCCCGACCACTCTGCTTTGGGCCAAGCCTAATCCTCACTCTTGGTTCCTCGACCTGAAGTGTTTCCTCTGGGGATACGTGGTGTGATTTGGACTCCAAGTCCTCATTCACGTCGGTTTCATGTCTACCGCACCACACGCTCCATGGGATCTTCCCTTTTATTCCATGTCCTATCGTATGACGTTAAACTACAGGGGTCCATGTGTCCTCAACACATGACACTAAACTGTGGTTCTCCCGTGAAAAAGCTCAGGATGCCCCATGTTAATCATGGGATGCACCAGAGCCTCTATCAGAGAGGATTTCACCTGCCACTGTTGGTCTTTGACTGCACTGTGCTTCCAGAACTATGTATGGATTGATTCCCATCCTTATGGGATACGTAGGGACACCCAGGCATTTCACCTAGGGTCCATCCCGAGGAATCATAAAATCTTTTTGCTCCCCCTGGTCGGACCCCTCATAGGGGACCGAGTAACTATGACTCTGCCCTGAACAAGTGCAGAATGCCCCAAGATTACATTCGGAAGTGATAAATCCCCTCTCTAGAGAGGCCCTGTCTGAAAGAAGGAATGATCCATGATCAAACCAATGCACCCATATGTTGTACTCCCACCACGGTGGTGTAACTACCTAAGTGTTGGATTCTGTTCGGACAAACCATCACTCCATATTCCACGCTTTGTGTGACCCATATTTGGACCCTCGTCCCTTTTCATGTCTCACGGGACCCCCTAACGGCCGGGTCTCATGCCGCATCGGCTCACCTACCGTCCTGAGCCAACGTTCCAGGAGACTGGTCATGTTTTGAAGGACCCCCTAATAGTATAGATGTTTGACCTATGGTCCGCCAACTATCCTGGGTCAATCTCCCAAAAGATTGACCGACAATATTTGTGACATGGTCCTATGTTTCTAACATGGTCAACGGTTGACCCTCATTTTTGTCCCCATTATAGGCTAATGTAGTAAGGATACCGCTTCTCCTCCATGGTTAATGGTTGTACCTTATTGTCATGCCATCCCCACAGCGCTTCGAATCATGGGTATCGTAATTCACGCTTCTCGTTTCTGTCTGTTCGGACTGATTCCAGTGCCCCTGGTGTTCCAACATTCGTACATGAGGGCACGCCGAAGAAACGTTAATTCGGTTGTTCTGAAAAGTTCCTTATCCAGTCAAGACTCTGCCATACTTCGGAAATCCGGACTGGTAATCTGAATCCCGGATGCCCGGAGCATGGTCTCCACTCCTATGTTAGGTGGGGCGAGAAGGAAATTATCTCCTGTTTCTCACATCGGGCTCGACCGACGTTGGCTTGGGGAATTATCGTCGAACGTTCCGCAAACATTTTAGGGATGTAACGAGGCGATTCAAATAGTGTAAATCATGCGTGCTACGACATTAAAAACAAATAATGAATAAATTGAAGAAAGAAAGTAACAATAAAAGGTTTTTTGTTTGTTACAATACCCGGGGGTCGACTCCCCCCACGGACGGGTTGACCCCGTCAAAAGAGCGTTGCAGCTCCGCCACCCATTGGCTTGTGGCGTCCAAGGCTTGATGTCATTGAATTAGCTCCCACTCCTCCTTAGCAGTGGCAGGGTGTAGTTCGTCAGCCTTGGCTTTGGCCCTCTCTACGCCAGATTGAACGGCAACCATATTTCCAGAGGCCTGCCTCATATGCAATTCTGCCTCTGCCAGCTAGGTCTTCAACCATGAGATCAGCTCAGATTGTGCATTAAGAGAGGCTAAAAGCTCATCTGCCCGGGTCTGCATCTGTTGGACCTCGCTTTTAGCCTCCTGGAGCTTTATGATGTTGGCCGCCTTCCTCCGCTTCCAGACCATGCTGAGCGCATGATCATGCTCTCGGATCTTCTCAGCCATAAGATCTCGGATGAGTGCATGAGGACGTTGGGCATCCACTCCCCCAACACACAGTTTGCGCAACTGAGAGTGGAGTCTTTCCATTTCGGCCAGCCATTGCGCTTGGGGGGGTGTCCTTGATGAAGTGTGTGATTAGCTTCCACGACCGGCGGCAGACTATGCTACTATATTCCTCGTCGGAGTCCATTTTGTCCCAATCTGCGCGATTGGAATGCTCTACATGGGATACGCCCGCAAGAAATCCTCAACATGATCTACATCTGGTGTTGAATCCAGTACGACATCTGGCGCTGAAGCAGGCGTGACAAGACTAGAACCGACTGGTTGATCCTCTTCATCGGAGTCCACCTCAATGACTTCGGGCACGACCCTGCTAGTGGTCTCGCCAGTGATGATGCGTGTTGCAGCTTGAGGAGATGGGGGGACTATCGCCACCATCACCAGCATGCCCCTAGGAGGGACGCCACCAGATATCTCGAATAGTCTTGCAGCAGCAGCCCACACTAGTCGAAGAACTGTATAAGAGAGAGGGACATAAAATTTAGTTGGCATAGTCTACATATGAGGACAAGGAAACCGGTAGAGAAAAATTATGTAGATCGACCTCATGGCGCTGCTCTTGAGATGGTACTGACGGGACCCCAAGACGAGGCCCTCCATATACTGTTGGAAGGTCTGGAGATTCCGGAGGAGCCACCTCGGGTGCTCTGGTCCCACCAGACACGGAATTGGACGCAGCCATAGGTGCGGGTTCTGAAGGTCCTGTATCATCACCCGCCAAGGGGAGAGAACGATTCATGCGGACAAGTTCCTCCTGCACGGCTCAAACATCAGTGAGAAGTCCATAGTGTCCTGAGAACTGACCATAAGGAAAGAAGTTCAGAATGCTACCTCGAGAGCCTCTGCGAAATCGTCGGAATCTGAGCCTTGTTCTCTGACCTCACCCTCTTCCAACGGGCTCCCTCCTCCAACCACATCCTCCAGAGAGGAGTCCTCAGATTCTTCTGGTAGGGGGAAGCGCTCCCTCAGATCGGCGGATGATAACTGTGGGGGGACCGTTCGATTCAGAAGTACCCTCACCCAGTCTGTCATTGGGCGAAGGAAACCACTAGAGTGGACATAATCCTCCAGCTCATCCAAGTATTTCTCTGCCTCCATCGGAGACACCATGAAGCTGGCCCGGACTAGGCCTATGCATGGTAATTCCATCCCAAGGAGATTCAGGTGGGCACATATCTCGGGTGCGCTGAGGAATTGCCGATTAACATCCCAAATGTCCCAGGCCTCCTGGAAGACGGCATCCTCTTCCATGTCGATAGGACGCATCCGCTTCCCCGGAGACTATGTGGATATCCTACGAAATCCCCTTGGTGGCTGCCCCTCCGGATGTCCCTGCTCTTCCGGAATCATCGGATCCACCACTTCTTCCACACCCTCGGCTGGTGCGGGTATCACCGCCATAGTAGCCCCACCACCGTGAGAGGCCCTAGCTGCCCTCCGACCCTGACCTCGAGATAGAGGAGGCCCATCGTCACCGACCCGAATAGTCGGTTGCTTCAGCATCTCCCCTGGGTAAGCAGCTTCCCATGTAATGGAATACTCCCTCACCAATCCCAAAGTTGCGGTGGATGGCGGCAATGCAATTCGCATCTTCCCATCATCCTGTGTGAACATGAGCCACAACTTCCTCATCACACATGGGTGCTTCTCATGACGCACCTCCCAGTAGACCTGCGGGGTCAGCCGTTGGAGGCACCAGAACTTCCTCGCAAACCGATGTGGGGTGTACGGTTCGCAGAGTGGCTCACGATCTACTCGTGCCACCAAAACTCCACCTCGAAAGGCTATGAGGTAAGCCCGATGTTCTTCCATTCCCCACCCGTTGTCAGTAAGTGTCCTCGTCGGCAATGGGAAGGGGTGGAAATTAAACTCATCCGCCCTCCACACCCGATTGAGCACCATCAGCACAGCTAGTTTGAACGAGAATCTCAGGACTGCATTCAGGATGGAGGGGCGTATGTTTGATCCGAGCGGGAAAATAGGGTTTGGATACTCATAAATCCCCCGGATGTGTGCTTCTATACACCCATACAAGAGGTGGAAGGGCCCATATATCCTTGGCGGCTTCTTTCCCTCGCTAATGTGCCGCAGCATTCTGTACAGTTTGGCGAGCATTGGAATCCCTAGATTGATCTGCTGCCCCCTGGCCAACTTGGACGCCATAATAAATGAGTTGGGCCGCACCCCCATGCTTGTATCTCTCACTGGTAGAATCCAACTGCAGATGAGAGCTGCGATGAACGCTGCCAGGATGACTATCAGCTGTTGTTCAGTGCTGAAACTGAAACCACAAGTCTTCCATTGGCTGTCATCCAAGACCTGCCAATACAAGTGCCCCTTACCCCGCTGGGCCGCCCTCAGACAAGATTGAGGCCTCGGAGGGAACTCTTGATTCTATGGGAAATCCAGGAAGCCCTTGAACCATCTCCTAAAGTGGACATCCCTCACTACCTCCTTATCCTCTCTAGGGATGAGTGCCATCAGCACTGACGCCAGTCGCGACATTTTCTCTGTATCCTCTCACGTGCTCATGACGTGGAGGAACTCATCATACATTGTCCACAAGATCGGAACCCCAGAAATCTGGTGGACATCCCATAGGCTGATGCCCACCTCCCCGTGATGCAGGTGAAAGGTATTGGTCCTAGACGACCATCTTCTCAGTAATTCAGGCATCAATTTCTTTGGTTGGTAAATTTGGAATTGGGAGGCCCATGTCGCCTCATATAACCCCACTCTCCTCAGCTCGGCCCTAAACTCCTCGCATGAGGCGCATACCCAGTAGGCCCAGGCCAAGTCATTAGTGATGTTGCTGCCTTGGCACAGGTCCCACTCATCGGACCATCCTTTCTTCGAATCCTGCAAAGCCACATTCAGCATTGTACGGTAGAGAGGAGGGGACGTCTCCAGTTATAGTGGCTTCCTGTCAATATCATTCACATGGTTGTATAGACAGTCAGCGGCGACGGGTGTGATGTCCTCCTGCGCATGACCATCGGCCCCCCTAAACCATTGGTGCTGACATGGTGTGCTCATGAACCAGCAAGCTGGTTTGTCCCTACTTGCCTCGGGGATGAAGACGTCATCCCTCAACCCGAAGCCATACAATGCCAGCTTCTTACACTACGGATAATTCTTCGGACCCTTTGATAGCAGATCTGTCAAAAAAGCGTGGTCCGAATGGCCTCAGACCATATCTCCAAGGCCCGGACAGTTGGCCATCTCATCTTGATGGGCGGCATCTACAAACACCCCCAACAAAGCTTCTTGATGGGCCACTTCAATTCTGGCACTCAGAAAATAATTTTTTCCGAACTGATCACGAAGCCGGATCACGATGCTGGATCTCGAAGGTTGGTCGCGAGACCAAGCCGCGAGGTCTGGCCTAGGCAAGAAAATAGGAGTTTGCTTGGCGCGGTCGTGGAGTCAGAGACCCACGGTTCTCCGCGAAGCTCGATTCGTGGAGAGCAGGTGCGGAGTACGCGGAGCTTCACGAAATCGACCGCACAAAAAGACAAGGAAATTGTGTAAAGACAAAAGAGGTCGACCCCCCTATTCATAGGTGTCGACCCCGGAGCATCGCGGAGCGCCTCACCCGCACGGAGCATCGCGGTGCGTCTGGATCCGTGGCCTCGGTCAGTACCACGGGCCCTCTTCGTGAAGCCGCATCGTGAATAGCTGACAATTTTGGGGATTTTCCCTCAAACATCGACCCTTCACCCGCCGTGGCTCAATGTCTGAGGGGGGCATTTGTTGGAGCCAAAATATTGCATGAAAGGAAGGTACGAAAAAGAATGTCGGCCCACTTCCTCACGAAGCACCGACGCATAGCACCCCGAGCATCGCGGTCTCGCGAAGCTCTGGAGGTGGATACTATCCGCGAACTAGTTTGACATTCGCGAGCCCGCCGCGAAGATCCGGAGGTGGGAACTCTCTGCGAACGAGTTTGACATTCGCTAGCCCGCCATGAAGCTCCGGAGGTGGCAACTCTCCACGAATGATTTTGACGGTTGCGAGCCCGCCGCGAATCTCTAGAGGCGGTACCTCTTCGCGAACGATGTTGACGTTCGCGAGCGTGCCATGAAGCACCTGAGGCGGCCCACAAGTTATGCTTCACAGCGCCCCTTGCCTATAAATACTAGGCTCCCCTTGAGTCCCAGAGATGGACAATCCGACCTTTGGCTTCTCCTCTCCTGAATCGCAAAGCACCCTTTTCCCCTGGGAATCATGAGCTCTGCGAGGTACTTCTACTTCGTGTGACGCCTTCGCTTTGACTTGTTTTGATCCCCTATTCCGAGTGGGATTCCCTACGCGAAGCTCAATGGCATTCGCGAAGGAGGGGGATTCCCAAGGGAACCCGGGCAGCTGCGGAGCGTTTATGCTTCACAAAACACCCAACATGTACTAGTGATCCCTATGATAAGGCAGGATCGCTACACATCACGAAGCACACTGCTTCGTAGAACCCTGCTTCGCGAGGAACCTCTTCTTCACGAGGAAATGCTCCGAAAATACTGTTCCACTTTACGAAGCACCCTCTACTCACACCTATGCCCCATGCTAAGGCCAAGGCACTCCGCTTTCCGAAACACACTCCTTATCTTGGAAATTCCTCTTCCCGTGCGACCCTCCAGTTATGCATGATGTAATTTCAAAGTCCCACGGACAATACCACTCGTAGTGTTGCTTCACCTAATGCTTCTTCGCATAGGCACACTAACGGCTATTACTTCTTCGCATAGACACGCTAATGTGGACCCCCCAATAGTTCGCTCCACAACCCCCCTTTACCATGGCCTTGCCAGTACCTTCCCTCCCCCATGGAACAGAGGGTACTAGTTATGTAAGTCCTAGGGATGTGGAGTGAACCCACCTCGTCCGAGCTGCAGGATGTTAAACTGCCAAGCACCATGTCCTCAACACATGACGTTAAACTGTGACCCGACCTCATGCCTCTCACGAAGGGTCCCCCCAGCTTGAACATTTTTTACGCCACTCGTCTCTAGAGGAGTGGAATCACCCATCCACAAGGAATGATATCCTCCTTATTGGAGTGGCGTATGTTCTCAGGAGAAGGGCGACCCTAGTTCCCCAACGGATGGCTGCACCCCTGCATCTTCGTACTTCCCCACTACCAAGGTCTGTGGAGGGTGTGATAGGGAACGAGGCACCTCCCATCATTGGTCCAAAATCCCTCTTTCGCTACGCTTTTCCGCACCTCGGGCCTCCATCCTGAAGTAAGTCCCATCACCATGGGCCGCCTAACGCGTTAGCCCCTCTTCGATTCTCACGGACGCACCCTTCGCGGCGTGATCGTCAGGTCCTTGGTGTCTCTTGTTTCTCACACCGAGCATGACTCACGTGGGCTTAGAGTTGGCATTGGCCATTACAATACCTCATCTAGCATGACGTTAAACTGCATGACCTCATCCAGCATGACGTTAAACTCCATTCCCTCATCCAGCATGACGTTAAACTATATGCCCTTGTCCCGCATGACATTAAACTGCACACCCATTTGAACTATGAGGTCTTTGATCCATGTCAAGGCATGGTACGTAGGAATCCTCCATGAGGTTCAAGCCCACCCATTATCCAATTCACGTCGAGTTCTATTTTCATCCAGCATGACATTAAACTGAATTCCAGCCCGATGGGAGGCCGTTGTAACCAACCCAAACTACGAGGACTTTGATCCATGTCAAGGCATGGCACATAGGAATCCTCCCAGAGGTTCAAGACCAACTCCCATCGGACCAAGGTCCCTCATTTACGTCGGTTTTCCAACACCCACCGCCATTCTGAACTACGAGGACTTTGATCCATGCCAAGGCATGGTACGTTGAAGCCTCAACGAGGCTCATGCCCACCGCCCATCGTTTATTCACGTCAGTGTTCACTCTCGTCCAGCATGACGTTAAACTTTATTCCATTAATCCTTTGAACTGTGAGGACTTTGATCCATGTCAAGTCATGGTACGTAGAAAACCTTCCCAAGGTTCAAGACCACAACTAGTGGACCCCCGGGTCTACTTTCACATCGGTTCACCGATGAAACCCTTTGAACTACGAGGTCTTTGATCCATGTCAAGGCATGGTAAGTAGGAAGCCTCCCCGAGGTTCAAGACCATCTCTCATTGGACCAAGGTCCACCTTCACATCGGTTCGCTGACGAATTCCATCATCCAAACTACGAGGAATTTGATCCGTGCCAAGGCCTGGTATGTAGGAAGCCTTCCAGAGGTTCAAGCCCACCATCCGTCGAACCAAGGTCCACCTTCATGTCAGTTCACCGACGAAGCCCCTCTGAACTACGTGGTCTTTGATCCATGTCACGACATGGTACGTAGGAAACCTCCACGAGGTCCAAGACCACCACCACTAAGACCCTCCTTGTCCTCCCCATTCACGTCAGTTTGCTGATGATGTCCATCAGACCAAGGTCCACCCTCATGCCGGTTCACCGGCACCATCCCGAACTACGCGGACATTGATTCACTGCCACAAGGATACGTAGGAAGCCCCTTCAAGGCTCAAGACCAACTTCACTGTCGCCCATCCGATGGTCCCATTTCATTCCCCCTCCACTTCATTCATCTGTCCATCATCCTCCCTGATTCACGCCTGGACCGTCACATCCCGGTGAGACCATGTCGGTACGCTCCTCTTCACAGTCGCCCATGGGATGGTCCCGGTATCAGCACACCTTCAAGGGAAATCCCTCAATCCGATCCATTCTAGCTAATGCTCTGATCGGGCTGATCTGTCTCCGCTGGACGTTAAACTCACGGCATACCCTGTGTTAAACACATGAAGATGATGAAAACCTCTGATATGTGTCGATGGCATATAATTCCCCGCACTCGATGTGGGATGCCTCGGGCTTCCATGCCCTCGAGAAGCACTGTGACCAAAGATAATGGACAGACATGCTTGTTCCCCAGCATCCAGACATGGTACTGATGTCTCAACATGACTACTCCCCTGACTGAAGGTTTCTTCCCTGACCGGACCCTTTGGAATGTCCCGACAGAAGCAGTGTAATTAACCGGCGTCCTTGGAAACATGGCACTGGGAAGAGTTTCATGAACAACGTATTAAATCTATGAGGGAGACCCGGACTATGTGAAGTGTTCTGAGGAGGAATCCACAGAAGGAAGAAATGACATCCCATCATCCAGTTTTGATCAAGGAGCAGACATCCCTGAATAAGGAGTGAATGTCGCCCGCCGTTGTAAAGAAGGAATGCGGGGCAACAGTGCAGCGCGTCCTCCTCTGCGGATGGATGGATGTGCGCGCCCCGGCGAAAGCATTGGAAACATCATAACATAATGATAGTTGTCATAACTTCTCTAATATTTGGTGGTAGATCATGTTTGATAGACTGGAACTAGTATCATTAACTTTATAAACTTCAATCCTCTCTAATTATGATTCGATACACTTATTGATAGGAATATTTTTGTTCTTGTGGATTAATGGTCTGACTAAAAACTACAATCTTCATAACTTATCATTCTGATCAACCTTCCCATTAGACAACCATTTTTTCATATGTTTATACCACACTCATAATCTGAGACTAAAGATCTTTCTCATCATAAACATTCGCCTTCTTCAAACCTCAACTTGTTTCATGTCATCCTCATGAAATGGAATAGATTTTTGGATCAACTTCATCATCGTCTTACTTACACTAGTAATTATTGTCACATACCATCATTTCTCGTGAATTCAATCATTCTATCCCTCAATATGATTTGCAGAACCTCCTTTTTCATCAAAAGTTCTATCCCAGGATTGTTAAACAACATATAATTTTTTGTGATTAAAAAATATGAAACCATCATTGGAGTTTTATCATTTTCATGCAATCTCTGATAGAAATTCCTTATTATGATTTGAACATCATTTCGTACACAGGGTGAGTCCTATGACCCATTGAATCAAGAAAACATCGTTCTAATATGATGGTATTTCATAATATTTGTGAGTTTAATATTTTGAATTCGATGGTCATTTGGGTTATCATAGTTTAAAAATTAAATTTATTCATATAATCAATATATTATTTGACAAAAAAGAAAAACCCGACAGCTGGAAAATTATAAAAACAACTTCTTGATAACATGGCCCCAAATTGGAGGAGCTGTGGTGCCGATCGGGATATTGATTATGTGTTTGTTTTATCTATTAATCGAATGGAACATTATATGGGTTAGTAAGAGCGAGTCCATTTCATAATTTAGCATCTACAACTAAAATTAATCTCTGTGTACATAGGTCGGTGATATCCTATGGGCACTCGATAGAGGTCATTGTTGGTTCTTCGATGTATGAGGTGGGTATAGATATAGAAGTAGTCTCGATTTAATATTATCTGAGTATGTAGTATATGTGGTATATAAAGGATAATGTGAAATGTCGAATACTAATACTTTTTTCTAAATGAATGAGACCTCAAGGTGCCGGAAAAAAGAAATCTAGTTCTCTAAAATGTAATATACGGTACCACAAAATATCACATCCACAAAAATGGAGTGGGATAGATGTGTCATTCCATACAAAGGGGGAATCTTCACGTAATGTCATGGGTGACTCGGACCTGGTAGTAAGTGGCTTGAGCCTAGTAGTTGGTGGATGAGGTGTAAGGGGTGATAAGGAATGAGGAGATGGTACAACATCACTGGACATGGTATAATCAAGATATCACCCATAATGGTTCCCTATCTTTTGAAAGAGACCCTTTTTATATAATCACATGATTGACTGGGTATATTAGTCTTAATGAGTCTTGGGGCTGTAAGGTGTCTATAATTCCCAGATTCCAGGTATAGTGCCTAATAATACTCCCAACTGTTAGTGTGTTATGAGTCCACAAACTGAGGGTCCATGTTCAATGTGTAGGATCCATTACAGGTGGAAGGAAGGATTACCTAAATCTGGATAATGGCCATATGAGAGTCATCCTAACCTGTGCATGCATGGAAAAATGATCGATGAGTAGCCCACAGGGTGGATCCGCAAATCTAGGTTTTCTTTACTATATGTGGTTTGTGGAATTTCATCTGGAATTCCATCATATTAGATTCTATTATCGGTTCCACATAATCTATTTAGGTAGAAAATTTAAAACTATAAACACCCAAACCTACTCTAAATAATCTTAGTATGAACTCCCACAACTTCCCCTCTCAATCTGAATGATTCTTGAGTTATATCCCACTAAAAGGAATATAGGAAATCCATAATTAAATCCTACAAATATCATCTTTCTCCCAAATGATATGTGATTGGTGAATCCATCCAATGAGTTCCATGAATTTCTCATCCACAAGGATATATTGATGTACAAAAAGGTTGAAACTCTTATTGTTCTATATGGGATTTCCCCACAAATGAGCTAGGTTGACATGATGATTGAGGTCAAAAATAAATATGTATTGATGTATTAGTAATAGTTGGGTAACAACTTGGAATGAGTGTAGCAGGATATTGAATAGTGGTATGCTAACAATGAAGTAAAACCTGATGCAGCGGACTGTTATGAATTATCCACATGCATCGGTGAAGGATCCCATAATAGTAACTGAGGATCATGGATTTATACGGGTTGAGCCACATGTGTGGAAAGAAATATTCCACCTCCATTGGTTTAGACCATTTTGGAGATTATGAAATTTTTATGAGAGTAGTATGTTCAACATAGAGATTATGAATGTTTATAGAGGAGGGTGATCATCATGTATGGATTTGTGGATGAGGTAGTAGTGGTGCCAATTCACAGTGATAGGGGAAGGGAAGTCTAATTTATAGTCTGTGGTTCATTGAACCAAGGGTTCAAGAAATTAGTAAGTTATAAATGGAATTCACATTATTGATTACAATTCCGGGAATTAATTATCTATTTTTTTCACTTCAATACTATGAAAAAAATGGAATTTTTAATTAAAATTGTGAATTATGCTATAAATGGTTTATTTTATAGTGATATTTGACCATAAAATCTAGGAATATCACCTAAAAATCCTACCCTCCATTAACCATTAATATCCTATGGAACAAAACATAGTCCCCTGCTAGTCAACATTTTATATAATGATTGTACCTAGATGTTACTCAGTTTCTTTGGGAATTTGAAATTGAATACATCATGAAATGGATCATGTAATATTATCACCATTTGTCCATTTATTTTGATTGGACGTCCCATACCACATTGGATTTCAAAAATTCCTTAGTGAATAAATTAACAATAAAAAATGGTATTGACCATGTGTATCAAAATATTACAGGAAATAACATTAATCCTAAATAATGTTATAGTTCCTTGCCTCCCACATGAATACCCTTCATGAAATTCATCATTCATTCAACTATTGATCTTCGTAAATATTGGAATTTTCATTGGTTTCATGTCTTACATTCACATTCTAATCAATTTACAATAAACATTACTTCCAATATTTATAAGAAAGTAATTTTACCCATTTGATTACATTGAATGACCAATATTCCAATTCAACTACCATGTGAAATGGGTAACTATATAAAATTAGATGGGTATTGTACCAATAGTTTTTTATAAGAAGTTTGATATTACCATATAGAAACATCATGTTCTACAATCCCATAACTTTTAATTTCATTCAATATTTTAATAATGATTTATTTTTATTTTCAATTTTGGATAATTCGACCTGACCACTAGACTACAGGTTATATGGGTTTCGGGTATCGTACTAGATTCCACACTTATTTTGAACAACGTTTATGGATTGGTTCTTTTTGTGTGATCCCAGATCAATTAAGAAATAATAATGGAAATCCAAATCGATCAAATATTTTCTTATTTAGATAATTAATTGACACATTAGATGTGTTAAGAGTGGTGGTTTTAACGTTTCTGACTTTGGAACATTGTCCACATACACCATGATGTGTAATAGTTTATAAGACTTGGAATTGGAACAATGAAATATATTCCCTAAAAATTGGATAAATTAACATTCAATATGGGTTTATATGGAATATCATGTTGTTTTACAATTATTATTGATCTGTAACACCAATCCCAACTTTTTATGATTCTCATTGCACCCTGATGGAGAATGATCTAAAAATCCTCTCTGTGGAAATTTAGAAACATTATTATCTGGGACATGGCGTTTCCTAGCTAGGGACACATGGAAAAATTCTATCACAAACTATTTTTCGACCTATATTATGAATCATCAAATTAAACCATCTTCAATTTCATAAAAATATATTATCTCATCTCAGTAAAAGTTTGATGCATCTAAAAATTACATCTTCCTTAGTTTGCAGCATATGTATATAAAATGGCGCTAGTGGGTATCACAAATCAGAATACCCTGGATGGTCTTCCACATCAACATATAATACTATTTTAATATTGAAGTCATTTAAAATTATAACATCTTCATTATAATTGAAATTGGGTAGTAGGAGTCTGGATTGGTTAACAACAAAAACATTCTCACTCCCAATTATGCCATTGATGATAATTTATTACTCATAAATTGTGTTAGGACTCACCAAAACAACCCAAGGATAAATATATTTTTATTTAATAAATATTTAACATTTCTTAAATGTTCAAAAATATCTATAGTGGAAACGATGTATGATTATAATGTTTCAATCACAAAAACCATGGCAATGAAAATTATATTATGCAGTGTTTTAATTAGATAATGTTTTTTTAGGGTATGACTAGAATATTGGTTGTGTTTTAAAATAAAACCATCTCCGTGTCCTAATATAACACCAAATATAATGTCAATTGTGTCACACATCAGTTCAAAATCCTTTTCCTAGTCAAATATAAAAATGACTATAACCACCATAAGGTTTTCATTCAATTTCTCAAATCATAATATAATGTATTCACTAAATTCATAAGGGAAATATTTAAATATAAAGTGTTTTAGTGGATGAAATATCATAGATAACAACTTGATAAATCGTTGGTAATGTTTAGTATGGATTATAAAATTCTTGATTCACTTTAAGGTGTAATGTTATAGTAGATATTTACGGATTTTAATATTTGCTGGGGCATCATTATGTAATTTTCTTAAATCATATACCCATGGAAAATTTCCCTATGCAAAATAAAATGGTATTTTTTGCAATTTACCACATCAAATATTTATTCAAAATGTTGAATTATGAGTTCTAAATTAATCAAATAGTATTTAGAGGATCATCCATAAATGTAGAAATCATCCATAAAGATATATAGAAATATGATTCAATCTCACAAAATATATGTTTCAAGAAATTTTTGAATATTTAAATTTTTTTCCACATTATTAATGACATTGATTTATAGATTAATTTTCTAAAAAGGCTG
Source organism: Viscum album (assembly GCA_963277665.1). Classification (NCBI taxonomy): domain Eukaryota; kingdom Viridiplantae; phylum Streptophyta; class Magnoliopsida; order Santalales; family Viscaceae; genus Viscum; species Viscum album. The sequence goes on along the minus strand of OY728155.1, from coordinate 875,159,645 downwards.
GTGAACGTTGTCTTTTGAAAAATCACCCTGTTTGATATGGATTTGTTTGTATTCGGAGTATCCCTTCATAAATAATATTAATTTTTCTAGATAATCCCTCAATCATCTTATCTGTGAATGTGAGAGTAATATATTCCTTTTGGGTTACTATATTTTCATATATATAGTCTTCATAAACTCAACATCATGCAATGTTCTAATTTGGTATTAAATAAATTTTCCTTTATTTTATTAACAGTGCAACATCCCATATTTGGAAAAATATCTGAATTACACATTCATTTTCTAATATATATAGAATAGTAGTATTTTGATGAATCATGAGACCTTCCTTCTTAACAACATACATAATTGTTTTGGGGATCTTTATTTAGGGTTGAAATTTTTTCTTAGATCCTTCATGAAATAATATTTTGTGCGTGAAAATTGTTTAGTTGATTCCCTTAGTAAAATCCATCTATGAAGACATTGATTTCTTAAGTCAATTAATGAATTCATATAATTTATCTAATTTTCCTTTAGTTATTTTAGAGCTCATAATGATATATATTTTACATAGTCTCTAATAATGAGTAATTAATATTGATTGGTTTAGGATTTATCTCTAATATTGGTGTCTTAAAAATAAATGTTTTGCGTTGGGAAAATATGTGTCATATAAGAGGTACAATGTAATCAATGTCCTTTTTTCCACTACAAACCACATTTTTAGTTTACTAGATCTACATGACATCTTTAAGGGACACAAAATTAAAATCTTTATAAATTAGTAAAATATATTTACACAGTAGGGAATCATCAATATTCTTTGCTTCTTCGACCAAATCAATAAATATATGTCCTTCACCGACTCATAATATAAGTCTACCTTGATTCACAACAATGTGAACATTATAGATTGTGATAAATAGTCTCCCAATATTGATGAAAACATGACCTACTTCCTACCCATGTTGGATGAGATATTTATATGGGAAATTAACATCATCCATAACTAAGACATCCATGAAAACTCCACGGGATATTATGTTGATCATCTAGGTACGTATAATTCTAACAAGTTCAAAATGTAGTCATCAATCATTGTATTAGAAATTTGACACTGGCATTATATTTATTATCATACCAATATCTTATAATGACTTTCAAAAAAACCATCCCTATGGTGAATAGGTAAATAAACAATTGTGGTCTTTCATCATTGGTGTAAGATTCAACAAAAAAAACATAGATAATTATTCATTAAATTATATAAGTCTATATTTATAAAATATTCTTATATTTGATAGAAAACAAATTATTATTTTAGTAAAATAAGGAATCGTGAAAAAAAACATTAATAATGATAATATTTAAATTGAGTTGTTTAAATATAACTAGGAGATATTTATAATGGAAATAAAACATTTATTATCGTATCCAATATATAAATGGAATAGGGTGAATACAAGGAATAATTTCAAAACCGAAATATTATTTAGAGAGATGATAATTATATTCATCTTTTTTTACACACACATCTGATTAAAAAAATCATTTGATTTTTCATTTTCGGGTTCAACTATAAACTGATTATCATTTGAATCGTGTTTTCTCTACTCCTTTCCATTATAGGTATGTTTAAATTTTAAATCCGTTCAACATGAAAGGATATAATCCATGGAAACTGATTTTTTATGTGTCTTACTACTACTGAGTAGTGTTTCTAGTAGTCGATCTGAGAGAATTTTATATATTTACCTAACATCATACTCAATGATAAGGAGGAAAGCTATTTTATTTTGATTTCTTATTTCTTATAAATCCATTCTCTAGTTTTCCTTACAAAAAAATTAGGGATGCATATTATATATTTCATATAGTTGAGGTTGGGATTCATGACGATATGTAGGTGGACTTTTCTATTATAATTCATGTTTCTGGGGGTGGAAACTAGTTATCCTTAGAGGGAATTAATTATTGGGGAATTTATTTTAATGGAAAAGAATCATGGTTTATATGTGGGTACGTAGGAATTCAATAATATCATTGAATATTATTACAACTTTTTTTATAATAAGCATTATTGGTATTTCATCAATTAAATATGTCTTTCTTATAGTATGGTTGTTAAGTTTTTTTTGGAATTGATTGAAAATAATTTAAATAAATATTTAATTTGGTTTCCTAATATTCATGTCTACCAGACAGGTTATGGTTTCGAGAATCGACATATCTCACATGCTTGGAACTCCATAGTTGGATTATGTGGTGGTGTTTTGGAATGATTAACAAAAAATTCGTTATCTTTTTTCATAATTTATGTGACATGTGATGAAATGTTGGAGGTTTATTCTAAATGGGGTGACCCATTTTGTTGAGGTCCTCGATCATTTTTTCAATGTCTATAACTTGGTGAAATTTCATTGAGAATAGATCATCCTAATTTTGTTGTTTTTTTCAGGTGCCCACCATCAGTGAAATATTCCAACCTAGTGAATGTGGATGGTTGTAATATTTTGTCAAAGGTTTCAAACTAGACATATATATCAAGTCTCTTGTGTGGTAACATTCATGCCAGATCATTAAATCATTTCCATGCCTCCCTAGTAAAATCTCCATCAACATGGGTGAAATTATGAATATCATTTCATATCCTCCAAATTCAGATAGTATGATAGTAATTATATAATAATATCTTTTCTAAATAATCCATAGTTTTAATAGAATCATGAGATAGTAATTTCAGCAAATCATTGGCTCTATTCCTTAGAGAATATTTGGAAAACTCTTGTCCGAATACATATTTATGATATACCATTATTCCTGATAGTTTCACATACATTTATGAAATTTGATAAATTCTAATACTCTAAATTCTATTTAATTCACCCATAATTTGGATCATATAAATGGGGAAAGGTTTTATTTCAAAGTTATTTCCCTTAACGGGGGATTACATAATGTCACGTTCACAACCACTGTTTAATAGAGAGATATAGTCTATAATAGTAACCTTTAGAAGTAGTGTGTGTGCTTAAATCTATTCATGTGGAAAAAAATTGGAAATATTTTGATTAAGATAAGCAAGATTATTGTTCTTGGAGAAGGTTCTGTTTCAACATGATGATAAGTATCATTATATTTTAGGATTGAAAACAAGAGATTATTTTTAATCTATTCTCCATGATCATTTCAATGGGACCAGGTTCAGACACTAATCATGTGGCATTGATGAACCACCATATCTATGTACAATCATTCTTATAGAAATAGAAGTAAGGGAAAATATGGTGATCCATGTTTCAAACTCAAAATTGATATACTGAAGCATGCTCCCAGGAGAAACGATCTATAATTAGACAGTTTTTCTGAATCATTAATGATTTCAAATTGGGATATCATATAGTTTATTCAAATGTGACCAAACTAACATTATTGATAAGGATTGTAGAATCATGTAAATATAGTGTTGAACACTCCCTGATGTGATAAAAATGGGTTGTGTCTAATTGATTCAAATCAAATAGAGATTCCTCACGTGAATTTGATGCTGATGGATTTTATCTTCAAATATGGATTATATTATAGTTGAATAATAAGGACTTCAGATCTGTCTCATGGATTCAATGTAATGGGTTTTCCTAAATGTATTTTGGGAAGGACTTATGTGTTAGGTTATGAAGCATTTCGATGGTCATGAAATGGTTTTTTCCAACCAAATTGGATCTACCATGACTATAAACCACTCATTCATTCAGAGGAAATTTTCAAACTAGGTTCATGAAGGGAATAATAATAATTAGAAAGAACATAGGCTATTAGGCATAACTATATTTATTTTAATTAGTATAGTGTTCATCCATTCTAATTCCTAATATCAGCATAAATAAAATTAATGTGATAGATGTGACTTTATAACATAATTCATATCCCGTTTATAACCCATGTTTTTATTTAACAATGCAATAACATTTACTACCTATAATCATGACCCTAATCCTAGACTAGCTTGTTTTGGATAGAAATAGAATATTTATACTAATAAAATCAAGTATCAATAACTGGGTTGTTCATTAAGTATGAAATTTTTATATCAAAAATTAGAAATCAAACAATTTTTTTTTATAAAGAATAAAAACACATACTATATTTTTAATTAAAATTTGAAATCAGATAAAAAAAATAAGTGTATATTGGAATCATTATTAGAATAAGAGTACAACAACAAAACGATCGTAAACAAAAATAAATAGAGATATAACTAGGTAAAAGGAGTAAAATATGAACATTTAATAATTCAAGGGCACTTATAATATAAATAATTCTCAAACATTAATTATGTCAATGGTTTTCAAATAGTAATTCTTTTTAGACTTCTTTCTTCATGAAATACTCACATTTTGGGTTTGGAGATTACATCATGATTATGAATTCTTTATGTTCGTCATTCAGAATCTCCCAACACACATGGATAATGTTAATTTCCATGGATATTTGTGATTTTTTACTAGATAATAACGATGATAATTTCATTTCATGATTATATTTACTATCCAGCGTTTTTTTCCAAAGGATGCATTGATTGAACAAGTTTCTCAACTCAAACATCAGTTTACAATAGTTTTCCCTTTGACGAATGAACAATTTAAATGTAATTTACATCCCAAAATTTATTTGTCTTGGAAATTCAAGGCCTCTATTAATTTCAGATCCAGAGATTTGGACTAACATTGTATGTTCATTGGGAATATAAATCTTGAGTCTTATTCATGACATGAATTGATTATAATTTTGGCAATTTACAATATAAAAAATTTGGAAAATGATCTCAAATCTCCTGAAGGAATCAATAAAATATTACAGTATCATAGTACAAGCCATGTATGAAAGTAAAAATTTTATTCCCAAATTTATATATGAACTATGAATATCAAATTATATTTCTTATGTTATTACATCGATAGATGTTGTGAAAAAATATATATTTACAATTGTCCATATAGTGAGATACATCCCGCAACACAAACAAATATATATATCCCTTTAGATATAGCCATAAATGAAATATTTTTTATACCACATTTTAATGTATTCGTTCAAAAGGCATAGAATCTGTCAAATCCTATTTTTTGTGGGAATAAAAAAGCACCATTTTTTCATGACATAATGTATAAAATTCCATAAAAATGATCTTCTGACCTATATCATAACATAATTTGGACCCCTAAATAATATCACATATCCTCTTTAAATTGAGTATCACATGCATCTTCATGTAAAATAAATGTCTCTTCTATGAAAGGATCAGGTTTATATAATAACAAACCCCACTAAAGTTACCCTTACTAGGTTGCCTTTTTTACAATAGTATAGTACACAAGGGATCACATCATGCCTGATTCTATAGTCTAGTAGTATTATATGACTACATAAAGACACAAATCTCACATAACAATTTTAAAAAATAAATACTATAAAAAATTCCGTTAAAACATAATTATTTATTCTTTCATATTTATAAAATCATTACATGTTCACTTGTGAGTACCATGTGGATAAGAATAAAAATAAAATGGGGATCTCTAATACTCAATTATGGATAAGTAATAGTTGAATCAATCAAATAATAACTAATAATTGAATAATATTGTAGAGATAAACAATAATCAAATGTGTTATATAACTAATAATATGAAAGAGGAATGCATCTATGATGATCTCACAATATAAATAATCAGATGGATAGAAATAGGGGGTTTTATATGGATAAAATGAATAATGAAATACATTATAATATTACCATCAAATACTCATTCCCAGACATCATATATAAAATAGGTGTATAAGATTCCAAATAAACGATATAGTTTGTATCATGACATCTACCGATACATTGAGGGGATATTGAAGGACCACATATCCCATAATAAGCCCAATTCATTCACCGTATGTTGTTCTGAAAAAATTACATTTATTTTTTACAAAGGAAACTCTGGGAAAACAAAATCCATCATCTGAATTAATATACCACTCCAATAATAATAAAGGTGGCATGGTAAATTCTCAATACATGTTAACAAGTTAAAAATATTAGAGAAAAATACCTCAATTCCCAATGTGATGGCATATCTCATTCCATCCATGAAGTCCAAATAAAAAAACAATGAATTAAAACACATAATTTCAATGTTGTGTTCATGGAACCCCAATATACTCACAAGACAATTATATGGAAAATAAGATTTAAAACTATAGCCTACCACATGTGGCCTCCATTGAACGGGATAATGTTCGGTTGATGAACTATTCCCTGACCTAAATCAATCAAGCCCATTGTCAAAGATTTTGGCTAGAAATACTGACTTCCCCTCTCCCATGGTTATCTGATCCTTAGGAAAAGAAAGATTCATTCCATAACACATAATAATATTATTATTATGTGACATCATAAAAGCAATGAAACATCATTGTATATAATATTTCATGATAAGTTCTATATGGTTCCACTAATGACTAGGTCCATAGATGTCTTACCACTACCCAACATTTTTTCATCCATTGATTGGGGTGTATCAATCTATTGAATCTTATGGATAACAAGCCCTTTCTCCAAGACAATCTAACATGGGATATGATGGAAAAGAGTTCTATTTTAGAATATTTCACGAAGGATAAATGTGGACCTTGTATGGAACCCTTTGTTGGTAGATGTACCATGTTGTGGGTGGTTATCTGTTGGAACTTTATTGACCATGAACATCACACAAAATGAATTGTGGGTGTCAATGCTATCCGATTTTGTAATGGTAACTATGCAGGGTCTACTCTTAAATTTTCCATCTGGCCATTGCCTAACATTATGTTTTTATAGAAATCAATTTTCCTACTTTTACATAAACTGTTCTCAACCCTCAGCAGCAGGTGTTTCACAAAGGTATTCATTCCTCCTCTGAGCCAAACATGTTTTTTTATATCTCTTCATCTGGCATGTTCAATTCTAAATGATTTCATCTCTCTATTCATACAGGGTCTACCTCAAATATTTGGGGTTGTTTCAAATGGTGTAATTACTTATCTTATAAATATAAATTTTGGGTTTGGCATCTCTATTCATTCATGTCTTCATATTTTATTTGATCAGATGATCTTTACCTGGAATGGATGTCCCAATCAGATCTCTTTCTAGCTGGGTGTTGGATTATATGGTCTGCTCAGAATAATGCCAGAATTGAGGGAACCATTAGATCTCTTTTATATTTTAATGTTTGATCTTTGCCTTGGTCCATGTAAATTCCTCTGTTACATAGTTAGTAGAAGTTATCTCCCTCTCTTCGATGGATTGTGGTAGGTAGAAGCAGGGATAACACAGAGCTGGGGAGGCTCTCCCATGAAATTTTGGTGCGGTGAATTCCTCCTGCACAAGGACTTCTTTTGTACATTGAAAGATCATGAAAAGATAGCCTCATGTGAGGTAAAGAGGCTATTATGGATGTGATAAATTAAGTGTATTTGTTATTCAGTCTTTTCACTAGGCCAGGTGACTCCATCAACGATAAAGCTACTACCATTCTTAGTGGATAATCACTGCATCGCTCCCATGGAATGGCTCTGTCTACAGTGGAATCTCATTCATTAAATCTCTTCAAATCAATCAATGGAGAGGGATCTATCCCATGGTCGATCACATACATTTTTCATAATTATAGAGAGTTTCTTATTATAGATATTGAGCATACCCATACCAGGATAGAAGAAAACATTGTTTCAGATTTCTTGGCCTCCCAGGCATCACCTAATACCTACAGTATCATTTTTCTATTATTAGTTCCCTTCCCCCAGCATGTGTTAATGCTGTTTTGGATGTCACCAAGAGATTGAACAATTTTAGACCTCCTTGATTTGTATGACCCCTGGTCCCTCTTATTCTGAAATAAAATTACATAGTTTGGATTGATGGATGGATGTAAGCCCTAGTCTTTCGTTTATACCTCTTTTTAATCACAACGTTTAACCCAAATTTTATATAACCATTATCAAGTCTCTTTTATGAAAAACATACATTCCATTCATACATTTATTGCACACACCACTTCAAAGATGAGTGAAAACATTTCATGGTATCTATTCAATATTCTCCTGTGAATTGGTTACCTTACCTATTTCTTCTCAACATAGGTATGCTATCAAATGTAGCTTCATGGCATTGAAATACTAAAGTAGGCATTCTGATTGATCACTTTGCACTGTCATCATACTCTAAAATTTATAATTCCATTCGCCTCCTAGTGTTGCATGAGATATTGTTATGTAGACCAAGGGGTAAAAAGTTACTCCCCCATATAAGATCAATATGACTAAATTTTTTTATTTCCAATGTTCTCAACAAATGATGTTAAACTGTAACCCTACATATGCAATAATTATAGGCTCATATATGTGTTAGCTTCTTGGGATGGTCTCCCCCACCTACCCTCATAGGAAATGTGATCATCTATATATATAATTAGATCCTTCCCATATGGAGTGGCATCCAATTATTGAATATTCCAGGAAGAATTCCCACACCGTGTCCCATTGATGATGCTTCCATGATATAAGCTCCAAATCTACTACATCCTCTTGTTTCACACACTGATCATGAATCATGTGGTTTTAGAAGATTGTGGTGATCATGAAACCTCACTCAATAGGCCAAATAAATTTTTGTGGACCATCTATATCTTCCACATGGTCTTACTCCATGGTGTAATCCCAACTCATCTTAAACTATGATGGATTTGATTCCCAACTAATTGGGATAGGTAGGAAGACACTCTATTATACCAAACAAGAATCCTTATCCTTCCTAATTTTTTCTGAGCCACATCCCTAGAATGATCATTCCATTCAATAGGAAGACCACGTCTATTCCGGGACCCTTGTGTATCTGAATGAGTAAGCCCCCAACATCTAAAATCAATAAGAAATACTCATGCCATGAGATGATTCCACCTGTAAGCCAGAAACCATCCCTTGATGACACACCCTTCCGGACATGATGATACTTACAACACATCGTTAAACTATATGGACCAGCCCTATTAGGTGACCTTAAATTGTGGCATCAAACTACATGAGTCATGATCCCTATCATCAAAACATGGTTCATATTTTTCTACCATGAGATTAAATCCCAATCTATTGTACAATTAGGTGCTGACTCGTAGGTATGCGCCACCAGGATCCACCTCAAGGGGTGTTTCAATTATAATTCATGGTGTGATGTCATCACTATATGGGATAAATCTCCTCGATCCGACTATATAGGGCATCATAATCAATAAATCAGTAAACCGTTCAATATACTCCTCTAAGTTATGTATCTATATGATCCACCTACAAGGGTGTCCTGATCAACCTTCTTATTGTGACATATACCCATTATTGGAAACACCTCCCAGATACTCATCTAGTGGGTTCTATGATCAATCTATTGGTAATTTTTTATGTGTTACACCTTCATTCCTATAGATTCACCTATGTGATATTCCATTATGGTGAGTCTTGATCAATCTTCCCCTTCTTTTCATGATGTTAAACTCATTCCCCATTCCATATCAACCAGATTTCATAGTTCATATACACAATATAATAAAAAAAATTCCCAGTCAAATATAGATATCCCATTTTAAAAATGAGATTCTTGAGGTGATTTTATTGGAAGATATTCCCCTATAGAGTCAACAACCTCAGGAAAAACCTCAGATGCTTAAGGAGAAATACATGGAGGATATAAGCCTAATGTATTTGAAAACATGAGATCCAAATTATATTCCATTTATTCTTCTCCTAAGATGGCCACATGATATTCCCTCCTATTGCGAAGAATACAGGTGACCAATTTCCCTAGATTCTGTACATTCCATCGATGAACAACAAAACAACTCTCATGAAAAAAGGTTGCTTCCATCTCAAAACCAACAAAAATTTATATACTGAAGCATTATAATTAAACTGAATCCAATAATAGATGGATATAGAAATGTGTTTTGTGAACATGACCCATTTCATTAATGGAGTACAAGGATATGCGATAATTTACAAGAACACATCAAAGGAATATTAAACCCACAGCCCATCATCCAATTACAATCCTGGAGAATATATTTACAATGAATGTGTTGAAAGCCACCCACCATTGGAAAGCAGAAATGTAGGGAAGAAAATCATGCCAACAGACATTCATATGTAGGAAGGAACCCTGAAGAAAGAATATAAAATGTAAATGGTGAACCTGATATAATTGGATTCTCCTTAAACTATGGTGATTGGTCTTGTTGGTCATCAGTTCAAGGATTTCTGTCAGAAATTGCTGGAATCTGGGTTCACCAATAATATTGGTGAAACAAATGTGAAACTATTCTCCTCAACATGTAGGCAATTAGTTCTCCAAGCATCATTAGATTAGAATTTTAGTAGATCTAGATATCATGTCCTAGGACCATCCATTAAAATATTGTGAAATTTATGGAACAATCCATAAATTTGGGCCATTAAACATTGGGAATTCACTGTTAATGACATTGATAGTGAAGATATCTCTCTCTCTAACCATAGAATATTTGATGAAGATGGGGAATTGGAATTTCAATTACATGTATCCTTAATAATGGGTTAATAAATATTCTTTTAAGGACCCAATATGTTGGAAACCATCCGTCAAACATGGGAAGATGTATTGGAATGAGAAATGTTAATGTCGTCATCTCACATGACACCACCTCAACCATGAAATACACTATAACCAATGCTACTGCCCCCCCATGCCCTATCACACACATAAAAATCATCCAGAAGAGGCTAATGGACACCATTTTAGTTCAGTATGTATATATGGGGTTAATTTTAATATGGGATATTTCCCAAAAGGACATTGATGTTGGATCCCATCCCCATCACTTCCACACTAAGGGCCTGGTAGGGAGAACCCCCCTACAATTCTAATAGTGAACCACATTATGAGACTCTTCCCAAAGAAATATTATTATTTTCTCCTCTACCTAGAGGATTTTGGGGATGAAAGAATCCCCATGCCACCAATACCACCTGAGAATCACCAAGAAGGGCTCCTAGTATTCCTCGTCAGTACTAAAAATCCCCAGTCCATTTGGACAAATAACATGTTGATTATACACCTACTCCACCAACCCCATTAAAGACCACCTTACACTAATGTAGGGAGAACACTAAGAATAATTCACACAAAGGATAATCCTCTTCTTAAAACACAAGTGGAACATTCACCACCAGTGAATTCTTTTATATCCTTGAAACATGCCAGTAGGGACCCATCATTACCTTCTTGGGATTGAGAAATCATACCCCTCAAAACATGATGGGTTGACTATTCAAATCCATGGAACCTTGGGAAGCCATTACATTCAATCCCATGAAGATATGTTTCATTATTAAGATTATCCCCACACCATCACTGACCTAATAAATAATCATCCCAACTCTCACAATCATCTTTAAGGTTCTCATGGTGTTTTTCATTGTTTATGAAGATGTCCGACCCAGTATGAAAAATAGTAATATAGTCATCCCCATGTCACTACAAAGATTCAATATGTAAAAATATCCTATTTCACTTCCAATCAGTGAAACGATCCTCCTCATGACATTCCTAGATCAACTAGAGGTCCTCACATCACTATTATATATCAAATCGAAGGTCCTCCCCAATTCATGGACAATCAGTACAGAGTTCCTCCCAATTTTTTCAATATCTTGCAATATAGAGGTCCTCCCCCAGAAAACAACCACATAGATTCTACATCCTCCCCCTCCACCAGTAGTCATAATGGAGGCCATCCCCATTTTCCCATCAGTCAGATGGGAGTTCCTCCTTTCACCATATGAACTACGTTTAGAGGTCTTCTACACACTCATACCGCTCAGTATGAAAGTCCCACATTCCCATTTCAACTAGTCTGATGTCCATACTCACATTTATCATAACAATATTGAGTTCCATCGTATTCCATTACTAAGGATAAGTATAGAGATCATCACCATGTCCCCATATATCAATGTATATTTCATCCCTTAATCATCAATAACTAGAGTGAACGTTCTTCTAACTCCAATTTTAGTCAAAAGGTGGTCCTCCCTTCTCTATAAATAATTGATATGGAGGCCCTCCCCATGTTGTAGATCATTATATAGGAGGTACTACATGTGCTATGAGAAACTATAAAATAGGTCCTCCCTCTATCGAATAATTACCATACCTTAAATAAGCATTATATGAAATAGGAATAAATAAATCCACTAAAGAAAATCTCATATGATGCACCAGGTCATTTTAAATCTCGTTCACCTATCAGAATCTATTGTAAAATGTGATTCCACAATGAAACCTCTACTCTAGTTTTCAACATCATTGTATGGTGAAGTATACTTGTATCTGTAGTTATTTATAATGAAGGTGATATGAACTAAATCCCCATATCCCTTAATAGGTAAATTAAGGTGGAGGAAGTCCCAGATCCATTCTAGAGTCTCATGGTACAATCATCCCAATCATCACCACTTTCCCTATCAATAATTACCCAAGATCATTGAGAATAGTTCTATTATGGGATGGATTAAGAGAATTCAATTAATCCACCAATGACCACCCCTTTAATGTCACATGAGTCTGTGGTGAAAAAAGTAGCCATATAAGGACATGATGATGTGGTTGGATACACTACTAAGATATATCTTAGAATGAATAAAACAGATTAATCAGGTAGTTTCTCCTCATCCATCCAATTATCTTCTACATTAGTCTGCATCTGCCCCAATGAAATTACTGGGAAACTACTGATCAAAATGGGGACCAATCATGTTCTGAGTCCCACATTTGATTATGAAACATTATGAAAGTATTTTTTTGGCGATCATTTGTAAATTTTATTCTAGTAGTATAAAAAATACAACATGGATATCCATATATCGTTCACTAAGGTCCTAGTATTGTGTTTTCACAAATCAATCTAGGAAATACTTCATCACCTCTACAATAGTAAGTCGGTATACCAAGGTTGGCAGGAGGCCATTGATGAAATTCATTTGTAAAGCCACCAAGTTCTGTTGGGAGAATTCTTGATGGCTCATCAACATGAGTAGATCAGAAAACACAGAATCCTTTAATGGATATGCATCAATATCCTCATTGTGCTCTGGAGAATCATGGATGAGGCATCTACACCTATGAATTATATGGTTTTTGTACATTATGATTCACTCCACCTCATCCATGTCATATGATAACATCAATTAAAAATTGAAATTGATTATTTTTGTTTCGGTATAGATACAGTAATCATGGAATTCTTTGTTGGCAGTGACATGGAAAGACCACCCTATAGAAAAGTGCATTACCAAACATACCATTATAAATTTTTCTACACTAAACTGAAATGTAAAACACTCAGCATTGAGAATCCCTCTATATAAAAGTATTCTTCTCAAAAAATCAGCAATGTTAAAGAGAATATTGGGACCCCTAAACCCTCCAATAAACCTGATATTCAATATAATATAAAGGATGATTCCAAAATTTCCACCCATCTCAAATTGGTCACATATCTGTATAGGATCACCATTGAGATAGTTATTGAGCGACATTCTGATGATTTTTCTCCCTGACAGTATATTATTTCACTAAAATTGGTGATGCCACATGTCCTCCTCGTCCAATTGCTCCAGGTCATGCATGGTAATCCAATGAATTTTGATATATTAGAAGAGGGATTCTATAAAAACTTATTGAGATTTGAGTCACGTAATCTACCTAGTAGAGTGATAATATTTATTAGAAATTAGACCATGTATCTCCACAAGCCTTCAATCCTCATTACCAAGTTGATTATCCTTTATATTAATTGTTGGTAAAGAATCCTCATCAAGAAATATACCCTTCCAATATTATCTTATTGCTTCTCACAAATTCTCTTCAAAGACCTAGAGATAGAAAAGGTGGTGATCCCACTATATTGAAATCCATAACTGGAATGGTTGGATGATATGTGAGCACCAACATAATTTGGTGACCCTAGATGTTACCCATTCAAAGCGATGGAAGACCTTATTAGTTATTTTTCATAGTTTTAATTAGTGGGAATGAATATGTTGGGAACCCCATTATAGAAGGAGGTGAAATATCAATGATGTTTCATTTATAAATTTGAGGTACCAAAATTCATATGCTATAACTAGTAACCCATTGGATCCACCAATAGTTTGGAATACTTCCGTATGCTGTTTCTATACCAACTCAGCCCCACCTTACTCAAAACTAGCACTTCTAACCACTTAAATTCCATGAAACTACTTAATGAGTGTGGCCCAGTCTTCACCACTTTGTGTTATGTTCCCACATATTCAATATATATTTTTATAAACCTATAATATCTATTAAAAATTTGCATAAAAAATTTAAGGCTGATATGGTCCCCACACTCATCACTCAAATCATCCATACAAGGTTCAATGATTTCTATTATAAGGCACAGTGCCTGGATGATACCATGTACAGGGCTCAAAAAGCTCATACTTTCCCTCTTCCCACTCATGCAACAAGAACTATCAGTGGAGATACTAATACTACATAACAAGTGGAGGACCTAGATCCACTGGAGTTGTTATTCCCCCCAATATAAGAGCCTCTCCAAGTGTAGTGGCCTCATAAATCTCAACCTCACCCAGTTCAAAATCTGCTGGCATGACATAGTGAATGTGCAACCCCCTACATGATATAATGTCACTATGACCACTTGTGAGGCTCTAGAACATTTTCAAGGACTATCTCACACAGTTCCTTTCCTTGATAAAATCTAGTATACATATTCCATCAATGATTAACCAATTATTTGTTATTTTCTCAATGCCCCAAAATAGGAAATTCTAAAGAATCTAGAGTGAATGAATCCCCATGACGCCACATGTACTGATCACCCCAACAATTTTCACTATCCAAATGATCTTTGGATATACCAACGAACAATGTTATGTGTTCAATGAATGGGTTTATTGAAATGCTGATGATGTTTTTTCCATTTGGTAAATGTCATGCCACATGTGGTACACACATCCTCCAAAACTAACAGAGACAACAAAATTTAATGGTAGTCGGAGTCCAACATTGGGAATCAGATTTATGTTGATCAGTTATCCCATTTGAAATTTTATTAAATCAATGGAATCATTTTTTCCGACATAGTTTTTCCTGAACCTCCTATAGTAAGAACTATATCTATAGATTCTACTTCTGCATCAACATTGTAGCCTTATACGTCTCATAAGAGTAGGATATGACTATGAATGGGAAAAAAATATACCCCACTGATGCTAATTTCAACCCACACACTAGATATTGAAAGCCTCTGGAGTTGAGGATCAGGCGTTGGGTAATCCCAACATTAGAATATCCCTCGGATAATGAGCTATATTTTTCATCTATGAACACCATCTTGTTGGAAGATCCCTTCATGGTGCCTCATGAAATGGAGTATTAACGAAGCCATCCCAATTAATCTTGTAGATTCCAAATATGATGAAATCAATGAATCAAAGACCACTGAAATGATCATTCAAGTACATCAACCCAAGTCAACCACACTAATGAATCCATATAGCTAGTGTTGTATATACCCAAATAGGAATAGCCCCCCTCAAAGCGCTATATTATACATGTTGTCATATCTAACCTTATTAACATTCCCAGAATAATAGAAATAACCCAATAATTATTTTCTTAATCTAGAAAAATCTATTTTATTAGAGAAGGTGGCTCTTTGGTCAAAAGACCAAAGAAAATATATTAGCAAAAAAGAAAGATTACAAGATTCTAAAAGAAGGGATCAAATTACAATCTTTGACTTGCAACGGAATCAGGTTTTCTGGGAGCTCCTCCATCCAGGTGATGTGTATCAAGTCTTTTCCACCATCAACTAGAATCCTTTGGTAATGCTGGCAGCAACTGTAATGCTTTTTACCAAATTGATACCCCCTATGCGATTAATTATGAATGTGGAACAACTGTATGATGTGATGAAGTGTCACACCAATATACTGACAGTAATCATGATCCTTGAGTCCCTTCACTTGTCTTAGGAAATGATTGAGGCTCTCACAGAGGCCATGAAAAGACTTCTTGAGTTTGATAATGATGTATCCATTTTTGATGATTACATTTTATGGCAGGTGGTGCAAGAATATTTCCAACCCCACATTTAATTCTACAGATAAGATGAATGTCCAATCATGTAGGGTATCATTTGATCATTTTACAACACATTCTAGTTCAGTTGAATGGAAGTCATCCATAGAATAGTGGAAATAGGTTTTGGGATCAATTATACCCTAACTCAGACACTATACAAGAAGCACCTAGATGAAGTCTATTTGAGTCAGTTTTACACTATGATTCACCATTTTGACTAGACCGTGTAAAAAAATAGTTGAAAATACCATTGAACACATTGTTTGGGTGGTTGGTAGAAATTGTTAAATTCATGGTCGAATCATAGGATATCGTAAACAATGCATTGATGGGAATGACCTAGATTAATATTCATCCAGCAGCCACGTCAAAGTATCACCAATGCCCCCCATGTACTCCCTCAATGTCATAGTATGCAAGCTTCACGGTGATGCATCCCACTTTAACTTCTATGATGCCCTCTATTTGGATGTAGGTTATTATAGGAACAATTAATTTTAGTTTCCAAAATATGAGTTTCAGTATGCTACTGTTGTACCATCCTCTCCAGAGATTTGAATGATGCTTTCACCCTCCCAAATCACCATTTTGAAGGCATTATGCCATATTTGGGATGTATCATTTTCTTTTCCTAGAGGAATATGATCCAAATATCTAATTTTAAGGAATTTATAAATATTACATCATAATCCAACATAGTCCAGCCTCGAATGATACTAGAAGCCATGAACCCTATAAGGTACCAAGATGTTTTTTCCCCTGGATTCTATTGCACATAATAGTATACTATTTTATAGATTTTGGTTGAGTATTTAAATTACTATCCACCACCATTTCATTAAAATAATTAATGTACCCAATTTTTAATGTCTTGATGGAATTATCATGAAATCGACTCTCATTAATGCCTTAATAAAGGTAGAGTCCCCCCAGTTTTGATTCCACATCTACCAAAGTAGGCACCATTATTCCCCAAGAATTGATCACCAAGGATGACCTATATCCTACAATTAATTAACCTTATTAATTGGATAATGATTATTTGTAATATGGTCATTCTAAATTTATATATTCCATCTCCACCACAAATGATGAGATGATTAAGTTGATCCATGGAAAAGAGATATATCTGATTACAACATTGATCAGTGAATTTGTGCCTCTAGTGTAACAATAGGTGTTTGTGGCTTTCCTAAAGATATATATTGATTTATTATCCTATATTTATGAATATATTTCAGAAATATACACTTAGGTAATCATACATCATCATGGCCAACCAGTGACTCTCATAGTTTCAAGAAACCTCTTAGAGAAATACACCCTTCTTTTGGTTCCATGGTCGAGGATAAAGTTAATAATACTATAATATAAAATATATATAAAGAAGTTATGTAACATAATAAATAACACAAAATAATTCCAATAATAATAAATAATGGGAAGTAATTTTTTGTATCAACTTATATTATCTCAATCACCTTTTTTCAATGTATGATTTTCCATATACAGTTCCCGAGATATCGATTGATTCCACTGATAAGTATTAGGATATACACTTCATGGATGAATACACCAAATAAAATTTGATATATATGGAACAAAGGATGTGTATTCCACATACGTTATAGTTCCTAAAGGGAACTTTTTGCTTCAGGTAATGGCTTTTGTTCGAAAACAATTAGGAGACACTTAACAGTTATCCCTGAATCACATCTTCAAACTTATCATCAAGATAATATTGGACGACTACATGGATGATTTGGTAATAAAATCCCACCATCATTATTACATTATTAGAGAACAATAGAATTTGTTTTTCTAACTATACTCTATGTATCTGAAGATAGACCCCATGATTTTTTCTTTATAGGTTGCCATTGGGATGTTTTTCAGCTATATCATTAGATACATATTAATTAAGATCAACCCAATGAATAGAAAATCCATAAACTATATGCCTCCTCTAGGAAACCTCATTTTTCTCTGAGGACTATAATTCAACTTATACTACATAAACCAATTCATAAAAAACCAATCATGCATGTGTAATGCATTTTTTATGCTCGTGAAGAATGGTATCACCTACTTGTTGGACAATGAGTGAAATTCCACCTTTGAGTAGATCTATACGTATTTTTTTATCATCTAGTTCTGATGGAACCCTTTTCCAAGATTCCTCTAATATTATTTGTGAGTTCCCTGAAACGATCCATCATTTCCTTCTCACCTAATAGAATAATGAAGGAAGTGGGAACAATTTATACTATCTTACTCACATTCTCCTCAATATAGTGTTCATATAAACATCAATAGGGTAGCGCTGCCTCAAGATTATTTTCATATTATATATGTTGCATATTTATTTACATAATCACAAGATATAGTAGCTATCATGCATTTTATTGCTAATGTATATCTTAAATCACCCTATGATGACATGATGGCTAGCATGATGGGAATTAATATTTTAATAGTTCAACATTGGGTTCGTCTCATAGAACACTGTCAACGTATATGCCTTATCTGAAATTTTTTCTACCCATTTTGAACCTAAATAATGTTTTTTAGGTTTTTTATTTCCATTATGAGATTATCATCTAAGAAGAATTATCCAATGTATTCTGGTTGATGCATTGTTTTGGTTCCTCTTGTAGTTCAAATGGATGAAATATCAATGTTGCCTAGTTAAATAGAGTAGGAAGGTGGATCATCCTCATCATTCATATACAACATGTTATTCATTAAAAATTACTATTTCTAGAAGGATTCACCAAAAATGATGTAGTGTATTTGGATCTCATTACTATTATCGAGTTGGATCTCATGATTGATGTCCCCTACTTTAATGTGATGTTTTACTCTAGCTAGTTATCAATCATGTCAATAGTGATTATACTATCAGGGTGCCTAAGATCATTTTCATTATAGAGAACACACTCTAGATAATTTCTCATTTAATTTAATGTACAAAAGTGACTAATATTCCTTGGAAACATAATGGTTAAACCAACAACATAGATAGTCTAGTCCCCACATATTTATATCTTATCCAAGATGAATAATTCACTAATGAGGAAAACTAGAAGGTAATTCCTCACATAATTAAAGATGATGATGATAAAAATAAAGTGAATTAGAATCCCAATAGTTATTCTACATTATGACCCTCATGTCCCCTCATAGAAGAATAAACCACCTATTGGACAACCCACTTCATCATGTATCTCTATCATAATACTCTCTTAGTGATGTTAGAAGAAGTGATTCATCTTAATGATTTCACGTCTCGATCCATTATTGAATTCATGAACTCCAACATTATTCACAAATTTCATGTTCCTCACGCCATTCTCACCAATAATAGCACCAAATTTCATTATGATGATTAGGATAAGCTGTATTCCATGTATAGTAGTTGGACATTCCAAAATTTCTACCACTAGATAATGGAAAAAAGACTAATATATGCATCTAAAAAAATATCTATAAAACTTTGAAGAATATGTTGGTAATGAACGAGATTATTTTTCAAAAAAAACATCCAAATTACCTCTGGGCCAATCAAATGATGACTTAAAATACCACCCATGTTACTCCATTTTCTCAATTGTAAAAAATTGACACAATTCATCCAAATGAGATTCATTTTTAATCACTTTAAATAGATATTTATAATAATAGTATATCAGGAATAATATATGAGGTTTGTCTTATTGATATGGATGTCTTCTATGAGAACCTGATCTAGTCACTCAAAAATCTAAAGAGGCACTAGGAAATGATAACAAAAACATTCATAAATCATGTTCTCATCCACTTGTATGTCAATGGTGAAGTGATGATACCCCTTATAATTCCAGTGATTCATGTAATGAAGCATAAAAAGTTGGGGATCATGTGGGAAGGACCATAACTAATTTACAAGATCTATTGTGATGGAACATACTCTATGATCACCATGGATTGAGGGCACATTACTCCCCAAAATAATGCCTTGTTTCTCATGGGGTATATCATGGGAGTGTCCACCATCATCATAGATTCATATATAAAACAATGTAATATCCAAAATCCCATTTCCATGATGATATGATACATAGAAACTCTATAGTAGCCACATGATTTTACTCTATGTAGCATTGGTATCCCTGTTTCTATTACCTCAGAATGAACAAACCATTGTCTCATATATATATTAGTATAATACATAGCACCAGTGTTCTAATTACATGATTTCAAACAATACAACTCGTATCATCCTTAAAATATGATGTTATTATATGTCCCTAAATCCTAGTATCATGAAATTAAACTTGGATTTAGTCTAAAATAAACGACTCTATACTATGAATATCATTGGTTTGGGCTATAATACCTTAAGGAAAAATAAATTCTGTAGTCAATGCAACTTAAACATTAACTATTTTCATAATGGTTTGGATCTCTCTATCCATAATCTAGTAATCATGGTCAATTAATCATGACTATAAACGTTGTGTGAGCCTCATTGAGAATGTTTTGTGTGTCACCAGGCCTCCTAAGACATCAATCACATTGGTTTCATCACACCTTATCACCACATAATACAATTTTGGGATCCCATATTTACATGGCCAGAACTCTATGAACATAAAATATGAGCCAATTCTCCATGTGACATGACCTTAAACTATTGTAAATAGTCAAAATCTCTATGAAAATAATCAATTAATCTTAGTAAGAGGATCACTACATTAAATTGTTTATATGGATTCTTCGTAATGTGTCATGTGGTGGAGGGACTCTTAATCCTCATTCTCATTTTGTTCGTTACTCTATTACCCTATGTTTATTCCTCGGAAGAAAGTTCCCTCTTTGCTCCAAACTCTAGGACCTTATTGGATAGAAAATATTCTTGATATTATTTATCTATATTGTATGAATGTCTACTTAGGAATATATAGTGTGAATATAGGCCTCATAGGCCCTCATTATTTTCATGTTTTTAATTCCACCACATGTCACATATCTTTTGGAGACAATCCCATTTTTTATTGCCTGAGCATTAAGACTTCAATCAAATACCCACCCTATGGTCCGAGCCGCACGACCATAATCATTTCACATAAATTCCCAACTTAACAAAATTAAACATGTTGTTGGTTAGTGTCAATAAATTTTTGTGTGGTTGTGGTCCTCCATAAACCTCATTCACATTTGGTTTTTTGGTCCAGCACATGAAAAATGTCCATTTTGGGTACCCAACCTCAAATTTCAAAATTATATTATGATTACCTAGGGTCATACATCCTCAAATTATGATGATGAATTGGGATCTTACAAATTTTAAAATAGGTAATCCACCTACATCATAATAAAATACTTTTGTTATCCCTGATTTACATTTGGATTCATAAAACAATAAATATGGGATTGTTATCAATTGTTACCACATGCCCTGAACATAAGAATCCCCCTGATAACCGTGGGGTAACTCCAATTACATAATCAAAGAGTATCACACCTATAATCATTGGTATTTTTATTTCCTATGTTATTTATGTACACGTGGCATGATTATTTTCATTATGAGGTTTTATGGGATGCTAGAACATCTCATCTCTAGGCCCATCATCAAATTCATTATCACTATGTCCCCTTAGACTTAGTTATGATCCCTGAATATTGA
Organism: Viscum album; assembly: GCA_963277665.1. Classification (NCBI taxonomy): domain Eukaryota; kingdom Viridiplantae; phylum Streptophyta; class Magnoliopsida; order Santalales; family Viscaceae; genus Viscum; species Viscum album. Next base: position 875,137,740 of record OY728155.1, on the reverse strand, counting down.
CTATAAACTATATGTAGTTCAACTTATTGTGAGTATGTGGCATGAAATCCTTCTTGGCCTCATTCATGTAGGACTTTACCTATTCTATTCCTTATATATACTAATAGAGAGAATGTCTTCCATATAGTCCAAATGACATGACTCCAAAATTTCTATCATGGTCTAGACCGTATGACATTATACTATTTATTTTACCTTCCAGAACTATGTATGTATTGATTCATATCCTTATTCTATTTGTTGAAATGCTCTCATTTGTTGGGTTAAATGGAAAATCATGGAATCCTTCAGCTCATTAGACCCATTTTTAGCATTATAACCCTAATGTAATTGTAGACTATAGTCCATAAATGACAAATATAAAATGGTGAGTGTCTCCTCATGAATGCATGATGTGGTGTTGGGATTCCTAGGTCGTCATTCACGTCATGTTTTCCAATCATCCATGAAATACACCTCCCTTTTTTGACACTACCTATTGTCATAAAATTATGAACATAAACTATTAATTTATGGTATGATTTCTATGACTTGAAGCTAATATCCATGATCCTTGTAATATGAATTTAAACTATTTGAAGATAACCTATAAGAATACCACATTTTGATACACCACATTCCACACTTCGATTCATTGTTGTTCTTCATTTCCCTCATATTTCAACGATAGTCAGACCCCCTAATGGCGATGGCCTCAATCCATTTATTCTTAACTCTCATCATGGGTCGATTCCTTAATGGATCTATGTAAAAAGGATGTTTTGTTTAGAACCTGGTCAATAGTTATTCATATATTTTATCAACCCATTATAAAATGGTAGGGTGTTTGTTCCTATGTTTTGAAAATGTTAAATAGTTGATCCATAATATTAATTCACCCCTGTATCTAGTTCATGAATGTATTGTTTTAACTACCATTCATCTCTACATGTGTTGGTGAGTACATAAGACCATTTGTGTCACCCCTTCGGGCATTTCTACACATTAGGTAAGCATTACAGTGTAATTTATTAATTCTTAACCTTGTATATCCTCACCCCTAATGCATGATTCCACGTTGTAATAATACCCCCTTACCATTCCCAGTTTCTCACACCCAGCATGACTCATGTGGTCTTATGGGTTTTGGATGTGTATGTGCTAATGTTGTCAAGTGACATAAAGGATCACTAAGTCCAAACATTAAAACAAAAATCATGGAGTATATATAAAATCATTAGAACATTATAAAACATTTTAATCCTCTTAGAAATATTTTGTGTCGTGATTTTCCACTTTTTTCATCATACACATCATTTTTTTCTACCCATGATTCTATGCATATCTGTTTGGGAAATACCATGTTCATAGTATTATGACTGTCAACAATTTACAACCCCTAAGGCCCAAACTATGTGAAAATAAATTTTATTCAGTCTAGTTTATTATACTACTATGGTATGAAATACTCTTTTGGCTTATTCACCTTTGGTTTATTTCATTCATTCTATAAAATTATACTTGAACATATGATTTACTATTCCTTATTTCAAGAATTTAAACTTTTGGCCGTGGTCCTAGCCCATTGTTCTTAAACATTGTGCAACATCCTTGTCACCTAATGTTAAAATATGATACAATTCATGATCACATGATGAAAAAATATACCATGAATCATACTGAACTAATGATGTTAAGATAAATACCAATCATCTTCAGTAGGATGACCTAAAACTGAAAACTATGTAGGCCCTCTCTAGAGAGGTCCTATCCCCCAATGATTTTAATCTACCACACTGTTCACAGTTTAATAATGTTGATAAGTATCCAAAATAATTCTACCTACAAAGATAGTATTCCTATTTGTTCATAAAAATATGCTTACACCAATTTTCTCTATGATATGATGGCCTAATTCATAGAGTGTTAAAATCAATTTGAAAATTTCATTACTAATTTTCCACAATTCATTTTCCATTTATTTTTCCCTCTTCATATTCTAGGTATCAAGGGTACCCCCAATGGAATGGTATTATTCCATACTATCTCATCAACCATCAAATTTCAATTTCCTCAAATAATTTGTATTACATTCGTAGAATTGATAAATGTTTTGAACATGGTCAGTGGTCAACCCTTGTTTTATTGTCCCAATTACTGGATAATTGTGTGGATACTGTGTTTTGAAACCCATTATGAATTATCTTGTATTTCCATGACACTATACTTGTGTTCCAGATTTTGGGAATTTTTATTCACACCTCTCATCCACCTTTTCATAAAAAAAATCAACATCACTAGTGTTTCTTGGGTTTTTCTCTGATGCACATTCGAAAATAATGTCGTATGTTCTAAGAGCATTGTTATCTAGATACATCCACTCTCAACATGAAAACTCAAGATTTTCATTCAAATATAGTAGACCTTGAGTGTTAATTTATTATATAGAAATCTTATAAACATGACTGATCATATGGTCGTCCTATTTATCACACGCCAATAATGACCCATGTAAGCATAGGGATTGGTCATTGGTTTTTTCACAAATATCATTTATGTACATTAATTATGTGGTGGAAAAAAAATTATTCATGAAGTTATGATTCAAAATAAAAAATGAATATTGTGGAATTGGAATGTTTCATCAACATGTTGGGTCAAATATTGGCTCATGGAAAATTTTGATATAGATATGATCTGGTGATAGAGTGTTGTTGCACTACCAACCTTTCCGATGAGGAATCGATAGCTTTTTTTCACCTCCCAAACTCTACTTCCTCCTCATCATATTATGGAGAAATCATATAATCTATGTTCTCTTCCCGGTCCCTCAAAACATGGAAGTTAATTATTTTATCAGTTTCCTACATCATTGGGTTCTCACCCTCCTTCAATAGATCCCATAGTGTGTCTATGATCTCCTATTGAGTGTTGAAGAAGGTATCACACTCGTTTTTTTCTCCTCCATATGTTGGATATCCTTGTATTATTCTATGAATTTACAAATGTTGTATGACTTATTCGGATTATTGAAAACATCATGATATTGTCTTCCTTTGTGAACCTGTATGGTGAGAAAGTCTTTGTTCATCATGTAAAGACCGCAAGAATCCACACCTATAGTTCAAAGATTGCACATCCAAATGGGAAAATAACCACACATCCCACTAGTCAATGTTCTAGATTCTAGTTATTAAGGAATTGAATGACCATCCACACACTACACCAGATTGTGTGATTTTCCTTAGCCATTTCTGGTTCAGTGTCTTCCATATATTCAAGAAGTGACAGCTCATACATTATAAAATCTGCAAGATTGATATAATCATGATATTAGAACAAAATATTCTCAAATGGGTTGGTCTCTAGAAAATGAGGATAGTTTTTTAGTCAAATCATCATCATTAACTTCACCCCCACCAGCTTTGAGTTCAACCCACAATAGGAATCACCCATAACTACAACAGACTGTTCATCTAGGAATATGGTCATATTATCTTGGATGACTGAATACATATGAAATGAGAAGGATATCAGAGATGTTTCCCCAGAAGTATTGGCCTTATATGATCATTAGGGTCAAAACATATTAATAACATTATGGTATTTAATAGTGTCAGTCAACCACATAAAAAAAAGATTAATGATTTCAAAAAACTGATGGACTTACTGTAGATTTTCATTAGATGGTTGCAATATTGAGTCTCAACATGGATTTCCACCAAATTCAAAACTTCAACACTGGTTGATATTTCAACAAGCAACACATGTTCCCCATTCATTTTTCAAGATGTAGCTGTATGAAATGGGAAAACATGTTGACATAAATGCTCCATGGAAATTTGATTATGTCCGAGTAACATGAGATATTATTTCACCTTGAGGTGGTTGGAATTCAACAAGGAACTATCTCTTATGTGAAACCTCTTAATAATTGGGTGATTCCGTTGAGATTATTGGATACAATCCCACATAAACTTTAGGGGGGCATAATATTTCATTGTTGTCGCACTAACGACATTGATTGGACCTCCATGCACTTCATCCCTAGGTGCATGCCTCGTATCATACTCCTCTACACTCATCCATGTAATTTTCACCCTTCCTCAAGGGCCTCATACCCATATTAATGATTCTCTTGTGAATAAAAGGTTCATTTTAGAGAATATATTTAATGAATGGATATGGATCATTCATGGAACGAGAGTTAAGGATTACCATGAGAAACTCATCCAATTCTAATTGTGAGGTTTCTCTTTCTCCACATACTCAGGGTCTCCATATATGAGCCATTGAGCCCCTGGTTTCCTCTTATTTATATTATTATTAACCATTATTAGTTGGTTCCTCATAATTTTAGGAATCAAAATTATTTTTTAAAACCTCTTAATCTGAATCAAAACCAAAAATAACTCATACATTTGTGGAATGAGGTTGTTACTACCCACATTGAAATGTGTAGGTGTCTATAGATTTCTGTTATACAAGTAAATTTTAGAATATCACCCTACATGAGATCAAAATGGGCCTAACTGCTACCATCCCAATCGCATCTCACTTCACCTTGGGCCACATGTCTTCTTTTAATAGTGAAATAAAATGAATCCTCCACTTTGTTATGAAATATGGAAAAATGGAATTTGAATCCATATTAAGAATGTACCTCATCATATTGCAGTAATCCTCCTAATATATAATCGTATCAATAATAAATCAATTTTATTTCCACCTAGGTCTCATCCGAGACACTTAAACTAAAAAAGGTGGGAGTGATTGCACCTTGTGACGTCCCCTATATAGTTTCTACTTGAACTACCTTGGATGGATGGCTCTGCCCATAGGCGGCATCCTTCCTACTTCCTCCCTACAATCAATCCTCAAACACCTATTAAATCAACTTAATGCAATTTCAAATGTTTTTATCGAAATATTATTCAATAAAATTTCATGTGTAGTTTTTCAATAGGTCAACATTGATATTTTTTATAGAAAACACAATTACTTCCCTAGATATTGCTTTCAAAACCATAATAAATAAATTAACAAGGATGCATGTGATCCTCTCTTCATATACTCTCATATAGTCTCCATTCATCAATATTTGAAAGCACATGAATTTACCAACAATGAAAGATGTTTTTTACGGCTTATTTAACCCATGAATATCAATGATGGACAATAGAACAACCCCTTTGACAATATATAGGTACTTCTTTTGTTCCCATGGTATTTTATGGTTTTCCACCATTAAAAAAAATATTTGCAAATATTAGTATGCTTATGTTCTCATAGTTACAATTCATAAATATGATCCAGACTTCATCAAGTTTCACCATCCATAGCTCAGTAATGATTATTAAAGATGAACATTGAATGGAATTTGAAGATCTAATAGAATTCTGTAATTCATAACCCCAGGGGCGTGCTGTGATCCAGCCATATAATAACTGGAATGGCACACATATCCATTTTGGATCACAATGCGGACCAGTATGTTGAATAACTAACCCATAACATACACTACCATGTTGAATCTCTTTATGGATAGTAGAGTCTCCCCTATTACTAACTTCCTAAGGCACATTCCCATATTGGTGTCCCCAGCTAGTAGCAGCCAGCCGCTCATGAATTCGGTGAGAAGTGAGGTGTAGTAAACCAATGGATCCCATCCACCAACCTTGTTACACCATCATTATTCAGAATTTATTTTTTCCATGATCAAATTTTATGATCTGACATCCTTCACTATGACACTATTAGACACTGTTTTCCTCACCCAAACATCCTCACATTCATTTCCTTGTTGAAAAAAAGTATATTAATGTATTAAAGGCTATATCATTATGAAATACAAGAGAATGAACTCCCTTCTACTTCAGTGCCTCTAAATTTTGTTGTTCAACGAAATTAGATCTATTCCCATTATTCCATATGTTCTCTGGTGGATGAAAATCATTATACTATAATACATGGCCCTCCATAGACTATTTATATGCATTGAACATGGGATTTCATGTGAAAAATCTCATTCCACACCTAATAATTAATTTATCGTGAGCCCAGATAAGGATATCCCACTCAATGGAGTTTCCCCCAAAATATGATCTTCTGGTTCACATCATCTCAAATTCTGAGGGGGTCATTTTTTGGTTCTAAATTCTTGATGAAGCCCCACATTATAATCATCGGTAAAACTAAATCAATCACATGACATGTTGTACTACTCTGAGAATGACATGGCTGGAATACAGATGATCCAACACATGGATTCAATATTGAAATTTGTGAAAAAATTTCTTCTATTCCAAATATGAATATGTATTTCATTTCATCCATGAAAACCTAAAAATGAATAAGGAATCTAAATGATATATTTCAGTGTTACATGAATGGAGCCCTCATCTGAATAAAAAAAACAATGGTCTAGAAGTGATCTCAAACTATTGCCTTCTCCAGGAAGTAGCTGAGGCAAATGATGAAGCTATATAGAACACATCTTCTATAACAAAATTCATGAATTCCCTTCAACAAATCATTTATATATAAAATGAAGAATCATCTTTTATCATATTGATCCTCTAGAAGATGAAACGTTGCTCTACAATGAGTAATATCATTCTATAGAGACATCATGAAAGAAAAGAACCCTCGTGATAGAAAATTTTGTGTGACATTTTCCATGTTAGACCACAATTTACTAGGCCCACAATTTCGTTATCATATCCTGACTTTTTTTCGGCCCATATCAGTTGTGTACAAAGGCTCTTCATGTATGAAACCTTTCCTTTTGTCTTCTGAACCAATATTTTACACCACTCTTTTTTTATTCTCAATTTAAATCCCATATGTTAGATCCCCATTCCTAAAAAACCATTGTGTGCAATAATTTCAATATCCCCCATGTGATGCCTCTTGTACATTCAATACATTACCTATGGATTATTAGTATAGGTATTCCAAAACCTATTCTATCCCAAAATATGCACACTAACATGGACCCTATGATTGACCAATATTCCCCATCATCATACTCTGGAATTTCCAAATCCATTCCCCAACCATAGTTACATTAATAAGGATCATGTAATCCTAAGTTGTAGGGAGGGATCCCCCATGTCCGATATACAAGAAGATGAACATACTAGTACCAATTACATCAAAACATGATGTAAAAACATGTCCCTACACTATGAAATATGCATATTATACTCTGTGTGTCTATTGAAAGGGATTACCTCTACACGAAATAATTTAACGGAATAATATCCTCATCAGATTGAGTTATATACTCCTCACACTGTATGCCATCCTATTTTGGAGAATCAATGATTATTTTCCAATACATCTATCATTGATTCTTCTGTCGAAAAAATATAATTTTTTATATTGTTTCCTCTTTTTTTCACACTGAACATGTCTCATGAGGTCTATAGGTTATTAGTGATCAGGAAACCCCACCCTAGGGGTAACATTATTCTATATTCCCTATCCATATAAGCCACATTTAACTCCTCCTTATGTTTATTCCCAATCCGATCAATATATTCATTCATAGAAGGTTCATCTTTAATTTGATGATTTATTTCCTCAAATATATGATTTTTATGTTCCTACCACTGAATTTCATATAGGAGAACTACTGGAGGTGGACCATGATATGACTCAGATGATGTAGTTTCCTTTCTAAGGATAAGGAATTCAGTATCATCCCCACCAATCATAATTTCATCTTCTTGTGATATATTTTTGAAAAATATCTTGAAATCCATGATTTACTAAATATTATATAAAATTAAATCATATGTATGATGAAATGGTTAGAAACTAACTCTTTTTTATGTGTCATAAATGGGAATTGCCTACGACTCTTTATTTCAATGATACATCACTTAGGATTTTTTAATGAAAACTACATTATTAAATAAAAAGTTAAATTCATAACTTTAATGGAAAACATTGATGATATAGAAGACAGTGATAATTCATAATCTGATAAAGCATTGGATAAGATTTAGGAAATGGTTAATGTTCCTATCAATACATAATAAGGAACTTAAACCATAGTATTTTTGATTTCATAAGCTTGGTCTTTCTCCCATGGATTTTTCGAGGGCATGATACCTTGATGCCTATGAAAATAATTTTTAAAGTGCCCAATTTTCATACAATTGTATCAATGATCAAAGGAGTAATCAATATTTTTTTTCAATCATAATCATTATGTCCTCTCCACCACACATGTAGAAAAATTTATTTCCTTTTAAGGAACAATGGTGTTTTATTTCACTAGTATCAAACAATAGAAAATTCAATTTTTAATATTTCATTTATCCATTAATTCCTACAACACCCTCTTCTTCTGTTGATTTACCTTGAAGTCATGTGAGTTAGATAGTTCATTCTCTGTCTTGATCAAAGATGAGACAATATCTTCATATAATGAGGGATTTTGGGGGAATAGATCACTTTAGAGGAGTGGTGTAATACCATCAAAAAATAAATCAACCATTCTCCATGGATTACGTATGTTGTCCACGACATGCATTTATATCATTGATATTCTGGATTTATAATTTTCAATGTCTACATCCTCCTTTAATTTCAGACTCATGAATTGCCTCTCCACATACCCTAATTTTTCATTATGTAAATATTTTTCTTTTCAAATTTCAATAAAATACCATCATTCAATATTTTTGATTTCATCCTCCTCATTTTGTTTTGAAATAATGAACAACATTGATTTGTATCTCCTGACTGACAATAAACATCCATGACTTTTTTTTCCTTTTGGTTATATCCCAAGAGATAAATATCATCTCTAGGGTATATATCCAGTGCTAAACTACAAATGGGTTTGTCGTCCAATTGAATTGTGAAGGTAGTCATTTCTTGAATAGGTCTGGAAATTCTTCTCCATAGTGTGGATTATGATGATCCATACTTATAGGGTTATTATTCAAAACATTATTCAGGTATCCAATTGTAGTTATATGTTTTCAACACTAATATCAACTCTAGTACAAATAAAATTATCTTACATAGTAGGTAAATTCCTAAATGTGATATGTGTGTTTATATGGGTTACATTCCATTCACTAGGATCCATTTCAAAATAATGGAATACACTAAATTAGGTTACGAATCATAATTTATATCTCATCCTAGAAAACCAATTAACATAAATTGAAATTTTATAAATACCTAAAAACATATTCATAAACATGGTTTCTTTGTGTAAATATTTACTTTCATATTTGTCATAATGATTTGTTATTAAAATGTGAATTATCTAAAGAATATCCCTTAGGAGATTCAAAATAAGTGTGATGTAATGATAATTTTCATGTACCAAGGTACCCAGTGTCATTCTCAGGACACCATGTAAGAGTTGGTAACCCTTGGTACATCTTTTCTAGAACTATATCCACAAGTGTTATCTAAACAGGGATGCTTTGCTCAGAATAACCACAAAATATCTACCATACCAAAATTCATGTATTTTCAACTATTATTTTCCTTAATGTGTATGTAGGATTTATGTTACCTAATCAATTATTTATAAATATAGTTTATTGATATTCTACTAAACATCCTCTAATACCAACTCTAACAACCCATACCCTAGAAGCCCATAGTGAGTGACTTATATAAATTCATTGGCATATATACAATACATGTATACTAATGGACTGATTAGTTTTGTAGTTATGGAAGACATATTATATATGTGAATTATAAATTGAAAAACTAAGGGTAAAACAATATATAAAATCCAATAGTAACACACAAAAACTATTTTATTATCATTTCATGTCATTCATTATATTAATCTTCATATCCAAGGAAAAATTATAACATGTGAAAGTGGTGAGCATATATGCATATTAAGGGTAGAAAATAAAATTTTAGCTAATATAAAGAATAAATAATAGTGAATATCTAAAAACATATTCCATTAGAGAAAAATCCTGAAAATTATATTACAAGTGTAAAATATGATTAAAAAATTGCATATAAATAATCAAATGATAAATAAATATAAACATGGATACTATAAGAGTCAAATATTCACATGGAAAATAAATTAATAATATATTTATGACTAAATAAATATTTCCTCTATATGAAACATACAATAAAGGCCTCATCCAAGGCAATAGAAAATGATTATTTACTAAGTCAGAACCATATCTGAAATATTTTATGGCCTCAATCAATTCAACATTTGTTTGTCTCATTAGACCTAAAAATCTATTAAGGGGCTATAGGGGACCCATAATATAACATTATAAGTCTAATGACTTATTCATATGAATGAATTTAAATATAAAAAACAAATATATATATATATATATATAATGTAAATAATATTCCCCAAGTGGTAAACATGATCACTAACCATTCCGAGTAACATTGTCAATGGTATAAAGATAGAAATTCATAAATAAAATTGATCATAAACCACATAAAATATATGTTAGGTGATAATAATAGTCAATCAAACTCAATAATAAAAAATTTAAATAATGGCGTTGTTATAGATGAAAATGCACTAATAAATCATCTAGGAAATCATGAAAAAATACCCCTTTAACTTTTCAAAGATGAGTACTTTGGGAAAAAAATTATATTTGTCATAAAAGCTTTTATAATACTAGAATTTAAATAAAAATATTTTTATTATGGAAATATGTTTTATTTTATAAAAATAATGGTTTCCTAAAACATATTATGGATGATTCCTAAAATATGGGTAAAAATTTGAGACATTCCAATTAATCAGGCATTCTTATCATGATGAAATAAGAAGGGAACATTATAAAACATGTATATCATACAAATGAATGATAATGTAATATATAAAAATGAGTGTTTAATTTATACACAAAGTTTATAAGAAGTTTATAAAATGGAATAAGAATTCAATTAGTGTACAGTGGGGGAAATCATTACCCTTGTGAAAATGGATATTTGGGACGAAACCCTTAACTTATGTCTGAATCTGTTTTTCACTTGACCACGATGTCCTAATTAATATAATAAAATTAAATATTTAATTAATTAATAAACATTTATACATGTATTTTATTTAGTAAAATATTATTAAAATTCTTTATGGTCTTTTTTATGACATGAATGATAAAATTTTATTATTCAGGAGATCCTATTTCCTTGGATCTCATGTTTGGTTCGCTTGTCTTTATATAATAATGTTTATTCAAATTGGGTATAATTCTTCTGACTCATAATTAATATTTATTAATGAAAATAAAAAAGTATAATTGGTAATGTAATGTTTCTTTGTTCCAAGATAATAGGTCGAATCATTAGATAACATGTTAATGATAATCCATTAGATTAATTTTAGTTTTTTTAGATCCCAACAAACTAATTTTGTTTTATATTTTATTATTATGTTAATATTTTAATTTGATAACATAAAAAGGGTTTTAAAATATATTTTATAATGTATTTGAACCATTAATATGGTTTTACAAACAACAATGAATACGCTGAAGGAAAACAAAAATGTTCTGTACTTGAAGGAAATAAAGAAAAAACTCACAAATAATGTTTCCATTTTTAGAATAAATGGAATAAGAGTAAGGGCATGATGACATATTATTTAAAAAAACATATTCAACGTTTATATAATATAAGGTAATGTAGAAATAATTTTGTTTGTATTATTGGAGGTTAGTAGAGAATAATAAATGAAAATAACATGAAATAAAATTAAATCAAAGAGAAATATGTTTTTTCCTCTTTATTTTTTCCTCATTATGATCGTGCATAAGGAAATGGTTTTAGTGTTTTATAAGGTTCTAAATATTTTTCCTAATTTCATATTACAATTTAATTGATATAGTTTACATAACTTCTATAAATAACCTTCATTTTATTTTAAAGATTTTATTGTGTTCTCTAAGTGATTTTATGTGATTAATAATATAATAAATAATTAAAATAAGGGAATTTTCATTTATAGAATTCATGTAATTTGAAAATAGAATATATGCATTAACATTATATTCATTGGATTATATATCTAAATCATCCTAGTTTCTTCTTGTAAAAACACAAGAAAATTCAACATAAGATCTATGAGTAATATAAAGGGAAGTGGTTTTCATGGGTTGGTAAACATATAGCATAGATCTTGTATATTTTTCCATGATCTTGAACTTATCCTATAAATTATTTCCCTAAATCCACACATGATGGTGTTCGTATTGGGATTGGACAATGGAAAATCATATTTATGATAAAAACCTTCCATGAACGTATAAATAAGCCTTGTTTGTAAGGATTCCACCAATTGATTCCATTTCATCCTATTTATATATAGATTTCATAATGTTTTCATTTCTGTTTATACCTATCAATTCATTACCAATAATATTCTTATAATATTAAATACATAAAATTACTACTAAATTAAAATTATTTTGGTTCGTCACGGTTTTTAATTTTATATGAAACTAGGTAATCAAAATAAAATTTATTTAGTGGGAACATAATATTAAAGTCTCTTGGATTTATATACATCACCTTAAATAATGATCACCCTCTATATTTTATTTACTACAAACTAATGAAAAAATATCTAAATGTATAAATCATGATATAATTTCTGTTTTGAAATCAATATTATTATTTTTATAAATGATGTACAACTCATATAATTCACTACAATACAAATTTATCCAAAATTGAATTTCTCTCTAATAATTTGAGATATAAAACACGTCTGATTTGGTATCATAACACATTATATTACTTATCATCCATTCATTGGTAGATGATCATTGGTCGGTATAATATTTTTAATGTGATTTCCCTATCTCAATGATTAATATGGAGTCTATAGAGGTAAATAATCCACATACAAAATCATATAATATTAATCTAATGGGATAATTCAAAATAATTAAATGTTTAAAATTCTCATAAAAATCATCTTTGGATAATATAGTAATATAATTATATGTTTTTTTTGATAAAAAATCATCATAGTGATGATATTATTCTAATATAAAACATACATGATATACTACTGTTCCTAGATTAAAACACCAATAAGATATACATACCAATATAGTTGATTATATGCGTAAATTAATAATCAAAATGAACTAATATAATAGTCAGAGAATTTGATCACCCTTATTACCTTTCTATAATGGGTTGTTGATTTTGATCAACATTTTTAACACTTTTACAATGACATTGACATGGAGAATTCCCCATTTCGTCAGATTTAAAATTATGAACTTTTACTGTTACCATAGGATAATCTTTATTCCCTTTTAAAATTTTAATGGACTAATTAATTTTCTATTTGAAATTAGTTGTTATGTACACAATTTTCCATACATAAATTACCTCTCAGTTCCATTATAAAAATTCCCTCGATGAATATTCCCATATCCTTTACATGTACTGAAGTGAATATTATTTCCTCAATAGTATTTATCACATAAAATGCGATGAAACACTACCATTATCTACTTTTGGTTATTTTTGAAATTCAACTTTTCCCACATTTATAATCGTAATTAATGATACATAGTTAGAAATAAGCATATTACTATGGACTACAACCTTTATATAATTTAATTTCTAATTGGGATAATTTCTTCATTATCTATCACATCTATTATCAACTCATTTTCCCTTTTCCTCCATTGTTTTAAAAAAATAAGGGAATATGAGTTATGAGAAAAATATTGATTTTATATGAGGATAATATTAACATATAAATTAAAAATCTAATAATTTTTAGAAACTAAACTTTTTAATCTTAATGTCTTAATCTAGGTTATCTATATTCATATTCATATTACGTTCTATAACTTAACTACTAATATATATCATCATCAACGTCTATTAAAGTTATAATTTTTTTTTGAAGAGAATGTGAATCAACAAAATCAAATCATCTGGGAGTGTCAAACCTAGTTTGTAGATATGTCTCTTTATTATAGACTATGTAAATATTGAGGTAATACTCAACCATTATTTATAGGGTAATTATACATAGTTTTTTTTGTGTGAGATCCAACATCAACTAGTTTTTATCAAAAAAATTATTTCATTATAATGATATCTTAAATTCCATAGATTATCACTATTTCAAAATGTTTCATATAAAAATTAATATCTCTATGTATGTCATAGTGTTAAGATCTATAATATATATTGTCTTCAATATAGTTTCCAATGTTTTCATTTAGCATGTTTTTATAAAAAATGTAAATAACCTAAATTTAGTAATATTGAGTTAGATGATACTTTATTAAATTGGTATATAGTACAAGGGAATACATCAAATAGGGTCACATAGTTCATTAGTCTTGGGAAACGATATACATAATTGATTCTCACATTGAATTTGAAAACATTAAATGAGACTCAAAATTTAAATGTGAAATTTATTATTTGTACTGTTATATCACCAAAATCAATCAATGTTCGGTCCTGGGTATTCTAGAGATACGAAAAAGAATAAAATAGTGGGATATGATTCTTATTAAGTAAATACATTCTATAGAACCTATTGTAGAATATGTAATGAATGAATAATATAGAATAGATAAAAAATAATAAAATTTTCCAAATCAGTAATATCATAAAATAGAAATATATCCATCGATTAATAAACAACATTAATAATCACATTGATAATAATAAATGGATTCATATTGATATAATTCATAATTCCAAATATCATAATATTACTATCAATGGTGTGTTCCAATACATCATATATAAATATGAAATTAATATGGTAAATACCAAATCAATATTATCTTATGTTACCTTTGAATGCATTGCTATGATATTGTGGGCCCCACAAAAAACTTAATAAGCCCATTGAATTTGTGATATGAAATTAACAAAAACAAATATAATTTATTATTAAATTCCTTCATAATCAATAATCATTCGTATTAATATAATAAACTTAAAGAATGTCTAAAATTTCTATATTAAATAAATGAATTAACAAGATCATATGACATTTTTTGAATAAAGGTGTATGGAATCATTAGATCATATCTAAAGTACAACATGTGAAATATTATTTATTTTTTCATAAATGAAAAAAAATTATAAGTTCATGAAAAATTCACTTGGATATATAATTTTCTTATATCCAATTGATGATGGAAGCTGAAAAACTAATTATTATAAAAATATATAAAATTATATTTCATTTATATTTTCAAAATAAAGTTGTTTATAATAGAAATGATGTCAAAAGTTACTTTTAAATATAATTTTCATAAATATGACTAAAACAAATATAAAGAATTAACATAAATATATTAATATTAAAAAATATAATTTTGAAAATAATTAATGGCTATGAAGACAAACATAGAGTTTAATATTAATGATACAAAAAAAAATATTTCTATACCACTCTTTTGAAATCCATATCATTAAAATATTCATACCACTATATTTTAAAAATATGTATATAAAAAGTTGTATATCACATGTAAATATTATATTTTTAATTGATAATAATATAGTATAATGTTAAAGGGAATAAAAATATATATATATGGAGTATAAATATTCTCAGCCCAAATGTAAAGACCTTTTAAATGAAACCCTTTTTTCTAAAAGTAATTTTATTTTAAATGATTTTTAATGGAATATATTGATCTTTCCTCGAAAAAAACATAAATTTCTTGAAGGATATGTTATATATAGTCATGGATATGTATATACATAACATTATGAAAGAAGATGGTTATTATAGAACATATATCAAAATTAAGACGAGAAAACTCTTCACATTTACTCCCAACTATATCAATAGATCTTTTACAAATTTTATTAAAATCATAATCCTCATA
Source organism: Viscum album (assembly GCA_963277665.1). Lineage (NCBI taxonomy): Eukaryota > Viridiplantae > Streptophyta > Magnoliopsida > Santalales > Viscaceae > Viscum > Viscum album. The sequence goes on along the minus strand of OY728155.1, from coordinate 875,121,886 downwards.
AAAACTTAGTTCCATCCCTATTGATATATATTACCATTTATATTAATTAATTACACATTTCTTTAAATATACTGGTTGAATAATATTTATTTTTGTCATTACATTACAATAACTTCGATTGTTTTCTAGGTGTATCATTTTGGTGATATCAAAACCAATTCATTGATACTATCTCAACTCCAATAATATTCAATATAAGACAATATTTTTGTTTTATTATTTATTATGTAAATTTTTTTCCCATGGAAGTAATGGGTATGGTTTTGGAAAATGGATTCTGCGACGAGCTAGTTTCAGGTTATCTAACAATATCAATTAGTTATATTATATTGATAAATATTTATTATATTGTCATTAAAAAATATTATTCATGGAATATTTACCTTATAGATATAATATATATTCATCTAAAATATTTTCAGGTCCTTATATTGGAGGTGATGATGAAAAATAAAAAATATCTTTTTTTAGAGGAAGTAGTCTGTACGTACACATATATGTAGTTTTCATTTTTCATAGAATATGGTGAATGATTGAGTTGTTCAACATATCAAATTAATAATCATGTTATAAACACAATATTTATTCACTAAAAAACATTTTATAAAGATATATATAAGCTTTCTATCAAAAATAAATAAATTTTTGGAGGCAGTGGTCTGCACGTATGCATGAACGACATTCTAAATTTTCTAAGGAATATGGGAGGGAGGATAATTGGTTACACCATTAACATATTATCATTTTCATATAATAATAACATTTTTATTGTCATTTTGTGGTAGAAAAATATATTTGGAAGAGAAATATATATATATGAATGAAAAATGAGTTAGAGAATCTTAATCATGTTAATAATTTTTAACATCACTAGGGAGACTCTTTTAAATCAAGGATTAAAGTTTTTACATTGATAATGGGTGTGTAAAAATGGTATAAGGATGTAGGGAAATTAAAATGTGTTTGTGTTTCAAGTGATATTTCAATTTAACTATTAATGTAAAGAGATGTGGAATTCATATTTTATATGTGATGGGGGTGACAATTGTGTAATAAAATATGAATTTCAGGTTATTATTAAGGGAATGTAAATGAAAAAATTATTAAATAAAGAATTTTTTATGACGAATGTGTGTATAAATTCTGGAATTTATATTTTTATATTTTTTTGGACTTTTTTGGAATTTCTCCTTATTATTATCATTTACCTAGAATTTATTTTAATGGGAAAACACATTCTTAACAGTGGTAATTTACATTAATGACCTAATATAAGATTTAAATTTTATCCTAACTTAAGAAATTGTATTTAAAATATCAAATAAAATTATTAATTAAAAAATATTCAAGGTTGAGAACAATTAATATTAGAATTAGTGCACACAATACTAAAAAGCCCATTTTTTAGAATAAATATACATTGATGTATAAAAATTGTGATTAGGATAAAATCAACAATGTAATTGATGTTCAAAACATAAATTCGTTTGTTAATAATTCAACACATATTAGGTAAATTTTCATTCATTCCAAAACATAAATCCAATATGTTAATATTTAATTAATTTACAGGGCCATAAACTATTTAAATTATAATAAAATATTACTAAAATCATAAATTTAAAAAATAAGTTTTTAATATAATGTTCATATTTTAATTTTATTATTTCTATAATTAAACTCATATTTTATAATGAGAAGATGTATTATAAATTTATAATTCATTTTTATATCATAATTAAGTCCTAAAAGATACTGTATTTATAAAAAAATTACTTCGTATTGGTCACCTAAAAACTAATATCTCTGGAGAAATATAAAAAATCCATCATAATAGTATATTGTGATTAGGAAACTTAAAATATTTTTCATTTTTCATATTCATATTAAAAAAATTTAAATTTTTTCATTAAAATAGAAATATATAATTTGAATTTTTTAAAATGAAATGACATCTTGGGGACATAATGTGTTCTTCATTTCTGTTCATATGAATTTTCCATTAAATATGTAATATGATTTTTTTAATTGAATAATGAATTTATAATAATGTTTTAAAAAATATAAATATAAATTATTATGTTAAAAATACATAATATACCTAAAATATAATTAATTCAAAAAAATAAATCATAAATTAGTGTATTATGAATGATTAAATTAGATAAAATTTTTTAATATTAACTAATTTAATTTTATCTAAATTTTATTATTAAATATAAAATTTTTCATTTAGTAAAATTAGTTTTTTAATATTAAAGAATATCGAAATATCATTGGTATGGAATACATGAATTAATATAAAATATTCTATATTATATTTTTATATAATCATAACTTCTACATATAAATCATACTAAAACTTATAGGTATGATCTTATTGGATGACCAATAGTAATTTTTTTCTGTGTGGAAACTCCTATAGAAAGGATCTTATGGAAATTTTTAGGGCCATTAAATTAATCTGAATTTTTTTTCCCAAGATAAAAATGATAGATTTTATTTTCATATTGGTCAAAGGAAAATCACATGTGATTCATACTCTATTACAATCATAGATAAATACAAATTATAAAGAATAATTCTATAATTGGATTCCATTTCTTCCTCTTTTTACACTTATTTCATAATGTTGTTACTTCTATATCTACCTATTAATTTAATGAATAATATTGAGGTTTATTACATGATATTATTTTTATGGTATGATCCATCCATATTGAAGCATGATAATAACATGTTTTAAAGAATAATGACTTTACATGGAGGTGTCTATGAAGAATGGATTTTTTTCATATCCAAGTGGAGCTGAGAAACCTATTATGGAGTCTGTGGTTATATAATGAATAAGTTGAGATTTCAGGTTTCCATAATTTACATATCCATTATTTTAGATGGTAAATATGATAATCCATTGAATAAATTTGTGTTCGATTTGAATGTTATTGTTGGATCTTTTTTCTCTTCATATTTATAGAAAATAGAAGTAATTTAATTATGGAAACATGGGAAGTTTATCTTAAAATAAAGAAAATATAATTATGGATATATCTATCTCTATAAGTTATAATATTATTTTTGGGTAAAAAAATTCCTCAATGATACATTTGGTATAGAATGATATGTTTTTCAAAATAAGAGAGTATGATAATTAAATTAATTATTATAACATTTTTAATAAATTTCCAAATAATAATATATGGTTTCTTTGATGAATTGTGTAAGGATATGTTACTATTATGGTGAGGTTGATAGCTGGTCTCGGAAGGAGAAAAACTTTGAGTTCACGATGCTCCTATATATACTATATATATTAACAAATACGGTATTTTTTTTGATTTGGAGTGTGTTTAAAAGATAATTTCTTTTCATTAATTAGTAAAAAGATATGGGGGTAATTATGTTTTCCTAGGTAGGTAGTGAACCATCAGTAAATCATTTTATAGGGAGTAGACATATTTTTTGAGTGATGTAGCAAAAAAAACACCTCTATATTGTGACTTTAGTGGGTTTGAGTACATAAAAAATTACAATTATATCCAAATTGAATTTGTATAGAATAGGTGAACCAAGTTATTTCTTGATCCTTATTTATATATTTTCATTATATTCTATAAGAAATAATTTTTTGACTCTGGGATGGGCCATTATTTATCAAAATTTCTAATGTAATGTACAAGGTATATAATAGTCAGATCGTCATTAAAATAAGTGATTATGTCAAACACATCTAAAAAAGCATAAGATTATTTAGAATTATCCAAGTATGATGAACAAGTATTTATGTCAAAATGAGTTTCGTACTCTAATTTAAACCCCCCACTAAGGGTATCTCTCACTATAGACACTTGTTGGCATAATTGTATAACTAATTTTTTATATGTAAAATATTATTTTATTCATTTTTATAGTAAAATATTGGATTTTCATAAATTATTACTTTTATAATGTGATATTTTAAGGAGGAAATTAATTTGTTACATTATTTAACTTAATAAAATTAAATTACTAATGCATTTTAATGATTTATGTTAACATACTTTCAAATCAAATCTAACAACCCATAAAATTTCCTCAACCGACCATGAAAGGTTTTATGAAAAAAATTGTAGTGTGATGAATGATGGGTGAGATTTAACATTAAACAAAACTGACCCAGCCCTTTCATTCTATTAATATTAAAAATTATATAATTTACCCATGTTGGTGTTTGGATTATTATATGGGGTTTTATAAGAAATAAATTTATATGAATCTAGGATATAAATACTTATGTGAATTATCTAAAAATAAATGATTCTAATTTATAAGTGACATTAAATTAAAAAACCCTGATTTATATATTTATTTATAATTTTAATTATATAAGAAATCATTAAATAATTTTAAATTTCAATTATATCAGATATTATACATATTCATTTCATCGAAAAAATATATTAGATAATTTCTCAATGAAACTATATTTTTACAAGGGACTGGTCTTAAACCATTAATAATTTTCATCATGGGATATATGTTCCACTTTTGAGCACTGAAATAGTAATCTATTTTTAATAATAATTATTTATTATTAATATTATTGATGAGTTATTAATGTGAATAATTTATTAGGGAAAAAAATAAAAAAACAATATACTAATTAAATATTAGTAGTTATATTATTATTTTGTAATTATTATAATTCATGGCATGAATGTGAGAAACGGTAACCATGTTATCTTCCATTTCCTTATGTTTATAGTCTTTGTGGATTTCTTTTGAGGGGAATTTATGGATGAATTATGGCTAAAATTTAATGGTCTACAATATTTGTAGGGAGTGGTGATACATGGTGGAAAAAAACATGTCTTAGAAAGGGTGGAATACCATAAATCAAGAGGCATGTCATGATAGCACCAATGGAGTCAGTAGTTGGGAAACTAAAAAGAGTGGGGGTGATGTAACATATCATCCATACCTTTATCAACATTGATTTTTTATGTGGGGTGGAGGGTTTTCCCATGACAAGGTAATGGAAGAATTGATGACGTGGTTGGTCTTGGGGAAATCACGACATTTATAAGTTTTTGGATTTGGGAGTTAATTTGTAATGACTATAGTCCATAGACAACATTAGAATTCATACCATTTTTATGTAATAATATTTTTGTACTTTGTTCTTATTATTCATTGTAGAAATTGATAAGGCTTAACCCACTTCGGTACATGGGTGCAGATCTAATTTCAGTATTAAATCACATCAACCGAATAAATATAAATATTATTAATTATAAAATATTAATATTTTTAATAATGTGATTAAAATATATTTTAATTTTCAATAATAATAGATATTCATATTATATTGCGGGTATTAAGACATCCAAATAGATAGAGACCTAGAAACCTCAATGGGTCATGCCTCATCCCACCCCACAAGGATAGAAATACACCCACTATTTATATCTTATAATATAATATTGTTCAATTATGGGCAATGAATTATAGGATTTAAAGGATTTATTGTATGATAGATCGAATCACCCTTTTATTATCAAACCAAAATAATTCACAACTTACAACCTTTTTCCATGGTCGGTTGCCTACAACTGAGGATGCACCACATGGTTCCCTCAAGTTATCATTGTTGAGTCAATAAGGTTTTCCTTATGACTTTTCCATTCCTTCTTGTTTTTAAAATCACAAACACCTTATACATAAGAAAATCGATATTTTACTTCTATACGGAAAATATCCTTCTTTAAGGAAATTAATCCTAACCCAGATTTCATTACACATATCAATAATTTTCTTATGTATAAAAATCGGATTCAATCATAAAACCTCGGAATCATATAAAACATAGATTTGAAGCATTCTATTTTAGGATCCGAATTCAGGATAGGAACTGTAATGATGTTCCACTCCGAATTCTGGATATGAACTATAATGAAGTTCCACTATGAATTTCGGATACGAACTCTAATGAAGTTCCATTCCGAATTCTAGATATGAACTCTTATATAGTTTAAATCCGAATTCTGGATACGAAGTATAATGAGTTTTTATTCCAAATTCTGGATATGAACTCTCATGTTGTTCGACTTCGAATTCTGGATACGAACACTAATGAAGTTCCATTCCGAATTCTGGATATGAACTCTAATATAGTTCGACTCTGAATTATGGATACGAACTCTCATTTAGTTCCACACCAAATTCTGGACTCCGAACATTTACTATTTCGACTCCGAACTTCTATTTTCTTGACTCCGAACTTCTATGAGTTTGACTCCGAACATTTACTAGTACAACTCTGAATTCCTATAAGTCCGACTCAGAACTCTATAAGTTCAAAATCTGAATTATTGAGAAACCAGACTCTGAATTTCCTTATAAATTTAGACTCCAAATTTCTATAGAATTCAGGATTTGAATTCCTATAAAACAGAATCTGAATATATCATTATTATAGACACCGAATTTATTTTCGGTTAGACTCTGAATTATTATTTTCTTACATTCCGAATTTCATTTTTACTTATGCTTACACTTGTTTCATTAAAAAATGATTTCGTGCATTCAGTTACACATGTTCTGTTATAAAACGATGTTTTCCATTTTGTTTCTAACTAACCGTTGGATGAGTGACACGTATACAGGTCCCTCATAAATTTAAGGAAAATATGACTGTGGGAGGAGGGAGCTGACTTTTCTAACCGAGCCTATAAATAGGATCTCATTTGAAAGATCTTAACAACAAGTTGATCACTATAGAGACCACATGAGGTTATGGTGATTTCTAGAAAGAGAATCTTTCCATTCCTTGTGCGTACTGAACTACTCGTTCAGATTGCTTCATGAAACTCCGAATGTTGGTGATTACATTCGAGGGCTTCTGGGGATAGGAAGATAGAGGTTCCGACTTCATTAAAGTTTGAGGGCTTTCTTGGTGAGGAAGACTGATGTTCCAACTACCTTGAAGTTGAGGGCTTACGAGGTTTGCAAAACCGAGACTCCGATCTTAATATCGAGGGCTTACCCTGGTGTGGGTAAGACAGACTTGCTTGAAAGTATAAATCAAGGGATCTTTATCCACGGTTGTTGGATACCCTTCTCTTTGGGTTAAAATATTTATATCCTGTTACTTTTTTATGTTACATGTTTTTCCACTGCATATTGTATTGTAAGGAAAGTATACCCTATTTATATTTCCTTAAACTTTTACTCTGATTTAGAGAGATTCTATATGCTTTAAGGTATAATCTCATATTGTAAAATTTGGTTAAGTTTCATTTTCCAGATCCATATTTCCGGAACCTGTTTTTCGGAATCACTTTCTATATTTAAGCAAGTGTATAGATAATGAAATTTGTAACTTCATACTTTGTCCCAAAATTTTAATTGGTGTTAGAGGTGTTGTGAATTTTCTTATTTTAACTTTGTTATACTTAGATCATTCCTTGTTTAATGAAATTTTTAATGTGTACAATTCACCCCCTCTTGTATATTGAGCATCTGCATCGTTATTTCGATCCTAAAAGCATCATGATTAGCACCACATCATTGTATGTTGTGAGTATTTTTAGCCTAAACTATGGATATCTATGTGTAACAATAAACAGTATGTAATCATGTAGATGGAAATGATGTGGTTCCCTTTTTGATGACATGTCGTTTCCTATTTGGATCACCAATGGATCCCGCATTGACAAACCATGCACCATATTAATAGCAGTGTCTCCTCCTAGAGAGCCTTATGGTGCACCATACCTACGCCATGTTGATCCACACATATCTTCTAACACCCCAAGCTTCCATGGAATGCTTCTCTTTCAATAATACTATAGCATGCATTGTACGCAACGTCGAGATTCTAACACACCAAAACCAATCAAACTAGACGTCATGAATAGTAATACCTGGACTTTATTTTTGGATTCGGAATATCAAATTTATCCTAGGGTGAAATTTTAGAAATTTTCAGATAACTTCTATATTTTGATGAATAGTTAAAATTACTAACTTTTAATTAAAATCATATTTTTTAATCAAAATAATTACTAGTGAAAAATTATACTATTGAGTGTTTTTAAAGTATAATTAGAATATAATTTTACCATTTTATCCAATGGTGGTCATTATAATTAATTTCTCTTTGAAATTTGACATAAAGAATTGTCAATCTTTTGATTGATATTGTTTCTTAAAAACACGCTATTTTTTGACAACGGGAATTAATTATAAAATTAATTAATGCAACATATATTTCTGGAATTTTGTAAAATAGAAATAATTTTTGAATTTGTAATATCAAATATATCTTAGAGTTAAGTTTTGGTATTTTTCTAAAAAACATCGATTTTTGATTAATAGTGAAACAACTAAGTGGTAGTTAAAAAACTGATTTTTCATTTAAATGAAAATTTACCACCTCTATGATTTGAATTGAAAAAATCCAAAATACATCATTGCCATTAGGAAGTAAAACATGGTTCAATAGGATTAAAATAATTTTTGGGGAATAGTAATTTTTATGTTCTATTAATCACGATTAAAGGTAATTTGTGTAATTTAAGGAAAATATAATGATATAATAATATGAAATTGCCTTTACACTTGTCCTACACATATTGGATGAGTCATGGATAAACAAGAAAATCCATGGGTCAACTTAGGGACCCCATGGATCCACTTGGGTAAAAATATGACATTAATAACTTTTTATTTAAAGTAAAAATAAAATTGAAACAAACATTTTTTGTTTTACTAAAACAATTATTACATGGGTTTATATATGTTAAAATTTCGACTATAAATATTCATTAGAAATATAAAAAGATTTCTTACATCATGATATATTTTTTTAATTTTTCGACTTTAAATAAATTAAATTTTTATGACACCATGATGATGGAGCGATTACACCATTAATTAACAATTTGAATAAAATGAAAAGATAATTTAAAATCAAAGACTTACACTGGTCAAAAACCTATTGGATGAGTATATTTCGAACCCTTATACCCTTATCCTCGAAATATATAATTGTGGGACCTTTAAAGTTCGAAACTGATTATATAATAATGTAACATTTCATGACTTTCCAAGTGTTCCCCTCCTCTTCTCTTATAAAAGGCCCCCACCTCTACCACCTTATTCACACCATCAAAGCCATTTTTCTCGGCCAACCTCTTACCAAATAATCTATAAATATCCATCTATTACTCCTAGAAGCCTCACATTTGGCACAAGTCTTCCCAAGGAAGACTTAGGATCATATAAAAATGAGTAACCCGATTTTAAGGTAATGTCTTCTCTTATGTTCTTTTGTTTTATTTTGCTTCTCCAACCCCTTAAAATATTTTTATTCCTTTATTTTGTAACAAAAACAGTATCTCCAATATACTTGGATTTTTTTATGAGAATGATTTGATTTAATCTTACACGCACATTTGTCTAATGGTTAAAGATCATAATGTTTCTGTGTGTGGCGAATTACTGCCTCACGAAAAGATCATTATTCATCTTCTTTTAACACCTCTCATAGTGTCCATTATGATGAAAATATTTTTATATATGATATATATTATGTTTATGTATTATTTATGCTTCTTTATTTTTCATTTATGGCATACCTTTATGACTTTCATTATGGTTAAATGCGATAATTTCATTTTAGGATGTGAGGACTATTGCCCCCTCAAAGTGATTTGAATCGTTAATTCCATATTTGGGATGTATAAAGGATGGAGATAATTATATAATATATGATATTATACTTTAATTATAATATAACTTTATATCATTATGATTTCATTCCATTTTATATAAAATAGAAATTAAAGTAGCGTTCATGCGTACATACAGCTTACTGTCTTCATGAATGGTGAATTTCATTTCTTACCTCTAAATTTTATGTAATATTATAAATCCATGTATCTAATAGATATATATGATATATATGATATTTAAATCATGAATATGATTCTGGAGATAATGTATATTTTACCGCATGAACAACATGTAGTTATAAGAAATTTATTATTGTCTCAAGTACCAATGATCGTCAAAAAGAACGTTATTATCTTAAATGACTACATAATGTTAATAACATGGTAATAAGTGATATAAAAGGAATAATTAACTTGAAAAAGGTTCTTATGCAAGTAGATATTAACTGTAGTTTATTGTTCAGGAGACTAAAGAAGGATTGAGTCTAGTCGGACACGAGGTAAGGGAACTTCTTAACCCAATTTCTGTTCTTTGGGTTAATCTCCAACATTCAAATTATGTCATGATATTATTATGATCTATCTTGTATTTGTACCTTCATTATGATTACTTATAGTGAATACACATAATAGATCTATTTTATTTAAAAAATGATCTTTGTAAGGGACTTCGTGTCAATATCCTTTCATCGAGGCATATTTTGTTTTATACAAAACTTTCTCTTATACGGTGTATAAACCCCTTTGACTTTTACATTTATTCAAAAGGAATAATTTTTATACGATGTGTTTTACTAAATGGGAAAAAAGATTTTTTTTGTTATACGTATGCGGCGACAATGACTTCTCCACCTTCGTGACCATTATTTGAGTTTCGGCTTCCTCTACAAGCCATAACATTTTCAAAAATGAAAAATAATTACCATGTTTTACTTTTTTTTTATTTTGGTATTGATAATAGTATTGATAATGTTTTTATTAAGTCAATTCTTTGTATTGATATCTTTTTATTGAAATGTGTAATTGTTATGTTTCCTTTATGAATGTTTTATGTGATAAGATTATGTTATGTTTTATGATATGTGTAAACGTTTTCATATAAGGAATGCATTGGACATAATAAGTGAAGGGTGGTGATCGTTATCGCTCCTCGATGCATCAGCTATTCTCATGAGACAAACTAGTGTCTTGGCACGAGGCCTTGAAAAAAATCTTATTTGTAGTCTTGGCATGAGGCATTGGCTACGTGGTTATGATAGTCTAGAATTATGCATTCTATCATTATGAAAGTAGTAATTGATATTGAATTTGATTATTCGACCAGTAGAATATCCATGTGATTAAGTAAATGTAATTTTTTCATTCTACTTTTTCTATATTATGCTGATGTTCATGTTTAAACGGATTTTGTTTAGTTATACATTGCCTTAAATGTTTATGTTTATTTATGAAATCTCCCGCTCTATTGTAATCCTCACTGAGCATATGAGCACAACCCTCTCTATGTTTTATTTTTCCAAGGATGTGAAGAAATATTTTATGACTGACCTGTAGGGATAGCCTGAAGGGGATATGTGTATGGACAATGGAGACTATGTTATTGTAGTTTTTCACTTTATGACGTAATGTAACATTTTTTAATGTATCCAGTGTTTCCAAAGCTACTAAACTAATCGTACATTAGAGACATGATATTTTTTTATCAAGCCAATGTTAAATAATAATGCACCGACTCTCAGTAACTGGGGACGGGGCGTTACAGTTGGTATGAGAGGCAGTTTATTACTAACCTTGGAAGCTAGATTTAGATAAATGTTTATTAGTGAAAATAGCCCTAAGATAGACTTTGAGGTTTAGTATAGAAGAACATTCTAGAATTTTGGTATTATAGATGTTTTGTGATTTTTCCGAGCAATACATCCCTGTCTGGATTCGAGCTAGTAGAGGCTGCTCTAGCACAGATGTACCAAGTGGTAAAACACGAAAACACCACTTTGATCTTGACTCGAACAGGAACTGGTGCACGAAAATGGGCCATGATTCACTCTTGGTTACGAAACTCTCAGGGGAAATTCTTAGGATAATTCTCATTTTCATTACAAACCATTATGAAGGGTTTATGAGTATATATTTCTTTAAAGAAAAACATCTTTGTGATTATAGATTATATCCATAAACTGTTCAATTTATGTTAAGTGTTTCACAAGTATGTAATTATGTATTTCGATTCATAAACTAATCTAGTTTATGACATTGTTTATAAATGGAGCCTAGTGGAAGGAATGGAAACCATATCAAGGGACGCACTCCTTGTAGGGATTTCCCTCCTGCTCAAGATAATTATAATGGAGCTGGTGATACAACTGGTGCTGATAAGTTTATCACCATACCTGGAAAACTCAATCAAGTTATGAATAATAACATTACTCATATGGAGAACCCTGATCCGCAACGTGGAGGATCAATGTTAGATCGCTTCATGAGGAAACAACCACTAACATTAAATGGGAGTACAAATCCATTAGTAGTTGAGCAATTGATAAATTCCTTAGAGAAAATATTTCATGCCTTGGGGAGTAGTGAAAGGGAAAACGTTATCATGATAGTTTACCGCCTCACTGGAGATGCTGATCAATGGTGGTTATTGATTCAAAACACAAAGAAAGATAATGAAGTATCAAATATGTAATGGAGTGAGTTCAAAAAGCTTTTCATAGAAAAATAATTTCCTTGTTACCATCGAGAAGATATGGAAAGCCAATTTCTGAGTCTGAGACAAAAGGAGGATGAGAATGTCGCAAAGTATGAGGCCAAATTTACAAGGTTTGTGATACATGATGCAAATTATATATGTAACCCAAGAAGTAAGAATGATCGTTTCTTTTATGGGTTAAAACAATTTCTCCATCGAGCTTCTGTATCACAATCCTTATCATCATACGAAGATACTGTCTCGTGTGCTATCAAGATAGAAAAGGAATTTTCCAAGTCTTATGACAACAAAGTAAATCAAGAGAAGAAGAGAACGGTGGAACAAGAAACATATAAATGGAAAAATGGAAAGAAAGATTTTCCATTATGTGACAATTATGGGAAGAATCACCCCGGTACATGCCTAAAGGGAATGGGAGTTTGTAACAAATGTGGAGAAAAAGGTCATCGGGCTCTTGATTGTAAGGGAATGGAAGAGTCTATCAATGTTGAATACTACAATTGTATAGAAATGGGGAATTATGAAAATTAATTCCCTAATCTCCAAGGAAACATACCACAGAAAAGGCCAAGGGATGACGGCCAAGATTATGATGTTACTACAGATGGAGTTGAATAATTATTGTATTTGTGTTTTTGGACTCAAGAACAATATTATGGTTATAAGAATAATGTGATATATATAAGTATTGTACTGCAGCACTTGTCATTTTCATTATGGTTTTAATATGATGAAGGTAATCATATTTTTAGTATGTGACAATAAGAGAAACTTTACATTGTTAGGGGAATCTGATGTTACAATTGATTTTGGAATTCAGAGACCTTTTAGAGAAAGTCTGGACAGAGGTATTTTGGATATCTATAATGGTTGGAATGGATTAAGATGAACATTGGATAGTATGTCTTAAGATTATAACATTTCTTAAGATTATTTATGTAATATTATATTACTATTGTTTTAGAAAAAGGACAACCATCAGGTTGGGTGATAACCTGTCACGTCGGACAATGCTGCAAAAATCGAACCCACAACCATACTGCGACATGCATTTATTACATACCACTAGCATACAGGAATTCCCTGGTTATTAAAAAATAGTTTTACAAATCTAAATGGTATGTGTTAATATTTAGAACCTTGTACGATTAGGATAAGTATAATATTTTTGAGTTCTATTATCTTTTTGAGTGAAAGATGGGTTTTTGGTAAAAAGTTATTAAAGAATGACAAGTCTACATGAAAGGAATGTATATTTCCTTATGTTCTTAGTAAATATCCTAAATAAATTCATCAACATTATGAAAGGTAACTTGAAACAAAAACGTTGTCGGTTAACTTTTCCTACTGGGGAATCAATGATCATTTAACAAATCACAAGTTTGTGCTTTTGTTGTAGTTAAATTTCTGCTAATCCTATTTTCTACAACACTCCATCAGACCTTGATGGTTTGTTTCTCCTCCATATCCATGTTTTCATAGAATCCTAGTATAGGATATCTCGGGTGACCTTTGTACTTCTCTTTTTTTTCTTTTAAAGTTATATTTTTATTAACCTTATTTCCGATATGGGTTTTCCACAAAAGAATTCTCTAATTTGAACATTTTACTTTAGAAGAACAATTTCAAATTGAGAGGATGCAATTTATTGAAGGAGGGGAGAATGTAACACCCCAAGATTCCATGGTACACTTCTATTTCAATAATATTATAACTTGCATTGTACGCAACTTCGAGATTCTAGCACACCACAACCAATCAAACTAGCCGTTATGAATTGTAATAACTACTTTTTGAAATTTTATAAATATTATCTTTCGAAATGGAGTTTATTTTTGAATTTGGAATATCGAATTTATCCTACGGTGAAATTTTGGAACTTTTCAGAATACTTTTATTTTTTGATAAATAGTTAAAATTACAAAATTTAAATTAAAAAATTATTTTTAATAAAAATAATTAATAGTGATAAATTATACTATTGAGTGGTTTTAAGGTATAAATAGAATATAATTTTACCATTTTATCCAATGGTGGTCATTAGAATTAATTTTCACTTTTAAATTGGACATAAACAATTATCAATCTTTTGATTGATATTGTTTCTTAAAAACATGCTATCTGTTTTGACAACAAGAATTAATTATAAAATTAATTAATGCAACTTATATTTTTTTAATTTTTTAAAATAGACATCATTTTTGAATTTTGAATATCAAATATAGCTTAGAGATAATTTTTGGTAGTTTTCTGAAAAACATCGATTTTTGATGAATAGTGAAACCACTAAGTGGTAGTTAAAAAACTGATTTTTCATTTAAATGAAAATTTACCACCTCTGTGATTTGAATTTCAGAAATCCAACACACATCCTTATCATTAGGAAGTAATATGTTGTTCAATGGGATTAAAATACTTTTTTTTGAATAGTAACTTTTCTGTTTTATTAATCGTGATTAAAGGTAATTAGTGTAATTTAAGGAAAATATAATGATATAATAATATGAAATTACCTTTACACTTGTCCTAAACTTATTGGATGATTCATGGACTACCAATAAAATCCATGGGTCAACTGGGGTACCCCATTGAGCCACTTGGGTAAGAAAATGAAATTAATAACGTTTTATTTAAAATAAAAATAAAATTGTCACAAACATGTGTTCTTTTACTAAAACAATTATTACATGGGGTTATATAAGTTAAATTTTTGCTGATAAATATTAATTGGAAGTATAAAAATAATTCCTACATCATGATATTTTTTTATAATTTTTAGACATTAAATAAATTAAATTTTTTATGACACCATGATGATGGAGCGATTACCCCATTAATTAATGATTTAAATAAAATGAAAAGATATTGTAAAATCTAAGACTTAAACTTGTCAAAAACCTATTTTATGGGTATATTTATAACCCTTATCACCATATACTCGGAATATATAATTTCGGGACCTTCAAAATCCAAAAATCATTATATAATAGTGTAACATTTCATGACTTTCAAAGACTGCCCCTCATCTCCTCTTAAAAAAGGCCCCCACCTCTACCACCTTATTCACAACTTCAAAGCCATTTTTCTCGGCCATACTCTGATAAAATACTATCTCAACTTCCCTCTATTACTCTTATAATCCTCACTTTGGGCAGAGGTCTTCTCAGGAAATCCTTTGGCTCAAATCAAAAAGAGTTACCTGATTTTAACGTAATGTCTTCTCTTATGCTCTTTTATTTTATTTTGCTTATACAACTTCTTAAAATAATTTTATTCCATTATTTTGTAACAACACCAGTATCATAAATATACTAGTATGTTGTTATGAGAATAATTTTTTGACATTTACACACACATTAATCTAATTGTTAAAGAGAATACTGTTTCTGTGGGTGGAGAATTATTGCCTCACGAAACGATGATTGTTCAATCTTATTTTAACACCTCTCATGGTGGCCATTATGATGACACTATTTTTATATATGATATATATTATGTTTATTTATTGCTTATTGTTCAGTATTTTTTATTTATGGAAAACCGTTATGACTTCCATTATGGGTAAACGCAATAATTTCATTTTAGGAAGTGCAGACTACCACCCCCTCAAATTGATCTGAATCGTTAATGCCATATGTGGGAAGTATAAAGGATAGAGTTAATGAAATTATATATGATATTATAATTTAATTATAATATAAATTTATATCCTTATTATTTAATTCCATTTAATACGAAATAGAAATGAAAGTATTGTTCATGCGTACGTACGACTTACCGTCTCCATGAACAGTGCATTTCATTTCTTACCTCTAAATGTTATGTAATATTATAAATTCATGTATCTACTGTATATATATGATATATATGATATCTACATCATGAATATGATTCTGTAGATAATGGATATTTTACTACAGGAACAAATTGTAATTATAAGAAGTTTATTGTTGACTCAAGTACCAATGATCGACAAAACGACCATTATTAACTTAAATGACTACATAATGTTCATAAAATGGTAATAAGTGATATAAAAATAATAATTAACATTAAAAAAGGTTCTCAAGAAAATATAGATTAACTCTAGTTTATTATTCTGGAGATTAAAGAACGATCGAGTCATGTCGGACATGGGGTAAGGGAACTTCTTAACCTAATTTCCGTTCTTTAGGTTAATCTCCTACATTCAAATTATGTCATGATATTATTATGTCCTATCATTTATTTGAACTTTATTTATGTGTAATTATAGTGAGTACACATAATAGAACTATTTTCTTTAATAAATTAACTTTGTAAGGTACTTCGTCTCAATCTCCTTTCATTGAGGCATATTTTGTTTTATACAACACTTTCTCTTATACAGTGTATAAACCCCTTTGACTTTTACGTTTATTCAAAAGGAATCATTTTTATACGACGCGTTTTACTAAACGACAAAATGGAAGGTTTTTTTGTCATACGTATGCGGCGACAACAACTTCTCCACTGCCATGACAATTATTTGAGTTTCGGCTTCCTCTACAAGACATAACATTTTTTAAAATGAAAAATAAATACCATGTTTTACTTTTCTTTTATTTTGGTATTGAAAATGGTTTTGATAATGTTTTTATTATATCAATTTGTTTTATTTATATCTTGTGATTGAAATGTGGAAATGTTATGTTTTATTTTATGCATGTTTTATGTGATTCGATTATGTTATAGTTTATGATATGTTTAAACCATTTCATATAAGGAATGCATTGGACTTAATAAGTGACAGTTGGACCCCACTATAGCTCCTTAATGAATCGACATGTCCCATGAGACAAACTACTGTCTTGGCACGAGGACATGAAAAAGTCTTAATTGTAGTCTTCGAATGAGGCCTTGGCTACGTGGTTATGATAGTCTGGCATTATGCCTTCCATCATTATGAAAGTTGTAATTTATGTTCCATGTGATTATTCGACCAGTAGAATATCCATATGAATAAGTAAATGGAATTATTTCATTCTACTTTTTCCATATTATACTGAAGTTCAAGTTCAAAAGGCTTTTGATCAGTTATACATTGCCTTAAATGTTTATGTTTATTTATGAAATCTTCCTCTATATTGTTATCCTTACTCAGCATCTAAGCTCTCCCCTTTCTATGTATTATTTTTCCTCGGATGTGAAGAAATATTTTAGGAATGATCTACAAGGATAGTATGAAGAGGATACGAGTGAGGACTATGGAGACTATGTTATTGTAGTTTTTCATTTTATGATGTAATGTAACATTTATGAATGTATCTAGTGTTTCCAAGGCTACTAAACTAATCGATATTTTGAGACTTAATCTTCTATGATCATTCTAGTGTTACGTAATAATGCACCGACTCTGGGTAACTTGGGTCGGGGAATTATAGATCTCCTCATAATTCTCAATAATTTACTATGAATTATATTTATATAGAATATTCGGCATTCCAAATTGAGAATTTGAGTGGTTAGAGGCAGGTTAATAAATTGAGAGTTCTGCCAAACCCTTGAGATATAAACCCTCCAATGCCTTTTATCACTATACACTCCACTATGTGTGGCGTCCCACATATAATCTTTCACACTATTTTGTCACAACATGTCATCACTCTTCCAAATTCAAAACACTATTATCAAATGTAGGAAACTATATTTTATCATTCATTTTTTAACATCAACTATTAAATAACCAATGTTAAATGAGTTTTCCAGTTTTTTTATTTATATAACATCTTTTAAACCAAATAAAGAATGGTTTTGACCTTGGTTATTTATATAAATAACATGAAAACCATTTATATTTTAGAAATAAAATTTTTCATATAAATATTTGATGTGAGAAATTTTTTTGCGAGAAGGTCTTTAAAATTAGTGGTAAATTTGACCAATGTAAAAAGAAAAATTTTAATCATTCAAAATGTTTATTTGAATTTTTTTATAGTACAGTTTCATATTTTTAAATGCCAAATAAATTATATTAAATCATCGTGCATATTAATTTCATATATATTATATAACTTATCATTCTTTTTCCCATTAACTAATTTTTATCTATTCATAATTGATACCACATAAACATTCTATAACTTTCTAATTTGATGATTTAGACATTGTATTTTTCTATATTGTTTCATCATTTTGTTTAATTATTATTGGAATTCATCACTGATCCCTAGTATAATAATACTTCTTATTAGTAGAGTGTCACTATTATGTTTTTATAAAAAACAATAAATGTTTAATGAAAACCCTGTAGCATTGTGTTTATAAAAAATTGAAGATAAACGATGTTATGAATATCCATTTCGTACATACATCACCTCGTTTTTTTAATGAAACTGTTTTAAAAACCTCATACAATCGACTCATAATTTCCATAGAAGACACTCGATATTCCACATTAATTTTATTTATAACTAGATTTTGTATTTTTTATCTTTAATATTTCTTCATTTATTGTTCCTCCATGACTATTGACAATAGTTAAATGACTGAAACCCTATTCCACTCGACTCGTTGTGGCATTTCCTATTTTTTGTTTCATTAGACCATACATTTAAAGACCCGTAAAAAGTCAAGGTAAATTTTGTTTCTTAATTTTCTTTGTTATTTTACAAAAACGTTGTTTCTGACTGTGCCTAATTCCGAGGCCCGGTGTGCCCGAAATTAATTTCTGAAGTTAGGCTCAGGTACGTTCAGTGAACGAACGAGTGGGTTTTTTTCTAACTTTTAAACCGGTGTTCATAATTGAAATCCAAGGGCACCGATGAACTCGTAGCGCTGGTAATTTCTTAATAAGACCTTTTCCAGAGTTGTGTTTTCTTGGGACGAGTTGTTTAGTTTTGTGTATAAAGACTTCTGAGAAATAAAATTTGTGCAACTAATTTGATTTCTTTAAAGTGGTTAAATCCTAATGATAGAGTTTGGGTGAACCTAACTACCTAACTGAGGTTAAATGTGAGGTGGGTCCCAAACGAACCCCACCCCTTCAAATTTCCTAACCCCCTTAACTCTTCCCCTTAAAACACCCTTGTATTAAATGAGTTGACATCCTTTCACATTAAATACATGCCAAAACTTTGTAATTAAAGAGTTCAACCTATTTATGTAATTTTTATTTGAAAAGTTTGAATTTTGAAGTGGCTTGTATTAAATAAAATAATAAGGTAGCTTATTATTTTTTATGGGGGAAAGCTTCTTGGGTGGGAGCTCTTGAGTTTTTGGGGTTGAGCACCAACTCTTCGACGAAGAACGCCTCCGACGGAGAACTTGAAGACACCGATGATGTGCCTTCTCTTCTTCTTTCTCCGTGTCAAGGGAGAATACACCACCACGGGGAACGTCGCCATCGATGACGACTTCCTCCGATGACAATGGAATTGGCACCGATCTTCTGCGATGACCGATCATCGCGACGCTTGCCTCTTTCAGTGGCACGACGACATGCGACGTCTTTTCGAGTTAGGGGATTTATTGTTGTTGTTATTCATGAATTCTTCCGTCATCATTCCTCATTTCAAATTTGACCACTTGTTATCGATTAACGGGAGGGGTCCGGACCGCACAAACACGGCCGACCCTCCTCCCTTATCTTTGTGTTGTTGCGGTTCAAAAAAATGTGACGCGGTGCAACGACACTATGTGGGATCAGGCGGCAAGGATGGGTGGTGATGTCGCGCCGCGCCGGAAAACCACGAAAGGGCTGCAGATTGTTTTTTTTATGTGTGGATCGACAAGCGATGTCGGAACAGGCCGCAGAGGCGTTTTGAAGTCTCCGCAGTGAAGTTCATGTCCCGCGAGGACTGGTGGTGAAAGCGGCGAGCAAAATGGACCACCGGAGCGCGTCCGGTGGTCTACGGATGGCGGCGACGGCGTGCCGCCCGAACGGAACCACCGTGGCTGAGTCGCGATGGCGGGCCGAACCAGAATGGATTAGCCGTTCTGGAGGTGGATCAGTGTGGCTTAAATCCACGCCGGTTACATCGACCATGGGGGTTTGTAACCCCCGCACCCGCTGGACACGCGGGCGTCGCGCCACGCCAGCACCATCGCCAGGCCGGGTCGGGCCGCCCAGGCCTCGCCATCCGGGGCGGGCCGCGCCCAAGCAGGCCAGACCCGGACCCGGTTCGGGCCGACCAAGGGGGTCTCGGGCCGGGTCGGACCGGGCCCGAACCCCCTATGTTCGGGCAGTTTCGGTTCAAACACCCATATCTTGGGCCACAGACCATCGATCAACGTACTGTTAGTTGCGATGTGATCCTTGGATCTAGACGTTCTTTTCATTATATTACACTCAAGGTTTCAGAGAACATTGGGTTCGGCCGGATTGGTTCGTTCACGAAACCAACCGGGCCCTCGGAGCAGAAACGCTTATTTATTGAGCTCCGGACGTCCGATTGATGTGTCTTCAACTTTGTTGGATTCCTCTTGATGAGACAGAACTTTTGGCATACTTCGCCTGAGATTTGGTTCCAGTTGGGTAGTGGCCGGGTTGGATTGTATCTGAAATCCAACCGGGCCCCCAGAACGGAAAAGCTGATAACTTTCAGACCGGACGTCCGTTTGACGAACCATCAGCAGCGTTGGTGTTCACGTTGAGAAACGGTCCCTAAGAGATTACCCTATGAGTGTTTGGGGTACAATTGAGATACGGCCGGGTTGGTTCGCACACGAAACCAACCGGGCCCCTCGGACGAAAAGGCTAGTAACTCACAGACCGGGCGTCCGATTGACGCGTCGTCTGTTGCATTGAGACCCCTGAGACGAGGCGGTCCTTTGAGATATTTCGTAGTGGGACTTTGAGATACTTGGACTATCGACCAGTAGATCATGGAGCGGACCCTCCTGAAGATGAGCGTACGGAGTACGAAGACCGTGTAGCCGGCTAAGACCTGACTACTGCTTGACCGACTCGACTTGGAGTGATTCGACTAGCCCAGTGGACTGAGCACTAAATTGTTTGGGTGCAGACCCATGGCGGATGGAGGACTACTGAGTTTACGTGTAGATCCGCGATACTCGTCTGGAGAGTACCTCTGTATGCTATTAGGGGGTGTGCACTACTGTGTTTGGGTGGCATACCCCGGAGAGAAGCACTACTGTGTTTTGGTGGCTGACCCGCGGTACAAGACAGGAGGAGTACCTCTGCAGTCTTAGGTTAGTGAGGAGTTCCTCAGAGACGTGACACGACCAATTTACACTCCAGAGACGAGGCTCTTCAGCAGGTACGATTTCGATAATGAAAATCCTGGTTTTAGTTGAGTCTATGATCTTTGTGTTTACCTCATGATTGAGATGGTTCACTTGTTAACATAGGTATATGTATGGGAATATACTTGGGTAGTGGTTATCCATTGATTTCATTATCTTGTGTTTCCTCAGGATTAAGATGGGTTACTTGATAACATAGGTATCTATATGGGTACATACCTAAGTAGAGGATATCTGTTGAGATCTTTCTTTGTGGTTATCCTTTTTAGATTTTGTGAGACCTTGAGGGTCTTTGGGTCCCTTCTGAGTATCGTTATACTCACCCCTGCATGGGCTATGCCCGCACCTCGTTGTGTTGGTTGCAGATGACGGGCATCACAGAAAGAGGCCGAGTGTTCGAGGACCGGATGGTACCTGGAGGTGGACCTCACGACGAGACATTATCTTGTGGTGGACTTCACGACGAGATGACACTCGGAGGAGGTTGAAGGGTGAGAGCGTTGTGGATGCTATTTGTACCTACCCTTCTGGTAGGATCCATGGTGGACGATCCAGGAGTTGCGCAATCTGTACCTACCCATCAGGTAGGATCCAAGGAGGACGACCCGGGAGCTGCTTCTATTCTTCAAGCTGTTTGTCTTTTCTGTTGTACTTTTGTTCAGTTGTAGCTATACTTTCGATTGGGTTTGTATTATGGCCCATTTACTTTTCATCACATCCTTTTGTACTTAGTGGTTTACTTCCGCTTGTACTATGTGGTGTTTTGTTTATTTTATAAAGGCAATTCCTTCCCAGTTATCGGGATTTACGCCTTTGGTGCTAGTCGCCAACCCCTGGCCTATCAAAGGAGGGTTTGGGGTAGTCACGGCATGGGCCCTGAGGACGGGTCGTGACAAATTGGTATAAAAGGGAGGTTCTTTCGCAGAACATATAACTCTGATATTCTCTTTCTGTGAAGAAATAGTGTTAAGGGTACTTAGTGTGGTCTTCAGTTCAGGGATTCCAGTGTTGGTGCGACGGCCGACGTATCCGTACACCAAGACCCTGACTACTGATTTCTGACATTGTGCACGAAAAACACTGATTGCGTGTGTGTTTCCAATAGTTTTAAAGGCAGATCAAACCAGGTCAGTTCACCAGGTATAAATCGTTTACCGTGTCCCATCTGTTCAGGATATCTCTATGCAAGATAGTCAATTGGAGTTCTGAGAGAGTACTCAATGATGGCCCACTGAGCGACGAGGCTCCAGTGCGGGGCCCTTTTTACTATGTTGGCACCTTCTGGTGGTGTACCAGCAACACCACCACCTATTGGGTAGCATATTCCACCAGCCTTACTAGTGAAATGTGCACGCTGATAGAGCACGTTGCACGAGTTCCAGCAGCAACGGCCTCCAAGGTTACGAGGCGAGGAAGATTCCCTGACAGCAGAGCACTGGTTGGAGGTGATAGCTAGAGTTTTCTGCCTAGCTGAGACATCAGTAGAGTGGATGGTGGACTTAGCTACTAGTGTTTTCCAGTGAGTGACCATGAGGATGGTCCACATAGTGATGAGGCTTCAGTATGTGGACCGATGCATGATATAGTGCATTCGGGTAGTGTGTCAGCTATACATCACTACTTGTTGGTCCGCAGTAACAACCGGTGGTACGGGTAGGTGACACATGTTGGCTTACTGCCTTACACGTGTTCCAAAATTAGATACCCTCATGTTCTGAGGTGACCCTGATGCACAGGCAGCTATGAACTGCCTTGAGTAGGTGGCTGAGAGTTTTTTTAGACCTTATACTGCTTCGGCAGAACGGTAGATTTCTTTGGGTGCGCTTTCAATGGCAGTACGGGAACCTCTAGGTGAGCACATGGGAGCGGAAGGCTCAGGTGCATGCTCAGTACCGCTTTTGTATCCCTAGTTTGTGTTAAAGCATTACGAGGTCCTAAAGCCCTGAGGTGGGAGTAATGTAAAGTCCAGTTAAAATTCAAGGGAAATTTTTTTTCTTAATTTTCATTGAGATTTTACAAGAACACAGTTTCTAACGGTGCCTGATTCTGAGGCCCAGTGTTCCCGGAATTAACATCCAAAGTAAGGCTCGGGTACGTTTAGTGAACGAATGAGTGGGTTTTTTTCTAACTTTTAAATCGATGCTCGAAATTGAAATACGAGGGCACTGATGAACTCATAGCGCCGGTAATTGCTTAAGAATACCTTTTATAGAGTTGTGTTTCCTCGGGATGAGTTTTTTAGTTTTGTCTATAAAGACTTCCGAGAAATAAAATTTGTGCAACAAATTTTATTTAATTAAAGTTGTTAAATACTAAGGATGGAGGTTGGGTGAACCTAACTACCTAAGTGAGGTTAAATGTGAGGTGGGGCCCATTATGATGGGTTGCGGAATTATGATGTCTTTGAGATATGAAACATTCATGGTATAGTTCCTTATTATCGATGATTTATATGTGACTTATCATGAATATCCTTGAAAATGACATCTTTGAGAAAGAATAATGTGCCATTATGATGGGTTGCGGAATTTCAAATGTCATTTCAAGAGTTCAAGGTTCATCTTACATCAGCACCAATATTTATTTTTTCAAAATCATGAAAGGGTTGTGTAGTGCACTGTGATGCATTGGTATGTTGGTTGGGGTGTGTTATCATGAAAGGATCACATATTGTTGCTTATGGTTCATGACAGTTTATAGTTCCTGAGAAGAATTACCCAAAATATGATTTGGATTTTTTAGTAGTTTTGCATGATTTGAAGATTTGGCATCAAAAGATCTTTGGAAGGAAATGTTTTGTTTCCATGGATCATAAGAATATAAAAAATAATTTCTCAAAGTGATATTTTATTTTGATGAAAAGTAGGTGGATATATTATTTCCAAATGATTGAATTCCACTTGATGTAAACAAAATAAAATTCATTTTAGTGTCTCATGCGTTAAAGAGAATTTTGTATGCTCAGTTGGTGAAATAAGCCTTGGATGAAATGAGGTTGATGTCGGTCCTATCCAATATTCATGTGTAATGGGGAGACCAATGTGATGTCGATGTTTTAGTTTCTGTTTATATGGTTACTTATTTGTAAAATAAGGTAAAGGATACACCATCATTGGATGTAAAATGTCTAGTTATGAGTTCAATAGTCAATTTTGGGGAGACCATTGGCTAATGAAAACTTTTTGGAAATTTGGTGATGTGGATTAAGGATCGGATGGATGTACCTATGGATTATTAGGAACAACTTCTCCATGATTACATCATTTCAATATGGGGTTTACATCCGAGTATACTGAATATGTATATGGTTTTTATGGTTCATTATTCGTGGAGTGGCATGAAAAGGAAAGTGTATTTGTTCATTTTAATGTGCATAACTTGTCAGTAGGTTAGGGAAGAGCATCAGCCACCAGCAGGTTTGTTACTATCATTAACTATCATAATGTGGAAATTAGAGAAGATAGTGATAATGTTTTTCATAGGTCTGCTAAGAATGGTTTGTAATCACGATACCATTTTGGTTATAGTTTATATTATTACCATGTCGTCTCATTTCATCCATATTCATGAAACTCTTACAGTGTATTATTTTTCCAAAATGTATATCCAATTGGTGGTAAAGAGACATAACATACTAGGTTCAATAGAATAATATAGAGATTTAATGATCACATCACATTTTTTGAAATCCTTAAAAAACTCTCATGGGACTCAATTGACTATACATACGGCGTATCATACTCATACAATAAACCAATCTAAATATATGATACTGACATTGGATGAAAATCTAGGGGCCTATTTTATAAATTTTCATGTTTTATGGGAAGAGCATGTTCTATTAGAGGATATTTCTTATAATAATAAAAATTTTGCCTCAATAGATATGGCTACTTTTGAATAATTTTATGGGAATCCATGTTTTTCTCCACTTTGTTTAGTGGAAGCATGTGAGATGTCACTTGTTGGGTTGAGAATTTCCCATGAAATGATAGAGAAGACTTATTTGATCATAAAGTGGGTAAAGAGGACTCAATGTCATCCAAAATCAAATGTGGATCATCAAAGAAGACTATTGTCATTCACAATGACTGATCATGTGTTTATGACGATATCTCCAAAGCGTAAACATTGTCATTTTGGGAATCAGTTAAACATATCCCTTTTATACATTGGCCATTTCGAGATACTAGAAGGGGTTGGAGAGGTGGAATAGAGGTTTCCATTAACACAATAGTTCAATGAGGTTTATAATGTGTTCCATGTATCTTTGTTGTAAAGGTATCAACATAATCATGACCATGTGATCAGAAGGGATCACATTTACCAAGATCCAGATGCATCATTGGTACATGTCACAGTGTGTATTTTTGGTTGGAAAGATAATGTTTTCCATTAAAAAATAATCAACCTAGTGTGGGTATTATAGTAAAATGGTAAGATTCCTTAATTGACATTGGAATTAAATATGTTCATTAAAGAGAAATGGAAAGAGCATTTTCAAGGAAATGGTGGTTTTTAAAATTCTGACGACAAAAATACCAATGGTGGGGAGAATGTAGTAACCCCAATTTCTATAATTTAACCCATGAATTGTGCTTTTATTATTATTAATTTTCATGAGTAAAAGATTAGATATCTGGGTTAATTTTAAATATTTTTTTTGTGGAAATTGGGATTGTGAACAATATGTGAACAGTTTGTCCAAACTGTGCTGGAGACTTAGAGAAACCATGTGTTTTGGTTTTGGTATGGGAAATTTGATGTAGTAGCCTTAGGATGATTGATGAATAGTTATGGAGAAATTGAATGTAGTACATGAAAGGATCCCCTTATAGTAGTATCTAACATGTGATTAGTAGAGATTTTTCTAACTATATTACTAAACCATGAAGGGGTCAAAAACAACCACCTTAAAAAGTAGATATATAACGACCTTTACTTTAAGGCACTCGTTATTGCCTGAAATCAACCCTAAAAATGAATTTTTCTTCTAAAATTTCCATATATGGTTCTCCCATAAATCTGATGGAAATACAAAGGCTTCTCTTAGTGATTTGAAATCAGTTTGATGAGGTATGTGATCAATCATCATCGTTATCACTGAATTTCCTTAGATCTACAACTCCTCTCTTCTTGTGTTCCAAAATAATCTCTAGTGGTGGGTATATTTCAGAAATTGAATGAAAAATATTACTATATTTGGCTGGTATCTTATTATGTAATGACATCTAAAGAGGTTTTGTGGAGAATTTACCTGGTTTCTTGAGCATTCTTCATCCGTTTTTAGTTTTTGCCGAAATTTTCACAGTATGTGGATTCACTATTGACTCCTCTTATTAGAATTTATTGTATGAGATTAAATTTGATTTATATTGAATTAATTTTATTATGTAATTGGTGATAAAATCATGGTTTAAATTTTCTTTAGTGATGATTTATTGTTTTGATAGAATTGTATACTTTTTGTGAGTTGTTCTAAAAAGTGGTTTATCTTATTGAATTTAAAATGATTATTTTTTAAAATGGATTTGGTGGAACATATGAATGGTTGTTGGGAATGGGGTTTTCAATAAAAATGATTTTTTAATGAAATGGTTTGGCATTGAAATGTTTTTTATTTGAATGTTTTTTTATAAAAATTATGATTTTATTAAAAGGTCTTTGGCATTGTTTTTTTGTATACTTTATTATTATGTTTATATTTCATTAACCAGGATTTGTTAACATATGAATTTTCCTTGGTTCCAATGGTGTAATGGAATATGGGATATATTTACCTTTTTAAGACTTCTTATATCAATGTGAAACTTTTCATGAGTGTGTAATTTTTATATCAAAGCATGAATGGTTGGTTTCGTAGATTAGTGAAATGGTTTGGTTCTGAGGGCATGAAATTTTAAAAATGGTTAATGTCGTGGCTGGAATATTTAATTGAAAAAGGGTTTTAGTTGAAACATTTATGAGATAAATTTTTTATATATTGTGTTATATCATATTTTCATCATATTAATATTTAGTTATAAACTAATTTTGGAGTTTCTATTATATAAATTGTTTTATCAAAATGTTTTTAACTCTTCTATCCTTATGGAATGAGTTGGAAAGTCATTGGAGATAGCCAAAAGAGTTTTATATTAACCCATTCTTTGTAAACTTGGTTCTTTTTTTATATAATTCATCCAGTGCATGGAAAAATTCAATGTATCACACGTATTTAGAACCACCATGTAATACTTGGGGTGTTTGTTGTTGTTAGAGAATGAATATTGTACAACATTGAGTCTTGAGGTCATCTTGAAGTATTTCATTGTATTTATACTTTTTAAATTGATAATTTCATTTTGTTAATTTTTAGTACACTTTTGTGGGGTTTTGTTATAAATATGACGTTTGAGTTATCTTTTAATCATACATCATATGGTGGTTGTTTGGTTAGTGGTTCATTAATTAAAATTAAATCGTCCCTCCCTCTCTTTTGAAACCCTATGAAATTTATATCCATCTTTTGGAGCCTTGGTAATGTCCCTTATGTTTAGTAATAATTAATAGTATTCTCAATAAAATGTGAATAATATTGTCACTATACATCACATGAAACAATGATATTCATTCACATCTTCTCTTACACCCAAGATCGAGTATTACCAAAAAAGAATTTATTATTAAAATGTCATTATTTAATATAACAAGATATATCATGGACATTAAATAATTATTTTTGAGTAGGATTACATAAAATATGAAGATTTAGGGTTTAAAAAACTTATAATATTAATACATTGGTTAGAAATTAATTATAAATTTATATATTAACAAAATAAATATCATGGGAATATTTTTACAGAAAACTGTTTCTATGCTCACAATGAAATTTTATCCATGATAATTTAAATTAATTAAAATTAGTGTCTGATATTAGTTTAGTTTATATTTTATTTATTCAAAAATATATTGTTGATATTCATCCAATGGATATGATAGACATCTGAAAATAACAAACCATGTACGACACAATAATGAATATATTTTTTTAAAGGCAGTATTAATGCTTTTTAGTAGAGACCATATTTTAAATCAAAATTTTGGAATATTTATAAATTTCATATTTAAAAATAAACATCATTATTTAATAGAAACCTAAATTTTAAATTAGGTTGATTTTTTTTAATTGTCATACAAAGTTTCATTTTTAACGAATATTGAAATATAATGAATTTTAATTCAAAACATCATTTTGATTAATTTATTTAGAAGGAAATATTATATTTTTAATTGTAGTAAAATTTATATAAGATAATTTTTTAATCAATTACTCTAATATAGGATTTTTTAATCAATTTCTATTTGAAATTTAATATGAAAAATAGTAATTATTTTTTATTTTTACTTTAAAAACAAGGCATTGTCCTCTCATCTACGGGATTGAATTTAAATATTTTATTCCAATTATCTGTATGTAATTGGAAAAATTATATTACATAATTTTTAATCCGCATACTTTATAAATTATGTTAATTTCAACTTAGTTTATGACAAAAAATTTTAGTGAATTTAATTAAAATTAATTACATCGATTAATGTAAAATTTAGCATAATAAGTGACTAAACTATAATATTAAAGTGGAAATGGCCTATAAACTTGTCTAAAACCAAATTAATAGAGATATGTTGGCCAATAAACAACTAGGTATCGAAAACGGTCCATTTTTACAATTTTATAACAGGTAATACTTTGTAAACCTTCAATTGTTTTAAAAAATAATAGGTGTTCCCTTTCCGATAACAATAAAAATGCACTCACACTCCCAAATCCTCAAACCTATAAACACACATTGGATCGAACAAGATATTTAAAAAAATATCTCCCATTTTTCTCCCCTAAAAATATAATCTTCACCTTGATATTACATCGATCTATGGAATCCCGTTGGTGCAATCCAAAAGGAGTTACATGAATAAGAGGTAACACGATTCGTCAAGCCCTTTAGTCTAGTTTTCATTCTCCATCAACAAAAAAATTATCATTACATGTCTATATTATAAAAATAATGTAATAAATATAATATGATGTTTTTAATAGATTTTTAACCCTAAACTATGATAGAATTCCATAAAATGGGTAATGTACATTTCATATATGTGTACGACGAACTGTGACCTCATAAAATGATGTCGTTCGTTTTTTCATTACTGTGTGTCATGGTTGGGAATTATGATAGACCTGTTTTTTTCAATAATATATATGATATTTAAAATTAATTAATTTTTTCATTGTTTTTATACAAAACAAACCCTTTTTCTATAAATTTGGTTTAAAAATGATAACATCATTTGTTGATGTGTCACCCATCGCCTCCTCAAAATGATGTGACTAGTTCTCACTATATTTGGAACATAAAATGTATAATTTTAATAAACCTATGTAATGTATATGTAATATATAATATATTGTAATTATAATATAAAAATTTATCATTTAAATTTAAATATTATAATTCAGTAATAAATGAATGTGGCATTCAGGCATACGTACGACATACCAACTCCACAAATTATGCATTTCATTTCATTCAACCAAATATCATAGATTATTCTAAATAAATATAATATGAATATATATAATATTCAAATTATGGTTTAAAATCTTAATATGATAAAACCATTAACAAATTAACAGGAATGATAAATAAAAACATAAAAACATACTCAATAAACTAGTCAATTTACACCAGAAATAGTGAAAATAATGATAGGTTGAAATAAAATGGGTAATTAGATATTATAAGAAGATAATATATGTTATTATTAACATTTAAATGGTTATTTAATAATAAAATAACATATTAAACCCCTTATATAATTTTTTAGTATATGTTCATCGGAAAAAAATACAAATTAATAGATTTTTATATCACTATTTCCATCTATTAGATAAATTTCATATTCACCACTTATTTTTTTGGTATAACTACTAATCATTTTTTATATATTATATAATGTATCATTTTATATTAATTTTATTTAAAAAATTCATTTAATTTTATTTATTCTTGATGATTATGATTCAAATGTTTTGATGTGGTATGTGACAATTTGGAATGTTTAGAGATTATTTTCCTCAAGAATTTTTTAATGATATCCTAATTAAATTTACATTATTTGAGTCATAATTTATTTTTTTGAATTTAATTTCTTATATATGGTTTACATACATACATATTGAAATGTAATATCCTGAATAATTCATCCCTCATGGTCTTTTGAGATTCAATTTGAATTATTTATTCTAATGGGTTTTGAGTTAAATTTTTTGAAGTGGAAGGAATTTCATAAACCAATTTATATTCATTATGATAAATTACTTCTTCATTTTTATTAATATTATTTTATTAAGTGTGTAATCACATTTATAACCTATATTTAATTACATTGACTTGTTTTGTGTGGATTTAAATTTGAAACACACAATCTATTAATTGA
Source organism: Viscum album (assembly GCA_963277665.1). Classification (NCBI taxonomy): domain Eukaryota; kingdom Viridiplantae; phylum Streptophyta; class Magnoliopsida; order Santalales; family Viscaceae; genus Viscum; species Viscum album. The sequence goes on along the minus strand of OY728155.1, from coordinate 875,090,749 downwards.
TTGAATTTAACATCAATGTTATGGTATTATCATGGGATTACTTCACAATATCATTTTATATAGGTTTTCATATAAATGAATTTATATTAGAGGGAATTATTTTTTCACCATTTAATTATCCATTATTTTTCTTCTCCTCAAGGTTTTTCTGAAATTTTCATTTTGTAATACAAATTTTTCACACATTGTAACTCAAAATTTCATACAAAATGTTTTTAAAAAAACCTCACATAATTTCACTCTTTAGTGATGGAATATATTTTCTTCTAAAACTCATTTTTTAAAAAATTATAAAAAAATTGTTTCCAACCATTATAAAATGATTTCATAACTTCATTTTTATTTATTTTGTCATATAAAAATGTTTCAATAGGAATCACTTCATCACTTTCAAAATAATGTATTTTTCTAATTTTTTACCTTTAAAATTTAATGTTTTTTGCACCTTGTATAGAATGTAGGAATTTAGCAACCATAATTTCTTTGAATATTAAATAATTTCTTTAAAAGGATGATATGTACTGAAAATGTGTTTGAAATGATATTTCAACAAAAATAATTTTCAAATTATTCTTAAATTAAAATAAAAAATTCATCGGGAATGTTTTAAATGAATATTTATAGAATTCATAATCCTCAAAAACAAAAAATAATTATTTTAGTACACATGGGATATCTTTTTTTTGATAGTATCATTTTGCTCCCACTGTATTTTTTATGATTGATTTGGAAAAGGATAGTACTTACATTCACTTCCTAGATTCATTTTTGGTAGTCTACGTGAAATATTCTAATTTTCATTGAACATTTAATGCCCCATTATTTTCCATATCATTTATCATGTTTTTGTTCATTACCTACACCATATTCCATTTTAATATTCTATATACATATAATTTTGTTAGATTATTTGTGGATATATTGATAAATTTGTATCTTATACTTATATTTATTTGAAAAGGAACATAATTAGATCAATTATTCGATATATGAGGAAAGATTTGGAATAGTATGAAATGGGTGGGTACCTATTATATATAATCTCTGGATGCATAGGTAATCTCATGTTACAAGTAATTTGGATATCCGTAGATGGGGTTTCAAATGGTATTCTAAATTTTATTGTGAATGGTCATGATGATAATGTGTTTATGTACCTATGAAACATGGTTTAAAATAATTTATTGTTTCATCAATTAAAATTTAAGTATTATTTATCTAACATATTTTGTGTTGACAAATCTAAACATACATTCCATTCCAAATTCCTGGATTAAATCTAATTCATTTTAAATTTCTTACCTTTGAATTTATATTTTTCTGTATCTTGTTTTGTAACGCCCTGACCCCAGTTACCCAGAGTCGGTGCATTATTACATAAAATTGGTATGATCACAAAAGATAATGTATCAAAAGACAAATCAGTTTAGTAGCCTAGGAAACAGTAGATAAATTCATAAATGTTACATTACATAAAAAAGTGAAAAACTAAAATAATATAGTCTCCATAGTCCACACTCATATCCCCTTCAGACTATCCCTGCAGGCCAGTCATAAAATATTTCTTCACATCCTGGGAAAAAATATAGAAAGGGGTGATCTTAGATTCTCAGTAGGGATAATAATATAGCGGAAGCTTTCTAAAATAAACATAAACATTTAAGGAAATGTATAACTAAACAAAAGCCTTTTAAACTTGATCATCAGTATAATATGCAAAAATTAGAATGATATAATGCCATTTACTTATTCATATGGATATTGTACTGGTCTAATAATCACATGCAATATCAATAACCACTTTCATAATGATGGAATACATAATACCATATTATCATAACCACATTGCCAAGGCCTCGGGTTAAGACTAGAAATATGATTTTCTCAAGGCCTCGTGCCAAGACACTAGTTTGTCTCATGAGACCTGCCGATGCATCGAGGAGCTATATCGGGCTCCACCCGTCACTTATTAAGTCCAATGCATTCCTTATATGAAAAGGTTTAAACATATCATAAACCATAACATAATCGTATCACATAAAACATGAATAAAGGAATCATAACACTTCCACATTTCAATCACAAGATATCAATACAAAAAAATTAATATAATAAAAAAATTATCAAAACCATTTCCAATACCAAAATAAAGGAAAAGTAAAACATGTTATTTATTTTTCATTTTTAAAAAAGATATGTTTTGTAGAGGAATCCGAAACTCAAATAATGGTCACGGTGGTGGAGAAGTCATTGTCACCACATACGTATGACAAAAAAACATTACTTTTTTTCATTTAGTAAAACGCTTCATATAAAAAAAATTCATTTTGAATAAACGTAAATGTCAAAGGGGTTTATACACCGTATAAGAGAATGTTGTGTATAAAACAAAATATGCCTCAATAAAAGGAGAATGAGACAAAGTCCCTTAAAAAGATCAATTTTTTAAATAAAATAGATCTATTATGCATATTCACTATAAGTACACATAAAGGAAGTACAAATACAAGATAAGACATAATAATATCATGACATAATTTGAAAGTATGAGATTTACCCAAAGAACGGAAATTGGGTTAAGAAGTTCTCGTACCTCGTGTCCGACTTGACTCGATCATTATTTAATATCATGAATAGTAAACTAGAGTTATTCTATACTTGCTTGAGAACTTTTTTCAAGTTAATTATCACTTTTATATCACTTATTACCATTTTATGAACATTATGTAGTCATTTAAGTTAATAACGGTCGTTTTGTCGATGTTTGGTACTTGAGTCAACAATAAACATCTTATAATCACAAGTTGTTCATATTGTAAAATATCAATTATCTCCAAAATAATATTATGGATGTATATATCATATATATATATATATATCATATATATCAATTATATACATGCATTTATAATATTACTTAACATTTAGAGGTAAGAAATTAAATGCACCATCATGGAGACGGTAAGCCGTACGTACGCATGCATGATACTTTCATTTCAAATTCGTATTAAATGTAATGAAATAATAATTATATAAAGTTATATTATAATTCCAGTATAATACCATATATAATATCATTAACTCCATCCTTTATACATCCGACATATGGCATTAACGATTCAAATCTATTTTAGGGGGCGGTAGTCCGCACTCCCTAAACTGAAATTATCGCGTTTACCCATAATGGAAGTCATAAAGGTATTCCATAAATAAAAAATACAGAAGAATAAAGAATAAATAAATATAATATATATCATATATAAGAATAGTTTCATCATAATGGCCACCATGAGAGGTGTTAAAAAAATATTGAACAATCATCGTTTCGTGAGGCAGTAATTTGCCACCGACAGAAATAGTATGTTCTTTAACCATTAGATGAAGTTGTGTGTAATTTTTAATCAAATACTACTAATAAAAACATCATATTATATTGAATATACTGGTTTTGTTACAAAATAAAGGAATAAAAATATTTTAAGGGGTTGGAAAATATAAATAAAACAACAAAACCTAAGATAAGACATTACCTTAAAACCGGGTAACTTATTTTTATATGATCCAAAGGCTTCTATGGGAAGACTTATGAAAAAATTGAGGATTCTATTATTAAGAGAGGGATGTTAAGAGAGTATTTGGGCAAATTTTGGTCGAGCCAAATGGCTTTGAAGGTGTTAATAAGGTGGTAGAGGTGGGGGACTTTTATAAGAGGAGAGGAGGGGCACTCTTGGAAAGTCATGAAATGTTACATTATTATGAAATGATTTTTGGATTTTAAACGTCCCACAAAGATATATTTCTAGGATAAGGTGACAAGGGTTCTAAATATACTCACCCAATAAGTTTTTCACATGTTTAGGGCTTAGATTTTACATTATCTTTTCATTTTATTTAAATCGTTAATTAATGGGGTAATTTCTCCATCATCATGGTGTCATAAAAAAATTAATTTATTTAATTTCTAAAAATTATAAAAAGATATCATGATGTAGAAAATATTTTTATATTTCCAATTAATATTTATATTCATAATGTTACTATATATAACCCCATGTAATAATTGTTTTAGTAAAACAACACATGTTTGTGACAATTTTATATTTACATTATATAAAATGTTATTAATGTCATTTTCTTACCCAAGTGGATCCATGGGGTCCCCAAGTTGACCCATGGATTTACTTGGTCGGCAATGACTCATCCAAAAAGTTTTGGACAAGTCTAAAGGTAATTTCATATTATTATATCATTATATTTACCTTAAATCACACTAATTACCTTTAATCGCGATTAATAAAACTTAAAAGTTACTATTCACTAAAAATTAGTATAATCCCATTGAACCACATTTTACTTACTAATGAAAACCATGTATGTCGGATTTTTGATATTCAATTTATATAAGTGGTAATGTTTCATTTAAACAAAATATTTGTTTGTTAACTACCACTTAGTGGTTTCACTATTCATCAAAAATTGATGTTCTTTAGAAAAATACCAAAAATTAACCCTATGCTATATTTGAAATTCCTAATTCAAAAATGATTTCTATTTTACAAAATTCAAAACATAAAAGTTGAATAAATTAATTTAATAATTAATTCCCGCTATCAAAACAAATATCATGTTTTTAAGAAAGAATATCAATCAAAAGATTGACAATTGTTTATGTCCAATTTCAAAGTAAAATTTATTTAATGACCACCATTGGATAAAATGGTAGAAATATATTATAATTATACGTTATAACAACTAAATAATTTGATTTATCACTATAAATTATTTTTATTACAAAGTTGGTTTAAATTAAAGTGTAGTATTTTACACATTTCCAAAAAATTGGAAGTTCTAAGAAAAAAAAGAACAATTCAACTTCAGATAATTTCGATATTATGAATCCAAAAATGAAGTCCAATTTGAATAACAAAATTTATAAAATTTCAAAAATTGGGTATTAATATTCATAACGACTACTTTGATTGGTCTCGGTGTGTTTGAATCTCAAACTTGCGTACAATGCACGCTATTGCATTATTGAAGGAGAAGTGTACTGTGGAAGCTTGGGGTGTTACATTCTCCCCTCCTTAAATAAATTGTGTCCCCGCAATGTGAAAGTGTTCTTCAAAAATAAAAGGTTGAAAGAAGAAAATATCATTGTGGAAAACCCACATCGGAAATAAGGATGATAAAAATATAACTTTAAATGAAAGAAGGATAAGTAAAAAGGTCACCCGAGATAACCCATACTATGATTATATGAAAACATGGTTATAGAGGAGAACAAAACCATCAAAGTCTGAGGGAGAGTTGTAGAAAAATGGATTTGGAGAAAGTTAACAACAAGAAAATCACAAACATGTGATTGGTTAAACGATCATTGATTCCCCATTAAGAAAAGTTAACAGACAACATTTTTGTTTTAAGTTACCTTTCGTAAAGTTGAGAAATTTATTTAGGAGATTTAATAAGAACGTAAGGAAATATACATACTTATCATGTAGACTTTTCATTCATTAATTAATTTTTACCACAATCCCATCTTTCAATCAAAATGATAATAGAACTCAAAAATATTATATTTATTATAATCATACAAGGTTCCAAATATTAACACATACCATTTAGATTAGGAAAACTATTTTGTAATAACCAGGGACTTCTTGTAGGCCAGTGGTATGTAATAAAGGCTTGTCGCACTATGGTTGTTGGTTCGATTCCTACAGCTTTGTCCGACGTGATGGGTTATCACTCAACCTGCAGGTTGTCCTTTTTCTAAACCTATAGTATTATAATATAAAATAAATAATCTTAGAAATGTTTTTACCTTCATCCATACTATCCAAAGTTCAACTTAATCCATTCCAACCTTTATAGTTATCCAAAATACCTCTATCCAGTATTTCTCTAAAAGGACTCTAAATTCCAAAATCAATTGTAACATCATATTCCCCAAACAAAGTAATGTTTCTCTTATTGTCACATACTAAAAATATGATTACCTTCATCATATTAAAACCTTAATGAAAACTACAAGTACTGCAGTATAACCCTTATATATATAACATTATTCATATAACTATAATATAGTTCTTAAGTCCAAAAACACAAATACAATAATTATTCAACTACATCTGTAGTAATAGCATAAGCTTGTCCTTGCTCCCATGGCCCTTTCTGAGGTATGTTTCCTTGGATCTTAGGTTATTCATCTGCATAATGCCCCATTTCTCTACAATTGTAGCATTCAACATTGACAGTCTATTTCTTTCCCTTACAATCACGATCCTGGTGACCATTTTCTCCATATTTGTAAAAATCTCCCATTCCCTTTAGGCATGTACTAGGGTGATTCTTCCCACAATTATCATATAATGCAAAATCATTCATTCCCTTTTTCCCTTTATCTGTCTCTTGTTCCACTATTTATTTCATCTCTTGCTTCACAGTTTTGTCATATGACTTAGAGAATTCCTTTTCTGTCTTGATAGCACACGAGACTATATCTTCGTATGATGATAAGGATTTTGATACTAAAGCTTGAGGGAGAAATGGTTTTAACCCTTCAATGAAATGATAAATCTAACTTCTTGGGTTACGTATATAATCTGAAGCATGTATCGCTAACCTTGTAAATTTTGCCTCATACTTTGGAACATTGTCATCCTCCTTTTGTCTCAGACTCATAAATTTCCTTTAAATATCACTCAATGGTCATGAGTAAATTATTTTTCAAATAAAATCTCTTTAAACTCCCTCAATTCCATATTTTATACTTCATCATCTTCCTTTGTGTTTTGAATCAATGACCACCACTGATCAGCATCTCCAGTGAGGTGGTAAACTGCTATGATAACCTTTTCCCTTTCACTTCCCCCCAAGGCGTGGAATATTTTCTCTAAGAAATTTACCCATTGCTCAGATAATAAGGTATTTTTACTCCCATTTAATGTTGGGGGTTTTTTCCTCATGGAGCGATCTAACATTGATCATCCATGTTGCGGATCAGGGTGCTCCATATGAGTAAGGTTATTATTCATAACCTGAGTGAGTTTTCCTAGTATGGTGATAAGATGATCAACATCAGTTGTATCACTAGCTCCATTATAATTATCTTGAGAAGGAGGGAAATCTCTACATGGAGTGCATGCATTTATATAGTTTCCATTCCTTCCACTAGGCACCATTTCTAAAAAATGTCATAAACTAGATTAGTTTATGAATCGAAATACATAATTCCATACTTGTAAAAAACAATACATAAATTGAAAAGTTTATGTATATAATCCACAATCATAAAAATATTTTTCGTTGAGGATGTATATAATCATAAACCCTTCCTAATGGTTTGTAATAAAAATGAGAATTATCCTAAGCATATCCCATGGGAGTGTCATAACCAAGAGTGCAGCAAGGCCCATTGTCGTGCTCCAGTTCCCATTCAAGTCTATCTTAAAGCGTTGTTTTCGGGTTTTTCCCCTAGGTACATCTGTGCCAGATCCGCCTCTACCTGCTCGTATCCAGACAGAGATGTATTTCTCCGAAAACTCACACAATCTCTATAATACCAATATCCTAGAATGTTATTCTATTCTAATCCTCAAAGCCTTTCATAAGGATATGTGCTTTAATCAGAGTTTATCTAAATCTAGCTTCCATGGATAGTACTAAATTGCCTCTGATACAAACTATAACACCCCGACCCCAGTTACCCATAGTCATTGCATTATTACATATCATTGGCATGAATACAAAAGATATAGTCTCGAAAGACCGATTAGTTTAGTATCCTTGGAAACACTAGATAAATTAATAAATGTTACATAACATCATAAAATGAAATACTACAATAACATAGTCTCCATAGTCCACACTCATTTCCCCTTCAGACTATCCCTGCAGGTCAGTCATAAAATATTTCTTCACATCCTGGGAAAAATAAAAAATAGAAAGGGGTGAGCTCAGATGCTCAGTAAAGAAAAAAAATATAGCGGAAGCTTTCATAAATAATCAAAAACATTTAAGGCAATGTATAACTAAAAAAAGCCTTTTAAACATGAACTTCAGCATAATATATAAAAAGTATAATGAAATAATGCCATTTACTTATTTACATGGATATTCTACTAGTCGAATAATCACATGCAATATCAATTACCACTTTTTAATGATGGAATGCATAATACCAGACAATCATAACCAAATAGCCAAGGCCTTGTGCGAATAATACAAATAAGATTTTGTCAAGGCCTCATGCCAAGACACTAGTTTGTCTCATGATACCTGTCGATGCATCGAGGAGTTATAGAGGGCTCGACCCACCACTTATTAAGTCCAATGCATTCCTTATATGAAAAGGTTTAAACATATCATTAACCATAACACAATCGTATCACATAAAACATGCATAAAGGAAACATAAAATTTCAACATTTCAATAAAAAGATATCAATACAACAAACTGATATAAAAAAAATTATCAAAACCATTTTCAATAACAAAATAAAAGAAAAGTAAAACATGGTATATATTTTTCCTTTTTAAAAATGTTATGGCTTGTAGAGGAAGTCGAAACACAAATAATGGTCATAGAGGAGGAGAAGTCGTTGTCGCCGCATACATATGAAAAAAAATTCGTTTTTTTCATTTAGTAAAATGCTTCATATAAAATGATTCCTTTTGAATAAATGTAAAAGTCAATGGGGTTTATAAACTGTATAAGAGAACGTTGTGTATAAAACAAAATATGCCTCAATGAAAGGAGATTGAGACGAGGTCCCTTACAAAGATCACTTTTAAAATAAAATAGATATATTATGTTTATTCACTATAAGTAAACATAATGAAATTAAAAATACAATATAGGGCATAATAATATCATGACATAATTTTAATGTAGGGGATTAACCCAAAGAACGGAAATTGGGTTAAGAAGTTCCCTTACCCCGTGTTCGACTTGACTCGATCGTTATTTAATCTCCTGATTAATAAAATAGAGTTAATATCTAGTTTCTTAAAAACATGTTTCATGTTAATTATTCATTTTATATCACTTATTACCATGTTGTGAACATAATGTAGTCATTTATGTTAATAACCGTAATTTTGTCGATCTTTGGTACTTGAGTCAACAATAAACTTCTTATAATTACAAGTTGTTCATGTGGTAAAATATCCATTATCTTCAAATAATATTCATGATTTAGATATCATATATATCATATATATCCAGTAGATATATGCATTTATCATATAACATAACATTTAGAGGTATGAAATAAAATGCACCGTTCATGGAGACAACAAGTCGTACGAACACATGAAGGATAATTTCATTTCTATTTCATATTAAATGGAATTAAATCATAATTATATAAAGGTATATTATAATTACCATATAATATAATATATAATATCATTAACTCCATCCTTTATATGTCCCATATATGTCATTAACGACTCAAATTAATTTGATGGGGCGGCAGTCCGCACTTCCAAAAATAAAATTATCGCGTTTACCCATAATGGAAGTCATAAAGTTATGACATAAATAAAAAATACATAAACATTAGGATAACATAAACATAATATATATCATATATAACAATAGTTTCCTCATAATTTCCACCACGAGAGGTGTTAAAATAATATTGAACAATCATCGTTTCGAGAGGCAGTTATTTTCCACCCACAGAAAAAATATGTTCTTTAACCATTAGACGATGGTGTTTGTAAGTGTAAATCAAATAATTATCATAAAAACATCCTAGTATATTTAGGATACTGGTGTTGTTACAAAATAATGGAATAAAAAAAATTTAAGGGGTTGGAGAAGCAAAATAAAACAAAAGAACATAAGAGAAGACATTACCTTAAAATCGGGTAACTCTTTTTGATTTGAGCCAAAGTCTTCCTTGGGAAATCTTCTTCCCAAATTGAGGCTTCTAGGAGTAAGAGAGGGACTTTTAGAGAGTATTTGGGAAGATTTTGGCCAATCTAAATGGCTTTTATGGTGTAAATAAGGTGGTATAGGTGGGGGCCTTTTATAAGAGGATAGGGGGCACTCTTGGAATGTCATGAAATGTAACATTATTATGAAATGATTTTCTGATTTTAAAGGTCCCACAATGATATATTTAGAAGATAAGGTGATAATGATTCAAAATATACTCATAAAATAGGTTTTTTAAAATTGTAAGTCTTATATTTTAAATTATCTTTTTATTTTATTTAAATCGTTAATTAATGGGATAATCGCTCCATCATCATGGTGACATAAGATATTTAATTTATATAATCTCTAAAAATTATAAAAAAATATCATGATCTAGGAAGTATTTTTGTCTTTCTAATTAATATTTATAGTAGAAATGTTAAATTATATAACCCCATGTAATAATTGTTTTAGTAAAACAACACATGTTTGTGACAATTTTATTTTTAATTTAAATAAAAAGATATTAATGATATTTTCATACCCAAGTTACTCTATGGGTTCCCAAGTTGACCCATGGATTGTCTTGGTCGTCCATGACTCATCCAATAAGTTTAGGACAAGTGTAAAGGTATTTTCATATTATTATATCATTATATTTACCTTAAATTCCACTAATTACCATTAATCGGGATTAATAAAACTTAAAAGTTACTATTCACCAAAAATTAAGTTCATCCCATTGAACCAAATTTTACATACTAATGACAACCATGTATGTCAAGTTTTTGAAATTCAATTCACAGTAGTGGTAATGTTTCATTTAAACAAAAAATTTGTTTTTTAACTACAATATTGTGGTTTCACTATTCATCAAAATTGAAGTTCTTTAGAAAAATACCAAAAATTAATACTAAGCTATATTTGATATTCCTAATTCAAAAATGATGTATATTTTACAATATTCAAAAAATATAAGTTGAATTGATTAATTTAATAATTAATTCTGCTGTCAAAACAAATCGCGTGTTTTTAAGAAAAAATATCAATCAAAAGATTGAAAATTGTTTATGTCCAATTTCAACGTGAAATAAATCATAATTAATACCATTGGATAAAATGGTAAAAATATAATCTAATAATACATTAAAAACACTAAATAATATGATTTATCAATATAAATTATTTTGATTAGAAAAGTTGTTTTTAATTAAAGTTTAGTATTTTACATTATTCATACAAAATTGGAAGTTCTCGGAAAAAAACGAAAACATAAACTTCGGATAATTTCGATATTCTGAATCCAAAAATGAAGTCCAATTTGAATTATAAAATTTATAAAATTTAAAAAGTGGGTATTAATATTCATAATGAATACTTCAATTTGTCTAGGTGTGTTAGAATCTCGAACTTGCATACAATGCACGCTATTGCATTGTTGAAATAGAAGCGTGCCATGGATGCTTAGGGTGTTACATGTTTTTTAAATGGAAATTGTATTTAGTAATATACATTACCATTTTTTACAAAATTACTTCTCAGTTTAATAATTACAATGCATGTGTCTTCATTTATTACCATTCCATATTAACTATTCTCATTAATTCATTATTTATTATAATGTTCTTAACCCTATTAGATTGTTTTATCTCTCACTTATTTTTATTCAATTTCCTTGAAATCAAAGAAGTGTACTATGAATGACATGAAAGGATACATTAGATAGAATAAATTTAATATTATCTTCAAAAGAAATTTTTTAGTAATTAGGGTGTTCAATTGTAAAACATGACTCGTGTATGTATCTAGATTAACATACATCACAAATTTTATGTATATTAAGATATGTTTTATATTTGTATTATAATAAATTAATTGTTTCAAGACACCGCCTGTGGGATTTTTAGGGTTGGTTCATATACTTGGTATCAATGAATGTTTAGAAGCATCTTTAGAAATAGATTAAGGATAAAATATATTAGATAACATATCTCTGTGGTAGAATTTGAGAATAACTATAGAATAAAATACTAGAGTTTATTAAGGAATATATTATGTGGGTATTCGGAGAAATATACCAATGTGTTGATATGAAAAGTGGATGTGGTTCTGTACCAAATATACCAATGGGTAATAACTATAAAAAGGTGTGTTGTTCATGACTCAGCATAACCTTGTACCTAAAAATAGGCCTTAACGAAAACCTGGATTGAAACTCTTTGGGGGTATGCTTAGGATGATTCATATTCTCTATACAATCCATCATGAAGGATTCTTATAGATAATGACCATGGAATACCTTGGTTATACATGAGGTGCATTGTAATTAAGAAATTGTGTCGTGATTTAGACATCTTAAGAATCATTAAATGGTCTGTTCTATTATGATAAATGATTTTCATACTATAGTTTTTCGTTTGAGTTTCTTCCCTCTTATAAAGGATAAACTCTAGAAAAAGAAATGAAATATCTATAAATAAATAGATGATGAATTTATGTATTAAGGACATACATAAAACCATAGTGAAAAAGGTATTTATTTATTAACTTTGAATTTCATGTTACAAATCATCTTGTCCACCATGATTGCGGGACATTCACCCATGACAAAATGATGATATGGTTTTTACACCAACACCTAACCAATGTAATGTCCTAGTTAATAAGTCATTTTGTAGTTAAAAATAGACGAATAAATAGTAAACATGAACTGCTATTATCACTTTTTATGTTTAGATATTAATGTATTAATCATTTGTACTTTGGATAATATTTATAGGAAAATAGTAATATTTTTCACACATTTATGGGCATGATGAAATTTTAAAATTTTATTTTAGTGCTTCAAGAATTAATGTAAAATTTATTATATATGTTTCTAAATGTAAGGGATGAATTATAAATTTATCCAATCACATCTAAATTATGAAATTATGTTTAAATAAATATATCAATTATGTATATGTCTTATATTCATTGTCAATAATATAATTCATCAACATTAGGAAAAATATCATAAAATAATTTTTTTTCAAAATATTATTATTTTTTTGAAACTAAATTCTTCTAAATCATCATATGTTTATGACTTTGAGACCCAAAATAGTATTTTTAGCATTATTTTGTATTTTATTGATGAACACAGTCACACTCTATTGATATTTATTCATATCATCCATGTATATATCTCTACATTCAATTAAAGATAACATACTCAGAAACCAAGTTATATGCTAGTATATACTATCAATTTCTATATCGTTCTATCTTTTCAAGAGGATGTTTTATGAACCATTCTCATGATGTGGGATTTGAACATACGAAATATTATTCAATATATTATGAATATTTGGTTTAAATTTCTATTATTTGATTTAATTATGTTGGAGGGAATGTAATGCCCTAATATTCTGAAATGAAAACATTGTATTCGATCTTGTGTTGACACACAATATGAAGCACGTAAGAGAATATAATATCCCAAGACAATACAATACAATTTATATTTTAAATATATATATATTATATATTCAAATGCATGAAACATTCAGTTATCTTGTGTTTCATGCAACAAAAAATATCTTCAATATCTCTTATTACACATAAGAACAAGTTTTATAAAATATAAATAGAGTATTAAAGAATTATTATTTTTGATAATGAGATATAAAATAGCCATTAAATTACTAGTTATGAGTAATATTAAATAACATCTCAAAATATATGTATTAAAAAAAATATAAATTGAATACAGTAGATACCAATAAATAATAATTTATTATATTAACTAATTTAATATAATGGTAATATTTTTATTGAAAAATATTTTTATGCTCACAAATATGTTTTTCCCTAAAAAACTAAATTAATTACAAATTTTGAGTAGTTTAAATTTATTATATATATTATTTATTCTATAAAATATTTTTTATATTTATCAAGATGATTTAATTGGATAATATAAGAAAAACATAATAGTATAACTAAATACCCATATTTTTATAAAAGAAGTTTTAAAAAAATTTATTGGAATACTTAGTTAAATTTTTTATATATTTTATTTCTAAAAATAATCTTCATTTTTTAAATAAAAACACTAAAATTAATATGCTGTGAATTTTTTGAATTTTTCTATTAACATTCATGTATTAATGAATAGTAAAAAATTATGAATTTAAATTAAAATTTCATTTTTCGACTAATTTATATATAAATTTATTTTATTATTTAAACTATTTTTAAATTATAATTATATCAATTTTTTCAATTACTATAATTTAGGTAATTTTAATATATTTTAATTTTCAATTTAATATACAATCATAGCAATCTGTTAGACGTTTTTAAATTAAAAACCAGCATTGTTGTCCCATATATGGGATTAAATTTAAATTAATTTATGATAATTACATGATATAAATTTGAAATAATTTATACCATATTTGGAATTAGAATGATTTTTACTGTCTTCTAAGATAAACATTATTTTTGACCCAGAAATTGTAAAATCGATTATGGTAAAATTAATCATAACAAGGGACCAAAACCAAAATCATAACTGTATAAATTAAAAATACAATTTTACAAAACCTATTGTATGGCCATATTTCGGCCACAACAATTATATAGTTCAATAATTTTACATTTGGAAAATTGGGGAACATGTAATACTTGGTGAACACCTTATTATTTTCCAAAATTACAAGTTTGTCTTGTCCATCCACTATAAAACAGAACTAAACCCTCTCACTTCATCAAACTTCTCAAGACGCATTGGATCATGCATAATATTTTAAAATATATCATAAAAATATTCTTAGAGAACATATAAACCTAAAAATTTGATTAAATTCATCTAATTAATACCATTGGTGAATACTAAAATGAGTTACCTGAATAAAAGGTAACATCATTCCTCAATGTGCTAAGGGTCTTTACACATGGATTAGAATGAGTAAACCCTCATTTCACATGAATTAGAATGAGTAAGCCCTCATTTCACATGGATTATCATGATTATACGCTTATTTCACATGGCTTAGCATGATACTAAACATTACGTATTGCATTAGAGTGCTATCAAGGTGCACCCATCATAAACATTTCATTTCATGCATAATATTTCAACATGTATCATATAACATGGAATCATTTAATATAATATGTTATTAAAATATTAAAATAATTTGGAATACATACATGAAAGTACCATTCAATAGGTATATCTTCATAAAGGTAAATACCATTGTTTGAGAAATGGGTATGTTACTCACTACACGATGATTCTGGATTAGAAAATTGTTGTGCAATTTCGGTATCATGACGTCGTGATATGGAAATTCATAATATGGGTTGATTAGAGAAAAATGGGTCTCTAATAATTTATAAATTTTGTAGGTAGAAAGGGAGTCATTTAACATAATATCTCGAATATTAAATGGAATTTAAATGCATACTATGAGAGAAATGCTTGAATGTAAATAAGAAGAGTGAAATACCTTACGAAATTTTAGTATGGTAACAGGAGTGAAAGAAAGGAATTAATGAGAGAGAATGTGGTGTCACATAATTAATATATAAGGATTTAAATATTGGTGAGGTGTTAAATAATGCCATAACTTTTTAAATTTAAAATAAAAGGGTATAACAACAAGAATAAACATTGTTAAAAACTAAAAAAAGAAGGAATTACTTATATAATTTCGACATAGTAATGAGTGTACATAATAGATTATAGGGGGGGTTAATGATAGTTAAAGTAATATTTCATCATTTATAAATAAAACATAGAGTAATGAGATTATTTTTTTACATTTTCTATCATAGGAAAAAAGAAAATTATAAGAAATAACATTCAAAGAATTATTGATAAAAGAAGAGGGTGGAAGATCCTTTACAAAATTTCGCCATAGTAGTGAGTGTGCGTAAAGGATAATTAGGGGGATATATGAGAATTAAAAGAAGATATAATAATATAAAAATTAAATGGAATGTATTGGGGTTATGTAAAATCATAAACCACCTAATAAATATGCAACATAAGTAGCATAATAAAAAATTGATAATTGAATTGAAATGATAATAGAGGAATCTTTTACAGAATATTGGCATAGTAACGACATAGGAATGTGTAAAAATAGGGAAGGATAAATGATAAAACATATAAATAATATAAAAATTATATTAGGTAATTGATTATAAAATGATTATAATATAACCAATTTAAATTTAAAAGTAAAATTTCTTACATGGTTCTTGACATGAAATGAATTGGGGATGGTGATGAACACTTAATTGAATGTGTGATCCCAAAGGATTGAGAGAGATTTTTCTGAGCATGTGGGAACCTTTGGTGGACTAGATAGTGTATGGGTCCGTGTTTGGTCGAGATAAAAATTTTTTGAGTGAAGAGGAATAAGAGATTGTGCGGGTTAATATAGGAAAAAAGGGGGAATTATTTATTGTTTAGGTTTTCGACCCTTTACACTAAAATATTGAAAACCAAATACAATACCATGGTTATTTACAAGTATTTAATAAAAAGGGGAGTGTTAAAAAAAATTATAAGGATTATTTCCTAAAAAAGTTTATATATTATTATTTATTAAGTGGAGGTGAGTCACACTCCCAAGGAAATTGTTATAAAATTTTAAACTACTTTATAAGTTTGGGATGGTCAACTAAGACATTGTAATATGAATCAAACAAATCTAAAATCAAATTATTATAATGGTAATGAATATATTTGTCCATTTATACCCATTAATGAATTTTTTACTTCATTCTGGGGCCATTATGATGTCGTAAAACACATATTTTATTTATACGGTATTTAATTTTTACCCAATAATTTGATTGTCTCCAAAAATTATGAAAGAATAAAAATTTTATAATTTCAACATTATGAATAAAAATATAATTTTTATTTTATTAAAATAATTTTATAAATATTCCAATTTTCACTTTTAAAATAAAATCCAACATTTATATAAAATTAACGGGTTTTTGAAAAATAGTTTTTAAACATTAATAAAAATTATGTTTGAATTCATTAAAATTATATACTCATTTATTATTCATAATATTAATTTGATAAAAATATTTTATTAAGATATTAATATTTTAAAATATTCAATAATTCCTTAAAATAAATTATTTAAAATTACACTTTATGTTTTATCATATAAAATATATAACTCTTATCAAACTTATTAATTAATCTATTATAGATAAGTAACTAATATAACCATTATTTAAATGATTTTTTTATAATATTAATAATAAAAAATTATTTTAATATAATATTGTATATATTTATCAAAAGTTACATTTTTACCTGAAAAATAAATTAGTTAAATTCATCATTTTTTAAGAATTTATTTTCTCATAATGTAATTGAGGGAATATGAAATTTATTTATAAAAATGATTTACATAGTATGTAATAATACCTTATTACATAACCACATATACCACCCACAAAAACCAAAGGGTATGGCGAGAGATGGAGATAGACTATTTGGGGTGCCTGGATAACAACACCCATGTGATAATCTCTTTTAACAATAACTTATTTCATAGGAGATTTAATTTAATTATAACACATTGAAGCTCAGATTCGGAATGGGTAAGAACAAAGCCTAATAATTCTAACTTCATTCCAAGGTCCAAAAAATGGGCTTTGTATGGAACAATTCTTCTGGTATAGGCTGTCAACTCCTTTTTCTAAATTAATTTACCTAATGTAATTTCTCGTTATAAACAATAACTATAATGTTTAATTTATTATTGTTTCTAAAAGACATATTTATATTCGATCATAACTAACCAACGATGACATAATGGTTGAAAACTAATTTTTACATTTCAATTTAAACATGTATAGTTTTAATGAATGTGACACAGCAAAACTTACAATTTTTGGAAACAGATTTTTATTCAAACGTTCTAGTCATTAAATTCCCCCCCATAAGAAATTTCATCCCAAAAATATCGTTCTATATACTATGGTGAAAACATTTGAGGGTACTTCTCCTTCATATTTTCAACAACATATTTTTTCTCTTTTATTATGCATTCCTTTAAATATAAATGGATCGTGCATCACAATGGTATCTCATGATATTGTCAAAATAATATACTTTCATTACCCAAACTGACCTCAATCATCTTGTATTATATCTATGGAAGAAGTGACAAGTCATTAAAAAGGTATTTCTTATACATATTTGGAAATATCTCCATTAAACTTTTTTTACAAAAAAAAATATTTCTTATTAATCATCCAATATTTCATAATTGAGGTATGGTATATCAGTTTTATTATCCCCCCCATATACAATTTGATATATATATATTTTGGTAATATGTATCCCTCTTTTGTAGCATATAGAAAAATATTTAGAGCTTGATTATTTTAAAATAAATATACGAATTTGAAAAGACATTGATGGTACTCCCCTTGCTTAAAATGGTATGAATGTTGGGAGCACAAGATACATAATAGGTAGAACATGATCATTTAAATAATGAAAAAATTATAGATTTATTGGATGCATAATAAATTAGTTTTCTTGTAACATAGATATTTGAAAATGTTTTAAACTCATATGGTAATGCCTTCAGAATAATCTCTCCAAGTAGCTCTTCAGGAATAAAGAGAGGAGTTATTCATGATCTTCCTCATTCCATGTTTTAACTATAAAAATGAAAATAAAATTACAAGGATTGAACACATAGCTATTAAGAATGCAAAAAAACATTGGACATTGAAGGATAAACTTGTATACTATATCCTATCTTTTGATACCTGAAATTTCAATCTATGTTATCCATGATCTATTTCATATGATATATTCTTTTGGGATTTTTTATGTTCAATTAATAATAGTTCATACTTTGTTTATTAATTTACAAAAACATATCACCTGGGAGTGTCTAAAAAAGAGTGTATCAAGACCGGTTTTCATCCCCCAGTTCACATTCGAGTCTTTCTCAATGTGGCGTTATAGGTTTTACCCCTACATACAACTTTTCCAGAGTAACCTCTAAATGTTTTTATCCATAAAAGTATGTATTTTTTAAATTCTATACTATCCAAAATTTAATTAATTATTTATTATACATACTCTTATACCTATGGTTTTCACTAGGGTCTTCTAATACTATCCCAAAAATTATTAAACATATCCTCTAAATCCAACTATAACAACCCATCTATTTATTACAAACTTATGAATGTTTTATTGCATAAAATTTTATTTAATAAAATTATAAGGATTGATAGTTATAGTGTCTTTGTGAATTAAGAAGATTACATAACAACATAAAACATGAAATGTAAAAAATTTATTTCAAACTTAATGGACATGAAAAACTAATTCCTTTGTACAACATATAACAAGGGATAACATGAGGAAATACATAAGAAAGGGATAAGCTATAAAGCCCAGTATGTGAGTAAACAAAAAATTTCATGTAGATTAAAATACAATTTAGTAAATAAGAATATAAATGGATCATAAGAGAAACATGATCATGTTGTAATAATATAGCATGACTATCATAACATGGAAATGTGGTAACAACATATAATATTATATTAGCATGAGCCAAGGCTCATTGCACATGGATTAACATGTGTAAACCCTAATTTCACATGAATTATCATGATTGAACCCTCATTTCACATGGATTATCATGAGTAAACCATCATTTTACATGGAATAGCATGATTCTAAAAGTTACACAATGCATTGTAATTCTATCAGGGAATATCGTTATTAAATAATTCATTTCATACATAAGTGTGGCACGTGGATCATATACCATGGAAACATTAAAAATAAAAAGCTATTCAATGATTAAGGAGTTTAAAATACGAACATGTAAGTGAAATTAATTGTTTATATGTGCATAAATGAAAATACCTTTGATTGGAAATTGGGTATAGTATTCACTACATGCTTATTTTGGCTTGTGAAATCACAATTAAATTTCGGAAACATAACGTCGTGATATGGATGTTCATATGTTGGGTTGATGAGAGATAACGGGGTAGATCAATATATATACATAAAATAGACAGCAAGGGGATCAAGGAACAACATATACCATCCTATTAAATTTAATATAAATGCATAATATGATATAAATACATGAATGAAAATAAGAGTAGAGAATTCCCTTACGAAAATTCGATTTGGTAACGGTGTACACAGAAGGCATTAATTAGAAATGAAGAGGTATCGAACCATTGAAACATAAAGATAGTATAACATGGGTGATTAAAAATCATTCCTCAATATTTTTAATTGAAAATAAAATGGTATAAAAAAATGAAGAAACTAACATAAAATGAAAAAGGAAGGAATCCATTACATGTTTTTGGCATTGTAAAAGGTGTACATAAAGAATTATAGAAGGCTTAATGAGAGTGAAAAGAAGATATCATAATTTATAAATATAATAGAAATTAAGTAGGATATTTGAAAACATATTCCATGTTATTAAACATTTATATAAAAGTCATCACATGAAAATACTGATTGATAAAAGAAGAGGGTGGAAGATATATTACGATATTTTGACAAACTAACGGGTGTTCACATACGATCATAGAGGATTTGATGATATTGAAAGGGAGATATAATATTATATAAATAAAATGGGAATTATGGGGGTTGTGGATCATTATAAACCAACATATAAATATGGAAAATAAAAAGAATAATAAAAAAGAGTAGCATTAATGGAAATTAGAAGACAAAAATCCTTTAAAGATTTATTCCATAGTAACCGCTAAGGTATGGTTCCAAATTTAGGAGGATAAATTATCCATCATTTAAATATCATCCGATAGAAATAATTTAATTTATTATAAAAGTATGTAAATACAGATAATTTTAATTAAAAATATAAATTTCAAACAAGGTTCTTGAATTGAAATGAAGTTTGGAATGAGAGGAAATATTACATGGGTGTGTTATCTGAAAGGCTTCAGAGATTCTTTTTGGGAGTATTCCGGCACATTGGGGGGACTACAAATATTTTGTGGCCGATTTTGGCCAATTTCCTAATTTTTTTAGTGATGATGAATGAGTGATTGGGTGGGTTTATAAAGGAAAGTATGAGAATTCATTATTTTTATGTTTTAGACACTACACACTCAAATATTGAAAACCACAACTCATCCCATAGTTTTTCTTATGTTTTCATGCATAGGGGAGTGGTATAAAATATTTTATAAGGGAAAGTGACCGACATATTTATAAATTAGGCTTGATTATGTGGAGGTGAGTCACACTCTCGAGGAAATCATTTTAAAATGTTCAAATATTTTTTAAGTCTTGAAGGGTCGACTAAGGGATTATAAAATAAATCAATAGAATATAAAATCACATTATTTTAATGGGAATACAAATTTGGGACCTATAATACCCATTATTGTATTTATTACATCATTTTGAATTTGTTATGAGATCATAGAACACAAAATTTATTAATACAATATTTAATTTTTACCCAAAAATTCTACATTGTCAGAAAAGTATTTAAAAATAACCATTTAATAATTTGGACATCCTGATTCCAAAAGTAAAATTGATATTAACTAAATAATTTTCTAATTATTTTAATTTATACTTTTTTTTTGAAAGCAGATTTTTATTAAAATTTCATGGGTTTTGATAATAATGGTTTTCAATCCTTAATAAAAATTACATTGGATTTCATAAAACCCATATAAAAATTTATTATTCATAATAATAATTAGAAAATAATATTTTATAAAAATATTAATTATTTTAAAAATTCAATAATTCCTTAAAATAAATTATTTAAAAATACACATTATGTTTTATCGTATAAAAAATATAACTGTAATTAAAATGTTTACATAATCATTTATATATAAGTAACTTATATAATCATCATTTATAAAAATTGTTTTTATAATTTTATTAATTAAAACATTAGTTTAATTTGACAATGTATATATTTCTTAAAATTATCATTTCTACCCGAAAAATCAATTTATCAAATTCAACCTTTTTGAAAGAATGATTATTCCCATAATGAAATTTATGGAATAATAATTTTATATATAAAAAGGGATTTCACAATAAGTAACCAATACCTTGTTACATAACCCCTTACAACCACCATAATACTTATGGGTAAGGTGTGTGATGGTGATAGACTCTTGGGGTGGATCAGATACATCCCAAGAGTGGAAATATCTATTATCATGAAATTCAATCATAGGTGATTCCATTCAAACTTAACATGTTGAAGCTCAAAATGGGGTTGGTCAAGATTGAATCCAAGTGATGTTACCTCCTTATAGAGATCAGAAAAATGGACTTCGTATGGAACAATTATACTGGTATAGGCCATTGAAACCTGTTTCTAAATTAAATAATTTATTTTCATTTTTATTTATAAAAAATAATTATAACCTTAAATTTAATATTGTTTCCAACATTCATGTTGATCATCATCATAATTGACCAATGGTGACATAATGGTTGAAAATAGATAGGTACATTCCAATATAGTTTTATTTATTGTGACACAGTGAAACATACATCTTCAGGAAACAAAATATTATTCAAATGTTTGGGTAGATACATTCATTCATTCATTATGGTACATTGAGTTTCAATATGAATTCATTATTCTAAATTTATTTGAGTAAAATGTTACCAAAGGGAACCAAATTTCATAACAATATTTCTTTTCATTGTTTTATATTACATTATTATAGTCATTAATATTACAACATTATTTCTAAAAAACATTTTACAAAATATTATTGTAATTACACTCATTTTATCTTGATTTATATTTGACACCTTTAATCGACTCATTCATTAAATTTCGCAGAAATGGTATGGTAGTATAAAAAAGATTAAATCACAATCTCATTTTATTAAGCACAATTTACAAATGAATTAACATTATTGGTTATTATTTCATAAACATTATATAAAAACATTTTTGTTTCAAATCCTTTAGTTTTTCATGGACTTTTTCATGTATTAATAAACATTTTCATCTCTTACATTCTCAAGTTGTCTTCAAAAATATTTTTATTAATTCATGTCATTGTTTACCTCTTTAGTCAAAGATCAAGTTTTCTTTAAAACCATTGTTTTCTATAGATGATCCAATAAATTTGATTAACCATTAAAAAATGGTTTAATAATTACATTTTTATCTTTTATCCCATTACAAATGATTTCAAAATAATTTTTATATGGATTTCTAATGAATAAATTTTTCCAAAATTTTTTCCTTTAAAAACCTCATATGAAAATTACTTATTTACATGTCATCAATTTTGAAATGAATATTATCATGTCTAAGAGGTTTATTTTTCATAATAATGTTTTTGGAAAATTTATTTCAAATAAACAGATTTTCAAAATTGTTTCAATAATAAAAATGATATTTTACTCAAGATTATTTTTAAAAGGTTATTTATAGTATTGTTATTTGTCAATGAAAATAGGTATTTATTTAACTCCAAATTGGATATGTTGTATTGATACCATACCTATTATTGCTCGATTTGTTTGGATTGATATGACCAAGGATAGTATTCACATTCCCAAACATGATTCATTTTTGGTAGTCCCCTTTAAAAAATCTAACCATCATTGAATATTGAATTTTCACTAATTATGAATATCACTTATCATGGATATGTTCAATGCCTAAACAATATACTATTTTCCATATGCTGCTTACATTGAAAGTGAATTTTTTATTTTTAGAAATATTGATAAATCAATATCGTGTACTACATTTTGACCTTTGATACAATAGATAGTTAAATAAAATATTCGATAGTTGAGGAGTTATTTGGATATATATAACATAAGTGGGTACCAATAATAGATTACCCAATGATGAAATTGTAGTATCATGGGATGAGTCGTTTGGTTATTGAGTTATGGGTTGTGTTAGGTCATGATATTAATGGTTTCACGTACGTAGGAAACATGGAGTACTATAATTGATAATTTCTTTCATTTATGTTAATTAATTATATATACATGATATTTGTAATTGAAAAATCTGTAGATACATTCCATTCTCATTTAATTTATTAAATGGCATGTGTATACAGTTTTATTCATTTCCATGTTTATTTATCTATATCCAATTATTTAAATTGAAATTGTTTTTAGTTAATTATCTTTCCATATTGATTATACACAACCTTATCTGTTTATTTATTTTGATGAACATGTCTTCAGTTATTAACTTTACATATGGATAAATATCATTTATTGATTATTGTCGATGTTATACATAACCCTTACTGAACATTTGAGCCCACTCTTAATTTTTTTGTTTCGTTAGGAATCTAAGATGTGTACTAAGATATATCTATGAGGATATTCTAGATATTTTAAATTTATAATTTTACTTTAAAAAATATATTTTGTAATTAACACATCAATTTTAAAAATAGGACGCGTTTATGTATCTATTTGGATAATAGTACATAAAATTTCTCTTCTTTGGGATGTTATTTATGTTTATCTTATGCAGTTGTAATTTTAGCATGACACCATCTTTGAGCTTTTGGGTTCTGGTAACAACACCATCAGAGCACTTGAAATCACATATATTACAATATTATACTTTACTTATTATTTTTTTCATTTCTATATCAACTAATATCATTATTAGGAGTATTGTATTTAACTATTAATTTTTAAGGGAAACATATATTCATAGAAATGGAAACAAATATAATTCAAAAGGTGGGTCCGTAGTGGAATTAATAGAGAAATTGAAGTGTATTATAACACATACCAATATTTTTATGAATATTTTATGGATTGATAAACACTAGAAGAAACAACCAATTGATTTGTGGATTTTTAAGAGATCCCCAAACTATGTAAACAATGTTAATATTTGAAGGACGTATCTTCATCCATAATTTTTTGGAATTCTCAATGATAAATTATATATATATATTGATATATATGGAGAGATAAAGAGGGAGGGACAAGATTTTACGGATATGATCCTTTAAGAATGTAAGCTATTTTTTATGAGATAATTTGGATTTCAACGGTTTCCTTGATATAATTACATAATTAATTATTATAATGAAATAATATTTTTTTCTGAAATCTTTAACAATGAGAGATTGTCTAACATGTTTTTAGAGCAATAAAAAATCTTTATTTTGTAAGATGATATTATTGGGGATCATATTCTGTATTTTCTGATATGGAGTGCATAGTCACTATATTCATATGGAGTGGTTGGTGCTAAAATATCATCTATCATATTTGATCATAATGAAATAGTTTGTGCCTGAAAATGGTTGATTATGGGCGGTAATAGCAGATTATGGTTTGATTGAGTTGTGAAAATTGAGGATAGAGTAGTAGCATAAGATGGATCTCCAAATTTATTCACTTCCTCCTTATAATTATAAGTCAGAGTAGACATTTTTTGATTCTTAGAAAGCCTACATAATGATAATTTCATATAAATACTATTTTTAATATTAGTAATTTCAATTTTTTCTTAATATTATTATTTAGTGAGACTATTGTTATTTCCAAATCAAAAATATTTTCATTTTTACTCTAGGAACAACATTGACATTCCTAGCCAATAATTTCACATCTTTAAACGTTTGTTCCTATAAAAATTAAAAATTTTGTATAAAAACAGCATTAGGAGACACTAAAATAATAATTTTCCTCAATTTATATATAATGTGATAATTTAATTTAATCTTAATACATTATATTTTATGTACAACGTCCACTAGGAAGCTGGAAACATATTTTTAAAATTTTAATAGAAGATCTAAAATCATAAATCATTAATTGCATAAAATAAATTAATATTTCATCATTTGTTCCCTTTTGGCTACCGTAACACATGTTTTTATCTTTAATACTTGTTCAACGTCACCTCTATAGAAAATTATATCTGGTAAACGTTTTGAATCAAATATGGAATTTAATTTTTACTCAACTGTACTAAATTATTGTTCTTTAACTTGGTTATAAAATTTAATAAAATAATCTAGAAAACTATATATGTTTTAAAAAACATCATAAAATACTAACTTTTTTCTAAATAATATCATAAAAATAATTCAGAAATATTTAAAGTTCCATTTTCACTACGTTTTAATCATAGTATTAAAATTCTTGAAGAAATACCTACAATTCATCAAATGATAGATATGAAATTATAGGAATATTATTAAGAACCTTATTTCAATCCAAATGTGTTATGAGACCTCACTAAACAATTGTATCATATTCATTATAATCATATTGAACTATTGAATATTTATTATTATAGAGAAGGGATGTGTTATGGCCTTTTAAATAAATATTTCATAAAACAATTTACATTTATGATTTTACTAAATATATCAACGACCTCTCAATTACTTCCAATATAATACTACTGAATATAATATTCAAATAATATATGTATCCTAAGAATATCATTATGTTGAATCAATCATTAAAAATTGAAATAAAATATATATTAATGTCATTAATTTATGCAAAAACATAATTTTCTCCACCATAAATAATTATCAAACAATTGAACTTTGACCCAGTATTGTAACACACTGAATTGGTTTAGTTACTCAAACATGATCTTATGATAAGATGGAATGTTTCTATATCCTTTACATTATTCCATGACAACTAAAATCTATATATTAAAAGATCACTCACCTTACCTGGAGAATTGTTTAAAAACCCAACTAATATAATATTTATATCTCTATGACACAATACGTAATAAGAATCCATGAAGGAAAATATATATGACACCACCAAATACAACAATAATACAATAACATTGTAATAAAATAAATAAAATAGACACCAATATATACAAAATACCAAACTATAAGTAATGAATCATCTTCCACCAGTGTCCACCAGATGATCATTGTTCTATATCCTATCCAATGAACAAACATCTATGTAACACACAACTCATGTATATAACATCTCCATGTGAACAATGATAAACCTGTAGGGGGGGTAAAAGTACCAGTGGGACAACCCTATGATTTCCCATGTACCCCATGAATGTGAAAATAAAATAATAAATTAATGCATTTTATAACACATTCTTCCATTGCAATTATTTTTTTGTAACCATATGCAATCACATTAACAATAAAAATGATTTATCACTCACCATAACCCACAAAAAATCAATATTGCTTTTA
This sequence comes from Viscum album, assembly GCA_963277665.1. NCBI lineage: Eukaryota > Viridiplantae > Streptophyta > Magnoliopsida > Santalales > Viscaceae > Viscum > Viscum album. The sequence goes on along the minus strand of OY728155.1, from coordinate 875,063,571 downwards.
TAAACTAAACACTACACACTTCTTTTCTAAACCAATATTCATGGAGATCTAAAACCATGATAAATAAAGAATAACATGCTTCTCCAAACTGTGACTGGACCAAGTACCTTTAAACCCCACATTATCATTAATGAAAATAATGTTACAACCATGTTGATGTTTACCATAACCACACCAAATTCTTAACAATAATACCCCAAAGCCCATATGGATGTTTTCCATACAAATTTCCAAACCCTCACCCTATATAAATTCAAATATTTAATAAATTACATAGAATAACAAAAGTATCAATTGGAAACTCAATGAAACATCTATATAACATCAACCATGAAACTCAACGCACCAACCAAATAACATTACATGTGCAATTTAATAAAGCCTCCATAAAACATAAAATATATTTTCTAATGAAAAACGACCATATCACCAATAACCAAAAAGGAAGTAATGAAAAACAAAATAACAACAATAATGCTAAGAACATATTTTCAGCCACACTTTGTAATTCTCATATATTCTAGGAAATCACACCCACACTTACAAATTCTCACTATCATTTTTTTCCACAAAAAATAATGAGAAAACCCATTATCCACAAAACCACACCACTAAAATGAAATTATTATGACACCAGTATAAATATTATGATTTTGAATAAATGGCCATTCTATTTTTTACATAATTTCATGGGCGAGAATTTACTTACATCAACTCAATGATAAATCCATGATGCTCCACAAAATCAAAGGACATATCTCTTTAAAAAATAATTAATCCCTTAACCATAAAATCTAATCAACTGAAGGTGTTTCACCATGCCACAATGAAATACCCAAGTAAACTCCATAAATATAGAGATAATTGGGAAAATGTACGGAGTGACATTCCATTTTTTTGACAACCAATCCATCAATGATTTATTGGTAAATGAATTTTAAATAATAAAACAAAAATCCCTTTATAGTAGATATCCACATTCAATATGGGAGAAATTATTCTTCAGTTGCCCAAAATTGTAAAATATTTAAAATTATGTAGTGAGTTTTTGTTTATTAATGACCCATTAACATAGTTCTAGTCGACCCTGTGTTAACCATATATCCCTATATGCATCCCTCACAACCCCTTCCACATATCTTATTAGGATGATACATAGTCCCTCGAGAAATGTAACTACCCAAAATAATCACCAAAATTTGAGTTTAATCTCAAAAATCCCAGGACCACTATCTTATTTCTCTATTTCTCTTCTAATAACATTTGAACAGCTCATCTAACCACCCCGAACTGTTTAAACCATCAACCCCAATTTTTTTCCTCATATTTAAAAACCAAACCATACTAGTCTTCCATCTTAAAAAATTTTTCTTCATGGAAAAACATGTTTTAATTAAATTTATCTAATAAAAATTAATCCACTATTTGATTGAAAAAATCCATTTGATCATCTATAGACACCATACTCATCCAATAATAACTACTAGTAAACCCAAATCCAAACCATTTCATGATTTTCCCACACCATATTCCTCTCAATCAACATCTCTATATTAATGTAATCATACCAAAAAAGGATATAACAAAAAAATATTTTACAGACATGAAATTTAACCAATATACCTTCCTTTACTCAATGATCATGCATAATATAACCATCAATAAAAAATTTATAATCATTCTTCAAATTTGTCTTATCAAAACCAACCTACCACAATCCAACATTTATATTAATAATTTCATTTACTCATGATTTAATTTATTCACATCAACTCGGAATTATCCAAATTACAATTAGAAATTTATAGTGAGTATAGAATATAGATATTTATTATCCCTTGGATTCATTAGTGAATCTATATAAAATCATGTAATCTCCACATACTGATTCCAAAACACAACATCATATCAATGATGGATTTTAGTGTATCTTCCATTCAATTTATTATGAGATAAATGAGACATCAGATATAAGGGTATTTAATCTTTTAGAGATATATCCACCTAGAATGTGGTGATCATATTTTCAGTCTTATTCAGAGAGTTTTTTGTTACGATCAGGTTGCTAAATTATATTTCAAAATAATGTAGTTATTGTGTAATCTGGAACCAACAAATTCCTAACACTCATTATTCAATGTTGAGAGATTAAGATGTTAGATGAATAAGATTCAGTTTATTCACATCAAATTTTTTTTTCAAACAATATTTTAATTCATTATAATACATTTTATGTAAAAAACATTAAGGAGTAAAATTCATAAAAAAATTAATTTCTGATTGATTATATTATGAAATTTTTATTTTCACTTTTATAATATGATGGATTATTTGAAGGTATTTTAATTTTTTAACTATTTAATAACCATTATAATTTATTTTTTTAATAGAAATATTTTATTAACTAAAATTTGTTCACATGGAAGCTCCCATGAGTAAAATATATCGGAACATGTTTCTAGATTAAATATATAAAACACAATACCACATTAATTTATACCCTGTATAATGAAATTATAGCTAATACTAATCTAATTTTAATATAACCATGTTCCATTTAAATTTATCACATTTTATCAATGAATTCTCTAATTCTTCCATTCAAACTTCAAATTAATTCCCACATGATTCATCAAAAAGTTCAATTATTTTTATACAATAGGTTTTCAATATAAATTAAATATTTTTCAATTAAAATTTGGAATATCTATAAAAAATCATCAAAAAAATATCCTCATCATTTTTGGGTACCTTAATCCCTTCAATATATAATAACGGTGCGAGAAATAACTTTTATATAGGGTAATAAAAACCTATGTTGTTAGTGTCTTTAAAAGAAGTATCTTTTATTAACACTAAAGATAGCATAAATAAAATACCTTTATAAATGATATATTATTATATTAGTTATATTTTTAACACTCTGTAGTTTTTGGAAATATATATTAAACAAAATTTATGTTCAGGATTAAATATTTCATTAAATATAGAAATCAATTTCAATTTACATAGCATCATCTTTATAATATAAATATTATGTAAACTAAATTATGTAGAATAAATTTGTATTAATTTAGTGTTAAATAAAAAATATAAAAAATTATAACAAATAAATATACAACTCTTGTAGTAAGACTTCCCCAACGATAGACATAACCTCATAAAATAGAAGAGTTTTCCCATAATAAAAATTATGTTCATGTTATTAATTGTACATAATAAAAAATAAAAAAAATTATTTTTATTTCTCTATAATACATTATATATTTAAAATTGAATGATATTTTTTCAATTTCTAGAATTCAAAAATTAAAATTCAGTAGTTATAAAATATCAAAAAATCTATGAACAATTTCCTATTTTTTGAGTATGTGAAGAATGTATTTAAAAAAATGTTATTTTTAAATGAAAACACACAATATATAATACCTGTCAGATAGTCTGTTACATTGAATTATCATTAATTACTATATTTCGTAAATTAATTATCGATCACAGACACAAAATATCATGACAATATCTGTGACTTTTCTCTGTTTTGAGTATACAACAAATGTTTTGAAATAAAATATAGTTCTTTCATGAAAACACAGACAACCAGTCATACATAATGAGTCATGTTTAAAATTGAATTAAGGATAATTACTTCAAAACAATAATAAATAATATATTATTTTACAGAGTATCATGAAATTTTGAGTTCCTTTTTTGGTTTTGAGTATGTGAACCGCAATATTATTAATAATGTAATTTTTCAAACAAAAATATGAACATTCAATCAATAAAGGCACATTTTATGTTGGATTGAATCACATTTATTTAAGCCCCAAATATTCTATAGATTATTATTCTAATGTGTCAATACAACATAATCTTGTTTGATCAGTTTTGACTATGGGATGTGTGTGGTGAGCTAAAATGTTACTTTTCTAGTGGAAAACATTTTGAGTTATATCAACCAAACAATGTTCTGTACTGATTTAAGGGTGATTTGTACCCTTAAAAATGAATTAAGAATATTTTTTCAAATGTATCAAGTTGATCAGATAATGCTTTTGTGGTGTTAAATTTTTGATGTTCATTTTAAATTAATATTAATGTTTTAAATGAAAAAAGAATGTTTTAGTCGTACTATCTATAAAAGGAGTGAGACTAAAACGTGGTTAATTAATATATTTCAAAAATAAAATCATTCATTTCTTAATGTGTCTATACAATGAGAGTTTTTCTCTTGATTTACAATATGTAATGCATATTTTGAACGAAAATGTCATTTTTAAATTAAATCATACACTCTCAGTCACATCGTCCACAATTTGTGTGCTAATAACATGATTTTTATTCGTACATGTCAATAATAAATTATTTATTATTTGTTATAAAATATTATAAGAATCTGAGTATGTTTCTTGATTTTGTGTATGTGATGCATTTTCAAAAAAATGTCATTTTAGAATGAAAAAGTCACTTCAAGTCATATCGGCCCCAATATCTGTTGGATTGCTGTGTGTTTGATTTATATAGATCCTAAATGAATTTGAGGTCATTTGACATTAATTTAAATAAAATATGAGTGTGTTTTCTCATTTTTTTTCTTGTTACATAAATATTGATCATTAATTTCATTTTTAAAAGAAAACACACACTTTTTTTCAAACTGGACACACCGTGTATTATATTGATGTGACGTTGATTCAAATTCGACAAAAATTAATCTTATATAATTTTGATAATGTATCATTATAAATTGAGCCTGGTTTCATAATTTTGACTATGTTACTCGCATTGTGATCTAAAATGATACTTTAAAATGATAACATGCACATTCTATCATACCGACCACACTATGTTGACTTGATTCACATTTAATTCATACACACAATACTTGAATAATAAATATTCTCCTTAAATATAAAGATAATAATTGTAAAATTTCTTATTTTTAATTGTGTGATTCACATTCTTAACAATTAGAACATTTTTCAATGAAAAGAAAAACTTCTACTCATACCAACCACACAGTGTTTGGGATTGACATTAAATTAATTCTAAAAAGTAAAAATGAATTGCTGGTCATTTTTCTAATGTATCATGAAAATATTATCTAATATTCATCGTTTTCATAATGTGACATGTATTTTAGACTAAAATGAAAATTTTATAATAAAAAAAGTAAATTTAGTCAATCTCTCACACATAGTGATTTATTAATATGACTCATTATCACTATTTATCAAGATACTAGGAGCATGTATTATAAATTTTTATTATATAGGATAGTTTGTAGGTGAAAATTTTTAATTTATATTTTAAAAAATTACTTTGATTTATAATTTCCACACCGTTCATTAAATAAAATATAGGAACATTTGGTTAGTTTTGAAAATGTGATAGGTGCAGTGACATAAAAAATTATTTTTATAATGAATACACACTCTATATTTCATTCTAGCTACATTATGTATCAAATTTATATTTATTATATTTATACACATAAAAATAAATCATGATTTTTTTGTTAATTTATCTATACAGTCATAGAGTGTTTTCATGAATTTCAATATTAAATTCATTTCTTGAAATAAAATCTCAATTTTATATGGAAAAAAATATTTTCACTCATACCAAAAACATGGTGTATAACATTTATTTGTGGTCAATTTATAATAATAAACCATTATTCATGGATAACTTTCATAATGTATCATTTGACATAATTTTGATCAATTTTGAGTATGTGATTCAAATTGAGAAACTAAAATGTGTCTTTGTGGATAATGTATAGACACAAAAAATTATTGAAAATAACCATTGGAGTGGTTGGAAGTGTATTAAAGATCTGAAAAGGGAATGAAAAATTGTATATAATTGATTGTTGCATACCCAAAATCACCCACTATAGTAAATTCAATAACATGATTATATATATATATAACATGAATTTTTCTCCCCATAATATTATTAGAATGGATTATATAAATATTGTAATAAATTTAATATATAATAAATATAAATAAATAGATAAAATATGAAAAAGATACTTTGAGAGATCATTAAATATTATCTAAGTGATCACACTCTTTAATGAATTTGGAATTATAAATAATTATCATTGAAAAGTGTGTGTCGAGATATTGATGTGATAATTGTATGAGATTATAATTACAATTACCAAACATAAATTAAATTTTTTTATCAGGATATTTCAATATATCCCATTATTTTTTCCTTATTAATCAGTTAATCTATTTTTTATGGATGTGGAGAAACATCATATATATCATTTGGTTAATTATTCCCATGTTAATAATAACATAATAATGTCAAATATTTTTTTATTAGTGTGAAAAAATTAAATTGAAACGCTAAAAACCCATAAATATTTATTTTTCAAAGATTATATTGAAGATAAATTATAAAAAACAATATATAATGAATGATATCATATAATGGCTTCATATTTGGGTTGCATATATAAGAAAGGTATCATGAAAAGAAATAACAATGAATTGAAGAATAATATAATTTGGGCTTCATCTAAAAGTGTATTTATCATTTCATGTGATATCATAGGAATACATCATCATTATTATAATCTATATTTGCATCCCATATTTTCATGCAATTACTATAACCATGTATGATCAAATACATTACCTTAAGTAATGTGAATTTTCTAAATAATTTTGGGGGGTGTTTTATATGTCTCTGATGAGAAGATAGAGACTTCAATATTTCCTTGTTTATTTATTTTATTTGAACTATCATTTTTATTTTGCATAACCTAAAATACAATCTAATGTGTCCATTCAACACATTGGTACACTATTTCTTTGGAATATATGTTTTTTGGTGTCTCTTCCTCAACTAAGAGTTTAGTGGAGCTTGAGTCATTAGTAATAAATTATGAATATAAAATGTAAGACTCAATAATTATATGTTCAGGAAAAATAATTCATGGACAAGTGAATCAAATAAAAAATTTGGGGTAAATAATAACAACTTGTAAACTATTCATGATATAAAAATCTTATATATTAGACATGATTTATTATTAGGTATAACGAAAAAAATGCCGGTTTTAATGGTTATAATGTTGAGATGCTTCTAGAAGGAGTTCAATAAGATAAGTTGGAAATATTTCCAGTAGATTCTTGAGGTATATTCATATTATTCTTTATATTACTATACGAAATAGGATGAATGTAAAAGTGAAGAAAGCAATATGATTCATCAGATGATTTTAGATGCATCGATAGGTGATCCAAATAATCATCATCAAGCATTCATTGATCATTAAAATGCAGAGTTCATTTATTACTAATCGCACATTATCTTATACACATCAGACTAATGATATTAATGATGCAATTATCAAGGAGTGTTACATGAATTCATTTACGATTAAAAATATTGAGGTGTTTTATTTATAAACTAGAATTTATTAATACACATTATACCCCTAACTATTAGTATACAATGAATCAATAATTTGACATATAAGTCATAAAAATTCATTCATTATAATTTTGAGACATATTTTGTAGATAATAATGTTATCCCATAACAATATTACAAATATAATGAAAAATTGTTGTTATATGAATTATAGAATGATATATGTCCATTATTTGGGAATAAAAATAATTTGATCATATATTATTATATGATTATTAATCATAAATATACATTGATATATAAAAAGTATCATAAATTCTTAGAGTAATGGGAAAACCATGTTCATAATACATCAAATGGATCTTAATGCATTCAATATTTATTTAATTATACAAAATCACCTCCTAAAATCCCATTGATATCCAAAAATATAATGTTTAACATGAGAAAAAGTTTATGAAATGGATGAGAAAATAATTTTAGTAAATGAATAAAAATGACCAGGGAACAAAACATATGAGTCTTGAGTATAAAAGGATTTCAAAATAGTAAAGGATCAATAGTAAACATTTAGGATCACAAAATAAAAAAATGTTATAATATTAAAATATCATTACAGTAAATGTGTAAAAAATATGTGTCATGATATTAGCTAGAATCAATCTGAAATTATAAGATAATTCCACATGGTTGAAAATATTTCATAATAGATTTGGATAACTCTCAAAACTCATACATGACACCTAATGGGAAAAAATAATTACCTAGTGATGTGATCACTATATGGGCACACACATCCTGACTTCTTCCACAATTATGCATCCCATAAAAATTTTATAAATCATATGGAAAAAACAGAAGATTTAACCACGAAACTAAATAAGATTCATAATCATATCACATATCATAATCAAAAGAAAAATTTCATAATAAAGGAATTTGAGAGATAAAAACAAGGCATATAATACCCAATCAATATAATGGAGATATAGATAATTTTTTATATATAAGTAGAATATATATATTATTTGAATAAATCCAAAATGTAAATGGTTTTTATTATTGATTTATTGATGTACATTTAAAAATATTTTAAAAAATCGTTAATGAAATAACCATTCCATATATAGAAATTTTTTTGAAAAAATTAAAAATTTATTGTGGAAGTATATTTCAATAAAAATAAACATGGAATTTAAAAAACATTATTCAAGGAAAATGAGTGTGGAAATTACTATTCATTCCATAGAAGTTAAAATAATGACTCTTTTCACATTTATTATCGAAGGAAAAGAGGTACTTCATTCAAATAATTATAAGAAGATTAGTTTTAATTATTTTATTAAATTAATCAAAGGTATAAATAAATTTAAAAAATCATTGTTGGATAAATTTTTTTAAATAAACAATGAATTATACATTGAGATTGAAGAGAAATGGTTTTCGACCTAAATGATAAATATAGTCGATTTTCCTTGAAACTAATTTCTGAAAATTTTTACGTACCAATGATATATAATAGGTAATATTACATGATAATTCAAATAATAACATCAAGATAATAAAATATAATTTTTTTTATTTTGAAATCATAAAATAATATTCAATAATTGAAAATAAATTATAAATAATCATGATTGAAATGGTTTTGAAAGATAAACCATATCACTTCATAATCCATCGAATCATAACTCAAATGAATTATGAAATTAAATTTTAACATAAAATAATGTTAATTAAAAATTATTCATTACATGATATTTAAAGGGATTATACTTAAACAATTTAGATGAAATTAGTTACATAAAAGAATATGCATCTCAAAGAAGTGTGTATTGAGAAGAGACCCATAAAAATTTCATACCATAAATGTGGGGATTAATTAATTAATTTATTGTGTGTATGAAATGTAAATAATGATAAATCAAGTGTTAATAAAACATATAATAATCAATAGTTATCACACACATGATATTTGTTTATCATTATAAATTTAGTAGAAGCATTACAAAATGAATGGAAATTCAGTCAAAACCCCCTTAAATCATCATGTGGGTTACTTATCTTCTTAAATAATAAAATTATTCAAGTAATCTATATACATAACAAAATTATATTTTAGTATTTATTTATATTACTTTTTACATTTTCGAATTCATTTTTGTAAAAAGTAAATGTTCCATGGGACATTAATATTATAAACTACTCATGTGACCAAAATCAATTTTTTAAGTTGCCTATGGTAAAAAAAATATTTATATTTAATAATTTTCATAATGGTAATTTTGAAATAAATTACATTTTTATAAATAAAATATACTTCTAAAACCATCCCTGAAATATGGACATGAATAATGATCAATTTTACAATCATGGTGATGGTAGGTCATACGTTCTCATGAGTAACATTTCAATTTTTCAACGATCATGGTGTAAGGAAAGTAAGTGTTATTTTAAAATTAGAATATCATAATTATATTAAAAATATCATATTATATATTTACATATTAATTACACATAGAGTCTATGTGATTTTTTTCAATAATGGAATCACATCACTTTGTGAAGTGGTAGTCTTCCATACACACGAATGGCGATATCATTTTTTCAGTTGATGGTAAGATAAGAATGTATATGATATATTTATTTTATGTGATTATTAAATTTTCATGATTATAATATATAACCATAAAATTATTCTTCATTTCCTTATATTTATATCATTTTTGAAAATATATTCACATTATTATGTGAGGCAGTGATCTATTTTACACACGAGAAACATTATAACATTATCTTTAAAATGGGAATTTAGAAGTTATATGTTATGTTATAATTATATAATAATAAATAGATAACAATTTTTTAACATAAAATGTAAATAATTCATTATTACCATCCAGGATAATCGGTGATGAAAATATAATTTTTCCTTTTTCGTAGTGGTAGTTCGTCGTATGCACAATCAACAGTTTTTTTTCCCATTTGATAGAGTGTGTGGGGGTTTCTGTTAATGGATTAAACAAAAAACCTTATCAATATATAAAATAAAATTCTGATAATATGAAATCTAAATTTATTAATATTATATGTTTTTGTCAGAATATATAGAACCAAAATGTTAGAAAAGGATGTCACATATTTTTTAGAAAACATATTTAGGTATGCACTAAATGTCTTCCTTGGTTGGAATTATGATTAAACCAATTATTCTAGGATGATGGAATGGAATATAGGATTTTAAATAGGAAATAATTATTCACGATTTGTTTTTGGAAATTTTTAATGGATATGACAGTGTTGACCTTTTAAATTTCGGGGAGAGGGAAAACTAGTAATATTCAAAAATAATTAAGTATAACAACATTTGATTATGGGCAAATGATCCCAAATAAACAATTTCTAAAATGTAGAAGATATAAGGTAAAAATATGACTATAAAATAGTAATTCTAAATAATTTTTTTTTCATTTTTAAACCATATATTTTTAGTTGAACCATATGGTAAACCTGATTTTTCTTTAACCACGATATATAATATTTACTATTACCATTATGTATTGTGGATTAAAATTAATTTCACTATATGAGAAAATTTTAAATTTTCAAATTCAAAATTTGAATTTCTTTTTTACAAATTACATTCATATAAGGGTATAATGTTTTATTTAAATTAAACCCATAAACTTGATAAAAATAGGGTTTCCAAAGAGGAATGTTTCATTAGAAATGAATGATTGAGTTCAAAAATAAAATATAAAATTTATTCCAATGATATAAATTCAATTAAAAAATATATAATTCAACTATTTATTTTTAAACAACAATTATATAAAATGGGACATATAAATTAATTAAAATCCCAGTTAAAAATAAATATTTATCATTATTCATAAAAAATTATTCTTTAAAGAAAAATACAAAAAAACAAATATATATTAAAAATATCGATTTCAACAAATGAATTTAATTTTTTTAAAATTATACTTTCTATATGTAATAAAAATTAATTCAAATTTATTTTTTCAAATTGAAACCAATTCTAATTAAAAAAGTCAAAAAAAATCTGAAAATATATCGTTTTCTTTAAATGGTTAAATTTTTTTATAATTAGTCTCCAACCATTTAATTTATATAATATAATTTTAAACCTACTAATATTAATTATTTGTTAGTTTGACTCATTCCCTCAAACATAAATAATTTTTTATAATGAGTATATTTATAATTCAATATTTTAATAGAGTATCATGTTTCATTTAAAAAATGTGTTTCATCAATCATATACTATAGAAGTGGTAAAATTTATTTAAAAAAAATATATTTTTTAAAAACATGGGTTGTTACATTCTAACCCATCATAATATAACCACTTCATCATAATATCAACGTTTTCTCACTAATTAAGGCATACACATTTGATAAATTTTTATGGAAAAACCATATTTTTAAAAGGGTTAAAAAAATATTCTAAATGATTGGGAAATAAAAACATAAATTCATCACATAACTAAGTATCAATATAAGAGAAAGATGATGGGATGCAAAAATATGGACCGTGAGAAATTCCATAAATATATGTGGAGTGTTATAGAGTATATTGATCACAAAAAGTTAAATGATCAAGAGAATGTCAACACCACAAAACTATAAATCTTTATTGAATAAAAAGACTAATATTAATCAAATACAAAGGTAATCAGATAATATTTTTGTTTAAAATCATTATCCTTGAGATTGTGGATTATAGAACTATATATAATAAGACCATTGGAAAAAACATTTATTAATATAATTTCATCCTCTAACCAATTTTCACAACAATACCATGTTTTCTGGAAAACATTTAGTATTCTATAATATTTCATTATGCCCATAACAGAAAAATAAAATTTTAATGGATCGAATAATCAAAAAAACAAAAACATTATATTTTACAAAGGATTATTAAAATATAAATGGCTTTAAAAATTTAATATAATTGCCAAAATGAAAATAAATATATAAATCTTGAAAACTAAATATTTAATATAAAGAAACAATATATATCATTATTCGAATAAATAAAACTATATCCCCACTAACCTCATTATCCTAAACATTAAAGAATGATTCATCATCAATGTTTATCTCATACCTTTTATGTTACATTCCAAAAACATAACAGAGTTTTTTCTAAAAAATTATTTTATATTGAAACTAATAAGAATATATACATAAATATAACAAAACATCTCCAGATATGTCATTAATAAACATAAAAAGATCTTATCACTTAATATTTATTCATCAAAATGTGATTGTTAAAATTATCACATACTAACTATTACATAACATAGTCCAGTGGTAATTGATGTACCGTAATCACCCATCTGTTGTTGGTTAAATCCCCACATCCCTGTGTGATGTGATAAGTTTTAACATGGATGGAGGGATACTATATTTCTAATACAATGAATAAAATATTATGTAATAGTAATTTTCATAATTTACCACGATATTTATAATTATATATAATATTAATAAAACCCTCAAAAATAGTTATAGACCAAATCTATTTTCTAAATCTACTAATGGTTTTTATATATTTCATTCTTTAAAATAAATAAATATATTTTAATAGAAAATAATTAATTAATCAACTTGGATATCTCCATGATTGAAATTTTATTTATTTTTTTCTATATAATGTCACCTTATTATTATTTCACCATACAAGGTATTCGGTAGTATTCAATGAATTTTTGAAAATCAATAATGAAAAATACAACATAAAAATCCGAAGATGCTTTAAGATTCATATAAAATACCATGGAGAAAAAATACTTCAATAAAAAACTTCAAGAATCTACATACATAAATAATTCGGCGCATTAACTTAATTAATAAGAATAGAATAAGTCCATCTTTGAAATAAGATTTGTTCCATTGATTATTTATTGAAATGGATAATCCCTAGGATGACATTATTTTTTATATTGAGCTGTAAATGGATCGATATGATGACAATTTTTTCCATGATTGATCTCTTTGTTTTTACTCGATAATTACAAGATTTATACCCTTATTTTTGGCACATAAAACATTTTCTTTTCCCTTTAAGAAATTTGATAAGGATTTTATTCCAAAATTTTTGAAATCTAGAAAATTGAATCATATTTCTTTTATCATCCATAGAACTTAAATATATATGGAATTACATAATTCAATTAATTGGTGCATTTGGAAATAAAGTTGTATTCCTTTTATTATTAATATTCATTAAAGGATCATTTGGCATGATAACATGATTTCAGACATCTATTACTATTAGTTTTATATATCTATGTGAGTAATAATTACATTTATCATCACATTGGTCAATGGAATTATTTCACACATTTCTCACCATTGTCTAAATGTATTAAATATGAAGATTATTGTGAATTTACACACACACATGAAGCATATAAACCAAAAATGAATAATTTATAAATGATAAATATTTCATGACTAATGGTCCTCAAGGTATAAATTTACATTATCCATTGAAATGATTACTATTATACATTCTAAGATAACTATTCATTAATGTCAAATAGTGGATTTTAATGAGTTATTTAATTTCCAATGAAATTCATTTTAGAGACTAAAATTATGTGAATAGTAAGACCAAGTTTTTTTATTCCATGTACTACTCTATTCATTCTCATCATGAATTTTTTGTTATTTTACACCCTAGTACATAAGGGTAAGAATCACATCCCCTTGTAGTGTCTTTAAAATGTTGTAATTTCTCAAAAACTAATCACTCATTAATCGAAAAATATTATTAGATATTTTCCTCTAAATTGATTATCCTTAAACATGACCATATGTTTGTCACTAAATTTCTCTCAGCCTAGATTCCCAATGATAACTAAAAAATTTTAATGTTAAAAGCTATAGTAACCTTATATTTTATACCAATACTATCACATCATTCATAAATTAAAATATTCATTAATACAACTCAAGTATACTAATGGACTAGAGTAATTGGAAAACATGGTTCATAATACATCAAAAGAAACATAAAACCTAGATACCTTATTTATTTCTCCATAATCATATCCAAAAATACATTTGATATATTAAAACATCATGGAATACCCTAGGGAATACATAAATAAAAGGGTGAGTTAAAAATCCTAGGAAGGGGATAAATAAGATTAAGAAACATGAAATGTGACTCAATAATATTAAACCGTGTCATAAAAGTAAAGGCCCATTAGTAATAACATGGTATAATTATATAAATTACATTGTATCATAAGATATTGGCATCATATAAAATTTGTAACAAAAAACATGATATAAACATGATTTAATGCTAACTACAAAAATAATATAACATGGTTAACAATGTATAATATTAGATTTGGATTACTCCTTAATCTCATACATGATGCCTCGTGATACTAATGCATTAACCAGTTCATTTATGAGCTCTCTGGGAACATCCATCCTATCATTGTTTTGATTTTTGAGTTCAAAAATAGAGAGATAAATCATAAGTGATAATCATAATAAATACCCATAGAAGGAAATGGGTGGCATAATATTTTATCATATCATAATTAATGGAAACATTCATAATAGAGTTGTTTGGAAGATGGACATAAGGACTGAATTAACAAATAAAAGTATGTGATAATGATAAATATATATATATAAGTGAAATATATAAAATATTTTAAGAATTATATAAAATTAATGGTTTTTTCATTTATGAATATATATACATTAAAAAATTTAATAACAATAATGAGGTAAATAAAAATTTTTATGAAAATAATAATTCTGAAAAAAATCATTAAATAATTTGTAAAAAATGTTATTTAAAAATAATCTTGGAAACATATAATGATATAATCAAGGAAAATAGTATAGGAAAAAAAATTTCATTCCACATATGTTAAGACAATGATTACTTGTACATTTTTAGTAAATAGTCATGAAATGAATCATTTAAAATAAATATAATATTCCTTAAAACCCTTTTCTTAAAATTTAAAAATAATAAAAATCAATTTAAAATATTATAGAAAAAATTTAATGGCATTTTTTGACACATATTTATGAGTACTATGATTTTGAAGAGAAACACTTTTTGAACAAAGTGATAAATACTGAAGATTTTATTGAAAAATTATTTCCGAATATTTTTAAATACCACAAAATAAAATATGGTATATTACATTAAAATTTCATGATTAAATTTATGAAATAAAATTGAAATGTTCTTATTATGAAATAATAAAATAATTTTTCATCAAATGAAATACAAGCATAAATAGTCACGTATAAAATGAGATTGAAATATAAAAACTTATTTCTTGGGTAGAATTCATATCATAACACCTATGGATGATGTAAATTTATTTAAACTAAAAATATCATGAAGATTAATTTATTAATAATGTAATATGTTAATGGTCAGAACATCCACTATTTATGAGAAATCATGTTCAGAAAATAACATCTGACATAAAGAAATAATTTTCTAGACGGAGCTTTTGAAATGATCATACCATTAATGTGGGGATTTATATAGGAATTAATTACTTGTATCAAATGTAACTCCACATAATACAAGGATAAATGCAACCTAAAATATTCAAAGGTCATTAAACACATGATATTCTTATAGAATAATCATTAATGTTTATGTTTAACCCAATGAAAGGAAATTCAGATAACAAAACTCTAAACATGATCCTGGATCCGCACTTTTCTTCCTTATCATAATGAATAATAATGATAAGTTAATAATTTAATTTCATAAGAATCATTTCTGGGTTAATATATACTTTTTATTTTTTAAACCATTTTAAATTCAATTACCTAAACAATAAATTTTACATTGGATGTTTTAATGATTAATGACTCATATGTCTAAGTCGCTATGGTATTTTTGACTATGGTGAAAGGGATTATTATTTATTCGTATTAAGATTAGTGATCTTATTATAATTATAATTTTTATAAATGAATTTAAAAATTATACCCATATGAAATATGATTATAAAATTTAATACAATGTTAATATCATGGAGATATTTAGTTGTACATTTTCTTGGATAAAATTTCCATTTTTCTATTATACTGAAGGAAAGAAGGTATAATTTATTTTATCTTTTAGAGTATAAAATTATAACATAAATATAATATTATTTATTAAAATATTTCAAATAAATACAATCTAAGTGATGAGGCATTAGAAATGAATCACATTGTGTCATGATGTGGCAGTCTACCGTACAAACGAACGATGTTTTCATTTAAACATGAGATGTTAAGGTAAAAATTTTTATGATATATTTATTTTATATAATTTTTAATACATCATGAATATTATATATAAACAAAAAAAATTATTTGTTATATCCATGTAATGTGTTTGTGAAAAACGAATCACAACACTTCATGAGGCGATATTCCATAGTTACACGGAAAACGTTATCATATTCTTTATTGAATGGTATGTAAAATTTTGTATATAATATTTCAATTATAGAAGTATAGGGATATCATAAATGTACTATATGAACCTTAAATACGATATGATATTCATATGTAATATGTGTCGATGGAATACTAATTATGTTGGTTCAAGGGGGGATTAATTTTTTAATTTGGGAAAAATATATTGGGATACAAATGTGATAAAAATTGGTGATACATAGTGGGGGGAAATGTTGATAGTCCAAGGTGGAGTGTAAAGTATCAAGAATAATGTCTGATAGTAGAGGAGGAGGCACCATCTGGGACACTTAAAATAAGGAGTGTCTTAGTGCTTATTTACCCTCCCTTCACCAACAATGATTTCAGATGTAGGATACAGGTGTGTCATGAGATAGTGAAATGAAACAAGGCATTTTATTGTGGGTATTTTGAAAATAAGATCATTACATGAAATTGTGAATTTTGGTCATCATCAATTGAGACTACGGGGCATAATATCTTTTGGTTCTGAGAATACATATTTGTTATTAAATTGGTTTTTTTCATTGTCATTATTTATGGAATGAGATGATCCCTGACCCACTAAGATGTATGGGTTCATG
The DNA here is from genome assembly GCA_963277665.1 of Viscum album. NCBI lineage: Eukaryota > Viridiplantae > Streptophyta > Magnoliopsida > Santalales > Viscaceae > Viscum > Viscum album. The sequence continues at coordinate 875,046,085 of OY728155.1, read as the reverse complement.
TGTGTTGGTTATTCATACTCCCCTCAACAGAATAAAAATAATTTTAATTAATTAGTAATAATAATGTAATTAATAATGTGACTGATAATAATTTTTAGTATTTAATAATAGTAATAATATCTTATACTGGATAGTGGGGTCATGAAAACCTAAAAACTCTTCAAAACCTCAGTGGTTCAAGCCTCATACCTCATTGTAATGATTGGTATACATTCACTAGTAATATTTAATAACATATTAGTGGACCTTAATGTCCAGTTAATTTAAATACAATAAATATATGTTTTATGATGTGTTGAATCATTGTGTTATTATTCATCCTATAAGAATCATGCCGAACATGATCATGTCAAGGGTCATTTTCAATAATTAGGTCTCCTTGGAATGTTTTCTATCATGTAATCACCACGCAAAGCCCCACTACATTGTGCAATTTTTTGTTTGTTATTTCTTCACCAGGGATCTCTATGTGTTACTACCATTAGTTTAACACCATGACCATATAAACATTGTGCTTCCATATGTGTTGACAAGTTAACACTAATAGAGATACCCAATGTGTCCCTAATTGAAGAACAAATCCCCACACCTAAAACAAAGGATCTACATGGAGTTCCCTAGGGTGAACCTACCCTGTTCTATGGAGTATCACAATGAGGTCACCATAATACTTAGGATAACCACTAAAATTTTTTCTGAGTACGACGCTTACCATCCCACATTAAAAATTCCAATGGGTGGGAGAAGATTAAATAACTTAATAGTGCTCTATAACTTATAAGAAATCATTTTACCAATGCCTTCAATCTATGATCACCACAACCCACACTATTTCCCACCAATATCCTGTCATTTTCATCAACTCCTTCATGTTAATCGTTTTTCACATTTGCAACACATCTATCAGTTGTATATAAATAGAATTTATTTTTTTATCACCATTAATTAAATAAACAATTTTAAATGTTGTTTTAAATAATTTATTTACAGAACCAACATTAAAACACATATAAAATATGTTTTCACATTGGTTATTTATATAAATGACATGAAAACCATTTTACATACCATTTTATTCTCAGTTATATAAATAGTAGACATGAAAATATAAATGTATAATTGGGTTTAAAATTATTTTTATATATTCCCAATGTTAAAAGTATATTTTAATTGAAAAAATTATTTATTTCATTTTTCTTAATTTATGTTTTACTTTTTTGAAATCCTACCTAAATTCAAATATTTGTAGTCAATGATAATAACATGTTCATTATATATTTATCATTATCTCTCAGTCGATATTTTTTATTGATTTTTTTTTGGTCCACATCAATGTTCAATCATTCGTTAATTGATTCTTTCAAAATGGTATTTATCAAAATGATACCATCATGTAGTTAATTTATCACTTGTTTTAATCATAAATAACTATTAAAAAAAGTGATTTAGAATCATAGAATTAATGTTAGATTATCCATAAAAATAATTAAATGTGTGATGTTAAGCATATAATGTTGTGTTTATAAAATATATGTTAAAATTTATTAAATAAATTTCATTCCAATGAACATCCCATCATATTTTTAATGTTATATTTCTGAAACCCTCATCCTCTCAACTTTTAACAACACCCAATTATATTAAATATTATAATTTCATTAAATTATAATAACTTTTTTATTGATTGTATTTTATAATCAACCATTAGTTATTATACTAAACCATTCGTTTTAAGCATTTTTTATATTATTTTTTACATAAGTTTATAATAAATATATCAAAAATATTGTAAGGCCTACTTAATTTGAAGATTATTTTATAAAATTAAAATATGAATGTAAAAAAATAATTATCTTATTTCATATAATGAGCTCTGAAGTCTCCCTGACCTCCTAAAACTATATAAGATTACATAGGTAATATAGAAAAAAATGGGGTGATCTATAATGAGGTGTCAGGCAATAAATATAGAAATGAATAAAGGAATTTCCATGATAATGCATTACATGATTACATAAATGACATTTCCCTTTAGTTTTCATTTGGATTAATTACATGAAGGTAAACTAATAGTGATAACATTTCATCATAGGATGTTGGTAGTATCCTAAAACATGATATATGAATATTTCAACGCTATCTACAAGAAAATATCACATTTTTTATTGAGTTCTATCATGGATAAGGATCCCTCCATATTCCTAAGAATATCTCATCATGTGACTAAAACATTAACTATTGAAATAGAGAACTATCTTGTAACACCAATTATAACATGAACATGGTTATTTTTTCTACAAAATTTAAAGCAATTAGAAAGCATAATCTATAAATTTCCCATGCAATGAAATGGGTTTCATAGTTTTGTCTCATGAATGGAAACATTTGAACTACTATGAACCCTTAAAAAAGGTGAATTAATCATGATATATATGTGTGGGACATATCTATAGAATAAAAAATAATTATATATCATGAATATTTAGATAAATTGAGCTTAGTAGAGATAAATAGTAAACCAAATGAATGTGGCAGGTTCACATCGATCCCTTACCTTGTTTTCCAAATTCATTCTATGCATGCACATAATGTAATGAAAAATAAAATAATAATAATTAATTACATATTTTACAAACTCCTCTATATATATTTAATATATTATTGAACTACTTTCCTCATTTAAACCTATTTCAATGATTCATAATTTCAATTTCACCATTCCCAGGTCATTCATTTCATGGTTCCAACGTCAGATAACTTATGTATAATTATTGATGTTCATTTAAAAAAGGATATAAAAATATATAATTTACATTATTTTTTATTAATTGATATATATAAATTGGTATTGTCCAAAAAGTTTATTTTTAATATGACATATGAATGATTCATTTTTTAAAAATGTCATGATTGTTCAATTAATTTATTTTGTTGGTTTTAACGTCCATTATGATATAGTTTTCTTAAATTTATTATTATCGATATATATTCACTAAAAAATATGAAACAATACATAATATATATATATATATATTGGCCATTTTAAATCATTATAATTGAACAAAAATCCACCATGTAAGTGATAATGGGAATCAAAAACTCTCCATTAATGAATGCTCTGAATCTACATATTCTGAAAAATGATTTCATTTTTACCAAAAGAGGAGAAGAGAACTAATTTAATTATAGATATTCAATTAAAAAAAATAAAATTACATTATTAATATAATAATGGAGTAATTATTTGATTATGTAAGAAGGGGTATAATAGATGTTAATAATAGAAAACAAATTTAAAGAAGTTGCTTAAAGTGTTACCTCTTCAATTTCACCTCTTTGAATTACTTCTTACAAAACACAATATATGTATTTTTGGAATTCTAGTAACATTTAGACATGCTGTATAAGTTTAGGAAAGAAACTCTCTATAATTTTTGAATTATTCATGTCTTATAATGTGTGAGTATAATGTTTAGTGAGGTGTTGTATTTATAAGGTGTTGGGATGGGTGTTTTTCAAATATTATATTCTTTTGTTAAATATTTTTGTTGAAGACATTTAATATTTCAGAATATTATAAATATATAAAGCCACAAGGTCATTTTAGTTTTAACTAATGGTTTATTACATCATACAAGATTCTAAAATTCATTTATTTAACATATCAATTTTTATACCATAAAATACAGTATATCACAATTCCCAATAAATTAAGGATTTTTGACAAATTAAAAAATTAAAAAAATAAATTTTATGACATGAATATTTCAAATATGTAATAAATTTTATGAAAATAATTTTTTAAATATTTGAATATTATTTTCCAATAAAATATTCATTTAATTAAAAATTATTACACTTAATAATCTAACTATATTTTCGGCTCACTTAAAAATTTACATATAGTCTAATAAAATTATATCATATATATAATCAAACATGATATTAATTTATAAATCCATTTCAATATAAATATATTTTTATCCATTATTATTTTAATAAAATTTAAATTCAAACATTGATGGAAAAAAACGAACAATTATATTGTTATTTATAACATATATATTTACTTATACCATGAAAAAAATATGACATGTTTTCATTTTATTGTACACATAAATATTATTTTTTAATTCCATAAGTATTAATGGATTTTTATCTATCCATTTATTATTAATAATTGTCATCTTACCATTTCAATGGTAATGTTAATATTTTGACCTTTATATTACTATTATTTTGGTCAGACTATTAATAGCCATATAGGTTTTCTAATTCTTATATATTTATATTATAAAATACAAAATTAATTTTCATTTATTGACACTCAATGTTGTAAAACTTCTCATTTCAAAACATCAAAATGCATTACTAACATTATGATTCATTTCTATAGGGTTGATTGTGAGTGCACTTGTTTTGGTGGATTAAGAATATCTACATGTTCAAATTTTACATACCATATTTATTTATTTTTTACCACATTGTAATATTTTTAATTCTTATTCCATTTTTAGTCTATAAATATAATGTAAAAAATAATAAAATTTTGTATGTTTTTTAATGTGGTTCATGTGATTCATACAACTTCAATAAATGTGATAAATTTATAGAAGATAAATTACAATGATAAAATATTGGGTTGTTACATTCTACCCCCATAATAAATTTAATCCATAAATTATTCTTTTATATAATAAAGAGAAATAATTGATGGTACTTATTCTTCAAGGATTCCTTTAGTTCTCATGTCTCCTCTAAATTGAAATATTTTCTGAATAGTAAATTTATTAGATGAGTTGTCTTGTTGTATAGAAGATTATATTTGTGTTCTATGATCTTAATGGGATTATCCTCATAATATATGTCATATTAAAACTATACCACCTCAGAATTAATTAAATTAATGTTATATGATTTTTACTTATAAAATAAGAAAATTACTAATACATATCACAATTGAGATTGGGTTTTTCGGAATTCTAGTCAATAATCCACATCTCCAATGAAAATAATAATTTCAATGGGGGTATATGTAAATAGTTCGTAGATTTCCCTTCGTTAAAAATATCATGAATATCTTAAAAGGGGATATGAGTAGGAATACCTAATCCCAACCTTCAAAATATATGCCTCATTGATGAATTTCAGTATAGAACTTCTTTTATATTTTAGTTTACAAAATGTGTGAATGATTGGTTTTGAAAATTTATACCATTTCCTTAACTATTTCAGGTCCTAGTTGATTTCTGTAATCATATTCATCCTTGAATATATATTTTATATATATTTTCCTATTCTAGTCACTATATTAATAAACTTTGATTCTTTATAAGAAACAATTTTTTTGTGAACTCAAATACAGGATGATCTTAATTCCATCCACCCTTGGAGTCTATCAAGCATATTGAAAATGTGTAATCTACTATATGGATAGCCTAGTCATATTTGAAATTAGTATTTTTGTGATAAGTCATAAAACATTTCACATCAATTTTTATATCATGTTGTATACCCTTCAATAACATAGAGGAAAATATTTTATCTCAATCAGAAACAATGGATAATAGTGTTCCATGAAACATCTCCACTAATTCTATGTATATCGTTATTAGTTGATTGAGTGTTATGTCCTTCGTATTTTAATGATGAGAGAATTATATTAATGATTATATTCCACAAATCAAATAATATTTCTTATCATAATTATAATTTAATGACCAGTGACGTAGTCCATGGTGATGTTTTTCTATATCCATACAATTATGGGTTATGGTTGAATCCCCCATAGAAATTATCCTCACAACCTTTACATTTTGATATACTAGGAACTTTGATGTGTTTTCTGGGATAGCGTTCTTCAAACTATCCTTCAAATTTTTATCTTGGAGATATTTATACATATTCCTATTCCTTTGGTGGATGTAGATGGTAGATCTATGTGAATCATATAACAGCTACTTCTTCATCGAAAAATTTCTTCGTATACATAGTTATGAACTAAATCTTATAATTCATTATTCCTCAATTTTAAATCCATTTATTTCCTTATCCATATAAAATCATCTTTCATCTGAATTTAGAAATAATATCTTAGAGTATCGTTTATCTTTACCGGAATTGATGGTTGATAAGGAATTTGAGATTGGAATGATGAATTTCTTTCAATTATTAATCTCATGTACATCCTTTGTACGTATAAAGTGACTGGAAACTTCTCAATTAAACATTATTAAAAAGGTTGTATGTTCCTTCCTATATAGATTACCCTACACATTATATTCATTCCCATGATTGTTTTGGATTGTGATGTCATAGTCCTTTATAATCTCAGACCACCTATATTGGAATATATTAAAAAAATTTAAAGTGAATATATACCGGATCCACTTATATTTAGTGTATATTTTAAAATTCCCCACATACAGAATTCCTACATATTTTCATGTTAAAGATCACTATATCTAACTCCTGGCCATAAATTTGGTAGTTCTACTAATGACACATCAATGAACATTAATATTAAGCTATCACATTATCATTTCACTTTGTCACACATCCCAAGATCATCATAAATGAATTAATGTATTCCATGAATATTTTAACATTTATTGGTATATTAAGTTCTAGATAAATTGTAACCTCCATTTTATCCCATTGATGTTCGCTTAAAAAAATTCTAGAAAAACATAACCCCGTTTCAATTTTTCGTGGTTATTATGATTTAAAATCATGATTAGATTCTCAAAAATCTTTGATAATACACATCTAGTCCATGTAAAAGATGAATCTCCCTTCTCGATGAATGTTTAGGAAACTCCTCCATAGACTAGGTTTTATAAGGGTCAATATGTATCCTTATACAAGTTATAACATGACAAAATAATGATACTTCCTCTATCAAGAACTCACGTTTACAATACATCTTATATAGCTTATCAGTTTGAAATGTCTTTATCACAGTATTCAAAAGATCTGATGTTCCTCCTTTCTTTTGGTGTATATCAAAATATCATACATAAGGAATACAATTTTGTTGAGTTTATAAATAAATAATAAATTATAAAGTCCATAACCATTTTTTATCATTATAGAGTCCAAAGGGGGTCACAATGAACTCATATTTTCCATACCTTGTTTGGATGTCAATCTTGGGAATATCTTCCTTCTTCTTATTTAGTAGGTGATATCCCATAAAAATGTGCATGTTAGAAAAATAATGGAACCCGTTTAATTGAGTAAACAACTTATCTCTCTTATGAAAGAGATATGTGTTACATATCATGATTTTTTTGATTTCAATATCAATCATGATGTGGAAAACTGACCGATCATTATTTTTGAATAATAGGACCCGGAGACACCATATTGAAGCACTCATGTGTATAAAGCCATAATCAAGATTCTATAAAAACTAATTATTTTGTTATTATATCTCAATGGAGTCCATTATGTATTGAGGGTTCAATATGGGAAGAGGTATAGGTGTTATTAAAGTTGATAACACAACACCTTGGTCAAGATGATGATCAACTGATTCTTCGTGGGATAAATTTGTATAATACCTTATAATGGGCATAACGTGAAGCCTGATTCTCCAAATAGTATCAGAAATTTTTTATGGATATTCTTGATCATAATTTAATAATATCCATAGTTAATTTGTAGGATCCAAATGATATTCATCGTCTATATTACACATGAAAAAAATTATAGAATGGCTCAGGATGTGAAGAGTGATCTACCTCTATATATAATTAATATTGGATTTTTAAAAATAAATAAAATCTAATAATGATATTAAATGAACATTCACAAAAGAAATTATTGAATATTTTTAATGAACTAAATTTCCATAAACATCAACATGAAATAAAATAATTATAAATTTTTTTACTATCTAAATTAATTCATTTTGGGGGTGTATCAATGATTTAAAAAACAACCTAGATATACTCCACTAAAATAAAGACATGAAAAAATTTGTAGTGAAAGAATTTAATCTTCAAAGTGAAGTCCCATTATAGTACCCTTGGATTGGAAATTGATAAACATTACTATCCTTATTAGCGCTTTTATTAGAGAAATGATGTGGATAATGACCATGATCCACACATGCTACAAAACTGAACTATTAAAGGCGCCTCAAGTTGAGATTAATTTTACTTTATCTTTTTAACCATAATTTTAATTTTTATTTTGAAACAGGAACCATTATTTCATATGTTTTATCACATAAATCATTTTTTGTTTTATTAATTCATTTAACATAGTTATTAATCACACATATTTGGATCATAGTTAAACAAATGATATTTTCATTATCAACATTATCACCAGAAATTCTATGAGACACCATACATATCATTATTGATGTGTTTAGAAACTCATAATTTTCCCAATAATAAATCATATTTTACAATAACAAGATCATCATAATCATAATAATATATAACATCATCTCACCTAAGGTTAGGAAAAGTGTTAAGGAAACATCCCATTATCCTTAAAATTGGTTGTTGGAATATTTTCATATATTTCCTTCCATAACTAAAAAATGAGAATAATATTTGGGATTTGGATACATGACTAATAAGTTTTAATAAATGAAACTGTGAAAATCGATGAAAAGCATATAAATGATAAGTATATCATAATATGTGATTCATTGGGATTTAATATTGGTTATCTATTGAAATTTTCTTAATAGATATTGTATCCAAATAATATATTCATGTACCCCAAAATTGTTGGAAAAGAGTTTGTAAATTTTCCAAAACACATCCCTATAGAATGAAAATCTAGTTGTGTCCTAAGGAATATTTTAATATTTCTAGGTAACGATCAATATGCTATTTTTGGGGTTTTACTGTTGGTGTAAATGTTCAATATATGTATCCAATTATTGTATCTACATAGTGATATAGTTTCTTGGAATCAACTTAATCTATTAATCAGATTTGTTTTAATATTTTTCTATTATTATACTTATTATTTGAATTATCCCTTGGTAAATCAGTACATAATTCTAGTCCTAATCTCAAAAAATAACTAGATCCTACATTGATACCTACTATAGAGACCGATCCTTATACATGTATTATTCTATTATTCCTTAATTGAATTTCCAATAAATACAACCTAATGATCATGAGGTCGTGTGACTTCAGTAGTATAGGTTAATAAAATATCGAAATGAACATAAAAATCATTATTATATTCTCAATAATGATATTAAATATCCCCTTGTGGTCCTAAAATTACTGAGGATATCTTGGGGAATACATAATCAAATTTTGTGACATATAAAGCTATGTAATGTAAAAAACAATGAAATGATACAAAACATCGAGTAATAAAGTATAAAAAATGACTTAAATAACATACATCCTGAATAATCATTTGGATGAATAAAATGAAGAATAAGTAATCATGATATCATGGAATAATATGAAATTAAAAGAAATATAACACTTATATAATCATATTTATAGGATTACCACCAAGACAAATCCCATGTTGGATAGAGTCCCATCATGGATTAGGTTCACTCCAATATCCCATACATATTATCACATGAAACATAATCATTTCCCAATGAAATTAATATATGTCAATTAATTCACATCATAACACATAAATTAAATTTTAATTCAAAAAATGAAACGAATCATAAATTATAAATTTAAGAATTTCCCATGGATTGAAATGGATTACATAGTCTTACCTCAGTATTAAAAACCCTAAAACATGTATTACCCCTTAAATGAAAGGTGAATTAAACATAGAATGTATTTATAGGACATTTATAAATCCTATAAAATAATTATATAATAATAATATAGTTATTATGAAAGGAAATAAAAGATAAATCACAACCTAAAAAAAATATGGTGGTTCCGGGTGATCCCGTAAATTATGTTCTACATTCATTCTATGCTAGTACATAATGTCCTTAATAAAAAAAATTAATTAACAAATTAATTAAAAATATATTCCATATTTATTTGATTTATTATACTTTTACCAAACTCTTTTATAACCATTTCAATGTGTTATAAAGATCAATTTCTCTATACCTGGGGATTACATTTCACGGTTCCATGGTAAAATCACTTTTGTATAATTATGGATGTTATTTTCTAGTTCGTATAAAATTCTAAAAGTGAAATGAAATAATATTAATATTATTCTAGAAATAAAAATATTCTCAAAGTTAAATTTTTACAAATATTGGATTTATTCATCTAGTGAAAATATAAATGTCAGTTCATTAGATTATTTTTTCAGTTTTTATATCCATCAAAAAATATTTTTTCTACATTTAATATTATGATAAATTATTATTTTTAGAATGTGATGCAATATATAATATAAATATATAATCAATTTTAAAAATATTAATATAACATAAATCTACAATGAAATAGGTAATGTGAAATGAGAACTCATCATCAACGACGGCAGGGAACCGACATATTTCACATGATACTTATTATTTTACATTAAGAATAGATGAGAAGTGATTGCATATTATATATTATATTTACACTATGAAAATATAGTATGTATATGATGAAATATTTATTATTTATTGTTGGATGAGGTAGGTGATGAGATGTTGAGAAATCAAAAGAAATTAAAATATGTCCGAGAAAGTGCTAGCTCGTGATATCTGCCTAAATGAAAAACATCAAATAGAACATGGAATTTGAATTTTTTTCATGACCATACACTCAAGGACATGTGGAGGATGTTTCAGATGGGTAATAGGAGTAGTTTTGGAAGGCTCCAAGTTTTATATTGTATAATTATAATTGGTTCAATTTATAAGTGGAGGATTCAGGTAATTTTTGGAATATTATGTTCATTAGTTTTTAATTGTGGCTAAAGACAATAAATTGTATTTATTCTCGTGACTATATAAAATAACTAGTGCATGTGAGTTTAAAATAATGATTTCTTAAATAATATATGACATAAAAATCAATAATTTTTTCTATAATGTTAAATACCGTAATTTACATTATTTCAACATTCAGAAAAAAATCTGTTGTTTTATTAAAATAAAAATATTTCAGCCCAAATTTTTTTGAAGATGATAATTAAAAAAATATATTCCATTTTATTATAATTAATTTTCTAAATACGTGAAATATAATTTTTAAATTATATCATCACTTAATTGAAGAACATATATTCTAATATTATGATCGATTTTCTAACCCTTTGAAAAATTAATAATAGACTCGTAAAATACACTTATAATTATAAAACTAAATTAATATTAATTTCTAAATCTATTTAATAATTTAATATTTATTTTGAAAAAATATATTTATTATAAAAATTCAATAAAAAAATTTATGTTTTACATAAAATAATGAAAATAAAATTATTATTTGTGAAACATTAATTAACGTGTACCATGATATAAATATTCCATATTATCATTTTATTTGATTCCTAAATAATATTTTAGACTTCCAAATATTAGGATACAATTCAATTAGTTTGGTTATTATTTTAAACCATTGGATTACTATTCCAACAGCAGGGTTATTATTCCAATGGTCATAATACAATTTCAAAAGTCATATATGTAATGGTGAAATGGGTTCCCTTCTTCAAAAATTAACAATTATTTCATTCTTATTAACTCACTGATACTGTCTATCAATTTTATATAAATATTAATTATCAAAATACATAATTCATTACTAATATTCATCTTCATTTCCAAAGTGTTATTCGTGAGTAAGCTTATTTTAGTTGGTCCAACAGATACACATTTTCAAGTCATAGTTACCATATTTATTATTTATTATTACCATAAAATATTTTCAATTACATTTTCAATTTTTATTCAATAAATATAATGTTAAAATAAATTAAATTTTAGTGTTTTCATCATTTGGTGCTTGTAGTTTATACTATATAACTAATTTTTACACAATTATTAAAAAGGAAAATTCTATTGATAAAATTATCAGCAAATATGGTTTTAAAAATGAGTTATCTCCAATTTTATAGTGTATCCCTATTTCCACAACCATATAGTGTTTTGATAATAATTCAGTAACTATTTTCCTTTATCATCCATATTTTTTATGATTTAACTGTTTTCATATGTTCAATTAATTATTTTTTATTTATAAATTATGTCAATTCATTAACTTGTTTTAAATAAATATTATTGTTCATTATATTTTTTTTTATATTTTTTTTGTTATAAATTTATTATTATTATAATTTTATGTCATTGTTATTATTTAATGGTTGTAACTATTTGTATCTATTATATTTGGTATTAAATAATTTTAATCATTATAATTTTTTGTTGATTTTTTTAACTTTTCTCATTCATATATTTTTCTCATTATAATTATCTAAAAAAATATGTTTTAAAATGTTTTTTAGTTTTAAAATTTACTAATAAACAAAATATTTGTTAATAATTTATGCACTCACAAATATTTATAAGAATGTATGTTTTAATTTTATTTAATACAAATGTTTTTAGATGTTTATAAGTAACGAAATATTCATATAATATATTATGGAATTTTATGTAATTAATGAATCATAATTGAATAAATTCTCGGAGAATTAATGATTAATTTTAAAAATGAGTTGAAATTTTCGTATAATTTGTTAATTGATTTATTAAAGTCAAATTTTTTTCGTATCATCCATGAATTGTTTGAATCAGAGTGAATTGGGGTACAATGAAATCAAATACAATCAAATTTTATATATATTTAGTAATAATTATTTACAATAGATCAAAAATGATAAAATAAAAAAATAATAATGATCTAATGATGATTAAGATGTTTACCATGAGATAGATGATCATTTTGAATGATTAATTCATGATGTATGTGTTGAAAAAATAGAAAAAATATTCTTAAAGAGGTTACTGAGATACTAAAACCCACTATTATTTGGTTGTACAAAATTTACATTCTATTTCAATGTTCTGATATTAGTTAATTTGAATGAAAGAAGAGGATTGAGTATAATGTTTTAATGTAATTATTTGAACTTTTAATTTCTATACTTTCAGTAGGAAAAATGATTTCAGAATATAAATATTTTCAAAAAAAAAATTCTAATGTGTTTGGGGGGAAAAATAAACATTTATTCCATAATGATGTGTGTTTTATAGGACATTATATGAATATTTATCAAAATTTCTAAATTTATGGACATCACAATATTAAATGGTTGAAAATAATACCATTATAAATTCCATAAAACATGCACCAAACCACCCACATAATTAATCTTTCATTTTATAATGATTCCTCGTTTTAATTGTCTCTTTGCAAATTCAAATGATGAAAAGTGGATAATATGTAAAAAACTAATCATATGTTTGATAGAATCCTATATCACCCTCCTGATTCACCATAATAGAAAACATTTGATACAAACTATTTTCAAAAATGAGTTTAGAAACTATAGAATGGGACTATGAAAACACAGAATAAAAACATATTAGACTCTCAATATAAAGACAATTTTTTCCCTATTATGTTTGTCCTATATAAATTTTACTTATAAATACGTATAAATAGAAAATTGTTTGTGATGCCATTTATGATTTATGGACTTCAAAATCTTGTAAATGAATTTAATATTTATCTAACACCGTTGATTTATGATTTAATAATTTTTTAGGATACAAGTTTAAAATTATTTGATGCAAACAAGGAAGAGTATTTTGTTTTGTGTGCTATGAAAAGGTATACTATGAACAACATTCATGCATATGAAAAAATTTCTACATATAGTGTTAAATTACATAAATCATGTACAATTTTTTAAGATGTGACTTCTTATCATCAATAGTAAAATGGGACAAAACACAGAACATAGTACATTGATGATTTTTGTGAATTGGTAATCCTTATCAAATTTTAAAAATAATTATAAAAATTTAAGAGGTTATTATTGTTTCCCAAAACTACTTTCATATTATGAATATTATTAAAAGGTGAAAACATTGATGTTACATTTGGAATGAATTTATGCTTATTTCATCAATGAAATACCAGAACAAAAAAATCCATTTAATTCATGAATCCTTTTTTAAAAACTTTTAGATGTAAAATAAAACATTAGTGTTATCCATGTCGAGAAACCCATTTATTAAAGTATAATAGAAAAAATTTTAAACCATAAAGGAAATAAAAAACTATCTATTTTAGGAATGACTACACGTAATAACTATTGGAATAATTTTTGGATTTGGCTCACACAATGAACGAAAATAAATCTAATTTGCCTTTTTTCACACATTTAGATGAGTGAGAAGATAAATTTCATTCAATGAATGCATGGTATTTATGTGAAATGTGTGTTTTATTCAAATGTGAAAAATTTACTATCATTGAATGATATGTGGTTAATATTATAAAATCTAATGATTGCCATTTACGGATTCAATTATTTCATCTAAATGCATTGTGTATCATATTCTCTATACCTTTTGGAAATTCAATCATCTGGTAGGGATTCCTTTTAAATTGTATTTTACAAAATAGAATTGATCCATATTTTTCATATGTGTTGTATAATGAATATACTATTATATTAGAAATGTATGCTACTCCATTTTGTTGATATAATTGTCCATCTTTTGATACATTTAGTTCGAGAGATAAGAATATGTGGCCCTTTTCATTTACATTGGATACATCCTTTTTAATGATATATGAAAACATATATATTAATACTATTTACTTGTCGGAGCCCTTTATTGGGCATTAAAATATATCAAAAGAGTTAATTGAGATCTATACAAATTATTTTTCTGAGGTGGAGCAGATTGGTCTCCCTATATCATGATATTTGATTGTTAAAAGTGATGGATAATGGATTCATGGCATTAACGTAAATTTACAGCCATTTACTGAAGTGATGCATGAAAAATTATAATATTAGAGGAACATAGGTGAGGATCATCCATATATATCATTGGATATTGTAATATTAAAGGTAATATTTTTTATAAGAAATTATTATTGGTTGATTAATAAACATAATAACACGTATTCCTCATTGATTGTAATGGGAATATACACTGATTAACCATCATCAGAATTAATGAAATGGTCGGCAGTGGAAATAATTGTTAATGTTATCATATGGTATATTTTTTATATTAAGTGTTTTATAATTTTCATATAAAAGTATTATATTGATTCTATTTAATATAATGCATTAATGGTTGTTGTTGAAGAACTACATTTTTTCATTTCCAATTATTAAAACCTATTTTCTATGTCAACACCATATTTTAGAGTTTTTGAGGATATATGAAATATTTATTATCTAAATGTTAACTACTTGTATTTATGTGTAACTTGGATGATGGTAAACATTATGTAAAAAATAAAGAATATGTATTTCACTTGTTGATTTGAAAATGAATTTTTGTAGTCGGGAATCATTTTTCATAGATCAACTTGAAAAATAGTTTTTTTAAGTTGTTGATCCATAAAATGATGAATGGTCCATTATTTTTAATGGAAAAAAATCATTTGGGTGTTCATAATATTCATGTTGTTAAAGACTTATCAGAAATTTATAAATGTATTACATGATTAAATGATGGTAACAGTGATTTTGATGTGGGCATATTCCATGTGACAGAAAACTGCCATGTTGGAAGGATATAAGAATACAATCCATTGCACACCTAAAGAATTAGGTAATATATTTATCCATTGAAAATTATACAATTAAAAATTTGATTTTTTATATTTTATATTTAAATATTCTAATTTATATAATACCTACCATTTGATTAAAATCAATTTATATTCGTTTTATATAAGTATTGTTTTTTTGGATGGAAAATTTTATCTTTATCATTTGTTTGTGCACCTATATCATTCTATTATATGAATTTCTTTATAATAATTAGATCATTTATGTGAGGGGAAATCTTTTCATGGTTTCATCTAGTTCTTACATGTTAATTATTTCTTTATCAGGTATAGAATTTTTTTAAAAAAATATATTTATTTTTTTCAACAATGATTAATATCAATTTTTATGAAGAAATTTATTTTATAATCATTTTTTGGTAAAAATATTTACACATTTTAAATGATAATAAATTTTTTTCATTTTTTTTAATTTGTATATTCACTATTTTTAGATACAAATTTTTTATTAGAAAATTTTACAATCAATGTTTAATTATCAATTATAAAGAATCAATTTTTAATTTATTATATTTAATGGATTGTAAGTAAATATACGAAAACACGTTTTTATAGTATCATTAAAAATTTTAAATTATAGACATTCTGGTAGAGTAGTTGTGCTATATATGTTTCTTCATGTAAATATATATCTATAGTAATAAAAATATTAACTGAATTTAACATTAATTTATTAAAAAAATTCAACTCTTCTTCTTCTACAGAAAAAAAGATACCTGCATATAGATGGAATGATATTTAATGTAAAATACATTTCTTTCTTGTGGATATCAGAGACTAATAACAAACTCAATGAAGAGTAACCCCCCTTCGGGCCCAAAATCCTTATAGTTGAAGAGTTACCTGAATACACGGGGTTATTGTATGATATGTATTTTATTACCCGATTAGAGGTGAATTAACTGGTCAGGGAATGATTTTTTACATAATTCCATAATTAATATTTCTATAAACTTATTTGTTTACATTTTTAATTGTTTAAGAAATTCATATTTCAAAAAAATTAATATATTCAATTATATATGGCATTTTACATTAATGAAGAGAATGAAATTAATATAAACTGTTTATCCTTTTGAAAAACCTAATTGATAGATGTGAACTAATTTTTTTACTTAATTTACTATTTTTTGGAATAAAAAAATGAATACCCATGACATATATGAGAGATTATAGATAAATATATGTGGCAGGAACTTATATACAATTGGTCGGAGGAATACTTTATGGTATATTTTATGTTTGTAAAATTAATTTGTATAATTAATTTTAATTATCTGATAACTTATTTATTATTTATAATGTATCATACCCCTAAGAAAACTCACCCTTATATATTGTCTTATAATATATACACTCATAGATTTTCAAAAAAAAGGCAATACATTGTTAACATGTAAAATCAATGTTAATTATTTTTTCAATTAATATCAAAGGAATATAGTGGATTTTAGTAGTGAACAAATGTTAGACCCCTCCAAAAAATTGTTTTGGATGAATAGGTCATGTGACCTAACTCGTTGTCCAATTATGGATATAAGGAGTATTTTTTTTCACATGAATGCACATTTTCATTTAATATTGGAAATCCACATACAAGAGACTTCTATTGTAAAGGTGATTTTGGTTTTAGTGGATACCCCAATGGATGAATGTTTTTATGGAAATTGTGCAAAAAAAGGTGCTTAAGCATAAGACCAGCATTTTTTAACGTGTTGCACAACTATCCACATTCGGAAAAAAATATATGTCAGATCTATTAACTTATGTAGATTTTCTCTTACATGAAGTGACTAAGAGACATGCAACATGATTCTTCAACAATGGAGTTATGAATCCATTATTGGGTATTTTACCAATAAATATTACCTAACCCCCACCATGGGAGAAGCTATCTGAAATAAGAACCATCTCTTTAGTGTCTACAATCAATCCTCTTCTGTGGTAGTGTGAAACCCTAAAGATAGTAGACTCTCAATGGTATATAATGTGCATAAAAGACCTCACATGGAACCAAATAAGTATTTGTCTCATGGTAGAGTTATCATCACCCAACACAACCCAATGATGGTGAGGTTCAATAATGGTAATAAAATTTCTCATATCATTTTCCTACTCACAACTCTAATATTCTATTCAACTACGCCTTTTTAATCCATGTGTTTCTCTGCTTCTAGAGACTCTTTATAATATCACATTTTCACCCAACACAATAACCGAGTGAACAACAACTATTTGATCCTATGCCTAATGTTCCCTAATATACTAGTGAATCCATGGTCCATCTCTTTTCATTCAATAATATGTACCTTAAATAATATTTCTTCTAATCAAAGGTACCATAAAATCATGCATCCTAATGGCCAATCCTCCATGGACATATATACACCATACCTCAAACAGAGGTTCATGGTTGGTGAACACATAAGGAAAAAAGTTAAAATAATAATGGTAAACTAGAGAACCCTATTGGTATCAATTTTATTTGATAAATCAACCTCTTTCATTACAGGGTCCCCCACTAAATTTAATCCAAATCCATGTCTGAGCTGGATGAGGTAAAAATTACGAGATCCATATGCTATTTTTATGATGTTAAACAACAAAAAGTGTCCCAAGAACATGATGTTAATCATTAAAAATACCAAGAATTATGAATATATAATTCCCCAGGAATAACTCAAGTGGTATGACATCGCAACTATTATACCATGTGATGAACACGATATGCCCCATATATGATTATTATGGGATGCCACCCCTCTCACATCATCTTCTACAAGGGAAGATCCAATATTGGAATGTTCCCATGAATTTTACCTGCAAAATCTACCCATTGGATTATTCCCATATATTTGTATACTTTAATGATCATTCCCTACACCATCCCAAGATATCAAACCTTTAGAAACATAATAATCATTATGATGTGATGTTAAACTGGATGGATTGATTATGTCTCCCGAATTTAAACTATGGAAAATAACTATATGAATATTGATCCCTATATACCAACATAGAAGGCTGGATGCCTAAATGAGGTTCAATCATAATAAAAATCCAATACCACTATGATATATTCCCTTTCACGAATACAGTCAACTTATTTAGGTGTGAAATATTCCCCCTAGGGACACACTCATCCATGATCGTCCCATAAAACGGGTCTCTATCACACCACTACTAGACAATAAATAGGGTCCATCTTATCACATAAACACTTTATATCTCTTTCAATACTCTCTTCACTATAATTAAAAGATGCTCCATTTCTTCTATTTTATTACCTTAAACACATCCCCTTCCCATCTCATATGGATGTTAAACTCATGACATAATCTACCTAACAATAGAATAATGTTCCAAATCCTAAATACATAGAACCTTTGACAAGACCAAGAGACATGTCCCCTATAATGACTCTGATTTTCTGCAGTTTTATTTTTTAAAATTAAATTGATAAATTATGAGCCCATGTATTGAGATATTTTGTGATTACGAGTCTCGGGGTACTGAGAAAAAATTGATGAAAAATGTTTATTTTTTTAATAAAAACACATAGGTTGTTTTTATTTAAAACGGATTACCTTCTAAGTGGGTGTCTAGATCAAAAATATGATGGCACTATTGTATTAAAAGTAGTAATTTTACCCTAGGTGAGGCCTATCATTGGTTATCATGGGTCAACTGCAGAATGTGATTTTTTGACGCATCGTTAATAAAATGTAAACATTTTTATTCCAATGCAGTGAATATTTTATTTATATTTGTGTTTTTCTGGAATTCTGGGTTATCACCATAACCGTATGATTTTCCTAAGACAAGTTGAAGAATGTTCTCTCCACAATGATGATGGATCATAGATCCATAATCGGATCGATGATCGACAGATTGTGGAACAAAGATGACACAACTTTTACCTTCATCAAAAACTGACCCAAACCCTATGTCGATATTTTTTTCATTGTGATTCATTCCCTATTCTTAAATTCAATGACAAACATAGACCAAACTATGAATAGGTTGATATGTCATTTTATATGTTGTGGGATTGGATTTATCTTATATGAATTAAATGGGGGTGAGATCGACATGATTAATTAGTTCTTTTTGATCCCTCTAAAAAATATGAATTTAGGTGGACATAAAAAATTCAACATTTAACCATCATGTTCATTTGTGCTTCTCCTTTTACCCCTTATTCTATGGGTTCTTTACGTTCTTCATGATTGAATGGGTTGATGATTTTCGCGTCTTTTTTTCTTTTTGCAAAAATCTCAAAACGAGGATCTGACATACCCATGAAACCATGGAGGCAAAACCATGAACGTGTGATGCTTTTTGGTCTAGATAGAGAATGAGGGAAGGATATTGGGACACCGATGATGGCTACATGACATAGCCCGGTTGGGAAATATCAGGTGGATCATGAGGGCGAGGCCGCCAGAATGGTGGCCGGTTGAGATGGAACACGCCAGGTGGTGGGTTTCATCACAACTGGTGTGGTATGCTAGAATGGTCCACTGTAAGAGGTCACGATATTTTCCAGATTATACAAATCGGTGCCACATCAGTAGAACCCATGGAGGTGAGGTTGTGGGGTGGGCTTTGCGATAGGCTGGCCACATGGAACGTCTCACAAATATGTGTTAGCATGGGGGAATTCAATAAGGATGGACCACGTGTTTCGTAGAAAACCATCCCACAATGAAAGACACAAAGGTGATTTGGACCATTACAGAAACCTAGCGGGACGGACCTAGTGGCCTAGTAGGACGAACCTAGCGACCTAGAGGATCGGGTCCAATAGGCCCAGCAGGCCAGGCTAGCTTGGACTAGGCCGATTTGGGCAGGACTAATTCTATTCAGGCTGGACAAGGTTGGGTCGGATCAGCCAGACTGGTTCGGGTCAACCGGCAGGTTGGGGCCAGGTCGGGTTAGACCCTAGTCAAACCTTCTTATAAAAACTACTATAAACGTCAAAATCTTTTCAATTTTGATGGAATGTTTTCAGTGTTGAGACCCTTGTGACATGTCAGTCTTTTGAGATACTGTAAGTGTGTCATTGTTGAATTTTTCATGTTTCCTATTGGCTTGTGGAGTAGGTTATCCTAAAACTAGCGCAGTATGAGCCGAATCCTATGGTTGTATGTGATTGGGGAACTGTAACCCATATACTACATGAATTTGGGGCTACATTAATTAACAATAAATTGTTCCCTACCATGACATTGTGTCTTACTGAGACTTTTTTGGGTACTGAAACTCTGTTTCCTACCAATAATCTTTGTTGTGTCTTACCAAGACTATATTTCATATCAACACTGGGTGTTCTACAGATTTTGATGATAATCTTGTTTTCCATTCTATATACTAATAACATTTTGCGATGACCATGTTTTCCATTCTGGTATAAGTCATGTAATTTTTTGTTATACTTTTTATATTTCATTTTGGTATAATTCTTTTATTTATATGAGGTGTACATTGGGTATTTCTTTATGATTTTTTAGAGTTTCTAACTGATTATTAATTAACTCACCCAAGAGCCATGTTTTCCTTCATGTTTCAGGTCATATGTAGAGGATCGATTCTTTGAAGGAGTTCTATGTTGACCAGGACTAGGTGGTTCATAGAGTGATCAGACAGATGATGTGTTCTCCTACAGCTTCAAACAACATTCCTACACCTACCCTTCAGGTGGGATTTTATGATGATGAGTTTAATGAACTTGTCTATAAACATTGATGAAATCATTATTTTTTTAGGATGTTATTCTATCCCAAATTACTTTGTAGTTTACTATTTTCTAAATTTTTGGTTGGTATCATAGTGAATGCATGCATTTCTTACTTTGTGTTTTTACATTTTTGAAATTTGGGCTTGGTGATTTGAGCATGTGTACATGTTCTTAGGAAAAATCCTCCCATTGAGTTATGTTACTATACAATACTAGTATACATCCCCTGGCCTATCAGAAGCTTCCATGGGGTATTCATGGAATTTTCCCCTTTGGGATGGTTTAGGAAAGAGTGGTATCAAAGCAGGTTGGTTCTACTTAAGGACTGGGAGTTTGTGAGTTTTGATTGGGGAAACAATGTTATGTGTTCCGAGTTTGGATTTTTGGACAGATAATGCATTATTTGTATAGAATCTAATTCTTCCACACCCTAGGAAATTTGACACCTACTTTTCATCTCAGTACATGAGTACAATGGTTTCTGGGAAATTATTTGTACATTCATTATATAATGTTTTTCTGTGTTCTCATGTCCTTCTTGAGTGAGCTCACAAGGTATACTCTAATGAATGTGGACCATCTTGATCTATATTAGGATTCCTCCATGATAATTGTTATCTAGGATTCCATTTCATGATCATGATAATGATATGCCTAGAGATTAGGTGAGAGTAAAATTTCCTATTCTAAATATGGAACATCTAGGTCGTATAATTTTGTAGTATTTCTAATCAAGCAACGGTTACAACAAGCGTGAATTGATGGGTATGCATGTAGTATTAGTGTATTTCATGAGATCCCAATTTAATAAACTCCTTGGTTTAGGGTTGATACATACCCCCGTGTAGCTATGGATTGGATGGAGGCGGTTACTCGTGAATTATTCCTTGTCCGGACACTTACTGACCAGATGACAATCCGAGTTGCGATTCTTCTTATTGTCTCGACTGGGTGATTAGGGATCTTAGTGACCCCGAAACATGATGAGGTTACTCTCTCTTGGGTAGACATCATGTGACTCATCAAATAGTTGTTTTCTAATCTACATTGCGCTAAGGGCATATAGATGAGCTCCAGCATCTAAAACAGAGTAGTAAAACTGTGGCGGAGTACACGGTTAGGATTACTAATATTTCTTAATACTCCACAGATATGGTATAAGAAATGTTACTAAGATCTCAGGCATTTGAACAGGGCATACATATGGTATTCCGGGTATCCATGATATCCATTAGTGTTATAACATATTCTGGGGTACTCGAGTGAGGCCTTCTAGTGGAGAGCTTTTAGGCAGACGACACACTACCAATAGGAGCTCACATCAAGAACTAGGTAGCTATTCCATTAGTGATGGGTAGACGATAATGGTCATTGGAATGAAATCATGACAATAAATATAGGGGATGACACCAAGACATGAGATCATTTGGTTTGGGGTCCTAGGGACGTGAGATTGAGCTAAAGGATGGGATGTGTTACTCATGTGGTGGTCAGGACATCTGGAATGATATTTTCTTACCCACAATATGGGTGATCAAAAGAAGGTCAAAATAACCTCTGAGGCAGAGGAGGATAGATTATTAGGGTGTTATGTAGGAGTGGACATACAAGAGTAGTAGGTAGAGTAATAAGAGGTTCGACTTATTACAATCACCACCCTCGGTGGTCTACACCATGCTCAGGGAGTTAGTGGAAAAGGATGAGGATAGCGACTTGTGATGGGGGCTTATGAACCCAATGCTCTATCGATGATTATAGGTATCAAATATGTCTTTTACAATTTAGTTTTAATTTTGATAGACATAGGATTCAGTCATTCTTTTCATTCTATTACCCTTGTTCGAGATTCAGATATTTCTATTGAATAGTTGACCTGATTCCTATGATTAATGAATCCTATGGGAGGAGATATGATGATCTCAATATTGTAATGATAGTTTGAACCTTCTAATGGAGTTTAATGAAATTATTTGGAACTCAATGTAATGGCATTGGGGATTTACGACGTAAATATTTGTATCGAATGGTTATCTACAGTCCACATTCAGATTGGTTATTCAAACAACAAAGAGCGGTGTGTCTTCAGGTATGGGTGTGAGATTTCATTTGATGTTGAAATGAAAAAGCATGTTGTGTAGGATGTAATTACTCATAGGATGGTGTAGCCGGTTGCTCATAATTTTTGTAGTCTCATCATCAATGAAGTGGATGATATGATTCCTTAGTATCCTATTGTGGGGTAAGTGTATGGGGACGCCATTTCTAAGGATGTCCCTAGATTTCCTCCCCATAGGTAAGTTATATTTGGCATTGATATGTACCCTGTAAAAGCACTAATATCGACACCTTCATATCTAATTTCTCCTAAAAATCTTTGTTAGTTGAGGGTATAGCTAGAGTAATTGTAGGCGAATGGCTTCAGGATACCGTGTGTTTCACCCTGGGCGGCCATAGTTTTGTTTTCCAAGAAGGAATATAAGAGCTTGAGGTTGTGTTTGGTCATCTGGAGGTAAAATTAGGTGACCTTGAATAAAAATTATACACCAAATAGGATCTACATCATTTCAATATACTAAAGGGAGTGAGGGGGTTCTCAAATATTGACCTCAAATCTGGCTATCACCTGCTTCGTGTATGGGATAGATATTTCCTGATGACAAACATAATATTTTGGTAGGGACAATTTGAGTACTTGGTGATTCCATTTGGCATGAATAATTCCCCTACAGTGTTCTCAAGACTCATTAATAGTATCGTCCATCCATACATAGACCAATTAATGGTGGTCTATATTGATGACATCCTAGTTTACATAGAAACCAATGAGGAGCATGTGATACAGTTGATGATTTTTCTAGAAACAGTCCTTGAGAACTACAATTATGAGAAGCTATTTACGATACAATTCTGTATTCGGAAGGTCCACTTTATGGGACATATCATTCCATAGGCTGGAGTGGATATAGATCCGACTAAAATGGACGAGGTCCTTTCTTGAGAGACACTCTATAGATTAACCGGGACGAGATTTTTCATGGCTTCCACATGGTATTGTCTGTGGTTTTTAATAGAATTTTCAAGAATATAATCACCATTTACATCTTTCATGTGTAATGGTAAGGCCTTTGTGTGGAAAAAGAAGTCCTAGCAATGCTTTATGATGCTGAGGTAGTGGTTGATGTGCGATTCCATATTGAGACAACTATAGTTGGGTGTAGGCTATGTACTGTCCTGCGATGCATCATCGACCATGCATAGTTGTGTCTTGATGTAGAGGAATGTGTTTATAACATATGGTTCACCTAGTTGATATAGAAAGTTCATAAATATAAATCATATGATCTTGACCTAGTATAGGTAGTGTTTCTATTGAAGATGTGGTGATGATAACTGATGGGTGAGTTGTTTACCATCTACTCTGACCTAAATAGTCTCAGGTACATATTCTCTCAGTTGGATCTGTTCCTGAGACAGATTCTATGGATAGAGTAACTCTAAGAATATGACTTTGTGATTTGTTATACTCTTAATAAGGGGAACGAAGTGGTAGATTCTCTCAGTAAAGGATTCAGCTTCTAATTTCTGACTGATGCATTGGAACAATTGACCTCATTATAGATATCCATTCAGTGGTTGTAACCCCTCAACACATAAAACAAGTCAGGAAGGCACAACTTGGAGATACCAAATACGAGGCCCGACATGCTCAGTTACCCATAGGGCATGCACATGATGATTATTCGATAGGTGGTGATCACATCATTATTTTTAATGGATGAATGGTTGTTGTAGTTTTGTTGTAGGATGATGTTCTGAGGGAGTTCCACACATCCCATTTTGTTGTGAATTTGGGTGTCGATAAGATGTACTAGAACCTCTGAAAACAGTTAAGGTTGTATGGTATGAAGAAGGTGGTGGTAGATTTTTTCTAACGATGCTTCAATTGTCAATAATTGAAGGCTGAGCATCGGGTTCTAATAGGAATGACCCTACCACATAAGGTTACTTAGAGGAAGTGGGATGGTATATCGATGAACATAGGGTTTGGTCTAGCATGCACATTCATGGGACATGATACCATCTAGCTGATCATTGACAGACTCATCATGTAGACACACATTATATGTATCTCTGATTAGGGTTCAATAGAGATCCTGGGATACCTCTACATGTAAGAGGTTGTTTGGATTCATAGAGTTCCATCGTTGATCATTTTAGATAGGGATGTTCATTTCACATCCCAGTTGTAGAAGGGATTCTAGGTAGTGTTTGTGAGCCATCTACACTTGAGCATATCTATTCATCCATAGATGGATGACCAGACCTAGAGATCCAATGATGGTCTAGAGGAAATTCTACAATCCCACATCTTGGACATTGGTTATACCTAGGAGGATCACCTGCCACATGTGGAGATTTTTTACTATAGCAGTTACCACACCACCATTGGTATGGAACCATTCGATGCCTTGTAAAAACAACCATGTAAGTCACGTCTCTATTGGGATTACCCATGCGATTCTATACTAATGGGTTTAGAGATATCAAATGATACCACATAGAAGCAGTAGATCGTCCACATGTCAATGATTACTACACATAGTAGATAAAATTCATATGTTGATAGTAGAGGGATGCCTCTGGAGTTTGATGAGGATATACAATGTGTTCCTTTGGGTATCACCTTGATGTATATTTCAAATATTTTATTAGGGTGATATGTTATTTCAGAGATACATCAACCCTTTTAAGATTATATATAGAGTTGGCGAGGTAGAGTACATCCTATCTGTAGCCCCATTTTTGCATCAGGAATATGAACTCATCCCTCTATCTTAGTTGAGACGGTATGCACATGATCCATCACAGGTCATCGACTAGTGTGAGATAGACATTGAAAATGGGGAAACATTTATAGATTACCCATCAGAGAACCAAGAACAATAGGTGAGGATCATTCAGGTGTGGTTGATTCCTTGTGTGAGAATTTGGTGGAAAGACATTAATCTATAGGAGAACAATTATGATTGGGAGGCTCATATTCAAGCTCAGTAAAAACGTTTTTTGTTTATTAGCCCTTGTTTTTTCATTTTAGGACATAAATTCATAAGGTGGGAGAATTTTAGGACATTATTTTTCATTAGTTTTATTTTTATAAATCAGTTTTGAATATTATTATATTAGGCATTGAGACAGCGTGTGATTCTGAGGACTAGTGGGCCCAAGATAAATGATTGTCCAAATCATAAATTGGAAGTAACCATTGAATTCAAGACAACAATTTTACCGTATGTGAGGCCTATCATTAGAAAGAGCGGGTCCACTAGAAATTTTGTTTTTGGATGTCTCGTCATAAAAATATTAAATAAAAAAATTTATTTTTAGTCATCTACTCTTTAATATATATTTGAGTTTTCAGGATTTCATGGCTATCACTGTAACCCTAGAATTCCACTAAGACATGGGGAAGAATGTTCTCTCAACGGTAATGAATGATTATAGATCGAGACTTGAATTAAAGATCAACAAATCAATGAATGATTAAAACACAGATTCACCCTTCATTAAGAACTCTTCCAAACCATAAGTAGGTTGTTGTTTCATTTTCATTCATTCACCATTCAAAAATTCAATGATGAATGTGTTCCAACACTTGAATAGGTTGATCTGTGGATTAATCTATTGAAGGATGAGAGTTAAATTGCGGGAATTAAATGGGGTAAAATCTGTGTGATTACTTCATTAATTGTGATCCCTCTCACAAGGATGAATCATGGTTGACACAAAAAAGGAAAAGATCAATACATTAGGGGATTTTGTACTTCTATTCTAAACCTTATTCATAATGATCTTTATGTTATCCATGATTTTATGTGTCAATGATTTTTGTTCTTTTGTTTCATGGTGGAACAGACTAGGACCATTGATTTGACACCCCCACAACACTATGGAGGCATGATGGTGACGAACATGTGTTTTCTATTCCCGGAAGCGTATAAGGTTAGGATAGTGGGCCACCGGTAGAGTGGATTTTGGTATTGGTAGGACGCGTCCTAGTGGGGTCATTCTAGGAGGAGCATGAGGGTGAGCTCACTAGTGGAGCGGCTAGTAGAGTCCAAGCATGGTAGGCAGGTGTCTGTGTTGGAGCCAGTGTGGGTATTAGTCAGGGGTGATAGTAGGATATCATGATATTGACCATGGATGTGGATCGCTGCCACATTAGAGGAACCAACAGTGGTGAGTCCGCGGGGCTGGCGGTGTCATGGGCCAGACTTGTCTAACACGACATTGCACGACGTCTGCACGAGGGGAACACAGCCAGGGCTGACCACATGTGGAATAAAAAACTAGCCAAGCAGTGCAAGCTGAATATGGGAGTCGGTCCACTGGATAAGCCCCACAAGATCAACCCATTATTCCATCAGGGTGTACTGGGTCTTGTCTGGTGGGTCAGGTCAGAACCAAACTAGACCCGGGTTGGACCTTTCAATAAAAATATTCATGAAATTCCAACCATGGGTAATCTTGAAGATGCATTTGTGGTGTTGGGACCATTTAGATGATATTTCCCTTTTTTTGATACTCTATGTGAATCATTGTGGAATTTTGAAATCATCTTATTTACCTAAGGACAAGGTCACCCTAGAACAAGCACACTATAATTAGATGCATGTGGATATATGTGACCTTCAAACTCTGACATGAATACTATGTGACTCTAGGGATACATGACATACCAATATGACATGTATTATCAAGACATTGTGTCTTACAAAGACTCTTTGTCTTATTATGATTTTGTATCATACCAAGACTCCAAGTCTTATCAATACTAGGAGTTGTGCAGATTATGTTTGATAATACTGCTTTCCGTTCAATAGACTTATTCATTTTTGAGATGAATTTTTTTCTAGTGTGTTACACATCATGTAATTGTTTATGGTATACATCATGTATTTTTTCTATACATCATGTATTTATTTATGGTGTACATCGTGTATTCCATACAATTATTCCTTTTTGAATTTACGGTCTCCAAGTGAGTATTATTTTACTGACCAATGCATGATATTTTCTATAATGTGTTCTGTCTTATTCATATTATTGATTCTATGAAAGAGATATATGTGGACTAGGGCTAGGTGGTGCATAGAGTGATCAGACCGGAAAGGTCTTCTCCTATAACTTCAGAGAGCTATCCTACACCTATCCTTCCGGTATTCTTTTTCTACAGATGAGTTTTAAGAACATCTGAATTGACTAGGACTGATACTTTCATTCTGTGGAATTTTATTTTGGACCTATTTACATTCTAGTATTATAATGTTTTAATATTTAGATATCATATTAGTCTATGCACAAATTTCTTACATAGTTATTTTATTTACCAGAATTTTTGGGCTTATAGATGTATGTGTGTGTATATGTACTCGGGAGAATGCATCCCATTATGTGATATGCCTACTCAGTGCTAGTCACCAGCACTTGGCCTATCATAGGTGGGATTTGGGTAGTCATGGAATAGGCCCCTATGGGATGGGTAATTTCATCCCTATTCAATTAACATGGGATTCATAAGGAAAACATATTTGTAAGACTTACAACCCTGGAATTACATACCTTTTTTATGATGCATGACTCTGAGTGTTCTGTAGATATGATGCCTCATTATATATGTCATTCTAAAGAGATGATCATTAGTGGTTTCTATTGTACACAAGATATATCAATTCACACAGAAATTACCAATTTTTTTACCCACCATGACCAAAATAAGATGGAAGTATAATAACTATCTAATGTCCATTTCAAGATGGCACTTGGAAAGTGTTTCAATGATATGTCATAATTGTTAAGGGATATGAAGACTAGGTGAAATGAAACAAATAGGAATATATGGATAGGTAAACCAATATCCCATCATCACATTTCATTCAAGGAGACTATATAACTAATTGTAGTGATGTATTCTTCCCAACTTTTGATACTAGAAATGTAGAGAAACAAATAAAGAAGTCAGTCAATAGCAGGTTGAAAGATGACAATGTCACGACCATTCCTTGGGACCCGTACCGTGACTACCCCAAGGCTTCCTTCCATAGGCAAGGGAATGGCGACTAGCACCAAAGGCATAAATCCAAATAAAAGGGAAGGCATTGAATTTGTATAAGTAAACAATCACAACTGGGTACGCAAGCTGAAGTAAAAAATAAGTAAACTGAGTGCAAAAGTAAGTGCTAGAAGGTAAATGGGCCAGAATACAAACCCAAATGAAGGTACAGTACAATAGTAATTAAAGAACAGGTACAGTAAAGTAAAATTGGCAAACAGTGAGTCATCCTACGGATATCCCACATGAAAGGTGGGTAGAGATGGTCTCCTCAGCTCCTCGGGTCTGGCCGTCCTCTCTGTGTATGTCCAACCAAGTGGTTCACCTCCAGCTACCGTCCCGCCAAGTGGTCCACCTCCAGGTACCGTCCCGCTCCACTAGACTCCACCCTTATCAGTGATGTCTGTCATCTACATCCATCATAACGTAGTGCAGGCATATCCCATGAAGGGGTGAGTATACGATACTCAGTAGGAACCCCGAT
The DNA here is from genome assembly GCA_963277665.1 of Viscum album. Lineage (NCBI taxonomy): Eukaryota > Viridiplantae > Streptophyta > Magnoliopsida > Santalales > Viscaceae > Viscum > Viscum album. Next base: position 875,016,011 of record OY728155.1, on the reverse strand, counting down.
ACCCTCGAAGGTCTCCCCGAATCCACAAACGGTATACCAAAAAGAAAGATATATAACACGAAGTATTAACCAACTCTACTTAGGTTTATGCCCATACATATTCCTAAGTCATCAATTTATGTTCGGCTCCAACTCAAGAGCCCATGTACAACCCCGTCCACAAAGGAATGCACATCCCACTCCAGACAAGAAAGTAATTCAATCATATCAATGATATTGATTGAAATTTAAGACTCAGCTAACATATGTATACTACTCACGAAGAGGGACTATATGATAAATGTAGCCATTGAATCATCTTCCATGCCGAACCCACGTAGGATCCAAGTACAGAAGTCGTCGCATCCGAACCCACGTAGGATCCTAGTATAGTAACCATCGATGGAGAACCTACGTAGTATCCATGTATAGTCATCCTCGCTACCGAACCCACATAGTATCCAAGTACAGTCGTCATCGTCGTCGCAGTCACAGCCATATCTAGGGTTCCCGCACACAACACGCTCGATTCTGGGAGGGTCGGCTCCACAATCCAAGGGGGTTGAAACATCAAATGTCACGAAGTCTAGCATTGATGTATCTCAAAGTTTAGTCTCGTCAATAGGAACTCAACAGAATAGACGGCGCATCAATCGGATGCCTGGTCTGAGAGATATTGGATTTTCCGTCCCAGGGGCCCAGTTAGAAATACACTCGTTTCTAACCCGTCTGATATCCAAATTCATCCGAAACTCACTTGGAGTATTGCAAAAGTACTGTCTTGTAGAAAGAGTCCTAGTGACATAGACGGTGCGTCTATCGGACGTGCAGTATTTATTTTATTCACGTTTAATTGAATAATGGGACCAGACTTTTTAACCCAGTGGGCCGACGGGTTTGGTTTACCCAGTTTGATAGTTCCGACCTTGCAGGGGTGTCGGACCGGTCTGAAGAATTACATTACTCGGCCCGAAGGGATGTGGCCCGGCTGGCTCGGTCGAGCGGCTCTGCCGAAGCCGAGCACGTTACAAAGGGGTCCCCCCTCAGTTATCCGCTCTGAGGGCGCCACCCTTCCCCAAAGTCGGCCGGCTAGAACGGCCGGTCTCCTGCACACGCGGTCAGCATGGGCGGGCCTTCGGTCATCCAGCGCAGTGCAATCCTAGCGCCGCCGTCCAGCACCGGCCGGCTGATTCTCCTGCCAAAGCGGCCCGCATTGCGGGCCTCGGTTCGTTCCGTAGAACCGGCGCAACAGCACTGGTTCCCTTCGTCACGATCCTCGCACGGTGTGACGGCGCCGTGTTTTTCCTCCGCCTCCGGTTGCCAATTCCAAAGGAATAAAGTTCTAGCAGAGTGTTGTCGGGCCGTTTTGGTTCGGCCTGTGCCCTCCACGTTAGACGATAGCATATGGACAAGAATTCCCAAGGTTCACAAAACACAATGAACAATTTTAATCTCAAAAAAATTTATTCAACACACCCTACCTCAACAAAAGATGAGGAGAATTGGCATCACAGAACGAGGGATCATAGACGTTGATGGAGAGCATCCAAGGAGGAAGTGGCAACTTTTCTTTTTTGTCATGGAGAGAAAATTGAAAGGGATGATTTCTTCAGCGAGTTCCCGCATTGGTTTTTACCCCCTTGTCATGGAGGAATAAGAGGATAGAGAAAATAGGGTCGCCGAGTTAATATTCTTCATCGAAGAGTTGATGTTCCTCATTGTGGATGAAGTTATTCAAATAAAACTAGAGCTATCTCCCCAAAATCTCAACACAACATTCCAACCCCCAAAAATAAAATAAGGCTTCCCTTATTTTATTAATCATGCCATGCATTCAAATTTTCAAAATTCAAACACTTAATTAATTAATGAAGAGTTTCAATTAATTAATTAATGTATGTGTTTTCATGCAATAAAGATGTAGAGAGGGGGAGTTACTTAATTAAAGGGAGATAACAAGTTTTAAAGGGGGAGTTTACGAGAGTTATGGAAATGTGAAGGGTTGGGGATCGTGTGGGCTCCACCTCACATTTATCCTCACATGGGTAGTTAGGATGTTAGTGGGTCCTAACCTAACTTCCCCATGTATGTTATAACCACTTAAGATATAAAAATAAAATTGTTCCACAATTTTATTCACCTCTCAATTAATCCACAAAAAAATTAACTTCTTCTCCCGTGAAAACGCGTCTTCGGTAAAGGTCCTCTTTCACAATTACTGGTACTGTGAGTTCACCGGTGCCCTAAGATATATATTCTGAGCACCGGTTCAAAAGATAGAAAATCCCGCTCATTCGTTTACTGAACGTACCCAAGAAGAACATCAGAAATTGATTCCGGGCACACCGGGCCTCAGAATCAAGTGTCGTCAGAAGCCCTAGACTCATAAAATTACAATGTATTTAAGAAAAACATTTCCTAGAAATTTTTGTGTCTTAACATTACTTCAACCCCAAGTATTTATGTGCCCATAAATCTACATCATAAACTAGGGAAACAAATGAGGGTACTATGCACGCATCTGAGCCTTCCTCTCTCATGTGCTCTCTTGGAGGTTCTCGTGCTACCAACAAATGCGCACCAGAGGAATAGACCGTCCATGTAGGACCTGCTCTTTTTGATCCTAGATCTCCACCGGGACGTCCACAAATTTCTCCCTGTCATCGATTTCAATCTCCTTGTGATCAATGATATGTGTCAGGTCATGCACATATCTCCTCGGCTTAGATACGTGGAAGACGTCATGTACCCGGTGCAACTGAGGTGGAAGGTCTAGGCGATATGCCACCTCACCTACGATGTTGAGAACCTGAATGGACCAATGAAGTGCGGAGATAACATGCCACCACGACCAAATCTCCATGATCCACATCGAGGTGAAACCCATAAGAAAACGTGGTCTCCATCCTCAAATTCTAGTGGTCTCTGCCTCATATCAGCATAGGACTTTTCTCTGCTTTGTGCAGTCCCAATCTGCTCTTGGATAATCGGAACCTTCACCATCATAGCCTGGACCATTTCTGGTCCTACAAGTGCTGACTCCCCATGGTCAGTCCAACATAATGGTGATCTGCATGGTCGGTCGTATAATACCTCGTATGGTGGCATCCCGATGGTGGAGTGGTAGTTGTAGTAGTATGGAAACTCCACCAAGGGTAGGTGATCATCACAGCTGCGACCAAAGTCAAGGAAAAATGCACAGAGCATGTATTCGATTGTCAGAATGGTCCTCTCTGTCTGGCCATCCATCTGAGGATGAAAGGCAGTGCTCAGGCATTGCTGCATCCCAAAAGCCTCATATAACCCCTTCCAAAGCCGGGAAGTAAAGCGAGTGTCTCGACCAGAGATGATAGATCATGGCACACCATGAAGTCATATAATCTCCTGAATATAGAAGCATCCCAAGCTCTCCACTGTGCTCTAATCTCTGATAAGTAGGAGGTGGGCCGACTTGGTGAGTCGGTCGACAATCACCCTGATGGAGTCATGTCCTATGCAAGTACGTGGAAGCCCTATCACGAAATCCATAGATATCCCATCCCACTTCCACTATGGGACCTCTAAGGGATATACCAATCCTTCTATCACATGGTGCTCCGCCTTCACCAGCTGGAAGGAGAGGCATCCTGAAACAAACTCAGCCACAACCTTCTTCATACCTGGCCACCAGTGCTGTCGTCTGAGATCCTGGTACATCTTCGCTACTCCTAGATGTACCGCCAAAGGGGAAGTGTGAAAATCCCTCAAAAACCCCTCCTATAATGCAACTGGTACCATGGTACGTCCCCTGAAGAGGATGACGTGCTCTCCTCCTACAGAAAATAAATCAGGTTCATGTCCTGTGGATATCTGTGCACGTCGCGTCTCACAGTCAATGTCCCCACATTGTGCCTCTCTGACCTGCTGAATTAGAGGAGGAGTGTCTATATAAAGGATGCTCCATCTCTATCCATGAAGGATATATTCAATGCGGCTAGTTGCTTCGTCGCCACTCCATGTAGCTGAATTCCCAATCTCTTGTTGAGAGCATCAGCTACAACATTCCCCTTACCATGAGTATAGACTATCTCAAAGTCATAGTCCTGGAGGAACTCGAGCTATCACAACTGTCTCAGGTTCAGTTCCTTCTGCGTGAAGATGTACTTGAGACTCTGGTGGTCTGAGTATACTGTAAAGCACTTGCTCATCAGATAGTGTTGCCACATCTTCAAGGCGAAGGCCACTACTGCTAACTCCAGGTCATGGGTAGTGTAGTTCTGCTCGTGCTGCCTTAACTATCGTGAACCATAAGTGATCACTGCCCGCTCCAGCATTAGGACACACCCGATTCTTGTCCCTGATGCATCGTTGTAAACTATGTACCCTACTCCCTCCTCTGGTAGCCGCAAGATAGTTGCACTGTTCAACCTCTGTCTTAGCTCCTGGAAGCTCTCTTGACATCTATCTGACCACACAATGGGTTTCCCCTTCTTTGTCAAAGCTGGAAGTGCTGCTGCAACTCTGGAGAAGTCTGGAAAAAATCCCTGATAGTACCCAGCCAGACCTAGGAATCTCTGCACCTCCGTCACACACCTAGGCGGATCCCAATAAAGTACTGCTCGATCATTACCGGATCCACCGCAACTCCCACCGCAGAGATGACGTGTCCCAAGTAGTGGGCCTCTCAAATCCAGAACTGACACTTTTAGAGATTACCATAAATTTGGTGCTTTCTAAGTGCATCCAGTACAACCCACAAGTGGTAGGCGTGCTCCTCCTCAGTAGTCGAGTAAATCACAATGTCTTCGATGAAGACTACGACAAATCGATTGAGGTAAGGCTAGAAGATCTTGTTCATGAGACTCATGAAAACTGTTGGAGCGTTGGTTACACTGAAATTCATAACCAAGAACTCATAGTTGCAATACCGACACTTTAAGGTCATCTTCTGCACATCCTCATCTCAAACTTTAAGCTGATGATAGCCTAACCTGAGGTCTATCTTTAAGAACAATTTTTCTCCCTTGAGCTGATCAAAGAATTCGTCAATCCTTGAAAGTGGGTACTTTTTCTTTACGGTTACCTGATTCAGGTGATGGTAGTCAACCCATAGTCGTAAGCTCCCTTCCACCTTCTGGGCAAATAAAATCGGAGAAGCCGAGGGTGAAACACTAGGTCGGATGAATTACATTCCCTAGAAGTCCTCCAGTTGTACTCTCTGCTCACGAAGCTTTGAGGGAGCCATTTGATATACTGGAATAGATATCGGGGATGTCCCATGGTACAAGTCAATATATAAATATACCTCTCTATGAGGAGGAAGTCCTAGAATGTCATCAGGGAAAACGTCCTCATACTGATCCACTGCAACAGTAAAACTCGGACTCTGCGCATCAACCGCTTCAAGGATGAGACTAGCCAACAGATGTATGATCGACTACCCTCTCCTCTGCGTAAGTCCATCGTTTCTCACCAGTGATGGTGAACCTGCTCCCATCTGTGCGGACTCACCACACTTTCCGCCTAATACAGTCGATCTGAGCATGCACTGTAGATAACCAATCCCTACCCATGATGACGTCGTAAGGTCTCAACGCTGCTACAAGAAGATCACAGCCGATGCTCTTGCCTCCTAGACTACACTCACACTACAAAAAACAGTGTGTAATCATCGAGTCTTCACCCGTAGGAGTCTCTAGCTGTAATGATCGAGCCAACGACTCATGCTGAATCTCCTATCTACGAACAAGGGAAGCAGCAATGAAATATTGACTCGCTCTTATATCTATATGAAGTATAAAAATGGTTAATTAGACACAGATAGTACCTGGAATCATATCAGGTGTGCCATGGTTGTAAGCCTCCACTACCTGAAGCTAAGCCTGCCTCTGTCCGCTAGCTCCCTGTGGTCGGGGTAGACCTCCTGGGGGTGGTGGTGGTAGAGCCTCAAAGTATCACCCACTACCCGCTGCTTATCCAGCTCCTCTACCTTGTCCACCTACTCCATAAAGACCGCCATGGTCCATCCTCTACTTCTGACTGGTTGGTCCCTCAACCATCTGCTGCTACTCTACATGGTGGGTCGGGCAGTCACGATCCATGTGGCCATGCCTGCCGCATGCATAGCATTGCATGCCTCTCGTATGACTAGCTCTGCTGCGTTTACCCCACACATCCAAAACAGTATCATGAGGTCGCCTACCTAATGGCCTGGTCTGCCTATCCTTTTGAGACATCTATATACTGCCAGCTACAAAAGACCCCACCACATGTCGCCCTGCGGTAGGCCTCGCTGCTGGCGTAGGCTCAGCAAGGAATAACTCCACAAGAAGGGCTCATTCTAGTACTCCTGCCTACGTCGGAATGGTGAGGGAGATCATCGAAGCCCTTATCTCATGCCTCAGTTCCTGCTCGAAGGATCAGGCCTAGAAGAATGGGTCTCGAACCATGTCCGTGGAGTAGCGTGAGAGGACAGTAAATCTCGCCGAGTACTGGGCTACTGTCATGCTACCCTTCCACAGTTGTAGTAACTCCTTGATGCGCACCGCACAGAGGGTGTCTAGAATGATCTCCGATCGGATGAGGCTCTCGAAGTCCGTCCAAAAATGAGATGCCCGGTCATGTACCTAGAGATTCATGCCGCGCCATCGACCTTCTTCTACGTGTAGGAAACTTTCCACAAGGATCACCATGAGGTCAGTTGGTGTTTCTACTAATATGAAGACTTGGACGATAACCTCCTCCCAATCCTCGACCACCTGAGGGTCCGTCTCTCCATGAAACATGGGCGGCCTCTGACACAGAAACTCATGTAGTGCACTCAGGTGGTGTGCACTCTCCGCAGCTGGGGATGGTGGTATCGGTGGCCCAGTGGGTAGAGGTACCTCTGGTGCCTCCTCTGTAATGGGGCCTTGCACCGAGGCCTCATTGCTCGGTGGGATGCCATCTTGCACGTAACTGGGAACCCGAGCTGGCTACCATCGTGGGGCCATCCTGGAATGAAACAGGTGTGCTACGGTTAATACAGTATACCTGGTGAGCTGACACAATGTAATCACTAAGAAAACTTTTAAAACACACATACAATCAATGTTTTCATGTACTGAGTTGAAAATCAGAAGTCAGGGTCCTGCTGTATGGATATGTCGGTCGGCGCACCAACACTAGACTCCCTGGACTGAAAACCACACTCAAAACTGTAAACATTATGGCTTCACAGAGCATAAATTTATCAGAGTCTAGAGTTCTGCGGTAGAACCGACTCCTTCGATACCAATATGTCACAACTCGTCCTTGGGCCCACGTCGTGAATACCCCATGCCCGCCATCCATAGGCCAGGGGTTGGCGACTAGAAACAAATGCATAATTCCCGATAAAATGGAAGGCATTTCCTTTATATAAGTAAACAAACACAATAGGGTACCCAAGATGAAGTAAACACTAAGTAAACTCGGTACAAAAGTAAGTTCTAGAAATTAAATGGGCCAGAATACAAACCCAACTTAAGGTACACTACAATAGCTAAAAATGAACAGCTGTAGTAAAGTAAAATCAGCAACCACTGAGTCTTCCTCTGGATATCCCACCTGAAGGGTGGGTACAAATGTTCTCCTCAGCTCCTCGGATCTGGTTTTCTGCTCCGTGTACGTCCCGCCAAGTGGTCCACCTCCACGTACCGTCCCACTCCACTAGACCCCACCTCGATCAGTGTTGTCTGTCGTCTGCATCCAACACAATGTAGCGCAGGCATAGCACATGCAAGGGTGATTATACGATACTCAGTAGGTACCCGAGACCCTCAAAGGTCTCCCAGAATCCAAAATGTATATACCACAAAGGAATGATATATAACAATAAGTATTAACAAACTCTACTTAGGTATATGACCATACAAATAACAAAGTCATCAATTTCAGTTCGGCTCCAACTCAAGCTCCTAATTACAACCCAGTCCACACAGGAAAGCACAAGCCACTCCACACAGGAAAGTAAGTCAATCATATCGATGATATTGATTGAAAGTCAAGACTCAGCTCACATAGGTATACTACTCACGAAGAGGGGTGGAGATGATAGATGTAGCCTCTGAATCATCTTTCCTTCCGAACCCACGTAGGATCCAAGTACAGAAGTCATCACTACCGAACCCACGTAGGATCCTTGTATAGTAACCATCGCTGCTAAACCCAAGTAGGATCCATGTACAGTCGTCACCGCTATCGAACCCACGGAGGATCCATGTACATTCGTCCTCACTGCCGAACCCACATAGGATCCATGTACTGTTGTCATCGTCGTCGCAATCGCAGCCAGCTCTTGGGTTCCTACACACAACCCGCTCGATTTCGAGAGGGTCTGCTCCACCATCCAAGGAGTGAAATACATAAACTATCACAATGTATAACATGGACATATCCTAAAGTTCTGTCTCATCAATAGGAACTCAATGCAATAGATGTCGCGTTAATTGGACGCCCCGTCTGAGAGATATTGGCTTTTCCGTCCCAGGGGCCTAGTTAGAACTACAGATAGATTATGGTAAAAATTCATAGACCAGAAATGGGTACAAAATGGATGAATATTGTTGAATTTGTGGAGGGTCCGATATATAGAATTTATAGTTTTATCTAAATACCAAATGAAATGGGTAATGTTCCACATGTAGTTCTCGAAAAAGATGTGGTAGGAGAACTATATATGATGTAGGGGAAATACTCTCTTATGATAGTATACCATGATCAAGATATGTGTTAAAGATACATATTAACATCATATTGGGAGTAAATTATCTCTTTTAGCTATATCATACTTGTCGTCTAAGGCATCCATTATTCTTGATATAGGGTAAGACTGCATTTTAATGTCATGTACTAAGGAGGTTTTTTTATATCATCCCATACTTATCATATGACATATCCCTATTTCATATTGTGTAATCATTAATCATCACTCACTTATTGTATGTTACATCCTCATGCGACAAAAAATCTCTTATTTGTGGAAGTCACCCTTTTCACGATATCCCGAACAATATCCATGATATTTGGGTAACATTATTGTCTACGAATCAATTTTTTTCCCTATTTGACCATTCTGTAAACACTTCTAAAATTTCCCAATGTGACATACATTATACGACCATACCCAATAGTTGTGTGCTCTAGTCATAGATCTCATAGAACATCAACAAATGTCCACATAACTAAAATATGCTGAGATCAAAGATATTATCATTGTTGTTTCCACTCGGCGGGCTAATATGGTCTACCAAGGCCTAACCAATGAAATCAATCTTTTTGGAAAAAAATTATATGGAATTATTAGAGGATAATATCCAATAATTCTAATCATTCTATCAAAAATGGGGTGATTATGGATGTACTATAGTGGTCACACTCGTTAAAAACTATGTTTCATATAATGCTGAAATTGGTGTCCCATGTTATGCACAATGAAATACTGGGTGAGGAAAATCTTTTCCATCGGTTTTATCTAGTAGCCATGTCAATGAGAGTGTGTATGAGATAATTGAGGTTGATCTGAATACCCTGATTGGTTTTCTAGGCTATAATATCACCAATGTATCATTCAAGTGTTTTCAGATAAAGGTCCAAAAGAATTACTAAGATGGGTGGAATCAAAACTATAGGCTGATGTAGTTTCTTCATGATGTATTCAATGGATTTATGTCACCCCCTGTCACATTGTTAAATTATTCTCTTTTTCAGGATCCTCGAGATGTGATTACACATTTTGGTCCAATTTACAATGAATTGTCATATTTTTTTTAAGTGTACAAGGAGGTACCACAACCCATGTAGGTTACTCGGGGAGGCATATAATTGTTGCTATTGATAACATATGTGTTATTCTTGATACCTATATAATTGATTATAATTATTAGAAACATTCTAGTGGTGACCCCAAAAGTGGACTTCATGGGGATCATATTATAATAAATGGATTACTGTAAGCCTATCATTTTCCCAAGGTCCTTAAGATGGTTCATGTACAAGAAGGATTTGACCACAAGAAAATCCACATAGTATTCCACAATTTTTAAAAGGTTTTATTGAAGATATATTGAATCTCTTAATAATATGTGGCTCCATCATTCTACATTCTAATGGCATTTTCCTGATAGATGAAAGTTCCTCAGGATACCCTAGAGGCTATAGACTCTACATCATTAGAGGCCATCTGAATCTGAGTGTACCCATTGTATCTATCTATGAAGATAGGTGAATAGAATCATACTCTAGCATCAATCAACATTTTTATCACTTGGAGGGAAAATTATGCTTTTGGAAATGGCAGTTTAATTCTAATAATTAGTTATGACTATTATCTTAATAGTATTCTTCCTAACATGAATTATTTGTAAAACCACCTTGGGTACATGAAATCCCTGGTGAGGTTATATTTAATAACATTTTTCTCTTCAATATAGACTATAGAAGTACTAGTGGGGGTCATATTTCACGGAAGATGATTAACCTCATGATGATCCACTGAGAGGTTGTAATGATAGATGGAATCTTATGTTATATACTTGGTATCCCATCATATCTCCATGATAATACATCATGGTTCTATTTTAGGAAGGAATCAAACTACTGATGCTCCCTTTGGGGCATGGCTACCATGATCAATGTTGGCCCCAAATGTTCCCCAGTACCAATTCTCAGCATAGTTTTCTAATCAATGTTGGTGGAGACACCCTCTTCAATTATAGGAGGTTATATTCCACATCCTCTACATTTTATGAGGCTAGGAAAATAAGGGGTGGTTGTGGCACTTCATATATTTCAATTTTAGGGAAAGAACCAACAACTACATAGGAAGACCCAGAATCCTTTGTGAGTGTTTACTACATTAGTGAGAACATTGAGATAGAAGCTTTGAATTCATTTTCATCCATTCTCTATCTATCAGGTCCATGATTTATGTCTAATCAATGTTGAAGGTTAAAACATTATCATGTCAACCATTATTTTTTGAATTTTTTATAATGATACAAATATGTGGTCATAGGGGGAAAATATAGGTTCTTCACATGTTTAGGTGATTCTAGTATTCATAGTGCATTTCTAGTGTATTATTATGAGATAACTTATATGTGTTCTTTATCCTTTGGAACATCATATACCTTTTTCTTATACACAATACAAAAACACCACTTGTAATGCATCATGGGATCTATCTGATCAATTAAGATAATAGAAATTACATTCATGTCATGCTAGAGTCTTACTATAGTGGCTCCAACAACATTAGGTTCATTAAAGTGATCAACCCAATTGGTTTGAACCTGTTTATATTATATCTTATTTGACCTGAAATCTAGACAGTGAACCTCATAATATAAAATATGGTATGCATTACATTGCAGTTACCCTACCCAGTCGTTGAAGGAGTACTTGTGGAGCTGGTGATATAATGATAGGACTACCACATGACAATTAATCAAATGTCTTCCTTGTATCATGTTGTAGGTGATATACCATGATACTTCCAAGATTTTGGATCATGATACCGGACCCCCAGACTATTTATTTATCCAAATCACTCCAAAGAGTTTCTACTCACCCGAATCATAAACCTGAATTTTTAGGTAGGAGGGATTCATATATGCTTCCATCAGTCCACGCACATGAAGTGTCTTGGTTGGGATGAGTCTGACCATTGAATTGATGAAAACTAGGATGGTTTCAATCTATAATTTGTTAAAATATACTATGATATACAAGTTGTTTTTTCACCTTCATGGTAATTCCCTCATCATCCTTGAAAAATGTGATTGTGGCCTAAAATACCACATCCACGGATTCCACTACCTAATAGGGATATTTCCCTCCTGCATCTTTATTAAAATATACGGCCTTTTAAAATATTTAGATACATCATCTCATATATCTTTCGATAATAAAAGGTTATTGAGGATGGATAGCTATAGGGGTATGTTGGTGAGGTACATGAACACATTGTACTTATGTGAAAAATGCATACCCTTTCCAACTGACCATCTCTTATTAGAAAAGGGTGCATCAGATGTCATGGAATGAAATGATATGGTGTACTTGGTATATAAAATGTTCTCATACTGACCAAATTGATTACTATGAACAACTATTCTAAGCTATTATTACTTATCTGATCTACCCTAAAAAACTATCAACTAACCATAGGCCAGTTGAGTTTGGGGCCAAGATAGGTGCTTTTGATCATGGAATGATTATTGTTGAGTTGTTCATTCAACAAACATAGTCCGTTGTAGTGGCTAAGAAGTGATAAAAAAAGGAGAGGATATTTCTTTTTCAGTTCTTCTCAAAACATGTTACCTAGTTTCAATGGCATGAATGTCCTAGTTAGACTGATCATTCTAATGGCTAACATATCCTTGATCATTCCTTTTATAATGATATCTAGAGGAAGATGAGTTGTTTATATGGTATTCTTATTTATTTATAATTTATAATTTGTCTACCATCTTGTTGATATTCATATAGGGGTACTTCTTCTCAATATTGGTTGGATAGTCTATGGTTTGGAAGACCCTTGGAACATCTCATTTTTCCGGGTGCATAAATATGGAAAGAGTGTGATATGGATTTGGTATCGGGGAGGTTAATTGGATTCACATTCAATGTCTATTTCATTTCATCAGATTCTTGTATGACTATGGCATAGATGTAGAGGAAATGGTTGTAGGAGTAACGAAAACCACAATGGGTTCATTATTTCCAATGTGGTCACACATAACAATATAAGTTCGAGTGACTACATTGAGACACAACCATTCATCATACATTTCTGTCCCATGGATGGGGTTTACTGCTACTCACTAGAGCCTTTAATGTTACAATCGAGTAGAGTGGATACATTGGATACCTATGATATAACATGGACCATATTTTCAATCTCAAATTCCACTTTTTCTTATAGGAAATATTTGACCAAATAACATTCATATATTGTTTTTCCGAAGATCTTATTGTATGGGTAATGATATGAGAGAATATTGAGTCTAGCATCCCTGTCCTCCTATATTACTATAGTTTTTGGATTCCTTTCTCTATATTATAAATGTGGTATCCCAAAACCTAGGTTTCCCTAAATGAATAAGTCTGGATTCTTTTTCCTACAATACGTACCTTGTGCACCAATACTTAATATGGATTTGTAACTACATTCTCTCATCTAGGTGGTTGTGTAAGGAGTGTCTTTCTCAGGAAGGGATACACAACATGAACTTTACGGTAAGATTCACATCCAGAAATAAAGAAGTAGGTATATTGGTGTCAGAGACTATTCATTAATGTATGTAGCTATCTCTACCATCACTTTTATTCTCAAGTGAGATGGATGGGGAATTGTGTGAAATTATTTCCTAGTCCATCGGAGGGATTCTTCCAAATGATGATACTATTATGAGAACTACTAGAATTAATAAGGGAAATTCATGGTGATGAGGGTAGGAACCATCTCACAGTTATCATTAACCACAAACATACTCATCATATGTTCTTGAAATAGCAGAATGTCAAGTGGTTATGTGAGTCCATTCAACTATAAAATGATGTTGGAGAGTCGCTTATTGTTCCTTTTTATTAATTGGAATAGGTCTTTAGTTCCCTGCCTAAATTTTCGTGGAGTTGAATTGTTTATGGAATTATCAAAATAGATCTCCCTACTAGTAATGTACCATATGGGAAGCTGGTTGAAACAAATTAATGTAAGCCTTTCTATGTTCTGAACAATCAATAGAATCATATAGACTTATTGATTTTTATTGGGTCCCAAACATTAGGAATTACCCTAAAGAAAAGTGGGATAGGTTCTATAATAGTTCACTCATCCCATTAAATAGGATGACGGTGGGGTTACCAAACAAAGTTAGAGCTTGTACATTGACTATACATGAATGGAACAAATTGTAGTTAGGCGGGACCACCACCTATCATCTTTACAATGCCTCAAGATGAGCGTTGAGTGAAAATATCCACACATCCATGTGAGGATTTTAAATAACCAATGTGGTGTTGGTATCATCATCTAAGGGGTAGTGTGGGCATAATCCTAAGGGGGATAATAATGCTTCTCAAGTAGGGTTGGAAATGCATATCTCGATCACTTGTTGTATTTTTTGGATTCTACCATGATCATAGGCACATGGTCACCAATATAAAATCGTTGCATTTATCCAAGGAGTACCATTTTTTCGAGAGGAAAATGCATGGGGTCCTTTGTGCCATTGACCTAGTCAGGGTGTCACTCAAAAATAAGGTTGACTCTTAGCTTCTTGTACTACAGAAGATACAAGATCATATAAGATCTATTCCAACTCTTATTTTGATTTATCCATAAATGGGTCAAAGGGATCAATGATACTATTTACATTATCCATGTCTCAATATGTTGGTAGTAACATCTCATAGTTTGGACTTCTGAGGCCCAATTGATGTCTCTGCTGAATAGTGTAGTCACCAACTCTGAGCTCTGCCTGGTACAGTGTTTCCCCTCTGAGATGTTTTTCCCATTCATGCCATGACTCAAGGGCCCTTTTGCATTATTCCTATTAAAGATTTTAAATTATCATTTGTATCTTGATTTTAGTACTAGGATAATATTCACTACTAATATATATGCTAGACTATAGGTTTACTCATTTTTTTAAAACCCAACCATGTCCAAGTTGTATGACGTAAAACAACATAGCTATAAATCCTAGTCGTATGAACTTAAACCAAATGAACATTTCCACATTAAATGATTCTAAATTTTGTCAACACACTATGTGATGACGATAAGATGCCTCATGTACGAATCACATTATATGAACCAACGCCTCTTTCCCTATGTTATGAACATAAGATGCTCTATGTATAAACATCGTGGAATGACTCCCCTCCCACATTGTCTCCGTCAAGGGATAATATGGTATTACGATACACTCATTATTTATCCAAAAAACATATCTGTAAGGGATTGTTCTCCTCTATCAAGAATATTTAATTCATACGTCGCATACCATCCCACACTAACACTTCTGTCATGACAGTAGCATCCTTATAGAAGGATGTTAAACATCATAGATCAGTTCTATCTTCGGACATAAAACTATTGTATTGAACTATGTGGGTACTGTTCCTTATTTACCAAAAGACAATATAGGAAATATCTATGAGGATTAATCCCAAAATCCATCTAAAAATAGTGTAATATAATCCCTTCAAAGAAGACATTCCACTTACATAGGCATGGAATCATCCCTCAAGTGGACACAGTCATCCTTTATATGCACCTATACGGTGTCCCCATTATATCCCTAAAGACTTGAAATTTGTGCCCATCCAACCCCCATATAAATTTAAATATATTTCCATCCATCCCTAGAAAATAATAAACTTTAACCAATACTTTCCCATTAAGTTGTTAAACATGAACCCATCACACCAACTCAGATTTTTAAACTCGAGCCTCAATCCCACATAATAAGGAATCATGATTTTCTCTACGAGACATAAATAATGTGACCTAAACATGAATCCCTAGAAAATAAATGAACATTGGATGTGTAAAGTAAAAATATTCATATGTATTTGGCCTCTAGTGTCAACTTCGATGTTAAAAACACATTATACCACATGTTGTGGGCCAGTGATGCCTCATATGTGATGCCCTCTTAAGGAGGAGGAAATTATAGGTTCCCAATGTTCCCAACATCCATACATTTATACAAACATTCCCATCATTCCTACTCACACGAACTGGAGGTTATTCATTTTTGAAGAGAGGAGAACGGTAATTAAGCACCATCTCCATCAAGATGGCACCGATAATGAGTTTCACAAACATAACATAACATTTCATGGAGACCCTAACTAGGAAAAGATCAAAAATGAGGAATAAAAGGATGGATAAACTGATATACTATCATAATATTTAAATAAATGATCCTACATGGTTCGCCTTTGCACTGCATGGTAGGCGGCTCCTTCAGTTGGAACTCTCATACTGACCACCATCATCCTCAAACATCCTGACATTTTGGGGTAGGGAGAATGTGTTCGCTGGAACCCAATGTAAGCTGGGTTAAAACATAACATGGAGGGGTAACTCCACGGGAGGGATATGAGAGTCGGAGGAGTAATCTGTGATCACAAGGGGCTGTTTTCACAGCCTTTGCAGTCTTCTATGGAAGTGGTGACTCTTTACAGGCAGAAGCTCTGGCAATGGCCTCTGGTCTGGAGCTGTGTTAGCAGAGGCACATTCATCTCAACACGGTGGATACAGACTCCCTTATCCTTCATCATTCTCTCTTGGTAATAGGGTCTACTCCATGGAAAATTGAATATCTAATTCGAAGGTGCAGACATCATATGGGCCAACTCATTGAGGTTTTTTACACATGGAGGGAGGGGAACAAGGTTGTGGATTTCCTGGAATCCGTGGCATCACTAGACCAATGTATGTCCTCTTTCACTACTCTAGGGTCTTTTCCATGGGAGGGGTTTCATCATGTTTTTATTGATGAACTTGGATTGAACATTTTCAGACCTCCGTGATTGTTGTTGAGTGTGTTTTTCATTAAAAATAAATAAAAATGGTTACTTTCAGTCAGAGAGATTGAAAAAATGGGGAAGTATATTAAAAATATAATAATGGATGTAGATGATAATTTTTAAAGTAATTAATTTTTTATTTTAAACATTATTATTATCTTTTAATTTTATATCACAAATATGACTTAAAAATATTATTTAAGTATTCCCTTCAATAGTAAACGATATAGGGGACCTTTATCAATGTGTGTAGGATGAATATTATTTCCACTACAATGAGAAATATAGAACACTTGATCCACATTAGAGGGTGTAAATATGGTATCTGTTTTAAAAAAAAATTTATGTTTCCCAAATTCATCTTCAACGCGGGATAAATTTAAATGGGAAGTAGATTATTTAAAGGAAAGAATGAGACAACAAAATCAGTTGGTATATTATATAAATAAATCATCAATATCATTTATAATTGAAATTTTTTTGAGACATACGCAATATGCATTTCTTACATATCCATATCTATAATCTCCTCATTCATCTCATGTCGTGTACTATGAGTTTATTTATCGGGATCCTTATGTTTTTATTATAAAATACAAATTTGTACATCATATTTGGGATTATTTACATCCTCATATTATGTATTCATATTTGGTAAGAGTTACTGTAAATGATATTATTGATCAAAATGGTCATGTGTCACTTCCAATTGAAGGGGTTTATATAGTTGGATAGATTATTGATCATTTTTTTGATATGGCTAGATAATATATACCATTATTTTACATATGATGTATGAGACATTTTTTAACATTTATTTCTTATGAAATTTATAATTAATTATATTATTTTTATACAACTACCTTATATAGATGTATTTGAATTGAATGGTCTCACTAAAATGGAATTTAATTTTATTTGTTTGAGTGTCTCATATACTCCATCAAAATTTACGGGGAAAAAAGTTAAAAACGTTTTTTATATATTATATTATTTATATGAATTTATGGTTATTGGTGATATATATGGAAAATATTATATATAATATTTTTTAAAACTAACCTCATTTGTCTTGTAAAGGGAGAGGATCATGTTGTACATCTGTTGCAATTATTTTTTTGTTGTATGTAAATTTCATGTATTTTATTATTTTATTTAAGAAAACATATCTTAAACTATCATAATTAATTAATTTCCTAATCATTAATCTCCACACTATTTACATAAAATATGATTTCATATATACATATGGTTTTATGGATCTAGAATACATTTCAACAGTTGTTTAATATGTGAAAAAATTATAATTGAATATATATTTACAAGAATAAAAAAACTATTGGGTCTTGTTTTTTCATTCATTAGATGGTAATATAATTTATACATTTATGAACTATTATTCATTATATAATTTTTAAATTTCGATATATTTTGTTTTAGTAGAAATTAGATGCTTTGTATATTTCACCCAAAATAATTTAAAACAAATTAGTTATGATATTTATTACATGGTATTTGAAGAAGATTAATTAATTTGGTAATGTAATAATCCTTATTCTATTATTTTAGTTTTGTGATAAAAATATTTTCTTTTTATGTTTTTTTTATAATTAATATTTTAAATTGAAACAAGAATTTATTTTTCTTCAATAAGGCCTACTATTCAATAGTAGAACAGTAAAAAATTAATATATTAATGTTCTATTGTATAATATTTATCTCAGTGGATACACTTTTTTGTTACAAATATAATGTTTCAATTTTTATAATATTATTTATTAACCATAGTTTTATAATCGATGATGGAATGTTGAATGTGAGTATTAGGTTTTTGGATTCATTTCTAATATTTTGATGACAAGAACAATAACATATTTTGATGACCAGAACAATAACATATTTTGAAAAGGATTGTCTCATTATAACACATATATTGTAACCAAATTTGTTATATTTTTAAATTCAAAACACATAATGATGTAGGTTTTCTATGATTATTCTCTATATGCATAAAATAATTTCAAACACCATTAAAATTAAATTTCATGATATTTTCTAAGGAATAGTAATTGTTTTATTTAGTATCATTGGCTATATATTTGTAAAAAGTACTGGTATATTTCTAATGAGTTCTCGTTCCATTATTCTATTGGTGAAATTATTTATGTTATTTGGTTCTGCACTTTTGGATTACATTATTGGAATTTTTATTTTAAAATATTTAAAAAAAAAATCCTTCAACATCAATGTTACTAAAAAATGATTTTTCATGACTTCAATATTTCATCTTTAAAAGGGATTGAAATATCAATTTTATTGAAAATAAATATTGAAATCCCAATATATTTTTTATAGAATAATTTTCAATGATTATTTTAATAAAACAAAGATGAATGCCAATATTTCTATTCCACATATATCATTTTATATTTATATTCTATATTTAATTAGTAAAACCAATAGTAATGTTTACATTTTCACTAGTAGATAATCGTTATTAAAATTATTTTTACAGAGAAGAGGACCTATTCAAATTCTGTCATGAAGATAAATTTATTTCATGGGTTTTATTATGCAAACGTTAAAATTTCGTGCCAATCACTATTGGGGATGCCACAGGGGATATTTCGTTAAAATAAATGGAACATCAAAAAAACATATTGTTTGGAAGGACACTACCACATGAAATGAAATTATGTCAATTTTTAATGTTTAATTTTATTGTATTCATTAGGTTTATTAATTTTTTAGTTCATATTTATTGTGTTTTCTTCCTTGTGTGCAATATAAATCTAAATATTAAAATCCAATCATACACATTCCACATTGGCTATCAAAAAAGCTAACATAAAATGTCTGAAGGATTCACTTTGTCCATTTTTAGAATAATTGACATCAAAAGCCTCAAAATTATTTATTATTACGTTGATTTATTTATCCAAAATTAAAATCAAACCTTCATGATTAGACGAATCTATGCAAGATAAAAACCCGATGATAGGGGACCAAAAATTATTTAGATCTTTATTTTTAAACTACTAAATTTTGGTGTGTTATGCTCTAAATTACTAATATACTGAATGTAAAATTGCATATTCTAAAAAGATAGTTTTTTATGAATAGAATCATTGTTCTAGTACACCATGACAATACATTCAACAACACCAACACTATTATGGTGATGTTGTACTACTATAACACCACAGAAAATCATCCATACATGGATTTCATTCTGAGAATAATGTTATTTAATTGATAATTTTATTAACAATTTTTTGTCAATTAGTAATTAATGTGTTATTTATTTGATAATTGAAAATTTAATTGTTAATATTTGATAAATAATAAATATAATTTCCTTATTATTTATATTGATAACTAATAATCTAATTGTTATAAGAAAAATATAATTATTATGATGATTTTAATTTATTAATGAATATAATGTAATTAGAAATGTGATCATTATTTTTATTTTCCTTTTTAATTATATCATTTATTATTTTTAATTACAAAATAAATTTATGTTACTTAAAATATTACATTCTATATTATTAATTGTTGGCTACTATTAATTACAATACTAAATTGTTCTTAAATTCATTATTAAATATTTCATTATTAATTTTTAATTATTAGTTATTATTAATTTTATCATATTAATATATTTATTATTTAAATCATTATTAATGGAATTATTATTATTTATAATTATTATTTACATTATTAAGAAATTAATACATTAAATAATGTATTACTATTAGAATATTATTATTTCAATTATGTTTAAATATAACATGAATCTCAAATTGAGAATTTTTAAAACATTTAAAGGGGAACACCTCTATAATACATGGGTTTATGTAAAGACCTGGAAATATCAAGGAATATTTTTTTCTTAATTTTCTTTTGAATTTTACAAGAACGCAGTTTCTGACGGCGCCCGATTCCAAGGCCCGGTGTGCCCGGAATCATTTTCCAAATTTTGGATCGGGTACGTTCAGTGAACGGACAAGCGAGTTTTTATATCTTTTGAACCGTTGCTTGGAATTGAAATCCGAGGGCACCGATGAACTCGCAATGCCGATAATTTCATAAGGGGACCTTAAGTGCAGTTGCATTTTGTTGCATGAGGTGGTTAATTATTGGGGATTCGATAAGTCTTAAATAAATTGTAGTGTTACAATTTATTTTATGTGGAAGTTAATTTATTCATAGAGAAGTTTGAGGTGGGGACACACCCCACCTATCTTCCCATGAGAGGGTATGACCAAGGGTGGTGGGGTCCGCACGAAACCCCATCCCTTCACCTTCCCTTTAACCCCCACGAACTTCCCCCCATTTAAAATCCCTTGTGTTTAAATGTATAACTTTACAACCCCATTAAACTCCCTTTATTTTAATGTGTCAACTCCCCATTAATCTCCTCTTCCATTAGGTTTGTTATCTCATCTTATTTTGTGTAACTCTTCACCTTTTCCTTCCACCATTTATTCATGCCAACATGCCTTAATTAATGAGATGAGTCTCTTCATTTGTTTAATTATGTGGTTTGGTTTGAATTTTAAATTTTTTGTGGTGTGAATAAAAATAATATCATGGGATATTATTTTGAGTTAGAGTTTTTGGTGTGTGAGAAATCATTAGCAAAGTCCTAGAGTTTTTGGGAGAGATTTGGTGTGAAGAAGAAGAGAACTTTCCTTGGACGAAGAACGACGCATCTTCAACGAACAACGGTTCTTCTTCGATGAATAACACCTTCTATTCAACGTAGAACGACTCGGTGTCCACGGTTCTCCATCCTCTTCTTCCATATCAACAAGTGAGGAGATGTCGTTTCCTCCTCGGATGCACCCCAACGTCCACAGAATCTATGTCCGACCCCGCGACACAGTTCTCCGCGACACCCGACATGCGACGTCAAATATCCAAGTAGGGGAATTTATTTGGTGTACTCTTACATTTTGAGAAAAGAATGACGAGCGCGGACCAACCAATTCCATGTTGATCTGCGGATCGTTCCTTCATGCGGATTGATGTTGAGGATTTTTGTTTTTGTCCGTGAATTATTTCATGTCGTACGTCGACTTCTAATAGATGGACGCTTGCTATTATTGTAATGGGAGGTGGTCGGACCGAACGAACACGGCCGGCCCTCCCCCCCCCCTCATTGTTGAATTTGTTGCAGCACGTGAAAGGAGGTGTGGTGCCGTTGCACTGCCCGAAAATTATGAGGAAGGGCTAAGAAGCGCGGCGCCGTCATGCCGCGCCAATGAAGTTGAACAAGCCACGGCGCTGTCGCGCCACGCCGGAAAATGAAAAACGAAGCTCCACGGGCGTTTTTGGATCTTTGTAGCGATGTTCGGGTCCCGGGATGATCACTGGCGAAGACCCCAGGAGAATTGGACCACCGGAGCGTGTCTGGTGGTCCGCGGAATCCCCCGCTGGCGCGCTACGCCGGCGCGCCCCGCCGGCGCGGCGACGCCTGTGGTCAGGGGCGGCGGCGCCCGGAGCGCCGCCGGAAGAATCCGGCGCGGCTGATGCCGCGGCGGTGTAGTTTCATCCCGTGACCGCGCGGGGCCGGAGGGGTGGCGGCGGGACGAGGCCGGCTGCCGCGTCCGCTGGCACTGGCGGCCCCACACAGGGCCACGGTTCTTCATGCGGGGGCAGCGCCCCTCCCCGTTTCGCTCGGCCGTAACCGGCCGAGCCGACCCACCGGCTGGGCCGGGTCGCGCCTAGGCCGGGTCGGGCCACCCCGGCCGTGTTGGGTCGCGCCAACCGGGTCGGACCCGGACCCGGGTTGGGTCGACCCGGTTCGGGCCGACCCAGGGGGGTTGGTCAGGGTAGGTTCGGGCCCAGACCCCCCGTTTTCGGATCACTTTCGGTCAAATGTCTATATCATGGGCTACGGACCTCCGATTGAAGCACTGTCAGCGGAAATGCGGTCCTTGGACCGCGACGGTCGTTTTGACATATTACACTCATGGTTTCAGAATACTTTGGGTCCGTCCGTGTTGGTTCGTGCATGGAACCAACAGGGCCCTTGGAGAGGAAATGCTCATAACATGAACTCCGGACGTCCGATTGATGTGCCCTCAACTTTGATGGATTTGTCTAAGTGAGACGGATCTTTTGGCTTACTCTGCTTGAGGTTTGGATGTCGTCAGAGTGCGGTCGGGTTGGTTCGCTCACGAAACCAACCGAGCCCCTGGAAAGAAAAAGCCAATAACTCACAGACTGGGAATCTGTTACACGTTCCGTCAGTCTCGTGGAATTCCTCTTGATGAGACCAAACTTTTGGAATTCTTTGCTCGAGTTTTGGTTGCTGTTGGATAGTGGCCGGGTTGGATTGTACCTGAAATCCAACTGGGCCCCTGGAACGGAAAAGCTGATATCTTTCAGACCATACGTCCGTTTGACGAACCGTCAGTGGCGTTGGTGATCACATTGAGAAAAGGTCCCTATGAGTATACCCTATGAATGTTCGGGGTACAATTGAGATACGGCTGGGTTGGATCGCACCAGAAACCAATCGGGCCCCGGGGACGAAAATGCTAGTAACTCACAGACCGGGCGTCCGATTGACGCGCCATCTCTTTCGTTGATACCCCTATGACGAGGAGGTCCATTGAGATACCTTTTATTGGGACTTTGAGATACTTGGAGTATCGACCTGTAGCTCGTGGAGTGGACCCTCCCAGAGACGAGCGTGCGGAGTACGAAGATCGTGTATCCGGCTGAGACCTGACGACAACTTGACTTACTCGACTTGGAGTGAGTCGACTAGCCCAGTGGACGGTGTACTACATTGTGAGTTGTAGAACCATGGCGGATGGAGCACTACCTGTGTGACAGTGCAGACCCATGGTACTCGTCCGGAGAGTACCTCTGCAGGCTACTAGGGGGTGTGCACTACTCTGTTTGGGTGGAATACCCCGGTGGGAAGCACTTCTGTGTTTGGGTGGCTGACCCGCGGTACTCGAAAGGAGGAGTACCTCAGCTGTCCTAGGTTAGTGAGTAGTACCTCGGAGTCGTGACAGGACCACTGTACACTCTAGAGATGGGGCTCTTCAGCAGTTATGGTTTTGATAATGAAAATCCTGGTTTGAGCTGAGACTTTTGACCTTTATTTTACCTCATGATTGAGATGGGTCACTTGATAACATAGGCATATGCATGGGCATATACCTAGGTAGTGGTTATCCGTTGATTTCATGATCTTGGTGTTTTCCTCATGATTGAGATGGGTTACTTGATAACTTAGGTATATGCATGGGCATATACCTAAGTAGAGAATATCTGTTGAGATATTTTTTGTGGTTATCCATGTTGGTTTTAGTGAGACCTTGAGGGTCTCAGGGTCCCTACTGAGTATTGTTATACTCACCCCTGCACGGGCTATGCCCGCACCTCGTTGTGGTGGTTGTAGACGACGGGCAGTGCTGACGGAGGCCGAGTGTTCGAGGGCTGGACGGTACCCGGAGGTGGATTACACAACGAGTCAGTACCCGGAGGTGGACTACACGACGAGTCAGTATCTGGAGGTGGACTTCATGGTGAGACGACACTCGGAGGAGGTTGACGAGCGAGAGCGTTGTGGAAGATATATGTACCTACCCTTCAGGTAGGATCCGTGGTGGATGATCCAGGAGCTGTGCCATCTGTACATACCCTTCAAGTAGGATCCGAGGAGGATGAGCCAGGAGCCACTTCCGTTCTTCCAGCTGTTTTCTTTTTCTATTGTACATTGTTCATTTGTAGTTGTACTTTCATTTGGGTTTGTATTCTGGCCCATTTACCTTTCATCACTTCTCTTTATTCTTAGTGTTTTACTTCCGCTTGTACTCTGTGGTGTTTTGTTTACTTTTATAAGGGAATGCCTTCCCAGTTATTGGGATTTACGCCTTTGGTGCCAGTCACCATCCCCTGGCCTATGGAAGGCGGGCTTGGGGTAGTCACGGCACGGGCCCCGAGGACGGGTTGTGACAAATTGGTATCAGAGGAGTCGGTTATACCGCAGAACTTATAACTACGATATTTTCTTTCTGTGAAGGAATAGTGTTAAGAGTACCGAGTGTGGTTTTCAGTTCAGGGAGTCCAGTGTTGGTACGGGCGGCCGACATATCCATACACCAGGACCCTGACAACTGATTTCTGACTTTGTGCATGAAAACACTAATTGCGTGTGTGTTTCCAGAAGTATTTAAATGTCGGCTCAAACCAGGTCAGCTCACCAAGTATAATCATTTGACCGTGTCACGTTGTTTCTTTCAGGATTCCTTTTCATGGACGACCAGCTAGAGGCCGGAGGGATGTGCGTACTGACAACCTGCCGAGCAACGAGGCTTCGGTACAGGGCCCTCTTGCAGTTGAGGCACTAGAGGAGGAACCAGCGGTACTACCATATGTTGGGCCACCGATGCCACCAGCCCTAGCAGTAGGCAATGCACGCCACTTGAGTGCGCTGCACGAGTTTCAGCACCAGAGGCCACCCAGGTTCCGGGGAGAGACGGACCTGCAGGCGGCTGAGGATTGGTTGGAGGCTATAGTGAGAGTCCTCAGGCTTGTGGGGACGCCAGTAGAATTCATGGTCATCTTTGCTGCCAGCCTTCTTTAGGAAGCAGCAGGAAGGTGGTAGAGCCACATGTTCCAGTGTTGCAATGAGATGACCTTCACATGGGAAGACTTCCAGACCTTCTTCAGGGTGGATTTTGTGCCAGTAGCTCTTCAACCCCAGCGTGTTTAGGAGCTGCTGCCTTTGCCGCAATATTTTCGGTCAGTAGCTGAGTCATCTGTGGGAAGAAGACAGATGATGCAAAGGTCCAAGAGGGCCAGAGCCAGCCGTTCGAGAAGCAGGAAGTGTTATGAATGTGGCAGGAAGGGTCACCTGGCACGTGACTGTCCGACCCTCCGCACTGTTGATCCGAAGGCATTGGAGGAGCCACCGAGGCAGAAGCAGTGACGAGTTCTTGAGCAATAGCCAAGTAGTGGACAATGAAGTAGAGCTCTGGGAGCAGGTGGACAGGAGTGGAACTAGTGGATACGTCCCTTGTACCTCTAGTTCCATGTTTCTGTTGTATTCATGTCTTTGTACTATGAGTTGCAATAATAAAAAGGCGCTTATATTTGTGAAGTTTGCTTTCCTGTTATTTTGTTTGGTTGATACTGAGAGGTCCCAGTTAAAACTGTTGAGTTGAACCTCACTTTTGAGATTTCTACTAGAGGAGACCCAGTGACCTCACACTGATGCCGACAGCGTGACTCGACCCTTGGAGGCAAGAGTGACGGTTGGATCTCTTGGTAGTTACGTCAAGGCCTTACGACCTCATCCATGGCATGAATACATCATTCATGTCAGGATTGACTGTATTAGGAAATGTGTGTGGTTCATCCAGCGGATGAGACCGAGTTTCTCCTTTCGGCAAAAGAGAAATTTTAGCAGCTCTTTCAGATCATATGCAAAGAAGGTACAGATCATCCAGGAGCGGATGAATACTGTACAATGCAGTAAGAAACAGGAAACTGGCTCCAGTCTTAGAGACTCGAGCATGTTAAATTTCTCAAGAAGAGTAAGCTTTAAGGTGAGATGAGTCTGCGGAGCAGCAGACGTGGAGGCAGAGCTAGGATAGCAGCATGAGGTGGTGTACATATTAACATGCAACAACCACCCGCCTTAGTTATCCCCGCCTGGCTCAGGGAGCTGGATAGCGGAGGAAGAGTGCGGCTGCATGCGGTCATGGAGTGTGACCCAATGGCTCTAAAAATGATTCAAGAAACAGTCTATGTCCACTACTATCTGTTGTAGTAACGGACGTTGATATGAATCATTCTTTGCTTTCAAAAATCTTGTTCCAGACCTAGAGTTTCTAGTAAGCCGTGGACTTGACCTTCATTTCTGGAGATACCTTGGGAGGAGACATGATAATCACACTGACGCCGACGGTGTGGTTAGACCCTCGATGCGAGAGTTTTGGTTGGAATCTCTTGGTGGCAGCGTCTAGGCCTTATGACGTTAGTTTGAGTATGGAATGGGCAATAAATGTTCGTACTCAAATTGACGATTTTAGGCAAACATCGGGACGGGTATTCCTTGGTTGGAAAAAAGGAAACCCCAGGCAGCATAGGATAAACTCTTGCACAGGAGGGTGCGACCGATCACTCTTGAGTCGGTCAACCTTACCCTCGTGGTAGCAGTCGTTTGAGTTTCAGTTCTAACAGGAATTGGAGACCTCTAGAGTTCGAGGATGACGATCACGTCCTTATACGAGTCTCACCTCAATGAGGTTTACGGAGATGTGGAAAGGCGACAAGTTATCTCCGAGGTTCAATAGACCTTTCTAGGTCCTCAGCTGGGTAGGAGAGGTGGTTTACCGCTTGACCCATCCACCTCAGTTGCACCAGGTGCACGGTGTTTTCCATGTATCTCAACTGAGGAGATACGTGCTAGACCCTTTGCATATCATCGACCATAAGGACCAGGACGATGGCGATGGGGTTAATTACACGGAGGTACTAGTGGGGATCGATGATCGATATGAGCGGATCCTACGAGGACGGTCGATTTCTCGGGTGCTCTTTCTTTGGCAGTACGAGAATCTCCAGGTAAGCACATGGGATTGGAAGGCTCAGGTGTGAGCTCAGTACCGCTTTTATATCCCTAGTTAGTGTTAATGCTTTACAGGGACATAAATCCCTGAGGTGGGAGTAATGTAAAGACCCGAAAATTTCAAGGAAATTGTTTTCTTAATTTTATTGGGATTTTACAAGAACGCAGTTTCTAACGGCGCATGATTCCGAGGCCTGGTGTGCCCGGAATCATTTCTCAAAGTTTAGCTCGAGTATGTTCAGTGAACGGACGATCGAGTTTTTGTATATTTTGAACTGGTGCTCAGAATTGAAATCTGAGGGCACCGATGAACTCGCAACGCCGATAATTTCTTAAGGGGACCTTAAGCGTAATTGTGTTTTGTCACATGAGGTGGTTAATTTTTGGGGATTCGATAAGTCTTAAATAAATTTTAGTGTTACAATTTATTTTATGTGGAAGTTAATTTCTTCAAAGAGATGTTGGAGGTGGGGCCACACCTAACCTAACTTCCCATGAGAGGGTATGACCAAGGGTGGTGGGGTCCGCATGAAACCCCAACACTTCACCTTCCCTTTATCCCCCACAAACTTCCCCCCATTTAACACCCCTTGTGTTTAAATGTATAACTTTACATCCCCCTTAAACTCCTTTGCTTTTAATGTGTCAGCACCCCATTAATCTCCTCTTCCATTAGGTTTGTTAGCTCCTCTTATTTTGTGTAACTCTTCACCTTTTCCTTCCACCATTAAATCATGCCAACATGCCATAATAAATGAGATGAGTCTCTTCATTAGTTTAATTAAGTGGTTTGGTTTGAATTTTAGTTTTTTTCTGTTGTAAATATAAATAATATAATGGGATATTATTTTGAGTTAATATTTTTGGTGGGTGAGAAAACTTTAGCAAAGTACTAGAGTTTTTGGGAGAGCTTTGGTGTGAAGAAGAAGAGAACTTTCCTTCGACGAAGAATGACGCATCTTCAACGAAGAACAGTTCTTCTTCGATGAAGAACACCTTACCTTCAACGTAGAACGACTCGGCGTCCATGGTTCTCCATCATCTTCTTCCATAAAAACAAGTGAGGAGACGTCGTTTCCTCCTCGAACGCACCCCGACGTCCACAGAATCTACGTCCGACCCCACGACGCCATTCTCCGCGACACCCGACGTGCGACGTCAAATATCCAAGTAGGGGAATTTATTTGGTTTACTCTTATCTTTTGAGAAAATAACGACGAGCGCGGACCAACCAATTCCAGGTTGATCCACGGATCGTTCGTTCATGCGGATTGATGTTGAGGATTTTTGTTTTTGTCTGTGAATTATTTCTTGCCATACGTTGACTTCTAATTGATGGCTGCTTTCTATTATTTTAACGGGAGGTGGTCGGACCGCACGAACACGGATGACCCTCCTCCCCCCCATGTTGTTGAATTTGTTGCGGCACGTGAAAGGCAGCGCGGTGCCGTTGCACCGCGTAGAAATTATGAGGAAGGGATAAGAAGTGCGGCGCCGTCGCGCCGCGCCAATGAAGTTGAACAAGACACGGCATCGTCGCGCCACGACAATGAAGTTGAAAAATAAACGGCACCGTCGCACCGCACCAGAAAATGAAAAACGAAGCTGCACGGGCGTTGTGGGATCTTTGCAGCGAAGGTCAGGTCCCGGGATGATCACTGGCGAAGACCGCAGGCGAATCCGACCACCGGAGCATGTAAGGTGGTCCGTGGAAGCCCCCGCCGGTGCGCCACACCGGCGCGGCGGTGCCGGTGGTCGGGGGCGGCGGTGCCCAGAGCGCCGCCAGAAGAATCCGCCGCGGCTGAACCCACGGCGGCGGAGCACGGTCCCGCGACCGAGCGGGACCGGAGGGAGGCGGCGGGACACGGCCGGCTGCCGCATCCGCTAGCACAGGCGGCCCCATGTGGGGCTGCAGTTCTTCCCGCGGGGGCAGTGCCCCGCTCCACTCCGCTCGGCCGTAACCGGCCGAGCCGACCCACCGGCTGGGCCGGGTCGCGCCCAGGCCGGGTTGGTCCGGGCCCAGACCCCCCGTTTTTGGATCACTTTTGGTCAAATGACCATATCTTGGTCTACGGACCTCCGATCGACGTACCATCAGTGGCAATGTGATCCTTGGACTGAGACGGTCGTTTTGAGATATTACACTAAAGGTTTTGAAATACTTTGTGTTCAGCTGGGTTGGTTCGTGCGCGGAACCAACTGGGCCCTCAGAGCGGAAACGCTCATAACTTGAACTCCGGACGTCCAATTGACTGTCGTCTACTTTGATGGATTCCTCTAAGTGAAACGGTTTTTTTGGGTTACTCCACTCGAGGTTTGGATGCCATCAGAGTGTGTTCGGGTTGGTTCGCTCACGAAACCAACCGGGCCCCTGGAAAGAAAAAGCCAATAACTCACAGACCGAACATCTGTTAGACGTGTTGTATGTCTTATTGAATTCCTTTTGATGAGACGGAACATTTGTCATACATCGCCCGAGTTTTGGTTGTTGTTGGATAGTGGCCGGATTGGATTGTACCTGAAATCCAACCGGGCCCCTGGAACGGAAAAGCTGATATCTTTCAGACCTGACGTCCGTTTGACGAACCGTCAGCGGCAATGGTGATAACGTTAAGAAATGGTCCCTATGAGTATACCCTATGAGTGTTTGGGGTACAGTTGAGATACGGCTGGGTTGGTTCGCACACGAATCCAACCGGGCCCCGAGGACGAAAAGGCTAGTAACTCACAGACCGGGCGTCCGATTGACGCGCCGTCTGTTTCATTGAGACCCCTATGACGAGGCGGTCCTTTGAGATACTTCTTCATGGGAATTTGAGATACTTGGAGTATCGATCTATACATCGTGGAGCAGACCCTCCCAGAGACGAGCGTGCGGAGTACGGAGACCGTGTAGCCGGGTGAGACCTGACGACTGCTTGACCGACTCGACTTGGAGTGAGTCGACTAGCCCAGTGGACGGAGCACTAATTTGTGAGGTGAAAACCCATGGCGGACGGAGCACTACCTGTGTGACAGTGCAGACCAGCGGTAATCGTCCGGAGAGTACCTCTGCAGGCTACTAGGGGGTGTGTACTACTGTTTTTGGGTGGCATACCTCGGCGGGAAGCACTACTGTGTTTGGGTGGCTGACCCGCGGTACTCAATAGGAGGAGTACCTCAGCAGTCTTAGGTTAGTGAGAAGTACCTCGGAGTCGTGACAGGACCACTGTACACTCCGGAGATGGGGCTCTTCAGCAGTTACGGTTTCGATAATGAAAATCCTGGTTTGAGCTGAGACTTTTGACCTTTGTGTTTACCTCATGATTGAGACGGGTCACTTGATAACTTAGGTATTTTTATGGGCATATACCTGGATAGTGGTTATTCGTTGATTTCATGATCTTGGTGTTTTACTCATGATTGAGATGGGTTACTTGATAACGTATGTATATGCACGAGCATATATCTAAGTAGAGGATATCTGTTGAGATCTTCATTGTGGTTATCAATGTTGGATTTAATGAGACCTTGAGGGTCTCAGGGTCCCTACTAAGTATTGTTATACTCAACCCTGCACGGCCTATGCCCGCACCTCGTTGTGTTGGTTGCAAACGATGGGAAGTGCTGACGGAGGCCGAGTGTTCGAGGACTGGACGGTACCCGGAGGTGGACTACACGACGAGTCAGTACCCGGAGGTGGACTACATGACGAGTCAGTATCTGGTGGTGGACATCACGGAGAGATGACACTCGGAGGAGGTTGACGAGCGAGAGCTTTGTAGAGGCTATCAGTACCTACCCTTCGGGTAGGATCCGTGGTGGACGATCCAGGAGTTGCGCCATCTGTACCTACCCTTCAGGTAGGATCCGTGGTGGACGACCCAGGAGCCGCTTCCATTCTTCCAGCTGTTGTCTTTTCCTATTGTACTTTGTTTAATTGTAGTTGTAATTTCTTTTGGGTTTGTATTCTGGCCCATTTACCTTTCAGCACTTCTCATTGTACTTAGTGTTTTACTTCTTCATGTACTCTGTGGTGTTTTGTTTACTTTTATAAGGCAATGCCTTCCCAGTTATTGGGATTTACGCCTTTGGTGCTAGTCGCCAGCCCCTGGCCTATGGAAGGCGGGTTTGGGGTAGTCCCGGCACGGGCCCCGAGGACGGGACATGATAGATTAAACGAAAATTTAAAAAAATAAAATTTATTTTATTTAATTAAAAATAAAATCAAATATAATAAAAAATAAATGTTGTTTAATATTTTATCCCCTTTTACTCACTCTATATATATATATATATATTTATAACATAAAGATATTTTAATTTTTTTTTTGTAAATAACATTTTAATAAAATATTTTGCTGTTATCATTTTAATAATAAGCAAATGAAATATATTATAATTTTTTATGTTAATTGTAAGATAATATGAAAATTTATACATTGTATTATATGTTTGGAATAAATATATTTAGATCTATTTAGGGATAACAAAAACTATCTAAAACTATCTAATATGACTTAATTGGATTAGTGTAGTTGGAAATGTGGATTTTTATAAGTATAGAGTAGTGAATTAAATATATAAATAAATGAATAATTATTATTTTATTTTCTACTTTTTTTGATTAAAAAATTATAAAAAGTTATTTAGTGAATTTAAAATCAATTTATTTTAAATTTAAAAATGTATTTAATAATATAAAAATTACAAATGGGAATTTAAATGAGTGAAGGAAATTATTTGTATATCTCTTAATACAATAGTTTAGGGGTAGGGTGAAATATTTAAAATGTAAATTGTTTCATGTTTAATAAAAATAAACTAGTTAGGATATATGGGCTCTAATTTTCGTGTGTACCTCACCCACTTGTTTTCATCCCAATATACATTATTATATTGCTTGTAAAAATAAAATATTAATCAATTATATCATTCTTCAATGACAATTTGAATTTTTTTCCTAAAATTCCAATTTTGTTTAATTATTAAATATATATATATATATATATTTCACATATTTAAAAAACTAAAAATATGATTATTTTGATGATATAACTACACATTCACACATTTAAATATTAATAGGATCAAATATGTTTTATTCTGGGAGCAGAAATTTAAATTTAGATTTATTCAATACATGTTTAACCTAATCATCAATGATGTTAATATATATATAAATGTAATAAATTTAATTAAAATGATTTAATATATGAATTAATTTATTTATTTTAAACATGTGCTATGAGGAAAACTATAAGGCATCATCCATGTTTTTTAAGTGAACTATAATTCTTCCACTACATATAAACATGGGATCCCAAATCAAATATAATGAAATAATAGAAAATTATGATTAAATAGTTAGATATATATATATATCTAGATACTTAGCTTTTGACTAATATATAATATTATAATATAAAATTAATGTTAATTTGAAATGAAATTCTACATAAACAATTATATGAATTATCCTTCAAGAATAGAATTGTGAATAATATTATAGAATAGTTTATTCCAATAAATTTTCAATCAAAATTTTATATTCATATTTACTTCATAATACAGTGGTCATGGGACATAATTTCTTAATATTTAATATAGATCAAACTCATCCACACTATAAATGATTTCTGGTGAAATTTATTCATCAATCTCTTCCATAAATTCCTTATAAGAAAAACCATTATATTTATCATAAACTTTAAATTTAATAATATAGGTGTGTATTATTGATATCATTATTAAATTTATTGATTTGGTATATTCTAATTATCAGTATTAACTAGATATGATTCATAAATGGTAAATATAATGTTATACTTTCAAGATTCTAGTACACATTATATTATATAACTATCTATGAAATCAAATGATTTATATGTTAAAAGAAACATATTAAAATCATTTCATTTGAATAAATCTCAATCATAACCAACAAGAATGTTAACAGATATAAATATTTAATTTACATGACTGAATATAGGAATTAATTTATGTTTTATATACTTGTGGTCTTAAAGGTTATCTTTTTGATTTGCACCATTTTTTAGATGAATCACATCATGAATTTTTAAAAAAAAATTCTTTTATAAATAGTTTTTCATAGTGTTTGTTTTGTTATTATTTTAAATATTATCATATAATGGAAATATAATACCACTAAGACTAAAGGCATTTAATTTTTAATTTATATTACACTCTTTTAATATGGGCTATGTGGTATCCTTAAATTTTCTATATGATTAGGGGAACTGAGACCCAATACATGACCCTGATGGCCATGAGACACGAAGAGCAGACCCAACTATTCATAATACCTATAATGCTCAATTCACCCGATCTATAAGACTAATTATCAAGTAATACCCCTTGCAGAACTGCATGATACCCACAAGCCAACAGTCAATTAGTGTTTCCTCACAACGAGTCTACTACATTTTTGAAATAAATATTTTTAGGGGTTCCACCCAAGGTTATGGTCATCCTCAAACATCTCAAAAATTCATGGATGTTCAGTCATCTTATTCCTCAAATAAAATTGGTGAATATATAGCCTGACAAAATATTTTACTCCCTGTAGTTTTCACATATTTTTCATCCTTCCCATGTGTGTATATAACAGTTTTTTAGATTTTTTCCACTGAAAAATAGTTGATGATGTAGTAATATCTGATAATAGTAACAATAACATCCATTTATGATTTTTTATGGATTTCCATGATGAAATTGATTCCATAATGAGTATTTTTAGGTCAAGTGGTGCTTCGAGAAACTTGTTTAAAAATAATTAAAACATTGGGTAATTAATTTTTAAGATAAGGTATGATTTTACCTATTAATATTATATATAAATACTTTATATTACTATCGTAGTATAATAAAATATAAGATAATTATCAGTCATTATTAAAATGTTCATAGAGCTATAGGTTTTCATAAGATCATTTTTCAAGCAATTTATGAAATATTGTTACTATATAAATTCAAATAATATATCCATAACATTATATATATAAAATACCACTTCACAACGATATTGGAAATAATTTGCAAGGACCATTGAATTTACCATGAATGATAATGAATTCATTATAATATGAGTTAACTAAAAATTCAAACATTTTATTATTAATGGATTAAATTTGTGAAAAAATATAATTAAATACATCTATCTTCCTTATAATTTTAACCATAAATTCAATTTTTTAATAAAAATTTAACTAAACATTCATATTCTTAGACTACACATCCCTTGATATCTTATAATGTTTTACAAAGAACTGCATTAATTGAATATAGTTGATTATTTTTAAATTTTAAATTTTACATCCATGGTTTGGAATGGGTGAATTTAATATCCATTCATATTTTATGGATTGAATATGGCCCATTATAATAATATATTACAATTATTATGAAATTTAATCATATTTCTGAACAATATTTTTTTATTCAACGATTTTTAATTAAATAATCCTTATGTTTTATTCACAAAGATCTTTTTTATAATATATTAAAATAGGGAATAAAACATTATGGGGAGGAATTATAATAACACATTCTGATTACATTTTTCCATCTTCTTATATGTTTTATCAATTTTTATGGTTGTTCTATTTTTTGGTATGCAATTAGGGTGAATTTATTTTTTTGATAAATTATAATATATTTTTTTTATTGATGATGTTAAATCATTGATTATTATTTACTTTAATTAATGTGATTATGTATTTGTCAGATGATATATTTAATTCAATTACTTCAGGAATTTATTAACAACCATACTGAAGCTCTCGCTTTTATGCAATTTAAATGCATATATTTAGGTTGTTGTTCCAAATCATATTGATTTTATTTTATGGTTTCATGTCATGATCACAAAAAGTGTTTTTGGAGTTCTTATTCTATATGTCAACATTCCATTTTCATAAAATGATGTTAATGTTATGTTTCTCTTATAGTGTTAGTAAAACATGAAAACTACACCTTGTAATAGTATTTGTATTTTCATTTATATGTTGACCTATAATTCCTTTTTCGTTGATTGTGTCTCTTGAAATAAAGAGATGAAAATTCATGATATAAAATGATTCTCATGTTAATCAAGGTGTTAAAATATGGTGATGGAACATTGGTGTTGATATGCAGTGTTCATATAATGGTCATGGTTAACTTGAGGATCACATATGATTTTTGTCCAAAACATATATCTAAAATTAAAATTAATATTATAGTTACAAATAATATGAGTTGTAATTATCAAAACATGCTATGATTGTTCATTAAGAGTCAATAATATTTCTATATTTTATTACCAAAATACATGGTACATTAAAACATTTATAAAAAATTATAAAAAAATAACATTTATTTAATTATATAATGGAAAAAACCCTTGGTTTAGACTATATAAATGTTAAATGGTTTTAATGTTTCGTATATAACAAAATAAAATATTTTTATACTTAATTTTACTCTCTTCATTTCATCTTTTTAATCCTTATTAATCATTTTATTTTAAAAACCCTACATGAAAATTAAATGCTGATAGACAAGATACTTTACTGAATTTTTTTTGTATATATGATAATAATTATAAACAGGATAACATATTCCAAACCTCATTTCACATTTATTATATTCCCCACATTAACTCTTAAATTTACTTTGATAATTTTATTCATCACACTTAAAAAGGATGGTGATGATTTTTATACCAATCCATCCTATTGTTCCTGACATTCTTCTTCTTATAATGTCTTAATCTCAACTTTTTCATTGTTTGATACTTATTCATCATATCATACATCTTTCCATCCCCAAAAAATCTTGATCATTATTATTCATCATTAAGGGATCCATCAACATTTATTTTTGATACCATTATTAATTTAAACTAACTTCTTTGTAGTAGTTTTAAAAATATTATTACTTATCGCATCTTGTAACATAATAGGATCACTGCCTTGATATTAATTGATATGTAACTGACTATAAATTTTACCATTAATCCCATTAATCTAAATGGGTTCAACAAAGATCACAATCTAGTATGTTAAATAAAAGGGTTGAACCAAATAAAAAAGTTATAATTTAACCCTGAAACTATGTGGAAAAACCAAATTCTTACAAAAAGTATCATCCTAAAATTATTTTCATAATAACGTAAAATCATTTATTATTTGAGTGAATTTTTGGCGGTGTTTAGGGAAAAAATATTTATATGTCATCTCAGAAAATTATCATCTTTATTTAAGTATTAAACACTTACATTGGTAACGTGATGGTTCCATGGTGGGTGAACTTGATCATTGTTTAAACATCATGAATAGTTTTACATGAATATATGTGATAATAGATATTTATACTTTTCATAA
The DNA here is from genome assembly GCA_963277665.1 of Viscum album. Lineage (NCBI taxonomy): Eukaryota > Viridiplantae > Streptophyta > Magnoliopsida > Santalales > Viscaceae > Viscum > Viscum album. Next base: position 874,979,516 of record OY728155.1, on the reverse strand, counting down.
ACCACATCATATTCAAAACTCACAAAAATGTATTTTAAGGAGTGTGGTATTTGATGAAAATAACATTTTTATATCCACAGAGAATGTATTTACTAGAAAATGATGTAATGTGCGACGACCTTTATGAAAGTATAATAGGAAGGTAAAATTAGCTAATTAAATAATTTAATAAATCTATGAAAATAAAACACTTTAAAAATATTAATCAATTGAAATTTTTATGGAAATATTTTCAAATAAAAATAATTTTTTTTATATTGATAAAACTCAGTTTTATATGAAAATAAAACTTAATTACTACTATAATAGTTTTAATGATTTTTATAAAATTGTATACATGTAATATAAATGCTAAAAATTTATATTTAAAATTACAATTCTATAGGTAAAAAATCGATTCTACAACAAACTGAGTAACTGAAGAAATTAATCACATTAAAACATTCAATTTTTATAATAAATTGCAAGATAGACGTAAAAAATTCAGATTAGTAGTTCAAGACTATGAATAAAATTAGACACATTTTGACCAATATAGAAATGATAAGAAATATATATATATTTATGATTTTATATTAAAATGGGAGTGTGAAATACACCAAACATATGCTAATTAAAATTATAAATAACAGTTGTTAATTGAGGTTAAACATAAACAATGTTAATGAAATGATAATAAAAAATATAATTTTATAAATGAGAAAAAATAAGTTGAATGATTGAATGATTTTTTTCAAAACATAACTCAAGATGAAACCCAAGAGTAGTGAATATTATGTTTTATATTGGGATGATTGGTTATGAAGGGTGATCGAACTGATGTATATAAATTATTTATTATTTTATTATTATTTTATTTTAAAACATAAAAGGATTAAATTTTATTTTAAATTTAAAATGGAAGGCCGTTATATCCTTTTTTCGATTTTGGGTGGATGAAAACAGATGAATTAGAAAAATTGACCAATAACATTTAACGGATCGGAAAACCCACAGGTCAGTGCCCTGGATTGGTCTGGGTTATAAAATATTACTATCAATAGAATAGATTTGGAATAATTTCAAAAACTATAAATTTAATCTAGATGTGAAAAATAGTTTATAAAATTGATGAGTGAAATGAATTAGATACACTATTTGATTAAAAATACTTTATATTTATATATTTTAAAACATATATAGTCACTTGAAGAGTTAAATAGAATCCATATATCTTCACCTGGGATACCTGCTCATCTTTCCTCAAATACATAAAGAATCAAATTTCATTTAAATAATGACACTTAAAACCATTTATTGAATGTTTTATTAATTTAAGGAACAATTTTAAGCTACTTAAGGCCATTCACTATGCATAAAATGTAATATATATATATATAAATGTTTTTCTAAATGTTATTAATTAATATTAAAATAGCCATTAAAAAACCATTTCAAATGAGTTTTTTGATCTTTTGATATTCTCATTGACAATTTATTTAATGATATAAACTATTAATACGGTTTTGAAGATATATTTATATGATCCCATAGAGTTACTGATAAAATAATAAGAAATATTGATAATTTTTTCATTATTGTATCAATAAAGTTTAATTAAATGGTCATCAAAACTAGATATATGAAAAATAAATCCTAGATTTTTGAAACTGGAAAATTATTAAATGATAAAGATAATAAAAATATCTATTTATTTAAATATTATAATGTTTTTTTGAGAATCAATATCATGTGAATCCCATTATAATTTCCACTTTGATGATAAGAATCATGAAATTAATAAAATCATAACAAAACTTGTGAAATAAAAATCTAGGCATCTAATTAGAACATAATATGATTGTTTAGAAAACTAAATCCATATTCAAATTAAAATTTTAATATAATATATTTTAATACACTAGAAAAAAACAAAATGCTCAATGATTTTTATGAAAATTAAAATTTTAGAATTTAAATTCATGCGTTTTAAACTAAATAAACCAATGTTTAGAAAAATATAAAATTTAAAATGATTCAAAGGTATATTATATATTATAATTTCAAATTAAAACAAATATTCCTAATATTATCCCCCATGGAGTCATTAAAAAACTATTTTAAAACATATATTATGGTTTACAAGAAAAACAATTATAAAAAATGTTTGAAAGTTGAAAAATGAATAAGATACAATGTCATAAGAGATAAAACTTAATTTATTTAATGATTTATGTATCAATATTCAAAAAGGGCATAACGAAACGACTTGACAGAAATTTAGTGAATCCAAAATAAATTTATAATAATTTTTTTGAAAGGAAAGACAACATATTTTTAATAAATGGTTATATGGACTAGAAAGAGAGAAAAAATTCATAGAAACTTGACTTGATAAACTACATGAACAAAAAACGAGAACCCTAAATAGGAACCCCCCCAATAATATTCCCTATAAATATAATTTACATCAGTTATACCATTGGTAATAAATTCAATTTTATATTATATAATCATTTATGTTACTTGTTTCATTTTTAAAATTGGTAATAATTGTATCTATTGAGGGTGCAAAAGAATTTTAGGCCAATTTTAGTGAATGTAAAATAGTAATTTTATGTTAGTTAACACTACTATGTGTTAAAAAGTGAAAAAGTTATTGAATGGGAAAAATGGTTGTAAATAACATTATTGGAAGAAAAAACATGATCTGGTGTGTTAAAGGGTTTGTTTCAGATAATCCTTTTTAAATGCATTATATAAAACTATATAAAGCCGTTGAAACTTTCTAGAGAATCATTATTAGATTCTATATCAGTTCCCATCACAATTTTATATTTGATATCTATATTAATAAAAATAGTGAATTAATAAATTTTCTATAATTTCTCATTGAAATTATATGTACAAGGAGTCATTCTAAGGTTCCTAGAAATAATTTGAATATACTTTTTGATGCCAGTATTGTTATAAACTCTCTTTTATATCATTCATTTCATGACATATTTTTTAATATTCATATTTTTAGGGTATTTATGTTATCATAAAAACAAATTTATAATTACTCCAGACACATGAATAACATTCCTAATCACTCCTTTATTAGAGTTATTAGTTGCTTTTACACAAAATTCTACATTTCAGATAGAAAAATAGATACAGGAGATACTAAAAATATTTTTTTTTCATCATATATAAAATAAAATGTTTTTATTATATTGTAAAATTTGATAAGTTAGTCGAAACTCATCATGAGATTCTAATAAAATTTTTTATATGATTTTTAATAGATGAACTAAAATCATGATTCTATAATCATTGATATCAATTTTACATTTCGTCATTGACATGTTGTGGTCGACCACAATATGGGTTTTAAACATTAATATGAAGGCATCATCTTCACTAATGATATACTAATATTATGGAATTATGGAACCAAATATAAAACCAAATTATTAATTAAAAGGTGTGGAATATTCTTTTGTAACCATGTTCTATTGTTCTGGAAAATTAGGTGATAAAATTAGTATATTGTCCTAAAATAAATTGATTTCTTGATTCATTTCTTCTAAAAAATAATTTACAGACACCTTACACTTGTAAGAGCTTATATATTACCAGTAGATCATAATGATATCAGAATGCATGGTTGTGTGCTTAAAATTATTCCAATGATATAAAAGAACTAATAGGTATATCATCATTAGATTTACATTACTTTTTTTTATAATATCTTCTCAGTCCTCACTAAACATAACGATCATATTTTTGATATTAATATTCAATGAATGAAAATATAACATCCTCTATAATGGATGTATTGGCCTCATTTGTTTCAAATAATTAAAATATACACCCCACCTAATTATTTGTTCCTCATTAATCATGAAAAAATGTTAATAATCTTTAAATATTATCTCAAAACTAAATACAATATTTTTTTCCGTATGAGACTATTGAATAACTTGTTCTTCTTACATTATTAGTAATACATTTTATTCAAACACAATATCATATTTACTATGGGGAATAAATAAACTGTATCTGTTGCTTCTCGAATAACATGGTACTGAATAAAATCATAATTAAAATATTATTAAGTTTCTTGAACCATTCTCCCTCATGATATTTCCACTTAATTAACTACCACTACATGGTTTATTATTGCCTATTACACATTCTATTTAATACTATTATCTAGTATTAAAAAAATTATTTACCATAACCACCAAGGGGTGAAGCACATGATTATGTATTGTTGGCTAATTTTCTAGATTATATCATGCATATCCTTTAACTGATTCATTTATTGATCCTCTTATATATGTACTACAACTCAATATAATCATTATTTGAGTATAAATATATTTTCCATTCGTCTAATGGAACAATAATTATGGCCCTATATCCAGACAAGTATATAGGTATCAATGCTTTGGAGAAGAAACTGATATAAAAGTACATTTGGAGGTAAATAAATCTTCTTTGAAATGAGTGCTGATTATAAATAGTCAATGACGATTGTAATTGATAGTGAAAACAATAAAAAAATCTTAAATCAAATTAAATTTCATCAGGTAAAGGGATCAAATGATACCAATTAGTTCTATTAAAGAACATATTTTCATTAAAATCATTTTAAATAATACCTTGTATTACTTTTTTTGTGGGTCTTTTTAGGTATACCTCCAATTATTTTAATAATATAAAATTTCAAGATATTAATATCTTAATAGGTGCATTCATAGGAAATTTCTAACATGTCCATTCTTTCTTAATCTATTCTCAGTCATCTTCTTTTTAAATGTTTAAAATTCAATTTTATATTGAACTCATTGATTTATAATCTTACTCATTTTAGTTTTTCCACATGTCCATCCTAAAATTTTCATTTCTACTACAAATATTTTTTGTTCAATATATCCTTTCAATGAACAAGAATTTATACCATAGAGAATAGCTAGTCTAAAAATATTCCTATAAAATCCACCCTTCAATTTCAAAATACATTTGTGACCAAAAATTACATCGTTAGTCGTTATTCCTTTTATCCTTCCATTTTGTATCTTATAGGATACATAAAAAGTAATATCTCCATCACATTGGGGAAGTGTGTCTAAATATCGAATAAATTTTAAAATAATTTTTTCTCCAAATCTCAAATCTATGGAACAACTAGACAATCCTTTTCAAAAATGATTTTCTATATATGTTTTCCCTACTATGGAAGGCACTTTTGGGTTCTGATGTCTCTCTCGAAATCATTACCTTTAAATAGATAAAAAAATTACTCTTTAATGAGAACTATATAATCCATAGAAAAATTTAATTAGATATATCATCTTATGAAATCCCATGGTGAATCAATATAAATTATTTAAATCTCCAACAGTGAGTTCTTTATTATTTTCAAGAATGATCTATTGAATGTGCACCTTTTATTGGACTACTTATTTTGAAATATTAAACAAATAAATCAATTATGATTAAACATTACATTTAAATATGTGTTAAATTTATGTTGAATATTAACATATTATGATGTATCATTTTAATAAAGTGGAAATATGCCAAAAAAAATTAATTTAAAGGATGGAATTTATAATTTTTATTCACCCTAATTCACCATCTCATAGGGGATATCTTTAAAACTTTTGGAAATTGGAGTTAACATTTTACATTTAAAACAAATTTCAAGAATTCATTTAATGTACTATCCTTTATCCATTTCAATTTAAATTTATTTTTACTAGGGGAACATACCCACATAAAGTCCATCCCTCATATTAAAATAACTATTTTTACATGAGACTTTCATAAGATAAATAATGAGTGTCTAATTATTGAATAAATTTTTATTGGTAGTTTTATATTTAGAAAAGAGTTATTATCAGGTTAAATATAACACACTGGTATTTCAAATAAAATTTATTTGAACTCATAATCTAACATCAATATGAATTTTATTGAATCTCATAGAATATATATATTCATGTATTCTTATAGTTATTCATTACCTAATTCATATACTCATTCATCCAAACTTGCATACAAAAACTATATATCCCTTATATAAATAATATTTTTTTCACCGATTCAAAAAAATAATATTTATTTATATTATTACACAACTAACCCAAACAATAAATATAAAATTTTTATTTAAAAATAATTTAATGAAATTTAATAAATTCCTAGAAAATAAAAACCCTACTCTTATGTAGCTATGATGATAATGTTATCCTACTGAAAAATTTATTGAAAAATAATAATAACATAGGAAATGAGAAATGGTTACATTAATCCCTATTAACCGTAATCAATGTTCAAAAGCTATTAATTGATTATTTTAAATCAATATATGATAAAATATAGTAAGATTTTAGTAAATATTTAACTTGGAAATAGTTCAATGACAAATAATCAATGTTGATTGAATTACATTTAATGAAATTAAATATATAACATTCAACCATTTAAATGATTTATAATAAATTTTTTACCATTCATTAGACAATCCATAATTTATAAATATGAAAAATTCATAAATTTTTCATTTTCCATAAACAATTACGAAATGAAAATATAAATACTACATTTATCAATAATTGATGACTATTATTAAAATGTAATAACTGTTAAAAAAAATTTATCCCCAAAATCATTTCATCATGGTTTGATGTAATGTGGATTATTGGTGTAATCCCCATGGGATGACATAGATAATTCCATCAATGATACTATATAAATACAAACTATTCATTTTTATTAATTAAATATCTCATAAATATTTAAAATATGGGAATCATGAGCATATAAAAATATAATTGATGAATACACCTATGATAATATAATTATATTATGAAAATATCATATCATAAATTAAATATATTTTAAACTGGTCATAATTGGATCAAAATAGAAAATGGAATGCATTATGATTGTGGATCACATAATATGAGTAGTGCTTGTCATTTTCAAAGTTGATACAATAGCCTTGAGTCATATGGTCTTTTACAAATACTTTTTTTAGCTATTAATAAAACTAAAAAAACATGTCTAGCATTTATTATTTCATTTTCCATGTTTTAGATATTTATTTATCAAAGTGTCATAACCAGAAACCTTACATTATCGACTTATATGAAACTGTTTTATATATTTATAAATGTTGGACTGCAGTATTTTGACACTTTTATGAAGATAAAAAAAATAAATTTTTGTTCCATTCTGAACACGAGGCCACAACTCTCTTGTACTAGAGTAGAGCTAGTCAGAGATATCTATAGGGAACTAGAGCAGTGTAGAACCCTTATAGTAGCATGTGAATGTAGTAATATAGCTCCAAAGACATCGTACCATAGATATTGTACCAGCATGGAATTGAGTTTTTGAATCTCTATATCACTGTTGACATACTATGTGAAAACTCTATAAAAATGGGTAAATATTCATACCATTTTAGTAAGTACACCTTTGATAATTGTTCTTATGAACTCCAAAAAAAATAGCTATATAATTATTTTCCTATGTTTAGTGATGTTATTATATCTCCCCATCGATATAGCCAATTTTCACTATCCATGTAAATTATTGACACTAATGTCCTTATTCATTATCATTTTATATTTTTTCTCCTTTTTACTACCTTTTCCGAGATCCTTCTTCATTTCCCCTCCAATTGTTTTTACCATAATATATTTTTCTAATTATTTACAATAAAATATGACAAAAAAATATAGGAAAAAGATCTTATATAGTAAAAATTATCTATATCACATCATAGAATATAAAATTCCCATATATTACTATATGATACTTGTTCAATTAATTTTTTTTCTAGATCAAATAATTTCATCACCAAGTTTATTAAATTTTGTAATTAATTTTTTTAGACATATTATATTAAATTAAGTGAATAAAATATAAACCAAAATGTTTTCTAGGATTTTAATTTCTATATAAAGGGAAATGTTGAATAATAGTTACTAATATTCATATAACATTATTTTTGTTTGATAAACACCTGAAGAACCGACATATTTATTTTCGGATACGCCAAAGAACAGCCATGTTTTTAGATCTTGTAACAAATTTGATGGAATTATCATCACTAATAAATTTTGAAAACTCTCAATTATAAGGATATATATATATATGGGGATACTGAGAGGTAGAGAGGGGATTTGACTAAGGGGATTCTCAATGAATTGTATTTTTTTCTAAACTGTTTATATATACATTTTTCTATTTGATTTAATAAGATAAAAAATAAATTATGGAATGAAATATTTCAGATGAAAACATGGACAGTGCAAGATTGTCTTAAATTTTTTCATAATTTATCAAAAATATCTAAGTTGTAAGAATATATAAGAGATATTATTTAGTTTTGGGTGATCTAGAGTGGGAAATCACCAAGTTCCCATTTCATGGTTATTTTTAGAATTTAATCAATCATATATGATCATTATGTATTACTTTGTGAATGAAATGATCTATTATGGGTGGTGTGGATTAATAGTGGTTCGACTGAGATGAGAAAAATATGGATTTAGAAGTAACTTCAGAAACCATATTCCACAAAAATTGACCAACCATAATGAACAGGAAACTATGTTTAGTTTTGTATCCCCAACTCTAAAATAATTTCCTAGTTTTTTAGAGTCTTCATTAATGGATGTGTGTTGTTTTATTATTTACATTATTCATATAATTATCTTTTTGAGGTGATTTCTTCATGAATATACATGATATCTGATCATCTTGATTGAGACAGGGAATTAAATAACAATATCCACTTCCAAGATAATGCCATATTTGATAAATTTATAAATGTTATAAGATGATTGCCAAAGATTCTGCACTTTCTCCTGGGGCTTATAAGCAATATGTGACATTCTTAGATTCCCAATAAGGCTTTGGAAATTCTTTTTGATTCCATAATTTCTATAACCTCTTTAAAATATCATTAATTTAATATATATATATCAACTTTAATACTATGAGAGTTAATCATAATTTTCTAAACATATAACTATTTGACCATTACCCTAGACACATCGTTGAGATTCCCGACCCCTTTTTTCTAAGGTATATATGTTTTTTTACACAAAAAATTCTATTTTTTAAAAACACCTTCATGAGAATCTAAAAAAATAATTTCCTTAAATTTCTATATAAAAAATATTAATTCTTTGACTTCAAAATTATCAAAATTTATGTGCAACTTATACAGGGATGCTAGTGAAATATATTAAGTATTCATTATAGATGATATGAAATAAAAAATCCACAATATAATTTTATAAATTTATGATATATCCTTGGTATAATTTGTTCTACCGTAATATGGGTTTCACTACTTAATGTGATGTCTCCCTCCCCATAAAAAATATTTAAATATGATGATAGTTTATTTGTCAAATATTGCACTTAATTTCAGATCAATGGTTGTGAAATGTTCTTATGTATCACAGTATTAATACAGTGAAAATAAGTTGATAAAATTGGTTTAGTATGCGTTAAAACATAATAAAATGTTATATTTATTATGAATATAATATTACTAAATCTTCAACAAGATTATTAGTGAAATTTTTACCACAAGAGCATCATGATAAAAAAATGCTTCAATGAATCCATGAAATTTTTGAAAAGGAAGATATGAATGAATAGTCATATGAGTATGACCATTATTTTATTCCAATTGTGATATGAGTCATCTATCTACTATTGGATCATATTATTGACAATCATATTGACTAGGATAATATTTCTATTCCTTTGGAAAGGATATTTAATGTTCATTTATATAATATAAATTTAAAAAAATCCATATTCCTCCCACTGAATGTCTACTATTAAATATCTAAATATTCATTAAATGAAAAGAATATCTACAATTACATCTTCTACTTTACTATGATGTAATCATATTATCAAAATTATTATAACCAGTGTAAACATTTCTTCAATCTTTTTACCATATTCCACTTCTATGTAGTCATCTTAGAGATTTCTAGTGAGTAGATGTTAGGATGATATATTGTCATTGAATAGAAAGTGTTTCGATATACATATTTGTAGTCTATAGAAACCATTCATGAACACCATCCCAAAGTCACTGATGGATTTCAGTTATTCTTACATAATCGTTGTTATAGATGACTTGTGACCTCCGATCCAGGGGTCTTCTTTCTTTTAGACAGTTATCATCCAGGAGTGCGGTGATCATATGATCTAGAGTATTAAGGGAGTTTTAAATAAGGATTATATTTCTATATGAAATTACATACAATTCTTGTTTTTCACAATTATTGAACCAAAATATTCCATGAAAATATTCTAGTCAAGATAGAGAATACCTCTGAATTTTGTAGAATAAGATCTGAGTGTCTCATCATCATGTTTTGTAAACAAGAGTAGTATGTGTTGATCATCCATGATGGTGTTTTTTATTCTTTATCTGGAATGATTACAATTTAATATTACCCAAATAAGTGATTTTGTTAATTTATTTTAATTATTTTGAATCAATTTTTCATGCAATAATATTCCTTTAAATTTTTAATCAATTATTCAATGAGTTGTCTTATAATCCCACTCTAATACTATAAATTAAATCATAACACATAGTAAGGTATACTAATAAATTAATCACATAGTATCAATCATAAAAACACTACATACAACATATATTATTCTCAATACATCATGAAAAATAATTTTTTTTGTTATGAAAAAACATCATCATCTCACTGAACATGGACCTTGTACTGTAACACCGTGACATTTTCTGTGACTAAAACTTATGCTTGAGTTCGGTATAAATGTTACACCACTATATTTCACTTAATATGTGTCATTACTTTACTATTCTCACACCAAAAGGCTACAATATCAAATATGTCCAAATAGAGACATTCAAAAAAATTTATAACCACCACTCTGCAATCAGGAAAAATTGAACCATCACTAAAATAATTAGAATTTAATTAACCCTTTGGAAACTCAATTGTGAATTGTCAGGTCCAATCATATACTTTTCTTGAATCATTTACTAATATTCAAATTTATTCACTTCGACTATATTTCATCCTTTTACATGAAGAAATTTATTCTGAGTAGAGGTTATTAAGAGCTTATATCCATTCGACTCAATTTTGAATCCATTATAAATATTTTATTATCCAACCGACAAATCCTAAACCTAATAATCCACTCACCGATGAAATTTAGTAAATAATCATTCAAATTTTTTATAGGAGATATGAGACTTTTTATATAGGGGGGCTTTATTTTAGATTTATATAATCTAAAAATGTGGTTAACATATGATCATGAATATTATGGATGTTTTGGGGGATTTTCATCATGATTATTTATATTTCATTATATTTTGATTGTTTTGTTTTTCATAACCTAAAGAATCCAGGGTAGAATTATAGGTCGAATATAGACATCAAATTATGAGAAAACATGAACTATGAGATTCATATTCAGGTAGCCTATAGAATCTATATATGATTTAGCTAGCATGATTCCAGTTTTAGTTTTACATTCACTTCAGGTGAGTTTCTTTGTCTTTTTTTAATTATTTTAAATCATTCTCAGGTAAATATAAAATGTTGATAGAGTAAAATAGATAAAAAAAATTATGTTTTGGGTTTTATTTTATTCATAAAATATGATTTCTGATGTTTTAATGATATGGATTATTATAATATGTTTTATTTTCCTAACCCTATAACAACAATCATGAAAATATTGTTTTAATAAAACAAATTAAACTCAATCCTTTCTACATGGAAGTCCCTAAAAAAATAGATGTCTATATATTTTTTTAATTTAATCTATAAAACAGAAGTTGAAATATATTTTTTAAAACATAATTAAATTCTAAATAAACTAAAATTTCTTTCCAATATAATAATGTTCCTTTAAAATTTACCAAATATCAACATCCTCTCTAATATATCCAATCATACTTTTTAATTAATTCTCAATATGATTCATCAACAATTTACATTATTTTTCACTAATATTTATTTAGTAAATATTCAATAAACATCATTATAATTTTTAATAACTCTTAAATATATTTACCTTAAAATATATTTTCAAAAAATTTCACCCTAAGGACTCCATCATATAATATATTCTCAAAAAATATCTTTTATTAGTGATAAAAATAACTAATTTTTTTATTGTCTTTAAAAAGTAATTACTTTTATTTATTATAATGGTTGCGCCTATAAAAGCTTGACCCAAATAATATAGAATATTAGTAGCTATATTTTCAACACTTTGTAGTAGTTCGTAATTAATATAAAAAAATAAATCAAATCATATCACAAATATTACATTAATTATACACCAAATTTTAAATTTACATTTCCTCGTCATTATAATATAAATATTAAATTATAGAATTTTAGTACAATAAAATTACATTGGTGAATAGTGTAATTACAAGAAATAAATTATAAGAGACATAAAAACTCTCATAATTGTCCTTCACCAATGATAAAAATAACCACATACAAAAGAATAATGTCCCTATATTAAAACTATTATTATTTTAGACATAGTGATAAAAAATTAATTAAAATTTTTATTGAAGTTATATTTAATTTGTTATAAATTTAAATTTTATTTATTGAAGGTGACTAAAGAAAATTCAAAAATAAAAATCAGTTATTGAAAAATATCTTGACACTAATATCACATTTTCTTGGTTTTGAGTATGTGATGTGTGTTTTGATCTAAAATTTTATTTTTAAATGAATACACACATATAGTGATACAAGCCAAACCATGTATTAAATTGAAGTGTTGTTAATTCCTACTTGTTATAAATGAAGTTTTGATTGATGACCTAAATTAACATGACAATCCTATTAACTTTGATGGGTTTTGAGTATGTGACTCACTATTGAACAAAAGAGGTTTTTATTAAATTAAAACAAACACTTTAAATTTTACTAATCACATTATATGTATGATTTACATGACATTAATTATTTTTCACCGAAAACTAATCATATATCATTTTCATAATTTATCAAAATATTTTATGTGAATTTGATTGTTTTTTAGTAAATTATGTTTATATTAATCAAAAGTGTAATTTTTAAACTCAATAACTGGCCTTTCAGTCAAAAATTGATAATGTTTTGATTTCCTTTAAAAATTATTTACATTTATTTATTATAATGGTAGCGCCTATAAAATATCGATCGAAATAATATAGAATATTAGTCACTATATTTACAACACTCTGTAGTAGTTAGTAATAAATATAAAAAAATAATTCAAATCATATCACAAATATTACATTAATTATACACCAAAATGTAAATTTACATTTCATCATCATTAGTTTTTTGAGTATGTGACTTTTTTTAGACAAACCTGTCACTTTTATACCGAAATTTTTTACATTCATTATATTTGGTCAAACAAAGATTTGTCATGATGTGCTGTTAATACTTAAACATCCCAAATTAATCTTGTATCATTATCATCAATTATCAATAAAAGTTTTGTTCATCTGCACAATTTTTATTATTTAACACATGAAGTGAGAACATGTTGTTACTTTTATACTAAAAAGACAAATATTGTGTCATATCGAGCACACCATGTTTTATATTAAAATGTGGTTAATTCATACACATAAAAATCAATTAAATATTATTTCCCAAAAGTATAAAAAAACCCAAGAATATTTTCGTATTTTTATATATGTGACATATTTTGTGAGCTAAAATGTTGTTTTTAAAAGAAAAATACACTTTGTGTCATTCCAATAACATTGTGTATAAAATTTACATAAATTTGACTCATGGACATCATAAACAAATCAATAATTGTTTTCATGAATTATCAAATAAAATTACAAGAATGTTTCCTTTATTTGAGTCTATAACACATATTTTGAACAAAAATATCTATTTTAAATAAAAATACATATTTTTATACCAAAAAACAATTTATCATATTTATGTATGGTTAATTTTTCAAAAACAAATAAACCATAGTTATATAAACTGGACAATCAGAAATGGAGCAGGAATAAAAGTGTAGAAGAAACCCATAGTGTGTTTTAATGAATGTATATATGTGATATTTTCATACCAAAATCACCATCCATAGTATGATCAATTACATTTTTATCTTTCTATAAAACACAAATTGATAAAAAAAAATTTTAAAAGGTATTTTACCAAAAAAAATGACGGTGATTCCCCACTAATAAACATAATTGAATCAAATAATGATTATAAACATCCCTTGAGAGACCAATAAATAGTACATGAGTGCATCATACATATCGAATCCTTTTAAATGATGAATCACTATCATTGAGAAGTGTGTGGGTCGAAATTTAGACATGAAATGATTGATATTATTATTACAATGAACTCACATCAAATGATTAATGAATCAATATATTATAGTACAAACAATTATTTAATCCTTATCAATCAGAAAATCTATAATTTTATTATTATTAAACAAATATTATAGGGATTTTTATTTAGAATCATTTGGGTGTGGTTCCCCAATTTCCAAAGAATTTGAGATTGTAAAATAGTTAGTTCTTTTCGTGAAAACATGTAATTACAAGGTTCAAAACAAATGATTATTTTTTTTCAAGAGATATTTTACAATGAAATTATAATAAACTAATGATAAAGAGGGATCACATTGAATATATTCATATTTTCATTAGATATGTATAGAAAGGTCACATGAAGAGAAACCACAATGATTTGATGCATACGAAATCCCTGTATTCAACATCATGTGTATTCATCATTGCAAATGATATTTTAGTTTCCCTTATTACGTATTAGATACTAGATGGGTTTCAGACACATCCATCCAAATTCAGTTACAATGTAGGTTCATAAAAATTACAAGAATTAAGGTGAAATCCTCCTTTAATAGGTAATGATTGATTCATATGTCAATAATTATAATATCATGACTATTTTTTAAATGTTTATTGATTCTAGTTGAACTATTATCATTTATCGAGAATAAACATAAAAATATTATCTATACATTTTACAAATCAAGAATCTATTTAACATCATAATGGTCTTTTTTGGGGTCTATCTTACTCAACATATAGTTTATTTTTATAATGCTGAGTTTTCCATAATTGAATTTACAATAATCCTACATATATTTCAAAATTTTTGCACTAAGGCCCTGTTAAATTCTAAGGAATGGTGTGCCTAGAATAAATTAAACAATGATATTAGGTGTTTTTGTAATATGAACGTGATGGAAATGGGATATCCCTTAAATGAAAGATTGGATTAGAAATATGTGTTCATAGTTGAGTTTGGAACTCGGTGTTTACCCTAGTTGTGGTATAACTTGTGTATTCATGGGACATTTCTAAAAAAATCACCTAATAGAAAGATCCTAAATAAATTAATTCAACTTAATTATTTTAACCCTCACTTCAAAACAAATAACATTTGAATGAGGACTCAAATTGTAAATCAGAGACATCCATTGAGGTAAAAATAGGATATCCTTCCTATGGATTGAATAAAAATAGGAGGCAAGAGAATTTCAAATTCTTCATCGAGTATAGCTTCTATAAATAGATGTCTAAGAATTTAGGGGTGGCAATAATTCTCTCTCTCCCCCTTTCTCTCCTCTATCTCTCTCTCTAAATATTCATCTATTTTTGAAATCATATCGCGAATATATCTTCTCCAAAACCTTGAAAATCATTACGGGATTGTGAATATTTCATCATTAGAGATAAAAAACTCTTAGAGGTTGGATTACATTCCATTGAACCTATAATTTATGATTTAGTTGAATATATATGTGTTATTAAATTTTTTAAAATTTTAAAATATCATCGTTGATGGTCGTACAAACACAACCATCAATCCATGTAGGAAAAACATTTGTTTCATCTCAGTTCTTCACCATTCTTTGTCGGCTTCGTCATCAGTTTCATTTGATGAATCAAAAATCCATTGAATTATTGAGTAATGAAAATGCTTTTGAAGATCATGTCTCGAGATTCTCGAAACTGGGTCCATAAAAATTTTCAGACCCCTACTGTGGTTGAGGTGTCCCTCGAAATGGGACCTCACAAAGGAACTACTAGCGGTGGCCCAATGCAGTTATGGCCCATGGCGCAGGTCGCTGTGGAAATTAGGGATGGCTAAGGGTCAGCGGCCGGTCACATGAGGGAATAGAAGACAGAGGCCAGATGGTACAGCTAGTGAGGTGCTGCATGAGGAAGGTGACTCCACTTGGTGGCAAGGTAAGAAGTCCGGCAGATCTTGGAGAAGCAGCGGGTCGGCGGTACATGGTGCACCAGAAGAGGATTGGGGGACTGAGAGCCGGCAATGACCAGCGTCGCGGGGTTCCCATGTTGACACATGAGTAGGGGGAGATGGTTTGTATTGGAAGGCAGGATGGATAGTGCAACAACGTCATGGGATGAACCACGTGATAGGGTCATTGGCCAGTGGGCTAGGCCCAAGCGGGGCAGACTAGCCAGATCGGGACGGTCGAGTTGATTTTGGGCCAATGGAATTTAAAGGCATGTATCTTTTCTTAAGGGCCTCTCATTAAAATTACTCTTGCGGCAACATGATCATTTAGTCGAGTAGAAACATTTGAGTACGTTTTGGAAATTTTATTTTCAATCCTGAAGCCGAGTGGTGTCAAATGATAACATTATTAATAATAAATTAATTATTATGATTCGTGGTACCTTCTTTTGGATGTTGCACCTACTTATGATGTCTAAGTGATGCGATGTTATATGATCTATGACCCTAAAGTTTAGGTGGACTTTTTTAGACTAATTTTGGGCATTGAAAATCTAGTCGTGTTGTGGGACCCTATATGATTGGTTCACACGTTTTGTAGTGAAATGATAATTTTTCATTGGGTGTTCATTTTGGATGATCATGTAGTCAAACCTGCGTTTTTTTTTCCTATAAGATCTCAATGGAGGGATCCATATAATATATATTGAGATTGAATCATGGTCCCCATGTGATTCCTTTCATGCACAATGCGGTGACATGTGATGTTTCCATCACATGTCCTTTTGGGGAGAATAAATAATTGATCTTTCATGTTTTTCTGCAAGGATAACAATGGAATGATCCATTTGGATGTCCTATTCCTTATTTGTGATGTCATTAAAAGTGGATACATGAAATGATTATCAGTGGAATATACTTTTGAATTGTTTGAAGAGGACCAACAGCCTGGGTAAACCATGACTCTTATTTGAGTGGATAAGATGTGTGAAGAGATGCGTTAAAATGTCATTGAGCTGTTTGAGGCGGTATGCCAGTGAAATTATTCTTTTGGTCTTCCATATCAACAATAAATGTCATGATATTTTAAACCATTCAATAATGTGTGTCACCTAATCTCTTGGTAAGCCAACATGCCTAGGGGTACTTGTTTGTAGTTTAGTACCTGATAATCCGTAGATACATGGCCAAGAGATGAGTAGTGTTCACAAGACATTTCATCCCCACACATGTATTGTACTACAATAGAAATATTATATATCTCATATCTATTTCATACGGTCCCAAATTTGTGCATGCGATAATACTCTCCTGAGTGTTCTCTCACATAGAATGAAATGATTCCCTCAGTATTTGATTACAAGTTATGATGTGATATGTTCTGCATATGACACATATCCAAGGTGACACCTGATGACTACATTTGTGTTCTAATGGGTGATACCATCTATTAGGTATGTCTCATAGGCCTTAATGATTTCTGATAGGTACCACCTAATGGGTATAGATATTTTTCCTCATGGATTTCTGAGAGTTACAATCTAGCAGGGATGACCAATGTTCCTCGGTGCTTTACGAGAGGTTCCATCCACAGGGGTGTCTAGTGTTCCTGAAAATTTTCATAGATATATCATCTAGTATGGATGGCCAGTGTTCCATATCATTATTGTGAGGGTTTCTATCCACTAAATATGAACAACATTCCTCTTCTTGATTTCTTTAGTGGTACCATCCAACATTGATGTCTAGTGTTCCCAAACATTCTTTTGAGAGGTACCAAACAATAAGGATGGCCAGTGTTACATGAGGTACTTTTCGAGAGGTACCATCCAGTAGGGATGGCCTAGGTAGTTCTACGGTTACCACTAGTTGGGATGGGATGTGGTACCTAGTGGAGGTTCTGGGGTTTCCTTCAACTGGGATGGGATGTGGTCCCTAATGGTAGTTATGGGCTTCCTTCTAGTAGGGTTGGGTAGTGGGACTCGTCGATAACTCTTATCAGGATGTACCCTCATGTTTGGGAGAGGCAGTTGGCCCCACATCAAATTTTGATTGATGAACCCCCCAAACGTACTAGGGAATAGACACATACTGATTTGTTACATCATCCAGTTGGGATGGCCATGAATTATAATCATTGTGACATGATTTCATGACTGTGTGATATAGTGATTAGATGTTCTCGAATGAAAAATTGGAATCTCAAGAATGATATGTGTTTTTCCCACAAAGATGCATCCTTCTAACAAGACCTAAACCAGGTAGGAAAGACATGGCCACCTAGATAGAAAAATATCATGGTGTGGTGATTGAGCCCCATTGACATGCATTTAGGAGGAAACCTATAGGATTCTATGCATCGATGGTTACCTCTTGGACTATTTTCCAATCACTTTTCGTGTCCAAAGCTAATGATATTGAGATCCAATTACACTCTTGTTTGGGTTTCATGACTGAGCATATATATATATTTATCCTGTTTCGATTCCCACTCCTTTCATTTTGGATAATAACTTTTTAGGAGAATTGGAGATATGTGGGGTATATTATGTTCTTTCCATGTCTAGATTCTCATAGTTGGATGAGTCTTTTCTCCTGCTATAGGTAGAAAAAACTCGACGAGAATCTCATATTCATAGAATTTATAGCTCCTTGTTTTTTTAGATGTATTCACTATGTTATTTGATTGAGAAGAAGTGCTTTACAATATCATTTTACTATACCGTGTTCTCTCAACTGAACTTGTCTTATATATTTATCGTGCTCTCTCATTAGACATTATGTTATCCTTCTGAGTATCTTTATACTCTCCCCTACTTTGTATTTTCTCGCGCATAGTGTTCCCTTATAGACTAGAAAGGGGTTGATCATGATATTAGAAGAGATTAGGGATACTGGTTACATGGAACGTGTGTAGTGGTCAATTCTTGTACGACTCTACATGTTATTTTACCTTTTCACATATCCTTAGATTGTGGAATTTTCTAGTGTGGTATGTATTTTTCTACTTTATATTATAGAATTAGTTTTTTGTACTTTTACTATTTATATGTCTATGTATGTTTCTAGTTTATATATAGTAGTATTGTATCTTTTTTTATTTTCCATATTCACTATTTATATTGAGTTAGTAGTGTGTGTACATGTTATAAAGAAAAAGCCTCCCCAAGTTTGTTGTTCCTTCAGTGTTAGTCCCCAGCCCCTGGCCTATGGTGGCATGCATGGGGTAGTTGCGTCTCAATCCCAGAATAGGTTAGTTTGTGACATTAGAGATAATTGAATCAATAATAATATATGAGGAATATAAAATATATGACTCATTAATACCACGATAAGGAAAAACAAATATTGGTCAGGTGAATTCAAAATAAAATGATACTGAAATTCCATGAAATGTGTTTAGAATAATCATGATATAAAAATATCCTATATATGATATATGTTATTTTACAGTATAATGGGAAATACACCATAATAGTTAACATTGATAAAGTTGAAAATAATTTTTCACTAGTCAAATTAGATATATTTGAACTATTTCATGTAGAACCATGATGTATATTCATATTCTTCATGGAATTCCTTTAGGAAACTAGTGTAATATAAAATTGAATAAATTAATATGGGTGTTATGAATATTTTAAATACATTATAATGATATCCAAAAAAATTTATTAACAAATATTTCCTCAATCATTAAAATTTAGATTGTATTTATTCAAAAACTCATATTTTATTATAAACTTTAAAACAACAATGTTAGTAAATAAATTACCAGTGGAAGGTCTTACATTCATTTATTTTTCAATGAAATATATAGTGGGTTCATTCATAAACTCACTTTTCATTTTCCAAATTAAGTCCATTAATGTAAGTATAATGGGGATTAATAATGAGACTAATAATTCATGAAAAGTATTCAATTATCTTTTAGAGAGGTGTTTAAAAAATAATTACATTGTCTTATAACCATTTGCCTACTATAAATGAAAATGAATATCATATGAGTAATAGTATTAAATAAATCCCATATTATTATTACCCAATTATTTTTGAAAATATAATTATGCTATAATTAGTCATAAATTTCCATTAATATAACACTTGGATCATATATCCATAGTGTATTTTATAAAATATGTTAATAATATGTCAAAATGAACTTCAAAATTAGAATCCTAATTTAATTTTTCAAAATATTCACTCAGAATACCGTTGACCTACTAAAATAACATGGTATGTATTATGGAAGAAATAAATAATTGTGTGAGCTAAAAATAAAATGGAATAAAAATTATAAAGAAACAATAAATTTTAGATAGGAGTATAACATTATATCATAAATGTAAAGGCTCATGATAAAACACATCGAAGAATTTCATAATGAACATGGTAATTTAATATCATTAAATCAAATGAATTGATTAAACAACATATAACATGACATAAACATAATTAATGTCTAAGTATCATGATAATTTCACATGGTGGACAATGTCCTATAATGCATTAGGTTTACTCACTAATTCATTACATGACTTTTCACGAGTCTAAATATTTTCACGATGCATTGAGTGTTATCTAAACAAACCAATACTTTCACGATCATGATTTATGTGTTCTAGAATAACTAAATTAATCATTAGTCATAAAATTATAAATTAATCATTAAAGTAAATGGGTTTTATGTTCTTTTCTCAAATCAAAATCAAATAATAAAATCCTAAAACGGAATTTGAGAGTTGATCATTAGGCATGTATAACCCCATATTAGTATGGTGGACTAACAATTGTATATATTTACAATACATATATATATTATTAGGATAATTACATAAAATTTAATTATGTTTTTATTGATAAATATAATCATATTTAAAATGATTAAAAAATATCCATGCGAAAACAATTACACTCTGAAAATATATTTTCAAAATAAAAATTCACAAAATATTGTGGAAATATTTGTCTTTGATAATATCCTTTTAAGAATATAATTGTTTTTAAATGGAAAATGATGGTTTAAAATTTTTATCATGAGGAACATGATAAAATAAAGATTTCATTCACAATTGTTTTATAATGATTATAACTACCTCATTCAGAAAATTACAATAAAATTACAACTAAAACAACCTCTAAAAAAATAATAAACGTAAAAAACTTATTTAAAAATCCTATTTTTTTAAAAAATAGTTTTTAATACACTTTAAAGAAAATTTGGAAATGGAAGTTTAATATATTTCTACCGTAGAGAAGAATAAACTAAATTTTCCATAAGAACCCTTTCATAATATTTTTATGTACCAATGAAAGGAAAAAGTAACTATTATATTAAAATTTCATGAATAACATTAGGAGGTTAAAATAACATGGTTTAATGATGAAAATATAAAATAATTTCTAACCATGAAAATTCATAAATGCGAAACCCAGATTAAAATGAGATTGAAATATATACCCTTACCATTATGGTATCATTCGAATCATAACTCCCATTATTGAAGTTAATTAACTGTAACATAAGATATCATTATGTATAATTGATTTTTGATATAATATATAAATGTTCATTATATGCACCATTTAATAGTAACTTGGTGTATTGATGAATATGTGTCTCAAAATGGATATTTTGATATAAAACCCTTAAAAATATCATTAACTGATGTAGTGATTAATTAATGAAATAATTTTTCATATCATTTCAAAATACACATAATTTTTTTAAAATACATCAAAATTTAAGCAACCGTCATTACACACATAATATTTTCATAACAAAATCAATGATATATATGTTTAAACCATTAAATTGAAATTGGGTTAAGAAACCCCTTACCTCAAACATGAATATTCACATGATTTCATTATCATACTGAATAATAAACTAATGTTATTTACTTATTTCCTTAGTAACCTTTTAAAAAATTTAATTCCTTCAGTTTTTTGTATTTACTATTTCATATTCAGTTAGTCAATCTATTAATATATCAATGACCATTTTAATGATAAACAACTAATATATTTAAAACCACATAAGTAATTTAAATATGGTCAAATAGATTGGTTTTTAATAATATTCATAATGTTAATCATGAAATAATTGTCATTTTGATACAAAATAATAATAATTTTTATAAAATAAAAGAAATAAAATTAAGAAAAATGAACAATATAAAAATTATTGAGATTGTTGTTCATATATTTGCATGAGTAACATTTAGTTAATTCAATGATAATTTTGAAAATATAGAAACTATTATTTTATAATTAAAGGATTATTATTATCTATTAGATAAAATATAATTTATTTAAATATTTCCCAGTCATATTTTCCATGTGATGTGGGAGACAAAACAAATGACATCACCTCTGGAGATAGTGGTCCTTCATTCACACGAACGACATTTTCATTTATTCCATGAATTGTAAGGTAATGTATTATATGATATAATTCCTTTAAATAATTATTTGTATTTTATTGATATCATTTATAAACATAAAATTTGTTTTTAATACATTTCATTTAAAACATATAATAATAACAAATCGCATCACTTCATAAGGTGGGAGTATGCCATACACACGAGTGATGTTATCGTATTCTATAAAAACTGAAATTTATGATGGATTATATGTTATAAAATGAAACAAATAATAATTATATAATTAATGAAATATAAAATATTAAATATATCCTAATATACTTTTAGATGTTATGGTGGAAAAAAATTATGTCAGTTCACGAAGCAGTAGTTTGTCGTACACATGATCAATTGTTTCATTTCCCATTAGAAATGGGAGGAGTTATTTTTAGGGAATGAACTAAATATAAAAAAATCTCATTATATTATATATAATGAATTTATTATATAAAAATTATTTAATTAAATTAATAAATATGTGGAAGAAGATGTAAATCTGAAATCTCAGTTAAGGATGTTACTTCTGTTTTATAAAACATCTTTATGTTTTAACTAAAATCATTCATTGGTAAGATTTATAATCTGAAAATACTTCTAGAATTATTGGAATGAATTAAATTATAGATTTGAGTATGCTTTTTCCAATCAAATGTGCTTTGTAACTGTGTAAATTATAGGAGATTCAGTGGCCTTATATAAGTGGGGGAGAGGACATCCTAGGAATTTTTGAAGAAGATTAATTAAAACCACGATTTTGTAGTGCATGAACGATCCAAAATAGACCTTTGCATAACCATATAATAGATAAGGACAAAATATGACCATATAATTCGAATTTTACAAGTTTTTAGTCATTTTTAGTGGTTTTCATTCTAGATTATCCCCTCAGTAAATCTATTTTTACCTTCACTCTGATAAGAAAATTTATTTCTTTCAGACTTCATTATGGTTAGAAATTTTTTTATATTATTAGTTAAAATAAATTATTCTTATTATAAGTTTATAATGAATTTTTAAAATACCAATCATATAGTTAGAATAATTGAATTTAAAATTAAACTGATAGACATAATGAAAAATGGGTTCCCAAATAAGAAATTTCTCATAAGAATGGTAAGATATATTGAAAAAATTTAATATGATATTGATTCTAATGAATTTAATTGGATTGATTGATATATAATTGAACAATATATAATTTTAATACAATATTAAACTATAATATTTCTTGTATATGATTTCAAAAATAACAGATTTTGGAGGAACAAGGCGTGTAATGGAAGCCCCAAACTTTTGGGATTTTAAAATATTTCACTGAAGATTGATGTAATCGTGTCGATGTTGGGGAATAGCATCCTGGTTTAAACTGATGATCACCTCTGAAGATCATTAAGCACAAAATAAATAAAATACCTTTTTTAAATCAGAATCTATGCATGACGCCTGATCATCATTAGTGATCATTGATCAAATAATATGAAGCGTAATTCTTATAAATCATCTACACGCACTTGAAGAAATTTTGGGAAGTGTCATTTTTCAAAATTCATCAGTTTTTTTGGATATTTGAGGATGATTTTGATGCTCTAATGATCACTAAATTGATTTCCAGTAAAACATGAGAGAGATCTCAAACCGAGATCCTTAGATCAAGAGCATTTATCTCTAGAACATGGAAGAGAAAAGAATAGAGATAAATCTCATGAATAGTTTTTTGTGAATTCCCTTCCTCCTCAATTTATAGTGTGTTGTGTGTTTACCCAAAAATTCTAACCTGAACCATGAATAATCAACTCACTATTAATGACATATTTTGACTATTAAAATCAGTCACAAATATTACTATCATTTTAGTGTAATATATTAAAAATATCACATGAAAATTATTGAGTCCAAAACATGACTAGTCATTTCCATAAATATTAATTAAATCTTGAATATTTTTAATATTCCATAATTAGTTTTTTTAGATATTTACTTAATACATGTAAATTCATTTAATAGATAAATTTAATGCCCATTGTTCTGATCAATAAAAATATGAGTGTATTTATTTCATTGGAGATAATTTTTCCTTGGAAAAATCCAAAAACAAGTGGTGGGGCCCACCAAGTCTAAATATTCTATTCAATAGAATACTGAAGATTCTCAAATATACTATTATGTGTGACCCTCTAAGACCTTATATCAATAACATAGAATATTATCCAATGACCAAGAGTTGTATTTAGAAACCCATTATGGCTCCTAAATAGATAAATATTGTCACAAAAGTGACTACTAATCTATAAACATGCACTATGTAATATAATCTCATTGTTTTTAATATATCACAAATTAATATGCACTCATGTCTCATCACACTTTTCCTGTTTATTGTTTCTTGGTCTAACCGGATGGATTTACACTCTAATTTTAAGGACATGGTCTTATAAAGGTACTTCCATCATTATTAATATGTCTTGATATATATTACATCCATAACCCAAAATCGACAAATTCTATCATCACCATTCAACCTATGCATGTCACCAATGATGCACACAACAGAAAATTCCACCCCAAGATTTCATTTCCATGGATTTCATCTTGCATAATTGTATGCTATCAAATGATATAAATTGGTAATTATCTCAAGTACAAGGACAGTTAAAAATGATTGTATATAAGGTCATCTAATGACTCCTAAATCATATGGTGCTCCATTTAGCGGGTTTGTTATCATGATTTCATTACTATGGATCATCAAGTGTGCACTTCATGAGTAGAAGTATCAATGCTTACGATCCCCCAGCACCAGATAGTTTAATATCTACTGTGTCCAGTCATTAAGATATATCTAAAGCATTTAACATGTATTTAAGACTAATTCCATAGTATTTAGAGGATCCAATTATATCATGGGATCTTCTATAACCTTTCTATACAGAAATTAATCATTCGATAGTACAATATCAATAGTGGATGTAGAAATGTCTACACTATAATAGTAAGATGACGTCATGTATAATTATCTATATACATGGTATGGTAATCAAATACATTGAATAGTTGGGTCTAGGGCACCCACATTTTCAACACTCCCTCTTACACTAGACCCAACTTTATAACCAATCATGTTATCTACTTTCATGATAAAGATATTGTTTATACTATGTGACAACATTGGATAATGGGCCGATAACGGTTCTACTGCATGGTTCGTCTATTATTGAGACCTCATCTCCTTGAGTTGAGCTTCTCAATAGATGGTATTCCATAGTATATCCAACTTTTCCACAATCATATCTTGACATCTCATCTAGTAAGAATATCATAATTTATATTATGATAATAATTTTCATAATAGGTTCAATTCAAAAAACTAGAACAAATTTTTTCATTTAACTACTTTTTACATTCCTAAGATGCTGCAATGTACTTGGTACTTATGGGTATGGCTTCCAATGGATTCAATAATCTTCCCTCAATCATTCTCACTATCCTAAATATGATATTAGATCAAATTGATATATGGAAGACAAGTTCGTATCCTTGAAAACTAGTATAATTTCTTATCCACGTACCAGGTACATATATTATGTATTTTCCGAAGTACAATCTTATTGTTTTGACTACATCCCATGCATTACGCTTCGATATTACTAATATTTTCCAATTATAATGCATATCATGGAAATTTCAATTCTTATACATATCATAGAATATGTGACTAATCCATTGTTTTATCATATGGACTTCAAATAACCATGTTTATCTCATCCCATATCACAGAAATGTCAACCTAAAGAGATTATGCCATGTGACATAAGCAACAATTCATCTATTGAGTTATTCTAACAAATATGGTTTAATACAATATCAATATATGTATTATTTACTTATACCAATCAACATGTAGACCTACATTATTAGATCATGATCCCCATAACATAGGTTTACACATTAATTCAATCACAGAAGAATAAATTTCATCATGGTCTTATCTAACTATATGTCCTATTTCAGTTTTCAATATATTTTTGAAGGAATTTTCTATGAAACACAATAGGGACTTATGCTCACCCATTACATTGATATATGACCCATGGTTATGAGATTAAATAAATTTACATAGGATGATATTTTTATTAATCCTCTCAAGTGGATTAAAAAATGACTTATATTTTCTTGTACTATGTTCTTTGATTCCATGAAATTATTCTTTAAAATATCCTTTATTTTATATAATGTAATTGAATTGTTATGTAATAAAATGGAAAGATATTTATTATCGATATATATATATATATTAATGATATATTTTAATTTTATATTATAATAAAAAACATTTTAGGAAAAATTCAATGAACGGCTGATCCAACATGTTTTTCACTAGTTAGGGGGGACAAAAACCAGATGAAAGGTCAAAAAGGCATAATAAAATGGACCAAATCAAAAAAACATACTAGTTACAGTTTGTTCGAGTTTATTTTTTTAAATATTGTTTCATTCATAATATTTGAAGTTGAATTAATTAGAATTGATATTCTAAAATGAGTGCACGATCGTTTATATAAATAATTGTTTATAGATGTTAGATGAATTGCATGATTTCATATCCTCAATATTTATATATATTAATAAAAATAGTCATTATAAGAGATAAAATTTACCTTTACATAAAATCAGTCTATCTCTACTTGGAATAAATTATCCTCTGTCATCAAATACCTAATTAATAAAAATCACTGTAAATATTATATTTTAAAAGTATTTAGTGAATGTTACCATAATTAATGAATCAATTAGAAGCTACTGAATTCCATGCAATATGATTAAAATAAAAATTAAATATTTTTTGGTATTTCCAAAAAAAATTCAATTGAGATTAATGATCCATTGAAAAACCATTATAAATAACCTTTTTGGCCATATGATAATCTCATATATTCATTGATTAACGATAAATTTTTTTCATAGGTTGATTCGTGTATCTATTATATAAATGTTTTAAGTTAAAATGAATTTATTCTCATGGATTTATTTTTAATCTACGGATGTACAATGAATGTTTTTGTTGTAGTTTTTAGGATTATATAAGTTATGGTGAATATGAATATAGAGTGGGATGATCATGATATCCATTTAAAATAATGTTTTCCAAAAATAAGGATGACCATGGAGGACTTGTAATTAATATAATAGAAGAACCTGGTTGAAATGAGGCTTTTTGTGCTTAAAATTATTTATACATGTCATCTAATCAATATACCATGTGAACCTATGAATGGCGTGAATGTAATACATGTCATGATTCAAAAAAAATCTGCACTAAGTAAAGATAAAATGTGTTACGGTATGACACATATTTGACAAACTGTGAAACATGTGATGATGAACCATAAATCCCAATGGTCATAAATTCCTTACATGTGTTGTAACATTTACATGTCCTATAGAAATTTCATGATGTAAAAAGGTCAGGATGACAAAAGAAATAAAATATTATATATATTTCATAGAGAACACTTTTTTTTAAGTCCATATTACCACCAATGAACAAATTTTGAAACATCCTAATTGTTAGTGAATGTGACATTGTCCTCATTGAATTCTCTAAATATAGAGATGATTTGCTGCTTCTAGAGAGATTCAAAGACCAATGATTAGTGAGAGAATCTATATTTTTAGGGTCCTCAATTATTTTTATCTATTATTTATTCATTAATTTATTTTCATCCTATCTGATCACTATTATATAAAGTTAAGCTACCTTGTTGATGGGTTAAGTACCTGATAGGGGAATGTTCCATGGGATGTAATTATTTCTTCTACCAATATGCATATTGTCATAGTTTATTCCATCAATTAAAATCTAATTGTTTTAATTTTATAATGAACAATGGAAATTTATTCTAAAATAAAAATTATTATTACCCAATTAGATACTCTGAATTGATTGATGACTATTTTCACATTCTAGGAAATTAGGTATAAAAAGTTATCAAGAAAAAATAAATTTCTTAATATCCAAAATTAGTAGAATAAGGCAAATAAGCGATTGATACATTAAGGTGGGGGTAACATGATTTTTTTACCCACCTCATCTATAATACATGCCTAAAAATATATTAATCAACTTGTTTTATAAAATCCAATTTCACATGGACCCTCAAACTACAAAACCTCAACATGCATTCAAAATTTGATTTCAAGCCAGCCAATATTCCCAGCATCTAAGTTTCACATTCACCAAACATGTCAAAGCCATTTTTACGTACTTTTTCTACAATATATATAAATAAATTATTTATAAAACATAATAAAACCAATTCACCATCCATGGGAGTTTCGTAACATCTCGTCCCTAAAGCCACAAAACCGGTCCTCCGAGCCGGTTCACCACATGTCCTCAATTGCTCCTCCCCATATGCCAAAGGCTGCCGACTAGTAGTGAGGGCCGAGGGTGTGATAGTAGGAAGACTATGCCCTCCTACTAGAGTAAGATAATAGTGCATGTAACTAATTATTATACACTTTAGAAAGTAATCTTTGTGCATAACCTATAAAAAGATGAATAGAAAATTTTGTCATTGTTAAATGACGTAAATTCCCAAAAAACCATGAAATATAGTACAACACTAGTCACCCATCGGGATGACCATACAGATACATGTAAAAAAGAAAAATGAATCTTAATGTACAGGGCTATGCTACTAACTTTGATCCAATCCACATACCTAATCTCTAGTCATTATGGAACTGTAGGAGACCGATCAAAAAAACCACATGGGTAGCTATGCTCGATGACGCAACACTAGGCCTCAGCCCTATCCACCATGAAACTCATGCTCCACCTGAAAAGTATACATAAGGTATACATGTTCACTGAGGTGCACTTGTAGGGGTGAGAAATAATCTCAATATGGAACCCGGACAAACAACTATTAACAGTGCTGCTAACAGTGTATTCAACATCCACGTGCTCAGACTAGCTGGAAAACATCAAAAGGAATTAAACCTCATCGTGAAAACCCCATCGAACTCGGGGTATGTAATCATTTTTAATAGGTCATGTTACACAATGGATTTCCATATCTATATCTGTATACATGTATAGTCTCATACCTATACACATATACATAATTGTGAATATTTATGATTGGGAGAATAAAATAATAAGTAACCACATCATTAGTCGATCCATAGAACCATAAACCTGATTTCCTTGACATCTTGTGCATGTAAATTGATATGGACATAATTCCACATTATTAGGGTATCATTAAGTTGATCTCTGGCTCCATAATCCCATCGACATGTTCCCTCTTCAACCAATGTCAGAATTATATCTCTGAAGAAGATAATAAAAATAAACTATTAACCTACTGGGAAAAAAATATAATCCTAAACCCTCAGGTTCAACCAATCAAACACAAGAAACCCTATGGAATGTACTCATATTATAACACCTCTGGTTTAGCTTCATCAATGAGTCTCTGAGGAAGCACTCAGTGTCAATTCCCCATGTAGTCTCGTATCAGTAATTATAGATACTCTGAATAAGCACTCAACGTCCAATTCCCACAATGGTATCACAATATGGAACTACATACACATCAGGGAGCACTCAATGTATATCCCCCCTATGGTCTCATAATGTGAAAAGTAAACAGACACTCTGGGGAAGCCCTCAAATTCTATTCCCAATATGTTCTACTACACCTGGTTCCCACAGCCTTGTGAAAGTCAGTCGTGCACAATGATATATAGCATTCAAAGTAAACCTAAAGAACCAAATGGAAAATATCATAGCATATCATAGCATTTCAGAAGAAAAATCACTCCTTCCTAACAAACCTAATCATCGGAAATGAGCAACCTAATAGAAAGGATAGACCAAATGGTAAAATCAAAACAGACATGGGAAACACATCCATATCATGGAAAATAGACCTATTGACAATCAAACCACCTCTACACTTTCCCAGAAGGCAATGTAGGCATCCCAAAAATCAAGAAATATGCCTCACATCAGTGTCATCAATGATCAACAAGGTTGCACATCTTGTAACCACTATAATATCAGCAAAGCAAGTCATATAAAAAAAATCAGTGAGTGGGGCCCGAATGCCCAACCCACCACTACATCCATATCCCTAGTGGATTACCAGCTTCAAAAAGGAACTAGGTGACACCCAAACAAAATATCTACCCAAACCCGATGTAGTCACTAATGTTCGGTCAAAAAACGTGCACATGTTGGATCCCTCATGTCCAACACTATGGAGGCATCATACTCGTGTTCCCTAAGGTAAACATGAGCGAAGGCATCCTACAAAGGATCCTTTGTGATGATTTAAGGTGGAATGCTACATGGGATCCTGGAATGAAGGACTACATAGGCATTCTAAACACCTGTCCTCTCAAAGATAAAACAAGAGAGAGATCCTACAAGGGACTCCATAGGTCAAAACACAAGTAAAGGCATCCCTCAAGGGATTCGTGGAAGTGCCCAGTCTTACGGCCTCATAGACCTGAAGGGAATGTCCCAGTAGGGGAAGAAACTTTAAATAATTTGTTATGGTAGAAAGATCGCATCTCATCTCATATTATATTTATCAACATAGTTGGTCCAAACTCCCAACATTTCACTCATGCCATGTCTCACTCTTAGGGGAAAAATAAACTCAATAACAGGAGGAAGGAAATCAATTTAGATAGAAGGCCTTAAAAATTAAATATATGACCTCAAAATGTAACATGGATTCCACCATTGTGATCTACTTTGAAAAAAATTATAATGGAGTACTTGCATGCCCAATTCCATCTTCCAGGGCACAAGATATCACCAAACTACTAAATTGAAGTAGTATATGGACAGAACACATGGCCAAACACATAGAGTCTACCTGTTTAAGAGTACACGGTGTGTAAATTACTGTACATGGAATGTACTATTCAAAAAAACTCATTCGATGTGCTTTTTTTTCGAGCACCTGCAAATGTGCCACTACACGGTGTGTACATAGTACACAACATATACTCCTTAAAAACCACTATTATGTGTCCTTTTTGGGCACAAACGTACACACAACCACCACTACCCAACATGTACTCAAAGTAAACATCATTTAATTTTGAAAAATTCAACTTCCTCAAATGGGAAGAACACACGGCATGTCCCCCTAGAACACATGCCATGTATTCTGAGTTTTCCAACGAGAAATCCCTCAAAATGCCAGAATTTCCCGTTTCCACCCCCGAAAAAAAAGATCTAGCCCCTTAGGCGTGAAAATAAAAAATACAAGGATTTGAAGACATAAAAAACATGTTTAAATTGGATCTATGGTGAAATCATAAGTGGACCTACCATCGGGCAGAACCTGCCGAAGTATCGGTTTATTTTACAGCTCATTGTTGCCCTTTACTGAATTAGCACGTCATGAGATTTAAATCGGTACACCTCATACCTCCCAACTATCTCTCTCTAGAAATATAAAAATCCACCTAAAATACATGACAAGGTGGATCACACATGTATAATTCACATTAAGTAAGACGATGGAAGAGAAAATAATGAAAGGGGAATAAGAAAATAAAAGAATGAAAAAAGGGCCCGGCCCGGCCCCGACGCCCGATAAGTGTTTTTACATTCCCTTTGCTAGAATCCCCATTACAGAATCAATGGAGCAAAAGGAATCTCAATCTAAAACTCTATTTAAATTTTAATTCCAATCAAACCTACATGAATAATTTAATATTTTATTTAAAAATATTAACTATTAAATTTTCCGCTAAAATTCGAACAGCTCAGATTTTCACCAAACTCCTATCCTAGGGTACGTATTGTATTCTGGGACCAACAGAGTGGTCGAAAAAATTATCTAATATTAAATGTTAGTGTAAAATGTACTTTTTACCCATCATAAGCATTCAATAGCAAAAATTCAAATTTTTTCTGAATACTGTAGACCAGAAAAATACGGGTTCTTACAGACTCATACCATAAACCTTTTCATCCCTGAGTAACCAGAAAAAGGACAAGAATACATACTTCTAACCTGAGAATCTACACAACCATGATCCATAGATATTCAAACAACCTATCAATAAGCATTAACAACTACCCTCTACACAGAATACATTCAACTACGACCGATCTAGTACTCCACACCATAATAGTTCCATTATAATTATTTTAAAAAGTAACTCCAAGCTCGATTGCCCACTGGAAAACACCGTAGTTTAACATAAACAAGGAAAACCTCCCCCAAAAGGCCAATGGTTCACTACCAACAATAAAGATTTCCTTACACTGCTCTAAGAGCATAACTAGAATCGGTTCAATCATCATCATGGATCAACATTAAGAAATAAAAATGGGATTGTTTTAGGGTTGATACTCTCTCATAAAAATCAAGATGAATCAAGATAGAGAATGATCGTATTTAATCACCGAAGTCATGTCCACCTCCCTCCAAGCCACGTGAACCTCCTGCCAAAACCCAACCAGGATTCATGCATGGGGAAAACATTTCATGATAACCTGACATTAAAAAATGTCAACTCTACAACATAGGGGCATTACAACACAACTTATGTGGTTCTACCCACAAAAAAGTATTAAAACAATGGTCATTGGATCATTCCCAACCACTCACCAGTTTAGATTCAAACGATTCCACCTACAAGAACAACATCAGAAACACTAGTCAATCAGGGTAGGCACCCGAACTATCCTACTCATCAAATCCAATCATGAAAAACAAGAACCACCAAAATGCATCGGAAAACCGTGGAAAAAAATTCCCACCTCAGTTTCCCTAGAATAGAACATACATCGAACAACAAGGGTTCGAGTAAAACCCAAAGGTCTCTTGGTCTCCCACCTAGCCCAACATAAATTACCTCTAAACTAGGTCAGAAGGCCTGAACACCAAGCCTAAAAGATCCAAATCCTCTCAAAATCTGGTAAATATCACAATGACCAATAAGGGTAAAAGCTAAAAAAACTACGATGGCCCTAATCCACTCCAAGTAACCTCATAATGAACTGTTCCCCTGAGGAAACAGCTAAAGAAAAAAAAAATAGCTAAACTGACAGTCATCGGGAATCTATATACTGAAATACTCCAATGAGGCCCAGTTCCCCAGAAAAACCTTGGTATCTATCGACATCGTAATTAGAGATCTGACTAGTTGACCACATACCTGAGATTCAATAACCAATAAGGGGTTAAACAGAAAGACTTCACGTGCCATATCGGTCTATTATGTTCGCTGCACTAACTCTGCATGAGGACTGTGTCATTATAATCACACCAATTTATCACCATATATCTAAATAACTTACCATCTGAGTAAAACATATGTATAAGCAGACATAATGGTCTTAGTCATTAGTAAAAACACACACTAGCAGGCCTATATGCTGGGAATCATATGTTCCTAGTATGCTGCATGAAATGCCTCTTGGATTTTCTGGCCAAAAGTCAAAATCCATTCATGGAATATTACAAATGGCCAAGAGCCATAGATCCCTATTTAATAAAAAAACCAGACCACATGTGTGTCACTCAAGGGAAAAATAATATAAAATTGTAACATCAAAAAATCATAACAACAATCTCAAACCCTGGAAACCAGTACCTCTTATAAAAAATATTATTCATGACACAATAGTTCAATATCCATCACTTGTTCTAACACATTCCTAATACTCATGTCTACCATATATTAAGAACTTATAAAGAGAACTATCCAACTCATGATATTGAGTTTGCATTTGTAATGTTTACTTCAAAGAAATGGAGACACTATATGTATAGTTAAATAAGTGAGATATATAAAAACCATTAGAGTTTCAAATATATCATAATATAGAATGAACTAAATATGAGGTGATTATGATAGCTTGAGCTACTCAAATATAATTATTATTCATTAATAACATCAACCATGGAAGGAAAATAAGTTAGAAAACTCATTGATCTAGAAGGATTATAGTGTTCTAAAAAATGAGGATTGAAAGGGATAAGGTATTTATTGATCTATTGTAGACTGAAATATGAATTATCATGAAATGTAAAATATAATTATTATTTCAATGCGTTTCCCCACCATCTATATAGGAATGGATTAAATGTTCTCAAACTCATGATGAGAATTTCCATTGTAAAATTAATATTTTGAATGATGAGATGTTGGAAGTCTTTATGTTTGGGGGTGTAATTCTGAAATGTTGGTAGAGGACTTGTGTTCCCTTATACATGAGCTAAAAATGGAGATATTAAATGATTCACAAACCTCTAATTTTTCAATACACCATGTTATCACTAATATGTATATATATTTAAAAGAAAATTTCTTATGGGAAAACATGATGTGGGAAATGGGTTATTATATATCAAGATGCTTAGTCTATATATAGTATAGGTCTAAAAGACAACATCCAAGATGAGTGATGAAACCAATTCTTATTACAACAAGTAAATGGGATGAAATTACTATGTATTTTTTCACAAGATTACAAAAAAAAATCCATGAAAGAAGGATGGATTATGATTAATCGATGATTAACATACAAAAAATGCACACTTCATCCATATAGAGGGGAATTTTATACTAGAGCTCCATTTATGAATTTATTTTAATGATGTTGTATGACATCATGGTGCATATAATTAAATTGTTTATGATAATGATCCATGATTTATATCAAAATGACTGAAAAGAATTAAAAAATATTGGATGTTGAGCTTCAACTGAGTACTTCTTATCAGAATCAAATAGAGGGGCATTCTATAAAGAGGACCTAAACATTTGAAGACGTGTCTAGATCATGCTGAAATAACATTTAATGAATGTGGAATTAGTATTAACCTTTGGATGTGTTTTCCAAAAACATTATTTTCCATTCATATATTAATATTGAGCCAAATGACCTATTTTATGGAATGAGAAGTCATCAAAAAACATGTTAGGATGATGTAGGTGAATGGAATCTTGTAGGAACTGAGTTTATAGAGAAAACAATTGTTATTGTGATGACTATTAAAATGTGTAAGAAAGTATCATATTGTAGGAATAAATCTAGGTCGATAATTGAATAAATGATATGGAGATTCAATTGTAATATCATGTTTTTATGAAAGTATTTCCAGGGAAAAATTTTATCCGATTTTTAGAGAAAGTAAAAATAATCCCCATATATATTTGACCTTTTGAAAACATGGATATAATTGGAGTTGTGGTTTATCATTTTTAAATACCTCATATACGTTCTATAGCTCAAAATGAGTTTCACGTCTCATTGTTAAAAAAGTACATGCCAGACCCAAATAATGTCTTTACTACTGAAGGAATAAAATTAGAACTTGATTAGTCTTACTGTAAAAATCCTATCTATATTCTAGAAAGTATTGAATAGGTATTGAGGAATATGATGGTATGGATGGTAATGGTACTTAGAAAAAATCATAAAATTGAATATGGAATGTGGGAAATAGAGAAATTTATAATGAAGAACTGGACAAATCATTTGATGATGTGAATATCTAGAAATCTAGAGAACAAGATATTTTTAGTTGGGAAGTGCTTGACACCCCAAGATCTTACGAGATGTTAATTTTATAATTTATCATCTTTTCCAGTTTATGCTTCACACAACACCGAGTTTAAGATTGTAATATTCTATAAAATATGAAATTTGTAACAGTAATGTGAAAATTAGGAATAGTGATATAAGAAATTGAATAGTGAATTTACCAAATAATGTATAAATAAAATTTGGGAAACTTTGAAGTTAAAATATGGTATATTTATATCGTGGAATAAGTAAATAAATTTTATAAAACCATTAATTATGTGTTTATTTGTTTGGGAAATATAAATTACTATTAACTATATTATAATTATAACAGTGATTTAAATGAATAATTAGTTTCATTGAATATATTAATAAAATAATATACTTTTTCTTTTGACTGTAATATAATCTTATGATACCACAATTAATATTTCAATATGTCCTAAAACTAGTTATAACGTAAAATTTTGAATTTTCATAATAAATTATCAATCTATGTAAAAATGAAATGTTTCGTATCTTGAAAATAATTTTTATAAAATGTACTCCAGTTTTTAATTCCATAAATCAAATAATATTTTGGGTGGATTTTTTGGATTTTTCTAAAATAGTTGAAATTTTTTTGAATAGTGAAATTCGACAATTTAGAGTTTTTTACAAATACATGAATTATTTAGTCATTGATAATGTACAGATGATTTAATCCCATAATCTCAATTACCGCGTACATAGGATCGCCAAGCCGGTTACCGCGTAACAAGGAAGTACATGCCGTGTATGATTCATCTACACGCCTCGTACTCCAAAATTCTAATGTAGAGAAAACACGCCAAAGCCCTAGTGTGTACTTTGTATAAAGGGTGAAAAGAAAAATACACATCGTTTAATTATAAACTACACGCCGTGTATTTCCAGAAATGGAATTTCACCATGTTTCCTCCAATGTACAAAGACCCGTACAAGGAATATGGATGAGAAGAATCTCAAGGATATTGAGAAAGGAATTTAAGATAAATAATTGATTAATTATAAGATCATAATTAATTGAATTCGAGTGCATATTATCTTAAATAAAAGAACTATTAAAAGAATTTGAATTCTAAATAAGCGTAAATGTCGTTGAATACTATGGATGATCATGAGCAAGACCAAAGACCGTTTGTATGTGTATGGTTTCATTTAAATTTATTTAATTTAAATTTTTTGGCATGTGAGCCTTCTTCTAATAAAATGTAGCGCCCGCATGCCCATGGGTTCTTTCATGTAAACCCATGTAATGGAGGATCTCTCAATCCAGAGGAGACAGTTCAAATCATGAAGTCGAGGAAAAACGGACGCAAGAAGATACAAAGGTGGACAGGTGGGAGCTTCAAAACACGAACCAACGGGTTCAAGGTGTTTTCCTTAGGTCAGGGCTAGCTTATCAAAACCGCTAGATAATCTAACCAATAGAAACTCATGATCATTCCATCTTATTTTATTTCTGTCTTATTTCATGGTTTATTTTTTATTTGTGTGTTTTCGCAATCACATAATTAATTAAATGAACACGCATGCAAAGATAGAATAAAATAAAAACCGGACTATGCGTAAACATTATCAGAACATGGTTAATCACTTTAGCAAGTATCACTTAATATTAATAAGAATGCGATACTGTGAAACTATTCATAAAGGAATAAAATCCCTCAATACCATATTATGTCAGACCAATCCTTCCATTACTAGATTAAGGGAAAGACTCAATAAAACTATGTGTTTGACCAACCCTTGTTGGGACACTTACTTTTATAAAGGTAGCCCTTATGAAAGGTTTCAGGTTGACTTATCCATATTACATCAAGAGAAGTATCCCTTGCTAGACATGGTGTAATATTGGAGGCAAGAGTTGAGGAAATCCAAGTCAAGATTTCAGGATTGGGGAGTCCACTCAACAGATCAAGGATCTGTAAGCTCAGAGTTGGCAAAGACCTTCCTAACTAAATACCTTAAAATAGCTTGGCCAACCCTTGTTGGTGTTATGCGAAGGGAAATATGGTTCCTTGCCACTAGAATTTCAATGCAATTGGACATTACGACTTCAATGGTGAGGGCCATTGGGACTTGATAAAATAGTGGGATAATTAATTAATTCATTCATTATTTCTCATAAATTGTAGTCAAGAAAGTACTAATAAATCTTCTCTTTTAAATTGTAGAATCAAGATGAAAAACTCATCAACCACATTTTCTCTGTGATAAATACATGATAAAGACAATATCCTCACCATCAGTAACTTTCAGGAATAGTTTAGGAGCCTTCGGGTTATCCTATTCCATGAACGAATGTTTTATGTGCTGGAGTCCTCACTTCCTGATTCTCCTGCCCCAAGGGCGAGTGATGAAGATTTCACGGTCTATGATCAACATTTAAACGATGCTATCGACGTTCAATGTTTGATGCTATCATCACTTTCTAGTGAGCTCATGAAGTCTCATGAAGACATGGATGCCTATAGCATGCTCGAGCTCATCCATGGTCTATACCAGGAGAGAGAAAGACATGAAAGGTTTGAGATCTCCAAGGCTCTATTTCAGAGAAATCATGGAGAGG
Organism: Viscum album; assembly: GCA_963277665.1. NCBI lineage: Eukaryota > Viridiplantae > Streptophyta > Magnoliopsida > Santalales > Viscaceae > Viscum > Viscum album. Next base: position 874,940,618 of record OY728155.1, on the reverse strand, counting down.
GTGCCCCGGCCGGTCCTCATGTAGTCAAGATCATTGGCTACATTGAGTGCTTGGAGGTTCTAGGGTTTAAACGCCCCGAAGAACTGGGTACCGATCTCATTCTTGCATCACTCCCCCATAGCTTTTCTAACTTTGTTGTGAACTTCAATATGAACAATATTACGAAGTCTCTATCTGATCTTCTCATCCTCATTCTCCATGTGGACACTTACATGAAGCGTGAAAATCCTTCCGTCCACATGGCGAATAAAAGGAAAGGGAAGGAGAAGAGCTTTAATCCCAAAGCTTCTTCAAGGCCTTACATGAAAATGAAGATCAAAGGAGAGGAAAAGGAACAGGATGCTGTTTGTTTTTCATGTGGCAGGATGGGCCACTGGAAGAAAAACTGCACCCATCCAAGGATGCAAGGGGAAGCATTAGGTGCATTTGTTATCGAATGAAATCTACCTGCTTCTACTAATTGGGAATTAGATACTTCTTGTGGTGCTCACATCTGTATCCAAATACAAGAACCATGTAGATTCAGGAAAATTGATCGAGGGGAGGTAGATCTACGAGCAGCCAACGGAGCCAGGCTTGCTGCTATATCTTTCGGGGACTACCACCTCACATTGCCTGCGGGGATGGTCTTGGATTTGAAAGGTTGTTATTATGTGCCTTCTGTTACTAAAAACATTTTTTCAGTATCAATATTTGATACTAATGGATTCATATTCATGTCTGGAAATGAATGTTGCTACTTTTATAAAGATAGCATTTGTTTTGGTAGGGCACATTTATATAACGACCTTTATGTTTTAGACTACACAAACCATGTAATGGAAATCAATAACAAAGTTAATTAACATGAATCATACCACACCCAACGTTGGCATCACCGGCTAGGTCATGTCAATGAGAAAAGTTTGAAATAATTACATCAAGATGGGAATTTAGATTCTTTCAAACTAAAACCACTTGGTGTATGTCATGTGGGTCTACAAGGAAAAATGACCAAAGCCCCATTTAGTGGGAAAGGTGAAAGAGCTAAAGAGCTTATTGAATTAGTTCACACAGATGTGTGTGTACCATTTCCAGTTGAAGAAAGGGGTGGGTTCTCGTACTTCATAACTTTTACTGATGATTTTAGTAGATATGGATATATCTATTTAATGATGTATAAGTCAGATTATTTTGATCAGTTCAAAGAATACAAGAATGTAGTTGAGAAATAGCTTGGTATGAAGATTAAGAAACTCCACACAGATAGAGGAGGAGAATATCTTAATCAGGACTTCATTGATTTCTTATGGGAGTTTTGGATTCTATCTCAACTCACTCCTCCTTACACACCGCAGTGGAATGGTGTAAGTGAAAGGAGGAACTGCACCCTGTTGGACATGGTGAGATCAATGATGAGTCAAGCGAGTCTTCCATTATCCTTTTTGGGATATGCATTACAAACAGCAGTGCACATACTAAACCAAGTACCAACTAAATCGATAAATGGTATTCCATTCGAGTTATGGAGTGGACGCAAATACATGTTATCGAATTTACATATGTGGGGTAGCGAAGCATTTGTTAAGGCCTCTTTAGGTAACAAACATGCACCACCATGAACAAAGTGCATCTTTATAGGATATCCCAAGGATACAAGGGGATATTACCTATACAACCCCTCAGACAGAAAGGTTACAGTGGAAAGACACTCCATATTCCTTGAGAGGGAGAACATCTCAAAAAGAGATAGTGGGAGCGAGATAGAATTCAATGAAGTCGAGGCTCAAGATAAACATGAGTTGGTACAAAAACAGATTCCACAAAGCCCCATGGAAGAAAAATTGGTTCCAGAGACACAAGAACTTCGTAGAAGCATGAGAGAGGTGAGTGAACCAGAACGATATGGTTATCTTGTCACCGAGGATGGTGACTCATTATTGGTTGAAAATGATGATCCTCTTACCTACAAGGAAGCAGTTTAAGGCACAGACATTGCCATGTGGCAAGAAGCCATGAATTCTGAAATGGATTCCATGTACCAAAACAAGTCTGGATTTTGGTGGATCCTCCAGTTAATGTAAATCCTATTGGTAATAAATGGGTATTCAAGAAGAAACTAGACATGGAAGGGCAAGTCAGCACATACAAGGAACTATTGGATGCAAAAGGTTTTAGACAGCGTCAAGGAATTGACTATAATGAAACCTTTTCACCGGTTGCGATGCTGAAATACATCGTAATTTTATTAGCCATTGCTGCTTACCATGACTATGAAATTTAGAAAATGGATGTCAAAACAGCTTTCGTTAATGGGAACCTCTAGGAAGATGTCTACATGACACAACCTGAAGGGTTTGTGACTCCAAAAGATGCCAGCATGGTATGCAAGTTGCAGAAATCCATTTATGGATCAACGCAAGCATCAAGATCATGGAACAATCGTTTTGATGAAGCTGTAATGGAATTTGGATTTGTTAAGAACAAATGTGACCCTTGTGTCTATAATAGGTTTTGTGGGAGTGATGTTGTTTTCCTAATAGTATATGTTGATGACATATTACTAATTGGAAACGATGTACCTATCTTATATTCAGTTAAGGAATGGTTGCATAAATGCTTCTCCATGAAAGACTTGGGCAAGGCAGCATATATTCTTGGGATCATGATCAATTGTGATAGATCCAAGAGAATGTTGGCCCTGAGTCAATGTACATACATTGACAAGATACTAAAGAGATTCAGTATGGAACAGTCCAAGAGGGGATTGTTGCCAGTGTCACATGGCATTCATATTTCCAAGAAAATGTGTCTGCAGACACATGAAGAAATAAAGATGATGGCAAGGATCCCTTACGCATCCGCGATTGGGTCAGTCATGTATGATATGCTATGTAAGAGGCTAGATGTTGCTTACACATTAAGTGTGGTAGGCAGATATCAAGCTGATTCAGGATACCTCTATTGGATGGCAGTCAGGACTATCCTTAAGTATATGAGGCGTACTAAGGATATGTTCCTAGTTTATGGAGGAGATGCGGAACCTGTCATCAAAGGACACGTAGATGCTAGTTTCCAGACTGATCAGGATGACATTAATTCGCAGACTTGATACATCTTCAGTTTGAATGGAGGTGCAGTGAGATGGAAGAGCTCAAAACAAAGTGTGGTGGAAGATTCTACTATGGAGTCCGAGTATATCGCAGCTTCTGAGGCAGCTAAAGAAGCAGTATGGATACAAAGCTTCGTCCAAGAGCTAGATGTTGTACAGAGCAGTAAAGTTCCTATCACACTCTATTGTGATAATTCTATAGTGGTGGAACTTGAAAAAGAGCCAAGGTCACATCAGCAGACAAAGCACATTCTTCGAAAGTATCATCTCTTGAGGGATTTTTCTCAGAGAGGTGAATTTCCAGTGATAATTATTTCCACGGAAGACAACGTGACAGACCCATTGACTAAAGCCTTGAATCAGCAGAAACATGATAATCATGTGAGGTCTAGAGGAATAAAAGTCCTAGGCAGTTGGCTCTAGTCCAAGTGGGAGTTTCTATGTGTTGGTGTCCTCGGAACCAACTATTTTGTACATTGATTACATGAATTTTCACTTATTATATAGTGTTCATTGTTCTGCATGACTATAATATAATAATGTCCTGGAATATTTGTTACATTAATAAGGTCATAGAAGATCCCCGCAATGATGAGAACCTTGAAATGCTATAACAATATTCTTAAATAACGTTTTGCGGTTGGATGACATACTATGATAGGACACATAGTATACCGACCGTCATGTGAGAATACTCGTAAGAAGACGAGACTCTATCTCATAGAGTTCGCACATGGTAATCTCCAAGATGGGAGATTATGAGAACAGACCCACTAGTAGTAATTCTGCATGTCTTGGTGTCATCGGATATTTCTATCTATGAGCATGTGTAATGGTCCTTAGACAAGAATATTATCATTAACTCATGTCATGACTCGCGCACTTAGATTTACTGATGAAAACCGTCACACAGACAGTTGGCGGGAAGTAGGGTACGTTGGGTGTGTCACGATTGACATTTTGTTAATGTATAAGTCGAGGAGGATTTGTCCCTTCCATTTATGGAAGTTGATATCTTGCCCCTTTGATTAAAATAGAACTGTAGCATTAAATTCCATGGCCATCCTGTGAACAACGAGTTTATTTCAGGTAGTCAAAGAAAAACGGATCAAGCATATAGGTTTATGACACTGCCATAAAACCTTCTTGATGAGATATTGAGACAAAGGGATTAAATTACACAGTAAGCGATTGTATGAGGTGATACATCAATGCGGCGTTAACTTCTTTCTCCTGGGTGCCTTGACCCGTTTCTAGACAGTAATCTTGGATTTAGGCAAGCCCGCCTAATGCCATCAAGAAAGTGGCCTAGAGGGTCACACACTAAATGTATCCAAGTATCTCAAGTTGAATAAAGATTATTCCCGTACGTGGTTTAATAATTATTCATGGAAGCCTAAGTTGTGTTAAATGATGGAGGAAAAATAAAATAAAACAAGTACACACCGTGTATTATTAAATTTACACGCCGTGTAGTTTTATTTTGGAAAGGAAATGAATAAATGAAAACAAGATATACACATTGTGTACATTTAATGTACACGCTGTGTAGTTTTCAATGAAAAACAAGTACACACCGTGTATTTATTATTACATGCTGTGTAGTTTTTCCAGTCGGTATTTTGAGGATATAATATCGTTTTATTAAATGAAATTTATTATAATCAGCATGAGCGCATGTCAAGGAATTAAATATTCTACAAGGGGGTTTTCAATAAGGGTTAATGAAATAAATGAAACGCATAATGCGTTTATTTATTGTCATAACTCTACAACCTCAAACTCGGTTATAAATATCCTCACAACCCCAATTCTTTTCCTACACAAGAGAATCGTTGTGCACAACTTCTCTGGAGAATTCATTCAAGGCTGAAAGAACCTCTTCCTCCAAGAACGCTCTCAAGACCGAGAGAGATCCTCTTCCATCGGATCAAGACAATCTAAGGCAGACAACGCAAGCAAATGCTTCTCCACGCTAGCACCTGGAAATCCTTTGGTGACGTCCAGAGATATGAGGTACTCGTGTGGATCACTACTAGAGGGAGTTTACACGTGGCTTCTGCGACGCAACGACAGATCACATCGACAAAGAGATCAAGAACATAAACGAAGAAATAACACCCAAAAGGAATTTCTTTATAATTAATTAAATTAATTATAATCAACCTATAACAATATTTGTTTGTGGTTCTAGGACAAACCATCTCCTTTGACTTTTTCTGTGATTCGATCCGTGGATACTTGATTTTATCATTGTATTGATCCCGGATTCATCATTTCTAATGAAAAAAATCCAAGTGGGCACATCCACCCACGCGCTTCCGCTGCGCCCAGAACCATCAACTTTAAAATTAAAATATGATATATTTATATCATGGGATTAGTAAATAAATTTTATAAAACCATTAATTATGTGTTAATTTTTATGGGAAATATAAATTACTATTAAATATATTATAATTATAATGATGACTTAAATGAATAATTATTTTCATAAATTATATTAATAAAATAATATTCTTTTTCTTTTGACTGTAAGATAAGCTTTTGATACCATAATTAATATTTCTATATGTCATATAACTAGTTATAATATAAAATTTTAAATTTTTTTAATAAATGATCAATCTATGTAAAGATGAAATGTATCATATCTTGAAAATAATTTCCATAAAATGGAGTCCAGTTTTTAATTCCACAAATCAAATAATATTTAGGGTGTATATTTTGGATTTTTCTAAAATAGATGAAATTTTTTTGAATAGTGAAATTCGACAATTTAGAGTTTTTTACAAATACATGAATTATTTAGTCATTGATGATGTAAAGATTGCAACGCCCCGACCCCAGTTACCCAGAGTTGGTGCATTATTACATAACATTGGCATGAACACAAGAAAGATCAAGTCTCGAAAGACTGATTAGTTTAGTATCCTTGTAAACACTAGATACATTCATAAAGTTTTACATTACATCAAAAAAACATCTTGTCTTCATATCCCCTCATATTATCCCTGCAGGTCATTCATAAATTAATTCTTCATAATCCTGGGAAAAATTAAAAAAAATTGAAAGGGGTGAGCTTAGATGCTCAGTAAGGATAACATTATAGAAAAAGGTTTCATAGATAAGCATAAACACTTAAGGAAATTTATAACTAAAAAAATCCTTTTACACTTGAACTTCAGCATAAAATGGCAAAGATAAAATGAAATAATTCCATTTACTTATTCACATGGATATTCTACTAGTCGAATGATCACATACAATATAAATAACCACTTTCATAATTATGGAATTCATAATGCCAGAGTATCATAACCACATAGCCAAGGCCTCGTGCCAAGACTAAAAATAATATTTTGCTAAGGCCTTGTGCCAAGACACTAGTCTGTCTCATTAGACCTACCGATGCATCGAGGAGCTATAGCGGGCTCCACCCATCACTTATTAAGTCCAATGCATTCCCATATGAAAAGGATTAAACATAACATACACATTCGTATTAAAACTAGCATACTAAATGTAAATACATTAACCACAAACCATGAATGGTATAAAAATAGCACATCCACAGTCAAACATAACTCATTTGATACAATATGAAAGATTTTATTGTATCACATTAACCTAAATCAAGAATAATGAAGGATGTTTCCATAGATGAAAATAATCATCAAAAATACTTGAGAGAAATATCCCCCTTTTTCTTGAAATCATTTAAAAGTCACACTATTTGTCAAGAAGCCATTTAAAAATAGATTTTTGAATCAAAGTGTCCCATACCACTTTGAAACTTTATAAAATGAGTTTTAATTTTACAACTTTAATGTCCATATAAATAAATCCTTAAAACCATTTTTAAAACATGGACATTAATGTGAAATATTTAGATGAATAAGTCTTTCAAACATTTAAAAATGGTATTTTAGTTAGAGATTCTAACCAAAAGAGAGAAAATTGAATAAACAAAATTGAGGTAATAAAAACTTTTTTATATCATTAGAATAAAGGGATTCATGATATACTATTTCAAAGTACATTATATACACCACATAAAAGTGATTTGGTGTATAACAAAAAAGAAGTCTCAATGGAATTCAAGTTGAGATGAAATCTCTCATAAAGGTCGTATCCTTAGGTTAAGGAAAAATAAACGACATAGTTATGTGTGAAAAATATAAATACACTAAATGTGATTGGATATTTAGTGTAAAACAATCAAAGGATATTCACACATAATCTTGTAAAAACAACACCAATGAATTGGATGTTTATCTCAACAAATGAAGAATGAGTTAAAATTACTCTTATCAAATTCATATCGATGACTTGAGAAATTATCAATGGTGTGATTATGTGTATCAAAAGTATATCCATAGAATAGGGGAGGGGAAATTATGACATAAGAAAATTAATAGTTATTCCACACATAATCTCTGAGTAAAATAATCAATGAAGTTTGCGTAAAGCCGAATAAATGGAATTTGAAAATTTTAATTCCCTTATCGATTAGGTAATATACGAAACATACACCCATGAAAGAAGGATCATACAATTATCATGTAAATACCCATAAATTAATTTATATTACACAATGAATACAATCTTGGGAAGTAGACATACACCACATGCAATAATTAAGTGGTGAATAATGGAATTCTCACGAAACTAAGAGTGAGTTAAGAAACCCATTACCTTGAACTTTTCCTTGGTTGGGGGTAGGTTAACCTCCTTTATAATGTTGAAATAATTGTTATTAAATTATTCATTAATCATATATATTAATATGATATCATATGTGATCTTTTAACATTTCTTTGTTAATAATATCTTAGAATTATCGTCGTTTCAGGTGTTAACTTACTCGTTTTATTTTATATGTTTTGTTACGTAAGACATGTTTTTAATGGATAAGTTGTATCTTATTCATACCCATAATGATATCATGTCCTTAAAAATTATTTTTAAATCATCAAATGATTATTATACTTGAATGGATACGATAGAGAATGAATCTCATCGCGTTCGTGGAGACGGTAGTCCGTACGTACGCACGAGTGACAATATCATTCTTTTGATATTAAAATAATATATAATTGAATGGTATATCATATATACAGAATCATTATCATGTTATATTAATTATTTTCATGAGTTACAAATCATTATTATACCCACCAAAATAATAATATATTGAATAACAATTACACCACGACGTGGAGACGGTAAGCCGTACGTACGCACGTATGGTGACATGTTATTCAAAGGGTGGATAGAATACTGAATATGGTTTTACCATATTTATAATAACATAATAGTATATATAATATACTGGAGTTATTATTTTATAATGGTATTAACAAAGAAAGAAGAAGTGGAAGAAGAAAGGAACTTGAAAAGGGGTGATGAAAACATTACTTCTTCTTCGGGTTCTTCCTTTTGATTTGATCAAAAGGGATCCTTGGGTTGGCTTTCTGATAAAACTAAGTCCTCTAGGTTGTATTGAGGGAAGTTTAGAGAGTATTTGGGAAGGTTTTGGAAGAACCAAAAGGCTTTTAAGTTGTGAAGAAATGAGAAGGAGGAGTTCCCTTTTATAAGAGGGGTGAGGGGCACCTTTGGAAAAGCTAGAAATATTAATTTATAATAAATTCAAATTAGTTTTCTAATGGCTCCAAAGTTTATTATTAAAATTTTAATGTGGGGATAGGTCTAAAACCATTCAACCAATAGAATTTATACAGGTTTGGGTCATTATATTAACCTTATCTTTTAGTTTTAACTCTTAGTTAATTAGTTTGACAATTACCATGTCACTATGTATTTTTATATTATATAGTTAATAAACTTACTATATACATACAAGATACCCCCAAGTGGTCCATTAATGATACACCTATCATGATATAAGTATCTTGGCCGAACCGTATATTTTTGGAAATTTAATATTAATTAATAATATAATATTTGTTTTAAAAACTCTTTTATGTCAATTTTGACACTGTTCAATAGTTGATTTTTGTAAAACTCATAACAGAATTATTACATCGAAAAAAGTTAATTAAACCATTACTAACATGTAATATTAACCTATAAAATTATTTTAATTCATTAAAAGTGTCAAATTATATTTATTTGGGTATTTATAATATTCATTATTTTAATTGTTCACTATTATGGTAATTACTGCATCATCATTGTGTCATAAATAAATTAACTTATTTAATCTCTAAAAATTATAAATAAAATTCAATTATGTAGGAAAGCCTTTTAGATTTCTAACAAATATTTAAAATATAATTTATATTATGTATAACCCTATATTAAAAATGTTTTATTAAATAAACTTTGATTTTAACTCTTTTAACTCTTCTTTGAATTAAATAATAAGAAATGTCCTAATCTAATCCAAGTGGACCTAAATGATAATATTTTATTCCTAAGGTTGTATTTGGTCTAGAGACACTTGTCCAATAGAATTAGGACATGTGTTAGGGTAATATTAATATCATTTTTACCCTTAATTACCCTATTTACTTTTAACCGTGGTAAATAAAAGTAAAAAGTTACTATTCACCAAAAATCCTTTTCATCTCATTGAACCAAATTTTACTTCTTGATATTAACCGTGTCTCTCGGATTTTTTAAATTCCATTCACAGAAGCGGTAAAATTATGTTTTATGAAATACTCAGTTTTTTAACTACCACATAGTAGTTTCACTATTCATCAAAAATTGAAGTTTTTCAGAACAATGCCAAAATTTCTCCCTAAGATATAATTGATATTCCAATTAAAAAATGATGTCTATTTTACAAAATTCTAAACATATAAGTTGCATTAATTAATTTTATAATTAATTCCCGCTGTCACAACAAATAGTGTGTTTTTAAGAAACAATATATATCAAAAGATTGACAATTGTTTAGGTCCAATTTCAAAGTGAAATTAATTCTAATGAACACCATTGGATAAAATGGTAAAAATCTATTCTAATTATACTTTAAAACCACTCAATAATATAATTTATCACTATAAATTATTTTGATTTAAAAAGTTGTTTTTAATGAAAATTTAGTAATTTTCACTATTCATCAAAATATAAGTGTTATCTGAAAAGTTCCAAAATTTCACCCTGGGATAAATTCGATATTCCGAATCCAAAAATGATGTCCACTTTGAGATATAGAATTTATAAAATTTCAAAAAGTAGGTATTACTATTCATAATGGCATGTTTGATTGGTTTTGGTGTGTTAGAATCTCGAAGTTGCATACAATGCACACCATTGCATTATTTGAATGGAAAGGTACCATGGAAGCTTGGGGTGTTACATTCTCCCCTCATTCAATATGTTGTGTCCTCGCAATTTTTGAAATTGTTCTTGGGAATATAATGGAATGTTCCACATCGGAAATATAGTCAATAAAAATATCACTTTAAAAGAAAGAAAGAGAGGTATAAAGGTCAACCAAGATAACCCATACTCGGATTCTATGTAGGAAAACATGGATATGGATGATAAACTAAGTGTTAAGTTCTGATGGAGAGGGATAGAAATCATGATCAGGAGAAAGTTAACAATAAGAAAACCACAAACTTGTGTTGGGAAAAACGACCATTAGTCTCATAGTAGGAAAGTAAACGGACAACATTTTTTTGTTTTAAGTTACATTACATAACGATGAGGAATTTATTTATGATATTGACTAAGAATATAAAGATATATACTTACATTTAAAGTAGAGTTTCATCCATTAATAAATTTCCACCACAAACTCATTTTTTTTAAACGATCAGTATTCAAGAAGACTTGGTCACACTGGAAGAGGTTGAATAAACTTCTATAGAATCACAAGATCCATGCAGGATGAACTATATATTTACATTGTCTTTAGAGATTAATAAAAACCAAAATGGTTAGTACAAGATCTAATGATCCCCCAAAAGGATATTCCTTGAGATAAATAAACATTAATCTTAATTTCTAAAATTAAACCAACAATACCCCAAAGTTATATAAATACCATTCAATAATCGATTGTCCTTATAATCCTTTAATATAATCAAAAATAATATTGAAAACCAAAACTAATTAAGAATGTAGTCTTCCACGTTAAATTGTATCTCCAAATGACATTAATTACTCTTACAGTCACATACTTAAAAGCAATTAACCTAATCATTTCCATAAATAACACAAATAATTATAAATCCACAATAAAAACATAGATAAAAATCCACCATTACTCCTCAAAGTAAATACCATACTACTCTATTTTCCTTTGGCATATAGTGTTCTCAACAAAGCGAACAACTTCCAAAATAACATTTATCACTTAATCACCAAATCATTTTCCTATACTAAGGGTATTCATTTGATAAGACATAAGAACCCAAATCAACTTATTATTGATCAATAAAATCATTTAACTAAAAATAAATAGTCACACTATCCAGGGACTCCACGTAGTCTAGTGGTAGGCGATAAATCCTAATCGCACTTTGGTTGTGGGTTTGATTCCCACATCTTTGTCCGACGCGACGGGTTGTCACACGGTCTACGTGTTGTCCTTTTTCAAAAATTATATTTTATAACATTACCAAAATGAGATAAATTCCTCAAAATAAGCATAACATAATTTTACCACAAATGTTTTCTCATACCTTACATTTTCATCCCAAATTATAATAATTTGTAATTTCCTCAAACCCAATGATCATATAAAACCAAATGGTTATTTATAAATATATCCAAAAGAGAAAAGATAATTCTTCAATAAATATCATTCTCACCTGGCAAACGTTAGGGTTACAAATACAAGAGAAACTTATTCCAAAGTAAACCCTTCAACACAGATCACTAATAATTTTTTAACATTTATCCAACAATTTATTTCCACATAGCTTCTTCTCTAACCAAGAAAAAATCCTATTGAATAGGAAATTCACTCGGGTAATGGCTAGGTCCCCTACATTTACGGGAAATGACTGTAAATGGATTCTTTGGACCATTTTTATCTTCTTCCATAGTACTCTTCATTTTTATTTGGAAATTATTCACTTTATGTCCTTCGGTCCCGCACGTAAAGAATTTCTTTATCCCATTAAGACACTTTCTTGGGTGTCTCCTTCCACATTTCCTGCATGATGGAAATTGAGGATTTCTTTCTCCATAGTCTGCACTACTGGAGCTCTTATCATTCGTCACCTTTCTCTTCCTTGATGAGTCCGGTAATTGGTTAATATATACATTGTTGATCATATTTTTGGAAAATTGATTTGGCATAAAGACGATATCTTTTACGCCTATCAGCATTCCATTTTGTTGCTCATTTCCACCACCGTTCCCACCTTGTACATCATTCTCAAAGTCACTATGACTTCCTTGGAATCCAGCCATTGACTAAAATCAGAAATCATTTTGTGAGTAATAGTAGTCATACAATCATTTAGAGATTAACATGTCACCATATTCTCAATTTAAATCACATTAGGATTAACGAAGGTCATTTACTCTCATATTATATATATAATAATTTAAATTGGTTTGTAAAGAAAATTTAAATTATCCTAAGCATATCCCCCGGGAGTGTCGTAACCAAGAGTGCAGTTAGGCCCGTTGTCGTGCGCCAGTTCCCGTTCGAGTCTAGCTCAAAGTGGTGTTTTCGGGTTTTACCCCTAGGTACATCTTTTCCAGAGCCTCCTCTACCTACTCATATCCAGACAGGGATTTATTGCTCGGAAAACTCACAAAATCTACACAATACCAAATTTCTAGGAAGTTCTTCTATTCTAATCCTCAATGTTCATCTTAGGTCTATGTGCTCTAATCAGATTTTATCTAAATCTAGCTTCCAAGGTTTGTACTATACTTCCTATGATACTAACTGTAACGTTTCGACCCCAGTTACCCAGAGTTGGTGAATTATTAAATAACATTGGCATGATCACAAGAAAGATCATGTCTCGAAAGACCGATAAGTTTAGTATCCTTGGAAACACAAGATACATTCATAAAGTTTTACATTACATCAAAAAAAACATCTTGTCTTCATATCCCCTCATACTATCCCTGCAGGTCCTTCATATATTACTTCTTCATAATCCTGGGAAAAATAAAAAAATTGAAAGGGGTGAGATTAGATGCTCAGTAAGATAACATTATAGCAAAAGCTTTCATAGATAAGCATAAACACTTAAGGCAGTTTATAACTAAAACAAAAGCCTTTTAAACTTGAACTTCTATATAAAATGGCAAAGATAAAATGAAATAATTCTATTTACATATTCACATGGATATTCTACTAGTCGAATGATAACATGCAATATCAATAACCACTTTCATAATGATGGAATGCATAATGCCAGACTATCATAACCACATAGCCAAGTCCTCGTGCCAAGACTAAAAATAAGATTTTTCCAAGGCCTTGTGCCAAGACACTAGTTTGTCTCATGAGACCTACCGATGCATCGAGGAGCTATATCAGGCTCCACCTATCACTTATTAAGTCCACTTAATTCCCATATGAAAAGGTTTAAACATAACATACACATTCGTATTAAAACTAGCATACTAAATGTCAATACTTTAACCACAAACCATGAATGGTATAAAAATAGCACATCCACAGTCAAACATAACTCATTTGATACAATATGGAAGATTGTATTGTATCACATTAACCTCAATCAAGAATAATGAAGGATGTTTCCATAGATGAAAATAATCATCAAAACTATTTGAGAGAAATATCCCCCTTTTTTCTTGAAATCATATAAAAGTCACACTATTTGTCAAGAAGCCATTTAAAAATAGCTTTTCGAATCAAAGTGTCCCGTACCACATTGAAACTATTTAAAAGGAGTTTTAATTTTAAAACATTAATGTGCATATAAACAAATCCTTAAAACGATTTTTAAAACATGGAAATTAATGAGAAAGATTTAGATGAATAGGTCTTTAAAACATTTAAAAATGGTATTTTAGTTAGAGATTATAACCAAAAGAGAGACACTTGAATACAAATAATTGTGGTAATAAAAACTTTTTAATATCATGAGAATAAAGGGATTCATGATATACTATCTCAAAGTACATTATATACACCACATAAAAGTGATTTGGTGTATAACAACAAAGAAGTCTCAAAGGAATTTAAGTTGAGATGAAATCTCTCATAAAGGTCGTATCCTTAGGTTAAGGATAAATTAACGACATAGTTATGTGTGAAAACTATAAATACACTAAATGTGATTGGATATTTAGTGTAAACCAGTAAAAGGATATTCACACATAATCTTGTAAAAACAACACCAATGAATTGGATGTTTTACTCAAAAAATGAAGAATGAGTTAAAATTACTCTTATCAAATTCATATCGATGAAATGAAAAATTATCAATGGAGTGATTATGTGTATCAAAAGTATATCCACATAAGAGGGGAGTGGAAATTATTACATAATCAATTGAATAGTTATTCCACACATAATCTTGGAGTAAAATAATCAATGAACTTTGCGTAAAGCGGAATAAATGGAATTTGAAATTTTGAATTCCCTTATCGATTAGGTAACATACGAAACATACACCCATGAAAGAAGGATCATACAATGATGATGTAAATACCCATAAATTAAAATATATTACACAATGAATACAATCATGGGCAGTACACATACACCACATAGAATAATTAAGTGGTGAACAATGGAATTCTCACGAAACTACGAGTGAGTTAAGAAACCCCTTACCTTGTAATTTTCCTTGGTTGGGGGTAGGTTAACCTCTTGTATAATGTTGAAATAATTTTTATTAAATTATTAATTAATCATATACATTAAGATGATATCATATATGATCTTTTGACATTGCATTGTTAATAATATCTTAGAATTATCGTCGTTTCGGGTATTAACTTACTCGTTTTCTTTTATATGTTTTGTTATGTAAGACATGTTTTTCAAGGATAGGTTGTATATTATTCATATCCAGAATGTTATAAAGTCCTTAAACATTATTTTTAAATCATCAAATGATAATTATACTTGAATGGATACGATAGAGAATGAATATCATCGCGTTCGTGGAGACGGTAGTCCGTACGTACGCACGAGCGACAATATCATTCTTTTGATATTAAAATAATATATAATTGGATGGTATATCATATATACAGAATCATTATCATGTTACATTTATTATTTTCATGAGTTAAAAATCATTATTATACCCACCAAAATAAAAATATATTGAATATCAATTACAGCACGACGTGGAGATGGTAAGTCGTACGTACGCACGTATGGTGACATGTTATTCAAAGGGTGGATAGAATACTGAATATGGTTGTACCATATTTATAATAACATCACAGTATATATAAAATACAGGAGTTATTATTTTATAATGGTAATAACAAAGAAAGAAGAAGTGGAAGAAGAAAGGAACTTGAAAAGGGGTGATCAAAACATTACCTCTTCTTCGGGCTCTTCCTTTTGATTTGATCAAAAGGGATCATTGGGTTGTCTTTCTGATAAAACTAAGTCCTCTAGGTTGTATTGAGGGAAGTTGAGAGAGTATTTGGGCAGGGTTTGGCCAAACCAAAAGGCTTTTATGGTGTGAAGAAATGAGAAGGAGGAGTGCCCTTTTATCAGAGGGGTGAGAGGCACCTTTTGAAAAGCTAGAAATATTAATTTATAATAAATTAATATTAGGTTTCTAATGGATTCAAAGTTTATTATTAAAAAATTAAGGTGGGTATAGGTCCAAAACCATTCAAACAATAGAATTTATATAGGTTTGGGTCATTATATTATCCTTATCTTTTAGTTTTAACTCTTAGTTAATTAGTTTGACATTTACCATGTCACTATGTATTTTTATATTATATAGTTAATAAACATACTATATACATCCAAGAGACCCCCAAATGGTCCATTAATGATACACCTGTCATGATATAAGTCTCTTGGCCGAACCTTAGATTTTTAGAAATTTAATATCAATTAATAATATAATATTTGTTTTCAAAACTCTTTTATGTCAATTTTGACACTATTCAATAGTTGATTTTTGTAAAACTCATAACAGAATTATTACTTCGAAAAAAGTTAATTAAACAATTACTAACATGTCATATTAACCTATAAAATTAGTTTAATTTATTAAAAGTCTCAAATTATATTTATTTGGGTATTTATAATATCCATTGTTTTAATTTTTCACTATTATGGGAATTACTGCATCGTCATTGTGTCATAAATAAATTAAATTATTTAATGTCTAAAAATTTTAAATAAATTTCCATTATGTAGGAAATCGTTTTATATTTTTAATAAATATTTAAAATCGAATTTATCTTATGTATAACCCTATATTAAAAATGTTTTATTAAATAAACATTTATTTTAACTCTTTTAAGTCTTCTTTGAATTAAATAATAATAAATGTCCTAATCTAGTCCAAGTGGACCTAAATGATAATATTTTATTCCTAAGGTGGTTTTGGGGGTATATACACTTGTACAATAGAATTAGGACATGTGTTAGGGTAATAATAATATAATTTTAACCCTTAATTACCCTATTTTCTTTTAATCGTGGTAAATAAAAGTAAAAAGTTACTATTCACCAAAAATTATTTTCATCTCATTGAACCACATTTTACATCTTGAGATTAACTGTGTCTCTCGGATTTTTGAAATTCCATTCACAGAAGCGGTAAAATTATGTTTTATGAAATATTCAGTTTTTCAACTACCACTTAGTAGTTTCACTATTCATAAAAAATTGATGTATTTTAGAACAATGCCAAAATTTCACCCTAAGATATAATTGATATTCCAAATTAAAAAATTATTTATATTTTAAAAAATTCTAAACATATAAGTTGCATTAATTAATTTTATAATTAATTCCTGCTATCACAACAAATAGCGTGTTTTTAAGAAACAATATATATCAAAATATTGACAATTGTTTAGGTCCAATTTCAAAGTGAAATTAATTATAATGAACACCATCGGATAAAATGGTAAAAATATATTCTAATTATACTTTAAAAACACTCAATAATATAATTTATCACTATAAATTTTTTTGATTTAAAAAGTTGTTTTTAATTAAAATTTAGTAATTATCACTATTCATCAAAATATAAGTGTTATCTGAAAAGTTCCGAAATTTCACCCTAGGATAAATTCGATATTCCGAATCCTAAAATGATGTCCATTTTGAGAGATAGAATTTATAAAATTTCAAAAAAGAAGGTATTACTATTCATAACGGCAAGTTTGATTGGTTGTGGTGTGTTAGAAATTCGAAGTTGCGTACAATGGACACCATTGCATTATTCGAAGGGAAACGTACCGTTGAAGCTTGGGGTGTTACAAAGATGATTTAATACAATAATCTCAAAATCCCAATAATTATTTTAATATGGATATTTATAATTTTCAATCTATAGGTAGTCTTGATCCAAAATAAAAAACTAATTAATTAAATATTCATAAAATACCCCCTCTTCTACTATAAGAACGACCCCTCCCCATCCCGCCACATTAAAAATCTAAAGATTTATATCCTATCCATGTTTTTACCAATTCATCCCTAAAACCACCCCTACATGATCTAGTCTATCTATCATCATCCAAAATACCATTTTAATGATCATTAAGGAGTTTCTCCAGAAGAGGAATTAATGATGTGAAATCCCCTTTCATTCATTTAATTTTCATTCAAATTTATTTTCATTTCTTATCCATTCCTTACCTCATCTATCTAAAAATAAATTATGACTACATTATCTTATATATAATTTAATTTAATTATGATAATTGTATATACACCATCAATTGTTTTATCATTCCCTTATTAATCTAAACGTGAAACCACCATCTATAAGGTACCGATTAACCACCTTCTTCGACAATGAGTTTTATTTATTCAATTTCATCTTAAAGGATTTTCATAAATCCATTTTTATTTGTAAAAAGTCTATAATATATTTATTAATTCTTATTTTATTTTATGTATAAATTATATGTACATAGTATTAATTTATAAAATTAACCAAGTGAGCAATGATAGAAAAATTTTCACAATAATCTGAAGTCTAGTCATTAATGTTTTATCTAATGAATCATCCTCATATCTAGAAAAACAATTATATATAAGGAAATTAAATATTCAATAATTTTATTAATAACATATAATTTTAATTTTTCTTAATTGTTCCATTTCATATGTTCTTTCGTGCATGTATACAAGTGAACCAATAATGAAACCAACGAAAACAAACACATTTGAACCATGAAATTGAATCTTATGACAAATTAAAAACCACAAATGTATATAATAAAATTTTAATAAATTGAATAAATTTTTAACACGTTCTAATTTAAATTATTAATGATTCTAATTTCAATATCAATGACTTTATAGAAAAGTGCAAATCACTTTCGGGAATTAGATATGTGTTTCATTTTGTAACTCCAATTTCATTCTAGTAAAGATTCATCTCTCATTGCTCAAATATAATTCTTAATTATTTTTGTATAATTTTTCTAAATTATTTGAATGTGAATAAAATTTATATATCCAAATCATTTCATCCACCTTTTATGAAAAAAATAATATTTCACAGTGTTCCCTTTTTAATTATTCCCCATTAGGAAGCATTGTTTAAGGGAACATCGTGTTTCGTAAACAAATTTATGTGATCTACAAAATATTTTTTATTACATGATTATTTTTCTAAAATAAATTATTTTATTTTTAAAAGTAATATTTTATAAAAATTATTAAACAAAAAATATTTCTTTGTGTGTTTTAAATAATCATTAATACTTTCCCTTAAACCGCACTAAAATGACTAATTTTTAGTGTTTATTAAATGCTCATTTAAATATATTAACAACAGTTGGAAATAATTTATACCTAACATATAATTTAATTTCACCTCTATTATAATTTCTCAGATATACATGTTTAAAATAGTATTTCATGAGAAATACAAATTATTTTTCCAAACAAAATAATATTTCAAATGTAAAAAAGGTTACTTCTTTTAATATTTCCTCAATTATTTATGTAATGATTTTTAATCTATTTTAAAAATATATATTGAATGATATAATTAATTGGGAAATATATTTTATGTTATAATATAAAATATTCTATTAAATTGTTTAAGATCAGTTTTACACAGAATTTGCTTTATTTATACCATTCAAAATATTACTAATAATATTTATTGATATTGTTTAATATTTTGGGAATGTTTTATAAATTACATATATGAATGTTGTTTATGATTGAAACCATTCATGTGAGGAATGCACTTGACATTTTAAGTTATGAGTAGGTCCCCTTATAACCCCTTGATGATTCTGTTGGTCTCAATAGAAAAAAAATATGGATTTGGCTATGGCATTAATGATTTCTTTTAAGATGTCTTATTTGAGGCCTCGATGGTATGTTTCAGATGTACAACATTATGAATTAATTATTTATAATGTTATTAAGTGATAATCCAAGTGATTATATTACAGTTAAATTATCCATGGTTATGTATCATTCAAATGTAATTATTTGTGGATTTATTTAACCAGCTTTTATTACTTCCATACTACACTCAGAATAATTTTTTAACGGATTGTGTTTTTAGTTATCAACATGTCTCATTGTTTTAAGAATATTTAATAAGATATCTATTATTTATTATGTTTTAGTTTTACCTTGGATACAAAGAGGTATATTATTATTTACATATAGAGATAATCTAGGAGTTTATAGATGTTTCCAATGGAGTTTCCTCATTGCCATTTATCATTCAAGTGTTATTGTAAAAATTATGCATTCATCTGTTTTTCCAATGCTACTAAACTATTTTATCCTCCATGATAAAACTTCATGGTATAATATACTAATTCAATTATCATGAACCAGCCTAGTTTCCCTGGTGACCAGATAACTAGGCCATCCCTGACATTTCCCAAATGAAATTCTCAACCCCCATGGGTTAGTTAGTGGGAGCTGACATCATACAATCTAAATGAGGGAATTATTTTTTCCTAAAACAATGTGTATGTAAAAGGAACAAGATATAATGAATATAAAAATACACTCAACTAAGTGTAATGTAATATAAGTTAAAAAAAATCCCAAATTAATAGACCCAATGTACTAAAAAATAGATAACAGAACAATCCTATACAGATGAAACTCGCAAAATACATGGTTCAATAGATTTATCCATGTCTAAGAGATTATTTCCTTTTCCTGTACCTATAAATAGATAATTTCAAAACACTTTAAGGAATAAGTTGTGTGAGATTCGAATCACAATACAATTTATCAAAAATATTTCATAACAGATACAATTATTAAATAAATGTAGAAAGTTATTTCAATTTATAAATAACTTATTATCTTATTTAAAAAATAATATATAAATATATAATTAATCAAAATTTGAAATAATAAAATACATTCATCAATTTATGTTTCACATTTCATTTTTTGGAAATATATTTCAAAATATTGAATTTTTTATTAATTAAATGGTGTTATATACATACAGAAATTTTCAAAAAATGTCGTACAAATCATTTATAAAAATGACTTCAATAAATTATGAATTTATATAAAATTGTTTACAATATTGGAATATAATCATTTTAAATAATATAAATGTGATAAAATTGGTCATCTTTTAAATCGGTATGATATTTGTAGTTATAGGGACCCATCATTATGAATACAGAAATGTATATACACACATCCCTTGAACCAATACCAAGAGGACTCATCACCATCATCTAAGAAATGAGATATTCTAAAATTATGTTTTAGAAAATTTTATAATCATAAATTGTTCCCAAATATTACTCACTAAATACCTCAGGATTTCTTGTTCACAAGTACAAACTAAATTATGGGAAATATATTCATTGAATTGTTAATTTATAATTAAATCCCATTATACATTTCAAATATTTCAATTTTCCATTTAGAATCCATAATGTGTTTTAAATAAAAATATTCCTTTTATAACGATAAACCCAATGGGATTACATCAAAAACCAATATTAAGTGATTTTTACATAATAGAGATATGATAAAAATTAATTAAATTTCATAATCCATTTCCCAGTTAAATCCAACCATTTAAAATTTATATACTTCTATCTATTTATCACAAACACCCAATTCACTAGATTTGGTTTTTTTCACAATTTTCCATCAAAATGATTTCCATAATTAAATTATGAAATTTATTTATCACAAATATATATCTAATCTAAAATTAAAACAAACAAATTTAAATCTCCCCAATTTACATAAACATACACACTTGGACACCAATTAAATGGAATTAGGTTTTTCAAAAGTCATGCCAAACCCTATTTTTGTTAAAAAAATCACTAGATGTTGATTTTTCTAAAAACCAATGGAAATAAAAATAATCAAAATGCAAGAAAATTGAATCTGATTAAAAAATATTGAAATTAAATAATGGAATTTAGCTTTAATAAAAATTTTGAATCTTGAAGAAACCTCCTAACTCGGATCCATAAGATCTCAAAGGTCCAAACACTAATATTAATTTACAAAGGAATAAATACAACAAAAGGATATGGGGAAAACATGATCAAAACCTGGGGTTATAAACCCAAATATGTTATTTTTATATCAAAAATTAAATTAAAAGATCCATATTAACCTAAAGAGAAAGAGAGTGAACATAGAAGATCAAGAATTGGATAAGGAACTAACCACGAGAAGATCAAGGGGAATTCATCTTACATCGGATTGCTTCCAAGAGGGATATAGGGTGATAAGAACCATTAATTGACTTATGAGGATTAATTAAATGGATTTAAGAAGAATAATGTCTATTTGAGACCCATAAATAGGGATTGATAAATTTCAGTTTAATATCAGATTAATGAAAAAGTCGTCCTCATGGATTACAGGGAATGAGTGCATGGTTTAGTAAAATAGTTTGAATGATATTACCATATTATAAATGGTTTTCATGTTTTATTCAGTGTGGAAGAAGGTGTTTGTAAAACATTCACACGATGTGGAAATCCCACTATCCAATTTTTTCCATTTTGATGTAGGAAGGCACAGGGTTGGGAAACATTTGTGCCAATTGTGCAGTAATTGTACACTAGCCCCAAAAAATCTAAAAAATTATAATTTTCATCTGATTCAACCACACATGAAATCCAATAATATAATGATCAAATATATTATTTTAGGAAATAAAAAAATATTAATAGGAAGTTAAAACATCCAAACCATATTAACATTTTGTCTCGAGACATCCTATGATTACGTGTCCATGAAAAAAATAGGGGTGCAATAAAATATCATTAGTGAATCCCTATATTAGGCCCCTTTTCATTTATAATTTTCCAAAAATGGAACTTGAGCAAATGTTTTTTTCCTACCATGATATACCTAGGTTTTATAATCCACTATCCTAACTGGCTATTCATTCACAAATTAATCAGGTTCAACTTCATGATAACTTCAACTAAAATATATATATATATCATATTGATACTTTGGTCACTATGATACATGGAACACATTATGAATCGATGGTAGCTGCAGTGGTAGTTACAAATGGTAGGAATCCTTCCCCATCATCTCAACAACAATAAATGGTATCACAAAATATGGAGAAATAATTCTTTGCCTACAAAGTCATTAATGACACTATCAGGGTGAATACTACAAGAAAACCTAGTCCCCAACATATAAACCCAACAAACTATAGAAATGATAATTATATTACATAAATAACCTCTTTTCCATCAACATCTAGTAATAAATCAATTGGATATTTGATTTAATCTCATGGACCAAGCTGGACCCAACCAAGGAGAATTCCCAAATATTTAACTAGTAAAATAGATATTTATAAGTCCCCCATTAAATTCCTCAAAAGAATCCATTTTTATTGTTTACTAGAAAATATTTTTATAAGAAAGGATAACTGCCCCAAAATGATCATCCCATGTTACTCCAAAGTTGTGAACAAAAGCACGAAGAATATCATCAAGAATATGAGTAGTTCTTTTATCTGGACATCCGACTATGAATGTTATGTTGTACTCAAATGGATTTTAGATCCTCGTGCCTCCTAAAGTCCTCTCCAATAATTATATTTGAATTAAATATCTCTATCAGAAACTATAGCATATAGGACTCTATACAAACAAAAAATCAATTTCACATAGAGATTTACCAGCTCCTCATCATTGGATATACCATGAATGGTTAAGAAGATATATTATTTCATCATCTCATAGATCATATCCCATATCACATTCATCTCTATCTGGGAATGTGGAATCCAAAATACAATATCCATAGAGATCTCATCCCACTTCTAAGTACGGTCTGGATGTGGGTGAAGAAAACATGAAGTTTTCCGATGCTCAACCTTGACATATTATAATGTATATCATCATAATCCAACAAATAGTATTTCGCTACCTACTTCATAGGCACCATCACTAATAACAGATGTCATTGAACATCATTGTGGTTCTTGGCTGCACTTTTCACAAGGAAGTATAGAAAATCACCATCATAGATGTCATTTTCAAATAAGATAACTCAAAATGATTTCCATAGCATTGAATTCACAGATTAGAGAATAACTGGTGGGAAAATATCTCAGCACTATAAAGAGAGTATTATTCTATTGAAATAAGTATCCATTTTTTGATCCGGAAGGATCATTTCTAGAAGAGTGGATTTCAACTAAACACTTGATAAAGAACTTCTTCCCCCTTTTCATAAACTCTAATATTCCATTAGGAAATGAGAGTCACTAAATTAAACTCTTCAATTATTTTATTCATCAACATGGTCAGATTTTTCCTACTCAAGTCATCTTGAATGACCTTCCCTTCCCCAAAGGTTATAAGCGATTTTAAAATCAAATGATAGTAGGTATTCCAGAAAATGTCTCTTCAATAGATTCAAATCCATTTAATATAAGATAAAATTCAATATATTGTCTTCTGAAAAAATTTAAATCCATTCTTCATAATTCTAATTAGTTGAACTATTAAGGTAGTGCATCACAAAAACCTTTTCAATGAAATTGTTAAAATAATTTTTATTTTTTTTCATAAGATGATGAAATCCATAAGCAACGACACAATCACCTTACATATAAATGATACCCAACCCTAAACCATATTCATTACATAAGACCACATAGATATGCCTAGCCTTATAGGATATAACACATTCATAGTATTCAAAACATGTTTCATAGCAACTAAATAATTCAAACATATCTCATCCTAATTAATCCTTACCCCTCCTTATTTATAGCAGTCATTCGAGAAGAAAACATTGAGAAGTCCTTCACATCCTGGTGATAATAAAATTCAATGAATATGAAGCTCCAAATATAGAAGATTTTAAGTGGTTGTTACCATGTCATAACATCCCTCTCCTTCTTAATATGGACTAATTTTTCTAGTTCTGACCCACATGTCCCAATAACATCATGTCCCGAATCATGAAATCATATTTTCAAAGCTAGCATTTAGTTCAGTGATTTCATATAAAACTGATAACTATACTCAAATAAAGCATATGATTCTTTGTCTACATATTGTAAATGAGGATGTTTTCCAAAAGTAATACCATAAACGTATCTAGGTACTCATAGAAAATACTATTGATTAATTCCATAAATACTAAAAGAGAATTGGTTATACCAAATTTCATAAATAGAAACTCATAATGAATGTACTGGATCTAAAAAGTTGATTTTGGTTTGTCAAATTCTTTATTCCTCAACTATTGTTTACCTAAGTGAGTATAAATCATCAAGAACCACTTCACTCCCTTCAACTGATATGATTGATTTACAATTTGTGGTAACATGTACTTATTTATTACGATCAATAAATTGGTATTCAATGAATAAAATTTATATTCAATTTAAGCCATTATGTTAGTTATAATTTATAATTAGATCTTCCCATTGATATTCACATTGATGTATAAAAACATTCATATGAATTTTCTCCAACATGGACTTCATAACTTTTTTGTTTAGTCGGTGGAAGATGATAAGAGGGATAAACATTTACTAGGAATCATGTCAATAGAAAACTCAACCGCCCACACCTATGGAAAACTAGATTTTTCACAATGAAACATGTTTGGAAACATGATTACTACTGGATGGAGATCATTGATCGAAAATTCCCTCTCTATATCAAAAGAAAACACTGATATAGAATTTTCCAACTATAGATAACAAGGTTTGGATCATCTCGAACTTCGGACCCATTAAACATTAAAGACATAGCACACACAACTTTTTGTAGTAAATAAGACCTTTCTTCAATCTCTGCTTTATATGAAATAAGCCGGTCTATCATGAATATGACGTCAAGAAATTTCAGGTGAATAATTAGAAAACTTCGAGCAAGCTCAACATCAAATTGAGATAACACATATGTAGGACTATAAATACTATGCTCTCCCTTTATACAGTGGGTGTATTAATATAATTTTACAAGATATTATCTCCATTGTATGATTAAGATTATTTACAATCTGGGTTTAAATAAATGAATGATATTCACTAGTATCTAATAGAAAAGTCACTAATGATGAAGCTATAGAAATATTACCTCTCACAATCATATGACTCGTGTCCACTTCTTTTGGAGACTCTTCCTCAATGCTAATAATATTTTTTCTCAATTCCTGTGGAAGGAACAATTTAATATGTGAATAATATGATTTCCCCAAAGTTTTAAGAGGAGAAAATGATCCCATTTCACTAATTAGAGATGAATTGTTATGGAAGAATTACTGAAAATGTCGTGACTTTCATTAGGAGATAATGTTCTGGGGTTCCATAGTGAAAACCCTCATTGAATGTTCCACAATTACACTTTAGTATCATAAAAAATGAAATATTCTAGAAACTACATGAGTTCTTGAATGTCCATGATGCTAGGAACATCCACACGATTCATTATACTTCTGATTTCTAATTAAGGAACTCACACTGCCACTATTAGAGAATGAAGCTCCAAATAACCCTGATATAGGAGCCAATTACTTTTCAACCATATTTTTTATATCAAGTAAATAAGCATAATAATAAATATTTAGAAAGAATACATGATAACAAGTACCATGTTTACATCCCAACTCAATCCTTTGAGGCTTCACCCTCACATTTAACACAATATCAGGTGTGAAGTTCACATGATATGTAAAATGGTTTTTATACTTTGTCATGGTCCTATCAGAATACTCATGATTGAAAAAATCCTTAAAATTTTAAACAACATTGATGATGGATATAACTGGTCAGCTAAAATAAAATTCATGTTCTTCGACTAAAATACCTCATGCTTGTATGCCATTACCATAGGGTCGGGCCATATTTTTATTTTTCCTTCAAAAATGAAGGTGTTTGACAATAGAATGATATCATCGGGTGTGACCAATAATACAAACAGGCACTCCATTCTTCACAACCAATATTAAGCCTCTTTATGATCCTTTGAGGCTTTCAATAGTTATGGCTTCTATTTAAGATACATTGG
Organism: Viscum album; assembly: GCA_963277665.1. Classification (NCBI taxonomy): domain Eukaryota; kingdom Viridiplantae; phylum Streptophyta; class Magnoliopsida; order Santalales; family Viscaceae; genus Viscum; species Viscum album. Next base: position 874,913,905 of record OY728155.1, on the reverse strand, counting down.
TAAACCTATCTTGATAATGTCCCTCTGAGGGTCCATAGTTTGATCCATAAAATTAATTTAATTGTGTTCATATCCCATTGATTGGACTCTATGCATGGTTACCTCTATTATATTTGGTTCTACAAGAGTATTTACTCACTTTGGTTCAGTATAATCTTTTTCCCAAATCTAAATCACACTACATCTTATAGGCTTGATGATACCCAACATCAATATGGAATAAATAAGACACCAGATTAATACTCAAACATAGATAAAAGGGGAAATTAATCCCAATATATTGAACAAAAATTAATTGGATTTATATATACTCAAATCAAAATAGGGAAATAATACAACTAATACAAAAGACGCTTATCCCTAACCAACCTTGGAGACTTACTTTTCATTACATTTAGAGATGGAAATGAACTCAATCACAAATACATGTTATGTCTCGACAAGAATTCACAAAAACATACTGAATCTTAGTTGAGAACATCAACCAATCATTTATTCCATTTTGTCAAAAACTAAAGCATGAACCCTCGTAACCTGATAACTGATCACGCCCAATCATATCCATAGGGGAGTTCCATATCCCCACAGGTCGATAACTAGCACCTTGAATCATACATTTTGAAGGTGGGAACGATTCTTCCTCAAATAATGTAGAAGTAAATGAATCAAGATATAATTAATATCAAAAGGAAATCCACTATGAGTAATGTACTATAAGTAATATTTGAAATATATCCAAAAATTATTATAACCAAAGTACCAAAATTGGGTAATCAACCCAATAATTTATGGATTACACCCTACATTTTCCTTAGGGTGTAATATAAAGCCCAATATGATTTTAAAAAAATCCCATAATAGATTCGAAAATTAAGTTAACCAATAATGTTCATTGATAATTTACAAACAATCCAAAAGGGGATTTACGAAGGTATATTTAAATAAATCATGCTTTGAAAATTGAAAGATGGAAAAACATTTAAAAATTCATTATTCACCTTTCTTATGTTTGAAATATATTTCAAAATATGTATTTTACCTTTAATAAAATCATTATTACGCAGGAGGAACATTTTAGAAAATGGATTAAATAAATACATTTATATAAAAACATTTATATAAATTCTAAAGGCATGAAAAAAATTACTAAAATGGAATTTATACATTTTATGAAATAAAAAAGTGATCAATATGGTCATTTTACAAATTGGTATGCTAATTCTAGGATATATGTACCTAAAACTATGAATATATAAATGTATCTACAGAAATCCCATGTACTAAGACAAATGGAATTTATAGATTTTATGAAATAAAAAAGTGATCAATATGGTCATAAGAGATGGTGTTTCCTAAAATAACTCACTAAATACCTATGGAATGCGTGTTCTCAAGTAAAAAATCAATGAGGGGAAATTTATTTATAAATTTCTTAAAATTCAATTTTACAATTCTTCATTTAAAATATTATAATTATCTCTTAAAAACAATAATTAGTTTCAATAAAAAAACAATCATATTTTTAATGATGATACTATTGGGTTTCCATCAAACCCCTTTTTAAAGACAATTTCTCAAAACAATTACTTGAAAAATATTCATTCAAATTTGAAATCCATTTCTTAATTTAATCTAAAAAATTTTATGTTCATAAAATTCCATTAATTTCATCACAAACCCTCAATTATCAAGAATTTGTGTTTTCAACAAGTTTTTATCAAAATGATTTCCAAAATTAAATTCGTAATTTTAATTTAAAAAAAGTGTTCATCAAATCCACTATTTGAATTAATATATTTAAATCTCACAAATTTCAAAAAACACACAGACCCCAATTCAATGAAAATGGTTTTTTCTATTTTCAGGGAAACCAAATTTATCATAAAAAACACCAATTCACCAGAATTTGGTTTATCCAACAACCAATTGATATCAACATAATCCAAATCAAAACAATTTTTTTTAATTAAAATCATTTTATATTTAATAATGAAATTTAGAATTAATTAAATGTGTGAGTCGTGACAGAACCACCCACCTCTAAGCCGCTGGATCTCAAAGCATCAAACCATAATCAGGATTTGATGAGGAAGAACTACAACAACAGGATCTGGGGATATGAGGATCAAATACTATGATTATTAATCCATTGTAGTGTGTATTAGATCTAAAATTAAAAACAAGAATCCATAGATCCAGATGGAAAAAAATAGAGACCACATGATATCAATTACAGAATGATGAAACTAACTCGAAAGTAGATTTAAGGGAATTCCATTACTTAGGATTAGTTATTTGAGGAATCTGTGGGCCCAAGATTCTTTAATGGGAGATCTATGGAAGGGACATATGTGTTTGGGTCAAATGAGGTCCATAGATGACATAAAAAGTGGTTTTACGAAATTTTAATTAAAATATAGAAAAACAAAAAAAATCTATCAGCAAAATTTCAATGGAACATGCACCAGGTTTTGAAAAATCATATGCAAGACATCCACATGTTAAAAATAGGACACATGGATTCTCCAAAGATGGTGCATAGTTTGGTAAATCATGTCTATGCTTTCTGAATCCCATTGTCTAATTTTTTCCATTTTTTTGTTAGAAAGGTGAATGGTTTGATAAATCGTGTGCGGTCAATGCACTAATCGTGTACTATCCCCAAAACATCCATACAAATAAAATTTTAATCCGATTCAATTCTAAATGAATGTCAACCAATCCATTGTCGAAAAGAAGGGTTTATGAGTTTCAGAAAACTGTAATGGGATGTTACAGGTAAACAATATGTCACTGACTCTAGTATACTATGGTCGAGGTCATTACATACTCAATAATGGATTTGTGGAAGAATATATTTTTGAGATCCCCTCACCAAAAATTCACCCCACTGTTATGAAATTTTAATAATCCAATTCTATATACATTAGATAGGAGGTCGATATATTATTCAATGACTTCCTCAATAAATATATCTATCTAAAATGCAACCTTTTGAATGACATCAATTTTTGAAATACCCTTTCAATATATTCATATATAATTCAATATAGTGTAGACATCTATAATGTGTAGGACAACAATGTTTGATCTTTTTTAAATAAGTAAACCATTATTTAAACCATCATATTAAAAATGATTTTGGGAAGACATATAAAATTCACATAATATGACACCAATTTTCTTTTCAATAGTTAGATGCTTTTTTGGATCTATAATATTTCTTAATATTTTATTCAAATAGAATAAAATTTTGGTTAATGTATGATGGGAATTTTTAGAAAAAATTAACTAAAAAGTTACTTGAATTAAATCATGCATCCGAACATAACAATAATGTAATTTCATAGGCTTATATTTAAATAAGTCTATGATGTGAAATTATTTATATTTGTTAAATACCCATCTAGATCATTTATATCATTTTGAAAATTAAAAAACTCATATTTCCCATTCTTGTAAGGAGAGAAAGTGCTTAGATGAAGAAAATTACACCTTTCATCCTTTACCTGTGTAACTCTTCCCATACACTAGGTCAATCATGTCCAAACTAGAGTTAACAGTACTTTTATTTCAATTATTATATAGAAATATATTGATGGAACTATAAAAAAATTCTATGTTAATGGAATCAAAAATGTCTATCATAAAAAAAATTCTAATATAGTAATCCAAACATTGTTATCTTCTCAAACATGATTTTGAATGTTTTGTTAAAATATATACAAAATAAAGGTAACATGTCCATTACATTAAAAAATATAAGATCACCCATTAATGGATATGGTGTTTTACTTACATCTAAATTCTCATTAATTAAAGTCATCCAAAGATAATTATTTTCATCATTAGGGTAAATTTTTTTTTAAATTACGATATAAATAGTCCATTATAATTTTTTTAACATAACTATGTGTGTACCTTATTCCCAAATGAGTCATTATAACATTATTTTAATATTATATCCAAAAAAATCAAAACTAAGAAAGTCATTTATTGTCTCGGCCAACATGTAATTCAATTTAATGTATTTATTTTTATAATAATCATACAACATGACTTATGAATCCAATATTAATAACATATCATAGATCAATGGATCCAAATAAAAATAAATTTCATTATCCATTTATTATGGACCCCAAATTATAATAGATAACATAATGTATTTTCAGATCATCTATAACCACAATGGATAGTTATTATTTACCATCATAATTGGATATGTATTATGAAACTAATTTTTATATCTGAAGGATTCCTTCCATTAGTATATTGAGTAAGTTGAAAATTTTTCATCTCATTTCCATGTTCCAGATAATCATGATACATTTTCTTATACATGGGAGATCATGTTGGGTGATGATGTTACCCATATTTATTTAATATATCTGAATTACACATGTATTTCCTTATTGTCTATTAATTTTCATATACTTTCTTATTTCATGTAATTATTGGGATGTACCACAAAACATTTTAAGGACATAATTCAACTTTCGTATATCGATACACACTATGCATTGTGAATTTTTTATTTGATTCATAGTCCCAAACACATGATGAAATCATTTTGATAGGCATTTATTATTATAGTGATCAAACACAATGAATATTACATTATTTTATAATCACTAGTTGATTAGGAAGCTCATTGCCTCATTGTATCATACCATTGATGATAAAAAGTAGATCAATAAAGTGGGGGTCACTCTATATTTTGGAATATTTCAAATTATAAAGCTTTATTATGGACGAGAATATTTTATATTTAGTACAACCAACATTAAATAACACCTTGAAAAAACTCTTATCTTCACTAAAAACATTGGACAATTACGAATTTCAACTTCAATTTTTATTTTCATTTACTCAACACAATCATCATCATTGTTTATTCCTATAATCATATACTTGATAAGATCTTCATTATTGTTCAATATTTTAATCAAATTAAATTATCCATAATAATTCATGTTATCCTAGTCTCTAGAAATATTCAATTATTCCCTGTCATTAGTCCGTAATTTATAACATTAATATATTTAGTGACATATTATGTTTTATTCAATATCCTCTATATCAATTTTTCCTGAATAACAGTATCATAAATATAAAAAAAGGATTTCATATGTGTCACATAAATAATATTTTACAAGAATTATGAACTCTTTAACCCCATAATCATTCAAATTTTTAATTTGACTGGAATCCATCCAATTTATGAGTCATATGTACACTATTTGATTAAGTAATATTCATCTTTTACTAAAAAATTAATAAATATAAGGTATATTTCAAAAATATATTATTTAGACACAAACACTTATGGAAAAAATATTTTATATAAATTTACATTACATCAAAAAAACATCATTGAACATATAAAATAAATAATTATATCAGTATAAAGTATTATAAAACTTCTATTTTTAATTACAATATTTAGTGTATAAAATAAATAATATTTAATGAAGTGGAATTATTAGGGGAGATAATTGACTAAATTTCACTATCAATGTTACCAATAGACCAGTGAATTTCTACAACTAGAAAATTATTATTGTATATATAAAAATATTTAACTATCAAAACATATATCAAAACAAGTTACTTATTTTTCATAATGATTCCATTGTGTTTTAATGAAAGAAATCACATCAATTAATTTTATTAAATGATTAAATTTATGAAATATATCATATTGAAATTCTTAATTTTTTAATAATAAAAATGAAAATTTTATTTTTTAATGAGATTTTGAAAGTTATTAATATTGTGGGATGAATGTAGGAAATGAAAATTTTAACATAAATAACACATATTTTCAAATTTAAAATTCATTATTGTATTTAATCTGAAAAATAATTTCATTATCTAATGGAATTCATAAAATTAATTTCCTTTCTATTATTTAATAGAATTAATTTTTTCAAGAATATAATTTTATAAAAAATTATAACATCCAAATTTTATTAATTTCTCATTTAAAAGAACAGAAACTTTAAAAATGATATTTCATAATATTATGTGAATTATATTAATTATAATGATAAAAACATGTTTTTTAATTTTTTCAAGATGTGGATATAAAAATATAAATATCATAATAATTTTTATTTATTTCCACATGAAAATTATGAAATTGTTATGGAAAAAGATGAGAGTTGTATCCATTACTAAAATAAAAATTATAGATCAAATAAAAATAACAATGAATAAAAGAAATCATTCTTCAACCTAATAAAGCTGGTAAATCAAATGTAAAACCCATTAGAAAAAATAAAATCGCTGAGGAGAAGAAGAAATTTTTTTTTACAGAGATACATGCTAAAAATATACCATAATATAAGAACAATGATTAACTAAAGATTATGAATTAATTTCCCAAACATTGAGTAAATAGGAACCTAATGAGAAAATCAAGAAATCCCAAAAAGGAAAAAATATCATTTTAAAATCAGTATGTAATCTTAATAGAACTATCCATTTTCAAATTTTGTTACCAGATTTTAACAATAAATTACCAATAAATAAAATCAGTGGGTCATAAAGTATATTTTCATTCAATGATTAATAACAACATTAAAAATGATGAATCCAAAATTCAACATCATTAATTTAATTTCCATAAATATCTCATACCATCCATTGAACTCTTACATCTGTGTAACATAACCTGGGAAGTTCATGAACAATGGGATGGCCTAAAAATCCCATTAAGTTAATAATAATATGAATAAATAATTGAACATGGTTCAAAAGGGATAACATAAAGACACTAAAAGGAAAAAAACAAGAATATACATACAAAATAATTACATATAGAACAATGAATAGTGTAATAATTGAATAATATAAATGTTTAAACAACATACAATATGACATAATCATTAGTCAAGGCTCGAAATAAATAAAATTTCTCTTATAAGATCATGATTAGATGATAACAACCAAGACCATTTCATATAGAGGAGGATGAGTCATGGATAACCACCATATCCAATTCACATGGAGGAACATACGTAAATGATCAAAACTATGATCATTTCACAAGACATCTCAAAAAATTAATCATTTACCACTTCATTTAGGTGCTATCTTAGTGCACATATCATAACATGTTCATGAATATGTTCTTTTTATGAAGAATCATACATATAGAATAAAAATAAGGGTGACCCAAGGAATGAAATAATTACCATAATCATTTCATAATGAAAAACCAATGGGAAAACAATAATGGTGTCAATGAATGAATAAATTTAAATCATATATTAAAAATTAATGTACAAAATAGGTTTAAATTATAACCCAAAGGATAAAAAATTGATGTTAAAAAAGAATACAATACCGTATTTATGAGTATGTTCTCAACTTGAATTTTATGTCTTTGATAATCAAATTAGATTCATTAATAATTTAATTATTATCCACTTAAACAAGAATTAGATTTATTATTATTTTATAAAGTTCATTTATGGTCTTTATATTGAGTTATGAGATTCAATTTAATCATTGAAGGAGCATTCATTTCATTGGTTTTTATGTTCGGTTTACTTGTACACATGTATGGAAAATTGTGTAAAATGAGAACATTTTATACATATGAAATTACATTTTATTAACGATATTCCAAAATATTATCTGATTTTATATATAATTGTTTTACCATATGTAATAATTATTATTTTTAAAGAATATTAATGATAATCATTTAGATTCTTGTTGTATTTTAGTGATCATCATGAACTACTTTTGATTTATTAATTAATATTATGTACATATACTTGATCCATATAATTTAAAAACCTATAATACATATTTTATAATTTTTTTAACCATTAAAATGGGTTTATAACCTACCGAGAAGGCAATGATGAAAATTGGAAACTTATCATCCTTGAATGTTATAAATCAATACATCACAAATGATATTTTCTTTTTTTAGAACAAAATGGGAGGGGAAAATAATCGATGATGGTAGTTCCTTTGAAACAACAATATTATATTAGATAAACTATAATATAGTTATCATCCAACATGGATAAGGTAAGGTGATGAATAGAAAATAAAAGAATAGAGATTGAAAATAAATTAAATGAAAAATAATGGGGGTTTACCTCTCAAATTATTCTCTTTTAGAACCTCATAGAGGCACATGAGTTTCAATTTATTTGAGAACAAGAATATCAGAAGATTTAGAGATATAAGTTAATATTTTTGGACATAATTTTAAAAAGATTCAAGTATTTGTAGGTGTGTGGATAACAGGTGGTGAAGGGTGGAATTTATAGTGGAGGAGAGGGGTGTTTTTCATTATTGTAATAATTTTTTTGAATTTTTAATCAATAATGTAAATAGTGAGGATTATTGTGACCAAATATAGTAACTAATAAATTTTCGATGGACCAAATGGCTATTAAATCCATCATACATCATCCATGCCATAAGAATTCATGTATTTAGGTTATACCATAAATTACCATATTTCACTATTCATAAAAAATTCTACATATTTATAAAAAACCCAAAAATTCACTATTTCCATTTTTTCTACATGTTCAATTAAAATAATTCCTCTATTATTTGGCAATACTATTTTTAATATCTTAAATTTAATTTTCAATTAAAATCATCATTTATTTGTAAAATAATAATTTCCAAAATATAAATAATTTTATAAAAAAATTAAATATTAAATAGAGTTTACTTAATTTATCTTATAATAACAAAAAAATAAATTCTTAATTTAGGTATATTTTCTATGGAAATAATTTTTATTTTAAACAATTATATTGATTATAAAATTCAAAATAAAAATTTACGCCTTATAAAAATGTTAACACATAATTTATCAGTTTGGAAAACATTTATTTACTTATTCCAAGATACAAATCTACCATATTTTCATTCATAAGAATCAAAAAATTTATTTTTACCCACATCGGTGAGGTAACTACAGTATATATTCTTAATGGTTACATTAATATTCCAAAGGACATGTTACAATTCTATTGGTTAAGGTTCCTTATTTTTAATAAATACTTATTATTTCATTCATTATTCATTTACAAACATTTTATATTTTTATCAATGTGATTTGATATGGTTTTTACAATATGAAATAATTATATGAACGTAAATTTCATTCTTAAATATTGGGGTCATTAAATTCATATCCCTTAATTATTTTTCCCTCAAAATATCCTTTCACATACTATGGTGAAAACTATTGGGCACACTTCTCCTTTATTGATTCCCAAAGTTCACATGTTTCCTCTTCATACATATATATCATACATAGTACATTGACTGGGATAGTGGTCTTGTTGAATTAAAAATTATCTCTACAATCCAATACATTCATTGGTCGCTCTTAAGAAGAGCGATAGTTTCCAATTGTATAACCTCTAAATTCAGTACATATGTGGGAGCTCGTATGTACATTCTCAAGAGTGATATGTGGAATACATTGTGTACTTGAGAAATGCTTGGTGAATGTTCTAGTTGATAGTACACAACTCTATCACAATCAACAACACAGAATGGGGTTCTGTAAGTGTAATTATTTTCCTCCCAACTCTTATGATCCTCTTCAAAATATATACGTAGAGGAATATGATTTTTTCAACTAGAAACTACATACCTCATCGATGATTTTCAGCATAAATATTTTGTCATCTTTGGGATACCCAAATATTCTATTAAATGGGGTTCATATTTTCTACCATTTCATAGGACATTTCAGGTCCTAGTAGCTTACATTCACCAACTTCATCCCAGTATGTAATTGTTCCTTATCTTTTCCCATAATGACCTTCATACCGATCCATTTGGATGCCCTAGGGGAATCTATTGTTATAGGAGAACTCAAAAAGAGATATATTTTGGTCCCATCCTCACATGAAGTTCATAGAACACTCTAACAATATGTATTACATTATATTAATCGTCTAATTTTATTGGTCATTAGTTTGAGGATGATATATCATATGAATGTTAAACTCATTGTTTAGCCCATGTTGGTGACTTTTACAAAAAAATGTATGTAAATCCCATATCTTGATCAAATATAGTTGATCACGGTAATCCATATATAATTACAACTTCTCAAATGTATACAAATGAATGTGGATCTACTGATATTTCCTCTCCAATTGTTATAAAATGATTTTTCTATATAAGATGATCCACATTTACCCACATAATATTATTTCCTATGGATATACTTGGATGTCTGGTGAAAATTTCCACTGTGATGTTTTCCCACTTCAATATTGCTATAGATAATTATTGCCTCATTACCTTATATATTTTACATTCATCCTTCACATTCTGCTACACTGAGATCATTTATGTGTACTCAGCGATATGTTTCATCATATTGTCCTATATGTAGTTCTCTTATATATCATGATATATCTTTTTTTTCATTTTTGAATAGAGACTATTGAGATATGTCCATCATTCAAAAAATATTTCTTTATCTCTATATTAGATGGTAAAATTAATATTCAGCCATATCTTATGAGTTCTTCAACATCATATTTGAAGTTTGATGATTTCCAATTACTGTTATCTTCCACCTTTTTGGGATTTTTTATATTTTATATTTGATAATACTTTTTATATACATGTGGGATGGTTGATCAAAGATTTCAGAAAGGATTGATTATGATATTTCTTTAATGATTCCTATGTCTATCCTAAGAAGGTCCAATAATATTGGGTTCTTCTCAATTCTTACCATTGATAAAGATGCGCAATCCATTCTACATAGATCATCTAACATGTTAGTTTCTATAATAGGATTTTTGTGGATTGAGCATCCAAAATCATTGACGAGTTATAACCTCCATCATAGGTTCATATTATGCTCATTCTATGTGAATATATATTTGAAACTCTAATGATCAATATATATCTCAGAATTCTCCACATAGAGATAATGTAGCCAGATTTTCAACATTAAGATCATAGCAGCCAACTCTATATCATGTTTGGGATAGTTTTTTTCAAGGCATTTAAAGAGCCTGGAGGTATAAACAACCACATAATCATTATGAATCTGAACAGAACATTGTATCATCTTTGAAGAATAAAATTACACCGCAAATAGTTCCCCAACTTATTGTAAATTGCGTATTGGTGTTGTTGTAAGACTCTTCATCGTATCATTGAAGCAGTATTCACATTCACTAGTCCAGAAAACTTTTACTCCCTTTTGAGTCATCTTGGATAATGGGTTTGATAATTATGAAAATTTCTTCACAAATCATCATAAATAAAAACCTAGACTATGGAAACTAAGGATCTCTTATAAAAATGTTTTTCTAGGCTACTGCTCAATATCATTTTTCTTAGAAGGGTCCAGATATATTCTTTTACTAGTGATAGCAATCCCTGTGAATGATACACCCCCTTCCAGAACTCACAATTTCTAAATATTCTATATATTTTCTCCCTTCGCAATGATTTTAGCATAGAACTAATATGCTCCTCATTTTCCTCCGTACTATTTTAGTATAAAAAAATATTCTAAATAAGTGCTACCGGAAATTTTTTGAAGTAATCTATAAATAATCAATTCATTAAATCCATGAATATTACAGGATCGTTAAGGAGTCTGAAAGGTATCACTATGAAATCATAGATTCCACACATTATTCCAATGGAATACATGTTAATATCTTTATTTTCCACCATTAATTGGTGATATCCTGACCAAAGTTCATCTATAGGGAAACTCATGTCCCTACATAGTTGATCAAACAATTCATTTATCAATGGAAGGGAATATTTCTTATTTATCATGTTTTTTTTTTGAGATTATGATATTAAATGAAGAGGTGCATTTGTCTATCATTCTTTATGATAAAGAGTGTAACACAAAAAATATATAAATATAAAATGTTTCTTGCAAACAATTTTTTAATTATATAGTTTTAAACTATCCATTAAACATAAATATTCTACTTTTGTGTCTTGAATTTCAAAATAACGACGTACACGGTTTTGATCAATAAGAAAATTGGAGTATAATATAATTAACCTCATTTTTTGTGAATAGTAACATACCTTTATCAATATTTATAAGATCCTTATGAATAGTAACTCATGTTATTATTATTTTATTTTCTTATGGTTCTAATATAATGAGATTGAGAATAATTTTCCATGGTGATAAAAAAATGAGTTATAGTTTTAAAATTGACATTTTTTAAAATGAATTATGATTTTATTTAAAAATTAAACTACTAATATATAGAAAATTATTTTCAAAAACAATTAATTCATTTTTGTAATATACATGTCGAAAAATTAATGGGGTGAATTTTTGATATTTTATTGAAATAATTTAATTTTCTGAGAATAGTGGCATTTGATTTTTCTAAAAAATGCTATATAAATTAATTTATGCATCATGCATGGGTCAAAGTTGATGTAAATGGCTATTGGATTGAACCTTCATGCAATTATTGCGGTTATTGGTCTCATGAATTAAGACTACTCATAGTCTTGAGCCTAAATATTATACCAATGATTAAAATAATGTAAAACTCATCCTCTCCTACAATATAAATACCTCCCTCACCCCCAACCTCTTCCTCTATTACCTCTCAATATTTATGGATTGTCTAAGTTCCAACCAATAACCTTCTCAAAAATCATCCCCATGTCCTTGTACAGTTTGTCTCACTAAAAGTCTAGATATTAATTCCTTAATGAGGTTCTAATGGAGAAGTTAACAATATTATGTTTAAATAAGTTGGAAGTAAGAAAAATCGAGGTATTGGTGTTTATAATCCAATATTCTATTACTGGGGTTAGTCTTATACTTCATTAAATATATAGTACTATGATTTTATGTGTGATGAATATAAGTTTATATTATATTGAAATATTTTCATTTGTAGTGTATATAAATATTCCATATACTCAATTAAGTCTCACTACAATTATAAGATATTTGTAAGGTATATTTCTTTTAAAATCCTCTTTTTGAAATTCTGTTTTACAAAATTTAAAAGAATTGTTTATTTGAAATTATTCATGTTGTTTGATTATGTTCTGGTTCATGGATATTATATATGGTGAAGTGTTGGACTTGTATCTCCATCTAATTAATTGGTTATGCGAATGTTGGAGGTCGGTCGTATGGTTAATCCAAGTGTAACAACAATGGTTACACAAGAAAGTAGCTGTGAGGGTTACATTTTAAGGTAGTTGCGAGGGATACATATCATATGGTTTCTGAGAGGGTTACATGATTATTTAATTATGTCCATAACATACCATTACTTTTTAATATATGTTCACTAATGATTAATGAAAATCTCATGTTTCAATACGTAATTATATATGGGTGGGAAGTATGACTTTGTGGAAATTATTTCATATGTTTTTAAGTATACACTTAATAATGGTTTCATTCCTTTTTTTTCAATATCCCTTTCTGATATTTTTACGTTCATCCAATGTTTTTAATATATTATGACATGTTCTAAGGATTCAAAAGATAAATAATGATGTCATGTTAAATGTAGTGAATATTTTCAATGAAATCATGTTGTTGTTTTGTATTTAAAATTTTATGTTTTGGAAATATGGATACTATTTTATTGCTACCCACATTTTATCAATGTGGGTTGATATGTGTGATTTTTTTCCTAACGTTCTGAAACACTTTACCAAAAAGATATTTGGGAATATTAAGATGTAGAATCTAACCATAATTTCAAGATTATGATATGTTTAAGGTCAGGTCCTTATAGTTATTATCTGAGCACAGTTTAGAAAAATTATAGAGTTGGTATAATGTAAATAGAATAACATAAATGATTTTTACATTATTTTTATGTTTAAATTGTGTATAATTTAAAAATTAACATGTTTCTTCCTATATTATATGTCTGTTTAGATTGGTTTTCCATAGAAGAAACATGGAATAAGATGTTGGAAAGAAAAAAGAGGCTGATATCTTTTTGAATCTACAATATGGAATGGTGGGAATTGGAATCGAACTGTTTGTGAAGTTAATGGAACATGTGATGCTTGAAATAAATGTAGGTGGAATCCATGTATAGAGAAAAACTATAGCTACCATAAAGTATCATCATAATAGTGGAATATTTTATGATTCAATGCCCACCTACTTTAAGTGGATCTTATCAACCTATAGTGGCTGATGGATAGATTAAATCCATTGAAAAGATATTCTATGTTATCATATGTTCAAATAATTAATTAGGTAGTATTTTTTATTAACTTTTTGAAAGTGAAGCTGATCAGTGGTGAGAAACTCTCAAGAATATTTGGGATCAAGATGATATTGATGTCATATAGTGGGATGAATATAAATTTATTTTCCATGAAAAATATTTTCCTAAGGTGGTTTGTCTTATTATGGAGACAAAATTCCTTGAAAAAAACTTCACCATACTAGAAAGTAACACTATAAATCTTATTGAGGTTCACGATAGAAAATTTTAATTCTATTAATAATTATTAAATAAGATATACGGAAGAGAATTATCCTCCAAATAATTAAAATTTAATTAGAAACTTTTTCAATGTGTTTAATGGTTAAAAATGGACTTCAATGATGACAATATTTACTTTTAGAACAAAGAGAAAATATGTCCAAATGGAAAATGATGGGAAAGAATCAATCAATGAAGTCTGATGGTTTGAATGTTCAATTTCATGTTTGTGAAAAGTGTGGTAAAAATAACCTTTGGGAATGTCTTACCAAAACACGGAAGAACTTTTAATGGGGAATGTGTTGAAATATGTTCTAATATTGTATTAAAAATGAACATAAGATCATTTCTAATAAGAAAATTTTAAAGTGGTTCAAATGTGGTGAGATGGGTAATTATATAAATGTCTCCCCATAGAGAGATCTGAATGATGGAAAGCAGCCAGAGTAGAAATATAAATTTGTAGTGAGATCTTTATGACTACGTCAGTAGATATCGAGTATGACAATGAAGTGGTATCAGGTACATTGTGTATTTAATCAATTTTTTCTAATGTCATGTTTGATATGGTGTATACATATTCCTTTATTTATGATAAATTATCTACTAAATTGGAAATATCACCTCCACCAATGAGATTGTAACATATTGTTAAAAATCCCGGGGCACATGATATAGAAATAAGAAAGTTGTAAGAATATTACTATTGGTGTATGTGGAAAGACATCACCTCAAAATATTTTTTTTCTCGTAATAGAGTTCAATTTCATTCATGGTATTGAATGTATTTCTATTTGTCATTCTTAGATTGGTTGTAGAGCTAAAGAATGGGTTTTTCTGAAAGAGTTTCAGTTTTTATAAAAGAATGAACCCATAAAATTGATAACATATCAGGGTGCTGAGAAATTTTTTAAATAAAGAAATGAATTTTATCTTGATCATATTGTAGAAAATAATGGAACAATTTAGATTAACATAGTGCTTGTGGTAAATGAATATCATGATGTTTTTCCTGATGAGTTATTCGATAGTATACCATATGAAGATGTTGAATTCACAGCTGTCTTAGTTCCTAATGCTAATACAATTTCAAATCCACATTATTGAATGGATCATATGGAACTTATTGATTTGAAACATTAGTTATATGAGTTTATTGATAAAGGTTTAATTCTTTATAGCACTTCACCATGGTGTGGCCCTATTTTTTGGTTAAAAAAATGATGATTCCATAAGAATTTACATTGATTATAGAGCCTTGAATAAAATCACGATTAAAAATTGGTATCTTTTGGCTCATATAGATACCATTTTTGATCAACGCTAAGGAGCATAGTATTTTTCTATGATCGACCTGAGATCAAGGTACCATCATCTGTTGGAGAATGAGGAAAACATTCCATTAAAATCATTTCGAACTAGATATGGGAATTATGAATTTATTACTATGTCATTTGGGTTACGAAAGTCACCTGTTGTGTTCATGGATCTTATAAAAATAGTAATTCATGAGTTCATGGATAATATTGTAGTTGAATTTATTGATAAAATTTATTATTTTCTAACAGTATAGAGGATCTTGAGAAACATCTAAAGGTTGTTTTAAAAACCATAATGGAAAATAAAATGTATGTAAAAATAAGTAAGTGCGAATTTTGGTTGCAATAAATTTCATTCCTTAGTTACATTGTTTCTAAAAATGTCATAACTATTGATCATTTTGAAACAAAAGTTCTTGATGAATTGGAAAGTCCCACAAATATAACTGATATTTTTAGATGTCTTGGTTTTGTAGGCTATTACATGAGGTTTGTTGTAAAAATTTCATTTTTATATAGTTCATTGTCTATGATAACTCTAAATGGATTTAAATTCTCTTAGACAAAAGAATGTGATTATTGCTTTTAGAAATTCATAATAATATTATTGAATTCTTCAGTTCTGAACCTACCTTCTAGAAATGGGAGTTTTTCATCTCTGATGATGCTTCATTAATTGGTTTTGGTTTAGTTTTGATTCAGAATGACTAGATCATTTCATAAGATTATAGACAGAAAAAACATCATTAGGAAAATTTTCACATACAATATTTTGAATTGGAAGATATGGTTGTACATTTAAATATTTGGAAGTTTCATTTATACAGATCCAAATGTGAAATATATATTGACTAAAAAATTTCGAAGTATATATTCACTCAAAAGGAATTAAATATGAGGTTGAGAAGATGTCTTAAATTGATACATGATCGTGATTTCATGACAATTACCATCATGTAAAATAATACAAAATGAAATATGATTGAGTAAGAAACATCATGCATCCTTAACCATGTTACAATTTGAACATGACCCCTAGAGTAATGATTTATTGAATTTTGGCTTGGAATATGTTAGTGCAAAAAAATTCAATTATTTTGTTTCATGTCTCAGTGTAGTCATCTTTGTCAAACAGTATTTTGTATGTGTAGAAGGCTGATTAGGTATTATAAAAAAATGTAGAATTGGTAAAAATGGGTAAGTTACATGAATTTAACATTGATAAATATTGTGTTATGAGAATTACAATGATAATTTTTTCACCTTATGATTCTCAATAGAAGAATGAATTGTTGTTTGATGCTCATAATTCTCTATTTTCAGTGCATCCTAGCATTACAAATATGTAATAAACACATTGAGAGTATTAATAGTGGGATTGAATGAAAATAGATATTGCTTGTTATACTGTGAAATGTTTGACATGTCAACATGTTAATGTTGATTAGTTGTTCCCATTGGGGATGATTCAGCCTTTACCCACACCAGAGTTGAAATGGGGGAATATATCCATGGACTTTGTTATGTGAATACCAAAGACTTCTCGCTTTAAAAATGAAAACTTTGTTATGGTTGATCGTCTAACTAAATCATCTCATTTACATCTAAATAGATATTTTATGTCTCTAGATCAGCTTTCTCAACTGTACCTCAATGAGATTTTTTGTTTACAAGGAGTTCCATTATCCATTGAATTTGGCTGTGATCTGAGGTTCACTTATATCATTTTGAAAGGACTTGAGGAGTCATTGAGAACAAAAATGAAATTCAAAACTTTTTTTTATCCTCAATAATATGGGACGTTAGAGACTGATATTATGACATCAGAGGATAATTTTTTAGCATGTTCAATGAATATCCAAGGACGTTGGGATCAGTATATTTCATTGGATTAATTTTCATTAAATAACTACTTTTTTCTAGTATACTATTGGAATATTTTGAGGAATTATAAGGGAAGAAGTGTCAAACGTTAAATTTTTGGGATGTTGTGTTGGAATGAAAGTTGATGGGACAAAAATTAGTAGAGTATGTGGCATAGAAATTGAATTGGATCGAGTAATACATGAGGACTACTCAGAGATGGAAAAAAAATTAAGTAGATAAAAAGATGAATGATTTTTCTTTTGAGGTAGGTGATCATGTTTTTCATATAATATAACCTTGGAAAATTGTTATGAATTATTATAATGATGGATAGCAATTTCCATGGATTATTAGACCTTATGAAATCATGGAGAATGTGGGACCAGTAGCTTCGCCACTTATTTTGTCTCCATTACACAATTTTTTTCATGTTTCATTTTTAGAAAGTATGTGCCTTATTATTGTCATGTTTTGATCCCAAAAGTAGATGAGTTAGACGATAAAATTTCTTATAAAGATAAACCTATTTAGTTTTTTTATCATAGAAAAAATGTACTCCTGAATAAGATAATCTACTAGGTAACGGTTTTTTGGAGAAACAATATTGTTCAAAAACCAACATGGGAATTTAAAAATTCATTGAGGGAAAGGAACCTTAACTTATTTAATAGGTAAATAAAATTACAAGGATAAAATTTCCAAAAGTTGGGGAGAATGTAACACTGAAATGATTTAAATGTAAATTAAAATTCAGGAAAAACATTGTTTTTATGATATATGTGTAATCTAGCCATTAAAAATAATTTTTCTGCTTCTGTGTTATGAATTTCGAAAAATAGACATATGTGGTTGTGATCAATATGTTATTTGGATTCTAATCGATCCAACATGGTTTTTGGTGAATAGTAACATACACTTATAAATATAAATATGAATAGTAATACAACCCTTATGAATATTTATTTATATTATTTTATTATTTTATAAAGGTTCATAGATAATGAAAATTTGATTAATTTTTCTATGTAATATAAAATGAGTGGGAGTTTTAAAATTTTTATTTTTTAATAAATTATGGTTTTATTTAAAAAATAAATTAATCATATTTAGATAATTTTAATCAAAAAATGGACTTCATTTTTTAATTCTACACATCAAAAAAGTGTTGGGTTGAAATTTTTGGATTTTTCTGAACTACCCGAATTTTTTGTATATAGTGATATTTGATAATTACGAAATATACTATATAAATGTATTTCTGTTTCATGCATGAGTCATGGATGATGTAAATGGTCATCGGTTTAAACTCACATGCACATATTACTGATTCTGGTCACATTAATCAAGTCTATTTGTAGTATTGAGAAAAACTATTAAACTTATGATTATAATAATGGTAAAGTCATCTCATCTACTATAAACTCCACCCCCACCCCCCTATTACATTCACACATATAAAGCATTGTGCATTGTCTGGGTTCATCAATATCCCCTTACCAAGGATATTCCCCACATAAAGGACCAACTTCTCCCACAAAAAGTTAAAAAACAAAGGCCTTATGGAGGATCTAACGGATAAGAGATCAAGAGGAGGTTTAAACATGTTTCGAGTAAGAAAAACCTGAGTCAAGATAATTCATAAACCAATTTACCATTCTTTGGGTTCATCTTCTACTTCATTAATTATATTATATTTAGATTATTTTTATGATAAATTTTTGTTTATATTATGTTGAAATATGTTTATTCATATTCTATATACATATTACATCCACTCTATTAAATCTCTCTTCAATTATATGATATTTGAAAGGGGGTTTTATTTTAAATTCCTCTTTTATTATTTTATTTTACAGAATTCAAAATAAATGTTTTTTTTTCAATTATTCATTTTTACGATTATGTTTTTGTTCTTGTGATTTGATTATTATTAATATTAGGAACTATATATCTCCCCAATGCATTAGGTATCTGTAAGTCTGATGTCGGTCGTGTGGTTACTCAACGTGTAACTACGATGGTTACACAACAATGTTGCTTTGATTAATACATTGTAAGGTATCCATGAGGGTTACCAATAATAAAGTAACTGAGAGGGTTACATGATGATGTATGTAATTCCCCATGATACCTTTATGGTTTTAAATAATCTTTATAATGTTTTATAGAAATATCATGTTTCAGAAATTATGTATATATGGGTGAGAGGAATTTCATTTTAAAAATGATTTCATATATTTATAAGTATTAATGGGCTAATGGTTTTTTCCACTTTTTTATATCCCTTACTGATATTTTTATGTGTATCATATGTTTTAAATGTATTTCACTGGTTATAAGGATGGGTAATATAATGAATGAATTTAAGTTAAATATTTTGAAGAATTTTCAAATAAATCATGTAGTTGTTTTGTGTTAAAAATTATTTTTTGGGGAAGAAATGGATATTCTTTTAATGGTACCCAAATTTTATGCATGTGGATTGATATGTATGAGTTATGTCTTCATTATATAATACTCTAAAATGAAAATATCCTTTGGAATTAAAAGAATATTAATCTATTTCAAATAGATTGATTACGATTTGTTTAAAACTGGGTCATTATAAAGAGGACTGTTACAACCCATGGTAAAGTAACTAGGAATATAAAACCCCAATCCATATTATCCTATATATATTTCGTTAGATCCTCATACTCAATGGTTGTTATTCCTTATGGTTTCATTAATATAGTCACAGATCAAAGAATATTTTTAACTAATAACTCACCTTCTTAGTAAGGATGGTGACCATTGAATTCTTCAGGGAATAGATCAGTGTAGTCCCTCAAAATGGGCATGTCTTTGAGAATTATTATCTACCTATTGTCAATCAGTTGATATAGATATTCTCACTCTTAAGGCAGTATTTTCTACAATTGAGTTGATGACTCCAGCAGAGGTTTACCACCTCCTCAAACTAGTGTAGAATTGGAAGAATCCTTAGGATTCGAAGAGTTATCTACCATTACTAACAGTTGATATTAGTTGTGTAAGAATATTTCCAATCGATTCCCAATATAGCATAAAGTGAGACAAAATTTTATTCTATGTTCATAGCAAAACCATTAAATATTAAGGGTATAAATACTTTGAGTGAAAAAAATTCCTATTTTTCTATTCTCATGTATTACCCATATTCAATATTTCGAGGTGGTGGTTGAATAGTTCAACTAAACTTGAAAGATTTGAAATATTATTATGAACAATAATAACATATAAGATACTCTATTCTTGAATAAATAACAATAATACCTTTTAATACATCATTTGTAGCCTCCACCATAGCTGTAGTGGTAAAATATTCACTTTCATTCATCCTTGGAGGTTATTATTGTTGATTACCTCTAGTAACCCCTGTCTAAGAGAAAATAATCACAAAATTTCCATGTTCCTTATAATTGAAACACTTCACACGAGGTTTATTATTGACTATAACCATAATTTATTTGTTAACCGTAGTGGGATTATTCATATACCTATAGAATATTTAATCCAAATTCCAAATTCTTCCACATTTGAAGAATATCTAAGTTCCCTTTAGATAGTTCCTAGGATTCATCTTCACGAGACATTGACACATGAGGTGTTGGTTTTTCTTCTAATATTGGGCTTCATCTATTGATCCTCCCATATTAAACTCTACTTTCTAATTTTTGTCTCCAGTACTATGAGACCACTAAGATTCTATGATGAATATTTATACCTTTAGGGGACACCGAATAATCTTTTCATAGGTATGAAAGTCTCAAATCACTTTTTATTTTTGTAGACTCATCATTAAATATTCAATGATGTGATCCAACTTTCTTTCACAATTAATGAAATATTGAGAGTAGTATCTTGAAATAATTGAAGATCATTCATTATACTCCATTATCGACCCATGATTCTTCTACTTTAATCAATGGAACATTTATTCCATCTTGATATATAGGGATCATGGAAAATATTTATTGATATATATTTTCATCAATTATGTCAAATCCATGGAAAAAATTTCAAATTTTTTAATTTTTTTCTTAATCAATTTCCACCATTGAATAGCTTCCCCATGAAAATGATATACCACAAACACAACATCCTCTTCATTGGAGTAATTGATGACTGATTGTGTCTCATTAATGGAATTATTCAAATATTCTACGAGGACGGGGTTAGAAGACCCAATAAATAAGGGAGGCCTTATTCATACAAAGGATATGACCGCAACATACTCATCCGTAGTATATGGAGGATGTTCGATATAATTAGTGTTCTCATACAAAACATGATCGAATTTATCATATACTATCATGATGTTTGGACTAACTGTTCCCCCTATATTGGTTATATCTATAGAGAAATTGTTACATTTCCTATCACATTGTCTTTTTGGAACGAGTTCTCTTATTTCCAACAATTAAATATTAAAAATAAATTACAATTTTGGGATTCAATACATATTTAGTAATTATATTAAAAGAAAAAATTTAACATCGAAGGATAAAATTTTAAATGAAAAATATACTGTAACAAATGATTCTATATGTTTTAATATATGTTATCCATGGTGATACAATTATCACTACAGATATTTATCAAGTTCATTAGTCCTAATATATAAAAATAACTAGACTATTACTTGATACCAACCAATAATGACCCAAGACATTTAGACATTTTAAAACTTGAGTTTAAGCATAATAATCCAAAAAATAGAAAAACAATGATTATAAAGAGTACATTATTTGAATGTTTAGATACATAATTAGAAATCATGAAAAAAAACATTCATTTAATCTCTATAATGATCACATAACATACCTTAGGATATTACATCCATGTAGCTTAACATGGGGAATACATGAACAATGGTATGACTTGAAAATCAAATTAATGGAACATGATAATTAATAAATAATAGCACATGGGTTAGAATGAATATAAATATGATATAAAAAGTCCTGGAACATGAATAATTATATGGAAACATAACATATATTATATGGGATCATGTAAATATTGAATCAATGAAATGGTCATACAACATATAACATGAAACAAGTATGAGTCAATGTTAACCTCCAAGACCATTGTACATAGAGGATCATGATTTATGGAAGACCACCACGAACAATGTATATGAAGTAGCATGAATCAAGGATAACCACCAAGATCAATCCATGTGTAGAAACATGAGACAATGCTAAACACAACGACAATTACATATGATGACTAATTATATAAAACATTACCCAAATGCATTAGAGCACTATCTTGGTTCACACATCATTACATGTTCAGGTATATGTGTGAAACATAAAGAATCCTACATACAGAAGTAACATAAGGGTCACCCATGGAAGGAAAGGGGTTTCATAATCATGTCATAGTAAATAACCAATTGGTGTATAATAATAGTGTCCATGAAATAATGAATTTCAATCATACATGAACATTAATAATAGAAAATAGTCATATATCATGATAAATTATTGTACATGTGAATTTAAAACACATATAATAGTGTTTAATATTGGTTATAAATGGCCCACTTCAGTGTGGGTTAATGAATAAGATTTAATATAATTTTAATAGGATAATGAAACTTTTTTATCTAAAAATTGAAATAAAAAAAGATAGTTCTTCATGGTAAAATAGGATTTCTATAAAATTATTATGTTTTAAAATATATTGTGGAGTGTACACAAAAATCAGTATGAAATTGGGAAGATACCTTTAATCCATATTTCATATCTAGAAAAATGTAGAAGGAAACATTGTAAAAAATTTATTTCTCAATCATAGAAAGAAGATTTTATCTTAAGATCAAATACATGGAAAATAGAAATAGAATGTAGGAGTATTACATAATAATAATGTAGATTTATATTTTTGTAAAGAGAGAGAAAACATTACCCGAATGAAAAAATGGATTTTCAAAATGAATCTCTTATCTTATGTGAAAAAGTGTTCTTCACATGAAATTTGTGTCCTTTATAATAAATACTGATTTATAAATATTTTAATTAGGAACCTCAACATTTCATATTTGATTTAGAATATTTTTATTTATTTCATTTATTGTTTTTTATAATTTATAAGACACATTTTCATCATTATGGTAGAGTTCATTTCCTTGGATTTCTTGTTGGATTTACTTGTATATGATATGAAAAATCAGGTAAAATAAATATATCAGTATAGAATTAAAATTATATGTTTTTGATGATTATATCAATTATAAATTGATTTATATATAATTTTTTCTAGATATGGGGATGATATATTACATAAAACGTAAATGATGACCATTTAAATTTTTTTGGAATTTTTCCATCATCACAAAGAAGATTTGTTTTATTAAATAATATTATGTATATATACTAGTTACAGAAAAATATATATGATGTTTAAATATATCATACAAACATATTAGCCACAAAATGGTTTTATTACCAACCTTGATGGAAATAATATAAATAGAAAACTCAACACCCTTGAATGCAATAAATCAACACTTCACATTTGATATTTTACTTTCGTATGAAAAAAGATGAGGGGAAAAGAAATGACGACTGTTTTTTATATTAACACAATAAAATTCAATTATATAAATGATATTGGATTTATTACTTCAGCTGGACAAGAGGAGGCGAAGAGCAGAAAAAGAAAATAAAAGAAATTCAAAAGAAAAAAAAGAAAGATGTTTTAACCTCTTGAATTATTCTCATTGAGATCCTCCACGATGAACTTTAGTTTTATCTCTTATTGAGAGAAATGACTACATGGAAAGAGGGAGAGAAATGTGAATATTATTTGGTATAATCTAAACATGAATCGAGGATTTTGAGTTATGAGGAGAAGAGGTGGAGATGGGGTATTTTTAGTTGAGGAGAGGGGTGTTTTTTTATTATTTTAATCACGTTTTTAATATTTTTCATGAATACTATGAATTGTGTAGTTTCTTTAGAGTAAATATTGTAACTAGTGCATTGAATATGATCCAAATATTCTTACATGATCCACAAACAATCCATTACTAAATAATTCATGTATTCAGATTATATCGTAAATTACCATATATTAGTATTCCCTATAAATTCATTTATTTAAGAGAATCCAAAAAATTAACCCTACCCATTTTTCGAAGTGTATAATTAAAAAACATATTCCAATTTGTGAAAATACTTTTCTATATAATATTAATTTAATTTTAAATTTAAACTATCACTTATTCGAAAAATATTGATTTTAACGTTATCGCTGATTTTATGACACCTTGAAAATTTTGATTATGTCTCGTAGAATTATTTTATAATCATAAAACAATTAAATATTTATTTATGAATATATTTAATTAAAATATATTTTCTTTTAAATAAATATATATATTAAAAATATATAATATATATATATATATATATTTATTTATTCAATAGATAAATACCAACACTTAATATATCATTATTAAAGAAACAATTTACTTATACAATGATATAAATATATCATATCTTCAGACACAAGATACCAAAATTTTATTTCTACTTTCATATTGAGGTTACTATAATGTTGGTCTATTTAATATTCTTAATTGTCACATTACATTTCCAAATGTCATTTTACTATTCCATTGGTGATGGTTCCTTAATTTCGGAAAATACATCTTTTTTCATTCATTCATCATTTCAAATGATTATATTGTGTTCTCAATGTTATTTAATGTTATTTAAACTATATAACATATTTAAATGAAGGGAAATTTTATTGATAGAAATTTGGGACATTGTAGAATTAAAACTCCTTCGATTTATGGTTTCATTCGTCCGATTAATTCGTATGTACCAACAATAGGATTATACTTCCATGAGAGCTTGAATGGCGTGAGCATTGGTGACCTGAGTTATGGTTCTTTTAAAATATGTGAAGGGGTATTATCAATTCTAGTAAAAAGAATGAATAAAATATAATTTTATTTATGATAAAAAGTCATTCAATAATTCACACCATTATTAGCACTAAATTGTAAGTGTTGATAAATTAATCTTTTATGAGGGAATAATATAATTGTAATGAATTTTTATTTTTTCATCGTATAAAATAATACATATAAATGCTAGTGGAAATTAAAATTTTAATTCTAAACCTAATCATCAGAATAAAAAACTAAATATATAAAAATGAATATCAGAAATTATGTTATAATAAAATATAATAAAAATTAGAAATAAATAAGTTATAAAAAGAATATTGAAAAAGTAAACAATATAATTTATATTTAATGTACTAATAAATGTGATGCTATAAAAATAAATGAATAAAAAATATTAATTATGTATGTCCCAAAAATATTAAAAATGGTTAAATAAATTAAATAATATATATATATATATATAATCTAAATGAATAAGTAATAAAAACATATCAAATAAATAATAACAGTGGAATTAATTTATCAATATTTAATATTACTTCATAATTAAAAACAAATACTTATTATCATTATATAGATTTGAATAACCAGATATAAAAATAAAAATGAATAAATTTTAATTATTTAAATTAAAAACATATAAAAAATATTAAATATCAATAAATAAATAAGTATAATTAAATGAAAAAATTTGAATAAATTAGAGAACTAATAAATGAATAAATATTAGAAATTGATATATTATAAAAATATTAAAACTGAATATGTATTAGAAATGAGTAGATTGCAATAAATGAATGATGACTAAATGTGAAGAAAATATAATAATTAATAATTAATAAATTGTAAACATATAAAAAAAGATTTATAAATTCTAATTAGAAAAATAAATGAAAAAATAAATAAGAAAAATATATAAATAAAAAATTAATTTTTTTTAAAAAAATACATTAAAAACAAGAGATTTATAATGAAGTACATATTCTTAATGTAGAAATAATAATTGTGAAAATATTTTAATACAAACATATTGAAATAAAAATCAATAATATAAATTTATAACATATGAAAATAATTGAATATTTATATTTAAACTTGTATAAATAAATATCAAAATGAAATTAAGTGAAAAATTATTAAATGACTAAAAATATTAAAAAATTAATTAAAATGAAATAAATTATTGAAAATAATAAAACTGGAGTTATAGTAATGAAGAAAAAATTACATGAAAGAAATAAATGTTTACAATATAAAAATTAATTAATTAATATTAATAAATCACTGAAAAATAAAATAAAAATTAATTATATCATTTACAAAAAAATTATATGTATAAATATGAAAAAAATATTAATATGTACCTTTTAATTAAATATTTCATTATAAAATAGAAATCAAAAATAAATAAATAATAGTTGTATATTGAATTAAATACAAAATGTATTAAAATAAAAAATAATATTTATTAATTAAATAAATTAAAAACATATTATAATTATTTATTTTTAACAATTGTATATTTTAAAATAAATAATAAAAATTCAGACAATTTCAAAAATTAAATTTTTGTATATATATATATTTCAATTTTAAATTCTAGTAATTTCATTTGGATAAATAATTTTTTTCTTATTATATATTGTTATATTCATTTAAATATACATAAGTATACACATTACATACAAACAAATACACACATTCTAACGCATAAATAGACACATACACATACATACAGATGCACATGCATACACATGCACATCCACTAACACAAACACCTACACATACACATACAAAAACACATACACATACACATAAATTTAAAAATATACATAAAAATACAAATACACATACACATACACATACTCATACACATATAGATGCATGTACACATACACATACACATACACATACACATACACAAAAAATTACACATACACAGACACATACACATACACATACATACACCAATACCCATACCCATAAACAAAAACACACACATTCACATACACATACACATACACATACTCATACACATACACAGACCCATAAACATATGCGTACACATACGCATTCACATCCACATTTATACACATACCCATGCACACAGACACACCACATACACATACATATTAATACATTCATATACATGCTTATATATATATATATATATTTACAAGAATATACACATACTTCAACATCCACACATGTATACACAAACATAAGCATACATACAGATATATACATATACTATATATACAAACATATACTATATTAGCATTCACATACATACACACATAAACACATACGTACATAAACGTACATACACATACACATACACATATACATATACATAAACATCCAAAGAAAAATATGCACACATACATCCTCATGAATACACACACACACACACACACGTGCACATGCACATTCACATACATAAAAACAAACTCATGCATGTACATACTTACATACATGTACACATAAACATACACATATTCAACAAAAAAATCTATTTTTATATATATCGACACACACACACGTACACAACACATACAAACATCCAACATATATAAACACATACATACATATACAACTCCACATACATACACACACTTAAAAACATACACATATATCCATATACATACCCATACACATGATCATAAATTTATAGACACAAATATTTATATATGTTAAATTATATAAAATGAATACAAATATATAAATTCAAATATAAATAATTAAATAAATACATATTTATTTTTATATTTAATTACTTCATTAAATAAAATTTTCATATATTGTGTTTATATATAAATTTTCGAATTAATGTATATAGATATATATTTAAAAAAATTTATTGATTAATATAAATTTGATAAAATTATTATGTATTTATAATTTTGAAAATAATATATTAATATTATTATTATATTTTAGTTGTATAAATTATATTTATATATAATATTATCATATATGTATGTATTAATATATGAGTCATACTTAAAAATATTTACCTAGATATAAATAAATTATATTATTCATGGATTTTTTAATGAGTTCTAATAATGAGAATAGAAAAATGAAACAACCATTAGTGCTAAAGAGTGCTAATAAAGGGTTACCCTTTATCGTCGTTTCATTTAGTGTTCATAGAGGTCAATTTATAAGTGATTTTAGTTAGCACTGTTAAATGGATTCCATTTTTCATCATTTTTTACTGCTGATATAGTGTAGTGCTGAATGAAGTGGGATCTGTAGTAGTGGTTGATACCACCTTCATTGATCATATGTTTTTAAATGGTAATTGATATGATATAATTATTTTATTCACATTGAATTTTATTTAATAGATTGTTTTGGGAGGAGATATATTCATGCAATAAGTGTATGAACTAGATCTACTAATGTGTCATAACACAAGTGTAAATGACATAATACTCGAGTACCTCAAGGGTTCTATAAAAAATATACTCTTATATGATGGAAGCTGTTGTGACATGTTGGAATGGTTCTTGGACGATCCTATTTAGAACCTATATGATCTCTTCATCTACCTCCATTACACTCTATTTTCAAGCATTCATGGGAAGATGGAAGGTTCCATTTCATATAATGAGATATTTAAACACAACATGTGGATACCTCTCGAGGAGGGATGCCTTTTGGTTGCCACTTTTTGTTTATCATCAAAATATAGGTAAATGGATTATTAATGATGAAATTTATCATAAATGTAAGATAGAAATTTTTAAAATTTATTCATTCAATTTTTTTTCATGTATTTCATTTAGCTCTTCTTGGATGATATTGGGATGTTTTTTTAATCACATTCAATATTTTGATTAATTGTTAATCAGACCATTTAAAACCCTTTGATGCAATTCGTGAATTAAATAACATAAACATACATATATATATTTATGCACTTTAGATGAAATAATATTATTTTAAAAAATAATTCATTCCCCAGAATAATAAATATTTTATTCATTTGGAGACTAGATACATAATCACATTATTATATGAAAGACCTTCGACAAATCCCATAATGTTCTTCACAAATATTACCTTTATTATAAATATATTACCTAATAGCATTCATCACAACCTAGGGAAAATGAAAACAAAAGAAAGGGTGAAATTAAATCCATATTAAATGTAAACATGTGAGACATTAATAGAATATCATAAGTAACATTGAGACCATGATCAAAACATTCAAAATTCTCAACCAATCTATAAAATATCATAAATCATGAGTCACAACAAAATAAATGGACATAATAAAATAAATGATCTATAAGAGTGTATAATAATCAATAATCAATAATGAGCCATGTGATAATATCATAAGTATAATAATATTTCATAGGGGAGTTTGGAACCGTCATAAGGATATAAAATCATTTCATTTTTCAAGGTTCACTCCTAAAACCCAAATCACATAGTGGATAATGTCCCGTAATGGATTGTGTTCACTTCCCCAACCTCTTTTCACACATGAATTAGGTTCACTGCCCATCCTCATTCATATTATCTAATTAGATATCAATCATTAAGAAATTTCTTGATGGGATATATAATTATGATCCCAACCATATCATAATGATAACCATATATATATATATGTTTTACTATATTATAAAAACATTCAACATTGCATCATATCATAGCTAAAAAATATAAGCAAAATTTTTTCATTGTAACATATTTAAAACATCATCATCATAAGAAATCAATATAAATAAAGTATATTGTATCCTAATAATATTTACCTATTAATTAGTAATAATCCATAATGTTTTTTTTATCATTTGAAAAATAATTTTATTAAATATTTATAAATATCATTTGATAAATAATGTTGAACATCATTTCATTTTGGTAAGTACAAAAAAATTTAAAAAAATTTAAAAATTTAAAATTGATTTTCAATGAAAAGATTCATTGAATCAGGTAGTGTAACCCTAACAATGGATAATGGATATGATTTATGTAAAATTAAGTCAACTATAAAATGTTGATAATTATTATTTTCACACATTTGTAAAAAAATAAATAATACGATGAATGATTTTTTTTGAAAAGATCACATTTCAGGATATGTAATGAAATTTGAAGGTAATAAAAATATTTTTAAAAAAAATTAATGTTTATATAACAAATACATGAAATTGTTTGAAGAACTTGTGTGTGGAGGAGAATGAATTCGGATCATAATGAATAAAGAATGATGGTTTTTAATAAAATATTTTGTTACAATTTTTTTAGTCCCACAGTTATGGAATATATAAAAATAATTGAAAAAGAAATATAACTATAGGGTAAGCTAATATATATGGAATAAGTAATAAAGATAATAAAACTCTCACCATTTATATTCAAGAATAAACAATCCCTTATTAAAATGAGATTAGAACATAAAACCTTACCCTAAGTCCCAATTTGATTAAAATATTCTCCGAGATCTTTTATGAAAAATATAAATTTATTATATATATTTATAAGCACTATATTCAAATTTTTATTTCCACTTATTATTCGTTATTTTATTTTAATCACCCATTTATTAATAATTCATTACAAAATCAATATTTTGGGTGTTTGACTATTTTATTTTTCATACATGGTTCAGTCTTTAAATTATGGTACATTAACCTTAATCATGATTTAATTATATATATAATATTAAAAACGTTATAATTAGCATGTTTATATATATTTAATTTGTATATAATCATCCATGTAATATTTTTTTAAAAAATAAAGGATATCTTTTCTGGAGATGGTATTTTTTTCGAGCACATGAACACCATTTTCATTTTTCTAATGTATTGAAATGAAATATTTTAGATGAATTTTTATCTTTAAAGGATTAAAATAATATAATTAATATAATATTTCTTCATTTAATCTATTCTTATTACCAACCATGTAAATAATAAATTGAAATTAAAGCACCGATGTTTCTGGGAGGTGGTAGTCGACACACACACATGAATGATGTTATCATTTTCGAATGGATGGAAGGATAAAAATGTAGATATTAAATTATATTAAAGTAATTATACAAATTTT
Source organism: Viscum album (assembly GCA_963277665.1). Taxonomy (NCBI): domain Eukaryota; kingdom Viridiplantae; phylum Streptophyta; class Magnoliopsida; order Santalales; family Viscaceae; genus Viscum; species Viscum album. Next base: position 874,882,199 of record OY728155.1, on the reverse strand, counting down.
TAAATATCATATATATTAAAAAATTTATCAATATAAACACTTATGTGAGGTAGTGATGAAAAAATAAACACATCCCTTCATTATGGTGGAAATCTAATCCTACGTACAAGTGATGTATTCATTTCAACTAGGATTGAATATAGGGAGCCATCAATTGTCTAGTAACCAAAATGACATTTAATTATAGTGAAGGTACATATTTAATTATTTTTAAATGGTTAAAAAATATTTTATGGTGGTATAAGAAGACATTATCTTGAAGTAGTTGGATTAATACTTTTATCCCATTGGTTATTTTACTTCTTATTACACCTTCTCCATCCCAGAATTGGTATTTTTCTAAGAATAAGTCATAAAGAACATGTAAAGGAGATTTGGGAAGTGATTTTCATAGATCTAGGTCAGACTTGAGTGATTGCTGCATGTTCAAAATTTAAGAGAGAAGTTCCCTTTTATGATTGGGGAGCGATAGTCATATAAAAATTCAACATTTTAATGTTATATAAAACAATTTTCTAGGAAAAGAGTAAAAATTCACTAAAATATGAATTAATTTTTCCAAAATAAGTATATATATTTGAATAAAGTCCATTTTTGTTGATAAAACATTTTCCCAAAAAAATCATTTAGTTAAATGGTTGGTAAAAATAATCTCGTTAATTGTTATTGAGATAGATAAAACAATTCCCTTACAATTATAATAATACCAATAGTGAATATATGTGTCTTTAAATAGTTTAGAAACATATTCATATTTACGATATATATGTTGATAATGTTATCGATATTAATCATTTCATTTATCATGAATATTAT